>OX637466.1:9606462-10328962 GCA_951799995.1 Trifolium subterraneum | reverse complement strand
GCAAAAATGAGTACTAGAATCTATATTACTTTCACAAACATAAATTAATTTAATACTTAATGTCCAGATATTAGTCTCTTCTAAATATTTGTTTTCTTTAATTTTTAGACTGATTATTATAATAAACTCTAAAACAAGTTAGAACTTTTATTAAATAATTTGACTAGAGTTGTAGATTCAGATTGACATATTTTTCTAATGAATTTTTTATTTTTGGTTTATAGTTTGTTTTTTCTTGTTCATATTAGGTTTATAGTTAGTTATTTTTTTTATTTCTTTGGTGTGGCTTTAATATAGCCTTCATAATATATATTTTGTCTTGTATTACATTTTTGTAATGGTCATTTTTGTGTTTAAATCAATCCGTTGATGCTTTAATTTTTATTTTTGTTAATTAATTTTGTTGGGAGAATAGGATTTGGGGGGAGTGATGTTTCAGATGTGATTATAGTGTTCATCAATGGGGTTCCAACAGAAGTTCTGAGGGGTGCAATTAACATGAAAACAATGTTTGGTGAAGATGTTATGTTAATTCATTCATCTGGAGTCTCAGTTCCAACCAATGAGTTTGGTTTCTTGATGCAAAGCTTGCAACATGGTGAAAGCTACTTTCTGGTAATTAGTACTTTGCATATTCCTGTTTTTATTGTATGTTATGTTTAAAATATTTTTTCTATGTTAAATTATTTTTCATTTTAGAATAATAAAACCTCGTTCATTGACTTTTTTTTTAATACTTAATACGATATTGCTTTTATCAAGTAGTCTAGTGATTAGAAATTCTTAGGTGGATAAGTGGGATCATCGTGTATATATAATGCAATATCTCTGCCAACTGAGCTAAGCTCACGAGACAGTTTTTAGTGTTAAAAGAGTTTTGCATTATATTAAATGACATTTTAATGAAACAAATGAGTAGTATTTGCAAATAAATAGTTTTCTTTACCATCTTATATTTTTTTTGTCAAGTAGTATGGTGGGTAGAAATTTTACCCTTAAAATGAATAAGTGGAATGTCGAGATTCCCTGCACATACGATGTCCCATCCAACTGAGCTATTTTACGGGGACTCTGTTCAATTCATTGAATAAGCGTTTAGAATACAATTCAAAATATGAGTAGGTGTGACCGTGTAGAATTTAATTTTGTCCTATATTTATGACCGTCCATCAAGTGCTGTTGTCACTATATTACTCTCTTTGTATCATTTTATTTGACATAATTATGGTTTAAAAATACATTCAAATTTTAGATTTTGACATAATACTATGTAATTTTATAATATGTCTTTTTCTCTCATAAAATTTGGTTCTTTGTGAAAATCTAAATAAATTGTTGCTAAAAAATGTCTATATTTTTGTTTCAGGTTTCAAAGCAAACTCAAGCATGAACAAATGAACAAGTAGCACAACAATGGAGAAATGGAAGCTTGCATTATATGTTTCTCTTAAATAATAATTACCTTATATCTTTAATATGTGGTTCAAATAATATTAGAGATTTATTATATGTGTGACTGTAGAAGTCTATATCTATATTTATTTAACAATTATTATATAAATTTAAATGAAATTAGCTATGTTGTAGAATGTATATTTTTATGTATTACTCAATCTCACTCAATTAATCGGTGAGCTCCGTTGAAAAGCAAGAAGCAACTCGGTGTTTGTTCAAAAAAACTACCACTTCTGAGATAATGATTAACAGGATGAAATCTTTAGTCATTCTCTTCCTTGCCTCTAATCTACTTGGTTTTTCTTCTCTTTAGCTTTCTCTCCAAAACGTCCCTCTCTTCTCTTTGTTCCTCTTCTTCTCTAAATTCACCTTTTATACGTAGGTTTTCTTTTGCCATTCAAAAAAAAAAAAAAAAAAATACGTAGGTTTTCACTTAGTTTGTGCAATTTCAATACTACCCCTCAATTCCAATTGGGATTTCTTCTCATACCGTGGACCTCCAACTCCTTAACTCTTAGCTCAATCAGTATAACCAGTTGAGATATCCATCCCATCTCACCCCGATACAGGTGAAATGTTGTAGCGTTGGTAAAACATTAACTTAGACTCTGAACTGGTTGTTACATTATGTTACAATCAGCTATATGTCATAATTGTTTTAACAGAATTATGTTATTTTTGTAGAGTTTTACATTCAAATTGGATGAAGCAGAAATTTGAATGGTGGGTTCTGGAGCTTGCGTGTCGCGCAACTCCCTTCACGTGTCGCGCAGGTACTCGACAGGAAAGGTTGAAGTGTCTGGTAGTGGCGCGTCGCGCAGCCTCACTGTCGCAACGCGCAGGCGCGCGGTACCTATATATATGTTCTATTTTCTACTTGTGCCGAAAAGGAATAAAAGAGGTTTTTGAGGGTTTTCTCAAACAACACAAGGCTAGGATTATTTCTTAGGGTTGATAATCACCTCTTTCATCTTGCAAACACATATCATTGAAATCTCTTGGTCACGGGGAGAGATTTGGGACAAGGGTAGAATTAGGGTTCACTAATTCTTGTAACTCTTTGTGAGAATCTCATTGTAATCAAGGACAAAGTTTGATAGTGGAACGGACATCTGCCCTCTCCCCCAGAGTAGGTTCATCACCGAACTGGATAAACAATACGCTTGTGTTCTTTATATTTTCGCGGTTTACTTTTGTTATTATTATTGCCGGATTTACTTGCTTGATTGCTTTAATCGAATTGCTCCACACATCAAGATATTGGTGTGAAATTTAATCGAATTCAAAACAATTTTTATACATTTTTCTAAATCCAATAATAACAAAAAATTAGAGAGATTTAGGCTCCGTTTGGATTGATGGAACATAATGGAATGGAGCGGAGCGGGATGAAATAAAATAATGTTCCATTGTTTGGATTTGCAAAATAATAATGGAATGGAATAGGATGGAATGGAATGGATTCCATCCAATACTACCAATACCTTCAATTTTGTTCATCTCCATATTAAAATATCCAAACAATGGAATGGAAGATTTATTCCGCTCCGCTCCATCTTATACCACTCTCCTCTATTCCGCTCCGCTTCATTCCATTACATTCCATCAATCCAAACAGAGCCTTAGAGATCAAGTGGATTGTGTGCACCAGAGGTATTTTAATGGAAAAATCTAGAACATTTGTCCCTTTTCGTTCTTGTGTAATTTTTAAAAGTTTTTCTTTAAAAAAAAAGATATCTGGTTGGATTGAAGACTGGATGTTTTAAATAAACTACACTTAATTTTAATTTTTAAACAATGTGAAAATTCAAATAATAATAATAACAAAAATCAATTTTAATTTTAATTTTGACTTTGTTAAATCAATCTTCTCTTAACAAAAATCAAATAATAATAACATTTTGATCTATTAAATACCTCATCAACCATGAAAAAATATTTAAATTCAAAAGGGGGAGAAAATCTGTTACCTCAAATAATAGCTCAAAATAAAAACGGATTTGCTTTTTGAAAAACACTTATGAGTTTTATCAATAAAACTCTCTAGATATACTCAAGCAAGAGCAAAATGTTGAGCACCTCCCACTTTTGAAAAAGGTGGATTCGATCACTATAAAAAGGAACAAGGGATAGGAAAGTTGCTACCGTTTTATAATTAAACAACTTAACAACTACATACAAGAGCCAATCATTTTCTTTCAAAGATCCAACATTAGTTTCTCTTGATCTTTCTGAGATTTATTTAGAAGAAAGAAAACATAGAAACAAGAATGAGAAGAGGGAGGGGCTGGTTCGGCAGAGGAAAAGACAAAGGAGGAGAAAATTTGGTTCATCCAACTCCATTATCTAGAAAAATATATATTATTTTGTGATTAGTGTCACATCACCTGGCTCAGTTTTTGCATTCGCTCTTAGATAAGTTATATCTGGCATCGATAATTTTATGACAATTGGAGTCTGTAAAATTTTAAATAGGGTATGAATAACTCTTTTTCTCAAAAATCAGTAAAGAAAACTAATTTTGAAATCTGATGCGACAGGAACATTTCTATAAACATTTAAAAGTAATAATATCATTGTGCCAATTTTTTAAAAAGTTAAACTCATCACAAATTCTGTCAAAACAGACAATTAAACAGAAGTAGGATAAAAACAAAGAATCCACAAGATATATAATAAACTCATTCAAATTATTTATTTACATCAAAAAATCAAACATACCACAAGATCAATGTCCCTTTTACCACTATGAAATCACACAATCCCTCTTCAATTTCCCAAAATACCATTTTCTTCCTTTGAGCTTAAGATTATTACATCAACAAAATTTCCCTATGTATTACCCACTCCAAGGAAATCAATAAATGGCACCTTAATTGTATCTCTCACATTTTCATTTTCCCCCAAAATCGATACATTGTGCCTAATTGTTGCAACTAACTCTGATACTGAAGCTTTTGAGTTTGAATCTGAATAATTGAATTGGTCCTGGCTCTTAAGCTTTCCCATGTGACGTACATATGAACCTTTCATTGCACTGAAAATGTTATCATATCCAAAATCCACGGCTTCCACCTTCCTTTCTCCAAGTAAACCTAAAATATGCACATTCACAAAACACATTAAAAATTTGATCAAATGTCTAATAAATTAATATACCAAATTTAATATAAATTAGGTCATTAGAGAAAATAAATAAATAAATAAATAAAATGTTAAATTTTAAGGTTTTAAATCACAATAGTCGTAGTACGAATCAACATATTTAATATTGTAGAGGATCGTTGCCAGATGTGTTGTTCTAAATCTCGGGATCAGAGATCTCAAAATCACTAATAATCTTATCGAGATTGCACACGCAACACTTTATTTTTTGTGACAATGACGCAACTCTTTATTCAAATTAATATAACATACGCAATATGAATAAAGACATTAAGAAAATACCAAAAAAAATGCGTAAAGGCAATTTAAAGGTAATAAATGAGAATTGTCGTCAAACACAACTCATCCTACCTCAATCGAAATCACACAGATTTTAAAAAAAAAACCTTGATATTGTGATCCAGATCGTTGTCGCGGACCTTTCCATAAAACATTTTAATTAACCAAAAGCAAGGAATCAAAACATACCCATTTGTGAAGCATAGGCTTGATTGTTAAATAAAGACCTATCAAAGAGGCAGATATTAGTGCAAGCTAGCTTGTTCTTTCTAGCCTCCTTTCGCCTCCTAGCCATCATAATATGAAAATGATTCTTAACTGCATTGTCTGACCTTCCATGAAATAGTTTGCAAATGGTTGCCCATTTGTTGCCATAAAATTTTTGAGCAGCCAAAAGCTTCACCTCTTCCTCTTCACTGAAAGATGATTTATTAATCTTAGGATGTAGTTGATTACGCCACCTTAATCTGCATGTTCTCCCTGAAAAATGACCATACATCACAAAGAAAAAACCCTCAAGATATTCAAATTTTTTATAGATCTCTGTTCGTCTTGTGCAGAGACCTGATTATTAATATAAAAAAATTCGTTTAAAAAAAGAGATATTCATATTTTTTAATAAAAAAATAAATTATCAGAATCGATCACCTATAAAAGAAATTGATCACCTCGTACACCTACCATTCACGCCGGACACAATAATAAAAATAGATAATAAAAATTAAAGAGAATTTTGATAAAAATATGTTTGCGAATTTGATAAAAATAAAATTGAAGAGAATTTCAGTCAAAAATAATAATCTTTTGGCAATTTTAATACCTGATCTTCGATGGAAATGTTTAGCAATGTTGTTCCAATCGTAAGGACCAAACTCTTCAACAAGTTTTTTAAGCTTATTATCTTCGGTTGGTGTCCAATGACCTCTAATAAAAGAATTATTGTTCCCAAATTTTTTTGTTTCCAAAGTAACATTTTTACTTCCATTTTCCTCCTCATCAACTTTCAAAGACATATTTTTTTTCTCATCGGAAAAATGCCCTTCATTCCCTTCAGTGTTTGTAACAAGTTTCTCATGAGAATGGGTCACTAAAGGTTTCAAAATATCAAAGGGTATTTCGGACTTTTCAGACATATTGTTACCAACATGACGTAAAAGGGGACTAGAGGATGAAGATGGAACTTCATATAAAGGAAAAACATTCAAGTCAAAAGACAAACCATGACCATCATTATTCATGTTTAGTGAACTCATAGTGAAAAATAATATGCTTTTTTCTTAAGAAAAGAAGCATATGCTACCTCATCAAAAAAAAAAGCAAAATACTAATAGCAATGAAAATAATTAAAGAATATATATATATATATATATATATATATATATATATATATAAGGTATTGAAAATATAATCAAAGGATATTGAAAAACATACAAGAAAGAGAGATAGGAGAGAAACAATTTTTGTTAGGTATTTTCATTTCCTACATAGAGAGAAAAAGAGAGAAACAAAACATTTGTTTGAGCTTCAAAAACAAAATGGGTGAGGAAAGAGTAGACCCCACATGATTCTGTTTACTATTTTTGTTTATGTGATGATTTAGGGTCTATGTACTCTTTTATAGATTTTTTTTTTGTTGCTAAATTTCATTTTTGGTATCCTAAGTTTTAGAAAGTTGTGATTTTGGCCCTCTATGTTTTAAAATAGCATTTTTAGACCCCTAAGTTTCAGAAAGCTACAATTTTGGCCCCTTATATTTCAAAATAACAATTTTAACCAAGTAAACGCTGATGTGACAAGTCACTTAAGTCATTAAATTTTAGCCCCCTATAATTCAAAATAGCAATTTTTGGCCAAGTAAACACTGATGTGGCAAGTCACTTAAGTGACTCAGCTGCCACATCAGTATTTTTTTTTTCATCTAATAATTAAAAAAAAAAAAGGCATATGATGTTACTAATCAAACAAATTCTTATCTCATAGTAAAGCTTTTTCTAACATGAAATAGTGGATCAAGTGGTGTACGGTGTATCACTTGTGAATTACTCTATAACGAATATGAATTTTATAAAATCGACCATTGGATTGAAAATTTATATCATATAGATCATTAATACAAATTTTTAAAAAATTGAAAATAATTTGATGTGTTATTGAGACCCACCAAGTTTAACGGTTTTCAAAAAAAAATTAATAAACCGTTAATCTTTATGGGTCTCAATAACATCTAATGATTTTCAATTTTTTTTAAAATTTGTATGAATGATCTATATGATATAAATTTCAACCCAACGGTCGATTTTATAAAATTCGTATTCGCTATAATTAAATTAGCAACTGGTGCATGGTGCAAGACATGCAAGGCTGTTGCATCATAGAACTCGCCCTATTAATAATCCTAAATATCTGCCTCCATCTCAAAAATGTCACAAATCGAACCTGCAACAACAAAACACTACAAGCATCAACAAAACAAACATGGCATAAGCCTACAACACAGACACATTCTATGCATCATGTTGTCATGCCGTGTTCACAAAATGTTGTTGGAACAAAATGAGTTTTAGTTATAAAACACCCTAAGTTTTGATGATAACAAGGTATTAAATGGACAATTGGCATTACTAATTAATGATCTAGTGTGCAGGAACAAAGTAAAAATCTTATTCACTCAGATCATCAATTGAGCCTCTAAAGGACACAGTCTGAAGCGTTTAGACTCTGATAAGCAAGAAGCTTCAGAGCCTCTGAAGAAGTCCTCAGATGCCAAAGAGAGAAACATGTCCTGAAGCTTGCGTACATCATTCAGAAGATCAATGAAATGTTATTACAAGATTCTGAATGACATTCTCTAAAGAAAGACAGCTCATAACTAATGGAATAATACAACAATCTTATCATCAAATGGAGCGTACAGTATTCTGTACTATTTTACCTAATTTACTGAAGCGCCATTTGACAAAGAGAAATAATCAAATCCAGCTCAGCAAAAGAAGATTGTACTACCAACGGTCCTTTCTCAACGTCATTATACTTAGAGTATAAATAGAAGACATTCTACTTGAGAGAAGACTACTGGAAGACTACTGAAATTCAGAGAAAGACTTACTTTGTATTCAAGTTGTGAATTGTTTCTTTCTTGTGTAATTTCTAAGTCAAATATCTTTTGATATTGTTAGGCTCTGAACTGTGTATTAAGAGAGTCTAGCTTAGAACTTTCAGTCGTACTTAATCTGTGTATTAAGTTAGTGTGTGAAGTCTCTTATCTTTGTGATTAGAGCAAGGAAGTCTCTTTGTCTTGTGTGACTTAGAGCAAGGAAGTCTCTCTGTCTTGTGTGACTTAGAGCATTAGAATTGTAATCTTTTGTGATTATAGTGAAATCTCTTGGAAGTGCAAGGGGACTGGACTACTCTCGTTTTGTGAGAGGAACCAGTATAAATTTTGTGTGTGCACTCTCTTCTCTCTCTCTCATTGTCTTATTCGTGTTTTGCATTCTAACTAGCTTCTTTTATCCGCTGCTTTACAATCTGATAGCTAGAAAAGAATTATTTTTTTCAAAATACAATTCAACCCCCCTTCTTGTGTTTTTCACCTTCAAATGTGAGTTGAATTGGGTCATGGTAAAAATATGCTTTATTTTCTAATTTAATTTGTACACAAAAATATGTATTAATTTGTTTATTTTCCTAACCAACACTTCAACAACCCCTCTACTTAGGATCTGAATGTGAATTGCGTTATTCAACCCATTCATACTCTTTGGAAGAATCATTTTCCTAATTGTAATTTTCAAATTGGCTAGACAAGATTCAAAAAGGAGTCAAATGTCCTCGTATATAATAATAATCTCATCAAGAACTTATGAAAGTCAGATAATATCTTGAAGAAGAAGATCAACAAAAAAAAAAAAAGTGAAATCACTTGCATAAAATACATCAAACACTAAACATCGACATACATGACCCTATCAGCCACTAGCCTTTTCCAAAGTGGAGAACATAATTTGAAATATTATGAGCAATTGCTTCGTGGAATTTGGAAGAGCCATAACTTATAGAATGGCATGAGTTGAATCATAGGAGATGAAGGTTGAGATTGATTAGGGATTTGGGATCATAATGAAGTTGATTAGGTTGAAGGAGTGGAATCACATGACTTCTTCCTCTCTTTTTTATTTATTTTGAATTATTGGATGGAAAAAAAATGCTTATGTGGCAGTAGATTCACTTAAATGACTTGCCACATTAGCGTTGATTTGGTCAAAATTAACCTTTTACAAAAGGGGATAAAGATAGGGGGGATAAGTGCTATTTGAAACATAGGGAGCCAAAATCACAAATTTCTAAAACTTATGGGCCAAAAATGCTATTTTGAAACATATATAGGGGCCAAAATCACAACTTTCTGAAACATAGGGGTCAAAAGTGGAATTTAGCCATGTTTTTTTGTGCATCGACAAAAGACTCATATTCAAGGTAAACTAAAATATATGCTTAGAAAATATATATATATATATATATTTAGAGTAAATCGAGTATTATTTGCGCACAACTGTAGATACTAGTCCATCGATCTTTGTTGGACTCAAATGGATGACAAAATCTATTTAAAAGTTTTAACGTAGCTACATACCCACGTCAGAGAGAGATCGAATCAATTTGGTTAAATTAGAAGAGTTCATAATATGTCATCTAAGTACTCTCGAGTACTATTTCTTAAAATTTTAGTATTGGACGTCAATGACGTATTTATGATCACGACGACGCGCTTTAACCCTGCATTCACTCAAAAGCACAAAGTAGTAACTTCAATAATATCACACGCGTGTTCACGCATGTTCAACACATATCTAGGCCGCAAAATTTTAAGGGTTACATTTAAGAAAATTAGATCAATTTGGTATTAAGAATGTGGCATTCACAATTTCTATATTTAACATCAAACTAAATAGACATTGTTTTTTAATCAAGCTAAAATTATATATATATATATATATATATATATATATAGATCAATGGATTCCAAGAGTAAGTCTTTAAACTTATTCCAAATATTAATCTTTGATCTTAATATTAATTAATAGCCATGATTAATCATTACTATAATCTCTAGAGTAAGCTATGGTAAAGAAAAAACCCACTCTAAGGTAAGATTTTTACTCCTTCTTCCTACTAGGCTGCCCACGGACCACACTCAAATTAAGAACCGTGTATATCAACATGCAACAAAGATATCTATGTGCCTTCTCAATTTGGATTAGTACATATTTTTTTTAAGCCTCAATTACATTTTTGGTCTCTTATCTTTATTTTAGATTTTAAGTTGCTTCCTTATCATTTAAAAATTTCATGTTGGTCCCTTATATTTTCTGGAGGTTTCAAGTTGGTCTCTCCCGTCAAACTTTTCACTGTTACTTTTAAATTTGCATACGTGTCATCTGTCCAGGTGTGGTTTCCGTTTGTCACGTGTCCAAATTTAACGGTAATAGTGAAAAATTTGATGGAAGAGACCAAATTGAAACCTGCAGAAATGATAAGGTACCAACTTAATTTTTTTAAAAGATATGAGACCAACTTTAAACTTAAAATAAAGATAAGGGACCAAAAGTGTAATTAAGTTTTTTTTTTAAATAATAACAAAATAGGGTTCCGCCATTGTCTCAGATTGTAAATTATGGACGTGAAGATGTTTGCAATTCACCCACTGTTATTGTATTGGACATAATCATAATGAGAGACCCAATTTTTTATTACTATTCGTTCACCCCATAGAGTTAAGATTGAAGGTGTATACACACGTCGCAGGGAAACACCATTTTTTATTTTAGATTGCGGTCACAAAGTATCGATATTCTTATGGATATTCGTTGAGATTAACTGTTTATGAATTTTTATTGAAAACTGTTAATTTTTGTGGGTCTTAATAACATATCAAATGATTTTCAATTTTTTTTAAAATTGTATGGAAGATCTATATGATATAAACTTCCAATCTAATGGTCGATTTTGTAGAATTCGTATTTGTTATAGGGTAATTGACAAGTGGTGCATTAGGATTAATATACCATTTTTTATTTTTTATTGAGACCCATTAAGATTAACGGTTTATGAATTTTTATTGAAAACTGTTCATCTTTGTAGGTCTCAATAACATATCAAATGATTTTCAATTTGATTAAAAATTTGTATAGATGATCTATATGATGTAAACTTTCAATCCAACGGTCAATTTTGTAGAATTCGTATTCGTTATAGGATAATTAACAAGTGGTGCACCAAGCACCACTTGATCAACTTTTTCATTTTAGAAAAAGCCATATATATATATAAACAAAACCAACAATCTTCTCAGCACAAGTATTGATGAGGACGATTATGGAAAATTACAAATTATCAGAGAAGAAAAAACACGAAAATAAATTATACAAGGCCCAAACAAAGCAGAGGAACTAAATAGACATTGTTGTATCTTCAATTGTCTCCTCGGAAAATTTATTTGGGATATGGTTCGATCTTCAAATAAATTTTGAGTGGACATCCTCTCCAATAAATATGTTGTTGGCCCGACCATCCTTCACTCCAACAATATTTTTAGTGGTTATGCTATTTGGTCTTCTATTATCCATGCCAGAAACGTCCTTAAAGACGGTTTCTCATGGCATGCAGGGTCTGAATAATCCTCTTTTTGGTTTAGCTCTTGGAGCGCCTTAGGCCGTTTACGTAGCCTTGTTCATTACATTGATGTCCATGACTTGCAACTCTCTGTCAACGATGTCCTTTCTACTCAAAGTCCTCATACTTAAGTCCTTTACACTCAGCTCCCTTCATTGGTTTCTGAGACCATTAACAATATGATGAATACCAAGTTCAATGATTCTATTGAAGACGTTTTCATATGGACAAGAAAAAAAATGAAACCTACACCACTAAATATAGTTACAATCGGTTAGTTTTCCTTAACTACCTGATAACTCCCTCCAATTCCTCTCATTCTTGGTCTTGGATTTGGAAGTTACAACATCCTAAAAAGATCAAATTTTTCTATTGGCTGGCCTATCACAACTGAGTACCTACTTGTTCTCGGTGCAGCCTCCAGGACGAGACCTTCCTCCATTGTGTTCGTGACTGTAATTTCTCTCGTAATTGGTTCTTTGGGTCCCCAAGTCTTTACTTTCTCGGCGAGTGTTTGGTGGGCGTGGAGGCATCGAAATTTGATGGTCTTGAACAACAAGATGTGATCTCTAACTAGGCTTTCCTACAACATTCAAAGCATGGTCGACAATTTAACGCCATGCTTCACCTCAAGTAATAGTGATGCACCGATTAATAGATAGGTTCATTAAGAAGAATAACAATAACCAATCTTGCACCATCCTTAATGTTGATGGAAGATATCTTGATTCTCCTGCTCGAGCTGGCTTTAAGGGTCTTGAAGGTGGAAAAACACAAGAAGGGGGGTTGAATTGTGTTTGAAAAATTAATTCCTTTACTTGAAAACAGATTGAAATGCAGCGGATGTAGGAAGCTAGACAAAAATACAAAACACAAATAAGACAATGAGATAGAAAGAAGAAGCACACACAGAAATTTTATACTGGTTCCTCTCACAAAACGAGAGTAGTCCAGTCCCCTTGCACTTCCAAGGGATTTCACTATAATCACAAAGATTACACAACTAATGCTCAAGCACACAAGCAAGAGACGTCCTTGCTCTAGGTCACACAAGACAAAGAGACTTCCTTGCTCTAATCACAGAAGATCAGAGACTTCCTTGCTCAAGTCACACAAGACAAGAGACTTCCTTGCTTAAGCACACAAGCTTAAGACTTCCTTGCTCAAGCCACACAAGACAAGAGACTTCACAAACTAACTTAATACACAGATTAAGTAGGACTGAAAGTTCTAAGCTAGACTCTCTAAACACTAAGTTCAGAGCCTACAGTATCAAAAGATATTTTACTTAGAAGGTTACACAAGAAAGAATAACAATAGTTCACAGCTTGAATACAATTTGAATCTTTCTCTGAGTTTAGATGATCTTCCAGTAGTCTTCTCTCTATCAGGATGTCTTCTATTTATACTCTAGGTATAAAGACGTTGAGAGAGGACCGTTGGTTGTACAATCTTCTTTTTGTTGACAAGACCGTTGTACTATTTCATTAGTTATGAGCTGTCTTCCTTCAGAGAGTGTTCTTCAGACTCTGATAATAACATTTCTTTGATCTTCTGAAGATGTACACAAGCTTCAGACTGTGTTTCTTTCTTTGGCATCTGAGGACTTCTTTAGAGGCTCTGAAGCTTCTTGCTTATCAGAGTCTTAACACTTCAGACTGTGTCCTTCAGAGGCTCAAATGATGATCTACGTGGATGAGATTTTTACTTTGTTCCTGCACACTAGATCATTCATTAGTAATACCAATTGTCCATTTAATACACTGTTATCATCAAAACTTAGGGTGTTTTATGATTAAAACTCATTTTGTTACAACTCCCCCTTTTTGATGATGACAAACATAAGTATTAAATACAATTGTTGTTGATTAAATTAATTATGTCAACATCAGGTTGTTGAGGTTTGTAAGCTCCCCCTGAGTCTGATAAACCATTAGGGTTAAGTTTGCAAGCTCTCCCTAAGTTTTATCCGTAATTAAGTTGAATCAGTATAAGAACAATTTGATAAACTTGATTGTATCTACATACTTAACTCTCAGAGTGTGAGGTTTGCAAGCTCAACTCCTGAGTCTGATAAAAATAATTAAGAGCACAATCTTAACTCACTACAACATTTTGAAGTTTAGGCAGCGGTCAAAAACCGTTGCGTAAATACAAAAAACCATACCTATAGCCTAAGGCAACGGTTCAGCAACGGTTTTTGTAGTGCGCTCTATACAGCCGTGGCCTTTTCTATAGGCAACGGTTTTTGAGTTTTGCCCACGGTAGTTCATAACCGCTGCTTAAACTTGGAAAAGGCAGCGGTTTATTTTGATCCAATGGCAACGGTTTTTAGACTTTGAGGAGCGGTTTTTGAATTGTTGCATTGTGGCAACGGTTTTGCATATAATTTTAGGCAACGGTAAGTTCGTGTTGCTTGTCTTTAGGCAACGATTTTTAACTTATCTGTCATGGCAACGGTTTTCTTAGTTATAGGCCGCCCCTCGTATAAAACCACTGCCTATACTATGAAATAGCAATGGTTTTCTCAGGCCCAAAGACAACGCTTTTTCAGTTTAAGGAACACAATTTAACGTTGTTTATTGATATATAGGCAACAATTATGCTAGTATTAAACATTTTATTTGTTTCATATTATTAGGCAATAGTTTTTTTTTGACGAATTTTTAACCCCTGAGTTGGACTCCGTACACATCAATATTCACTTCTATGATCCTTTGCAATAGAATTGATAAGCTCTAAATAAGCAAGCACAAGTGTCAAATGCACTTACAACAAAAAAGCACCAAAACTATTCTACAAAATAAGCCCTAAGTCTATAACGTGACACTAGGCTACTCCAAAGCAATTACATCACATCACAACATAGTAAGAGACATTCTTCAATATCAAAATTCAGTATCAATTTACAAGTTTTATGCATTACCAATCAACGCATTGCTAATGAACCATCACATAAGGCTTTCAATCCACCAAATTTCCCTGAGATCGCCAACCACCCACTTCTTCAACTTTAGAAGGTCCATTTTTTTGTTTTGAACCTTTTACATTCAATGTAACCTGAAATGCACATGTAACTATCAAGTAAAAGTAAGTCTAATGAGAAGGAGAAATAGTACAAACTTATTTCTATGATACAGGTGAAGCGTAACACAAAATGCACATAGATACATGCAGTATGACACAAGTAGAAACTATGATAGTAGAAAAATGAACTAAATTTTAGAACCTGCACCAATAGACTAAAAGCTACTAACCAAATAAAACTGAGGCCTCCGAAATACAAGAGCATAACAGTAGTGATAACAGTAGAGAATTAAAAAAGCCATAATACAACTCCAATTCTGATAGCATATTTGAGAAATGAATACCAAATTATATGTGGTGATACTAAGAGTAACAAAGAATCATTTTACCTTCAATTCTTCAAGAGAAAATCCACATGTCAAACAAAAAGGTAATCGTCAATACCATTCCAAATTTTAATACATGTGACTAACTCCAATAATAATCTAACTCAAATGATACATATATAAAATGGTAGGAAGCAAAATAACAACACACACCTTTGTAACTTCAATAAATTAAGAAAATAGCAGGGCTGCACTGAACTGAATAATAATTTAACCAAATGATTCCTGCCCAGCCCCAACCCATGCTTCTGATTCCAGGCAATTTTCAAATTGGCTTGTGCAGATATAACAGTTGAAGCCTAAGAATACATTGAAATTAGATAGTGAAGCTTTACACATTGAAAAGTCCACTTGATATTGCCATGAGGATACCTACAAAAAATGCTAACAAGTTAGAAGAAGAATGAAACTAATTCATCCATGACCAATTCCAATAACCCAAAACAGTGGAATCATGAGAGATTGGATCCAAATAATTCTAGTTCAGATACTCATCAGATAGAAAGAAAAAAAAACAAAGGAAAAAAACGAGAAAATGATAAAAGGACTCCTTCAGTTATATGAATCTCAATATCTAGTTCATATCCATGCCGTCTCCAACTTGGCTGCAAATAGGACTGACAGCAGAGAAAGATCTCTCAAAAGGAGAAGGATGAAATTGTGCATCCCACCTACGCTTACAACCGATGTTATTATCAACGGGTGAACTCTATTTGACGACTTGCTAAGCAAAGGGAGCTATGGTTATCATACAGAATTCTCTGGTCGCAGTTTTTATCACAGATGTGTGTGAGCCCTGTCAAAAAAAGAGGACTAACAAAGGGAAAAAATGAACTCATTCTTCTTGAATGTGTAAAAGGAATATTCAAAATAGTTACCGTATAACTATGAGCACGTGCCTTATATACTAAATTGTACAGGGTGTATAACCTTCTAATTATCTAAATCTGTAACAAACTATTTGTCAAACTAACATCTATATAAATACTAAAGCAATAGTAATAATAAAGTAATATGATCAGTGGCACCGGTATCTAATATCCAAAGATTAGAATTCTTACCAGTTTGGGTAGAGGAAGGGGAATGTAAAGCAAAAGGAGTGGTGGTTATTGAATTGGCTTGTGGTTGAGCCCCAAATTTTGACTGTTGCATAGCTTCAAGAATACCTTGATACATCTCTTGTGTAAAATGAAAATTGGACTGTGCAGAAGGACCTTGTTGGGTGATTCCAGAGCAGAAGCAGTTGAAGTATTGTTGGCCTGAAATGAATTTTTCGTCTGATTGGTCTTGTAACCAGGTGGGAAGCCAATCTTCTCAAAGCAATTTTTGACGGCATGGTTTGTTTTGCTACAGTATATACGTAAGTGATTCCCACCCTTGGAAGAACTCCATACCTTTCCTTTGTTATTGAATTCCCCTCTACCATTGCAATTGTTGTAATTAGAGTTAACTGGCAAAGCCATGGCAGAATGAGAAGAATTTAAGTCTGTGATAAAGAAATAATAAAGCTGATACTAGCAAATATTTAAGTCTCTGATAAAGAGAGACATTATTATGCAGCAATTATATATATATATATATATATATATATATAGGGGACATATCAAATGAGAGCATTATCTTATTGTTAGAGATGAGAGGAACTAATCTCAACCCTTAGATCTAAATAAATGGATGAGATTAAAATACACCCTTTTCCTATTCACGTGCACCCCTTCATCTTTCTTTCTTTTCTTTTTTTTGGAAACTGCACCCCCTTCATCTTTCTTGGTGCCATACTGCCATTATTCTAGACTAAATCTTCAATGATTTCTTTTTTCACAACAATAAATCTCTCTTCGTCCATAAATCTCTCTTTAAGCTACACCCCTTCACAACAATAATAAATCTCTCTTCATAGATAATTTTCTTTTCCATCAGTCAAATACTAACGGCGCATAACTTTCTTCTTCCACTCACTGTGCATGTTAACAGAATTTTCCTAGTATTTGTATGTAAAATCTCAGGTTTGCTTGAAGTATTATAAGGATTTGTCTCAAATTTAGTATTTGTATGTAAAATATGAACATGAAATTTGTACGCAAAAAAAAAATATGAACATGAAATATTTGATTAATTTAGATTTTATTAAATTACATTTCAATTTGAAAAGTTGTGAATATGAACTTAGTGGAGTCGAGAAGAGATGCAGATAAAGAGATTAGCCCATTTTCCATGAGAAGAGAAGTAGAGGAAGAGCTGTGAGGTTAACATAAGAAAAAAAAAAGGAAAAAACAAGAAATCTGACACAAGAAGAGGAAAGGTTGTTGAATGCGTGTGTTAATGGACAAAGAAATCATGTGTGGTGCTCACCAAAAATCACAGTTTTATCTCAACCATTAAATTAGATCCAAAGGATATAAATGACTCCTCTCATCTCTCATAATAAAACACCCTCTCACTTAAAACTTCCCCTATATATATATATATATATATATATATATATATTGAACTTTCACTACTTTAAGATATAACATCTAATTTATATATACTAGTAAACAAAATATTGTAGGACACTAAATTATAAAACTCTGTTCCACACTTAACTAAACATAATCTAATTTATATGTATTGAAGTTTCATAGTGGTATCAAAGAGTAAACATGGATCTTATAAAAAACAAAAAGAGTACACATAGATTAATAAGATCAAAGACTGCTCCACAAAATGCATCCAAAAAACAATAGAATCTTGCAAGACACTAAACTAAAAAACACTCAGTGTGAGGAAGAAGATAAGAGGCGGCGACCGACGATAGATAAACAACCAATTCCAATCAAAATAAAAGTTTCTACCATTATACTTACACATATAGTGATAGTGATTAGTTGGACAAATTATATGCAGAAAATCCTAATTCAAACTGGAAATTGGACAAAATTGATCCAATTGGTATCACATTCAAACAAACCATATACAGGAAACCCTAATTTAGATTGTTTCACTTCTTAGACTATATAGAGTGTTTTTTATTTTGGTAGAAACTATATACAGTGTTTGAATTGATGAACCAACCACAAAAATTTAATGTGAATTTGATATTAACCTAATACAAAGAGTTCACATAGAATAAGACATTGATAACCAAAACAGAAATTGATAACCCTAATATCTTCAATATATCAGAAATTGAGAAACAGAGAAATAGAAATTGATAACCCTAATAAGAGAGGAATACAAAGATAATAGCTTACCTGAGAGAGTGAACGAGTGATTCCGATAGGAAGCTGCGCACGCGAGATTCAAAGAGCTTGAAGCTTGATGCTCGGAGATGAGAGATTCACGGACGAGAGAGCTTGAAGCTTGATCACGCGAGAAAGATGAAAGAAATTTCAGTGTGTGACCCTTTTTCATGCGAGAAAGATGAAAGAAACTTGCGAAACCCTTTTTCATGCGAGTGCTTGAAGCTTCATCACGCCAGAAAGATGAAAGAAATTGTTAACCCTTTTTTCGTTCTTTTTTATTTTATTTTTACTAGTCAAGTTGAATTTTCATTTTGAAAAAGAGTGGGAGTCCAAAATATTCATAGGATCGATTTTATAGTGCAGCCTTTTTATATTTATAAAAGCATTAATAAACATGTTGCTTATACATGATTACAGGAACAAGTATTCCACCGTTGCTAAAAAAATTATTCCGACCGTTGCCAATAATTTGTTATAGGCACGGTTTATTTACCATTGGTGAGCGAATTGCATACGGTGACAACACTGTTGCTTATACCGTGTATAGGGACGGTATTTTTATTGTTGGTAAGAAAACAATGCAACATACGTAAAACCGCTGCCTATTCCTTGTTGTGGGTACGGTTTTTAACAATTGCCTAAAAAACTGTTGCCTAAGCTTCAAAATGTTGTAGTGACTACCTTCATCTATGCAAACACAATCATGTTTATTAATTTTCTCTCCTTATCAATTAAGTTTGTAAACATTTAGCAAGATAAGAAAGAGATTAGATTCTTATTGAAGACAGTTTCAGATTCTTATATGAGTAGATATTAAAAAATACACTACTGACACAATTGTACAACTAAATAATACTCCCCCTTTTGTCATTAGCAAAAAGTTTTTAATAGTGAAAACAAAAAGTTGAAAAATAAAAGGTGAAAAACAAGAATCCTAAGGGTGTTTGGACAAGAAGAGAGTGAGAAGCTGCTGAGCCTTCCTTTCAGATGCCCCTGAGTATGCTACCAGCTCTAGAAGCTTATCCTCTTGTTGATCAAGCGTATGTTTTATTATGTGTAGAACCCTTGATGTCAAGTCTGAATTTCCTTCTTCTTGTTGTTCCACAAGTGGTTCAGAGACTGGTTGACTTGGACCACTAGGTGAACGAGTCACAGGATCATCTGGTACATCAATTCTATCATTTATTGCAATTTCAGTATCTATAAGCATCTCAGGTGATGAAGATTTTTGAGAGTCTGAAGGAATTGATTTGGGTTGTTCAGATGATATGTCATTTGGTGGTTCAGAGGTTTCATGAATTGGAGAAACTCTAAAATATGTTTCTTTCAGAATTTCTTCCTCAGTAAGGATTTTGGGTGATGACTGACGGATGGCAATATTGGATGGCTGAGCTATTTCCTCCTCAGGAATATGCTTAGCTCTGGAAGTAAGTTGTGCAAAACTAGCCAAAAGGTCATCAAACGAGGAGTCAGAAGACTCTGAATCAGAGTCTGAAACTTGGACAAATTCAGGTTCAGAGGGTGTTGGATAGATGGTATTTAGGGTTTGGATATTTTCTAGGATAGATGCTTCAGATATTTGATTGCAATAATTAAAGGAATGATTAATACCTGTATCTGACCTTTGTCTCTTCTTTCCCCTAGTGGTGCAGTGCTTGGTGCGAGATCTTTTGAGAATTTTTGCACTTAGCAAGTCTTTTACAGTAGGTTATGCAGCCACATGGTCTTCATCAACGCGTTCTTCAACCTCTGGATGATCATCCTTTGACCTAGTGACTGAAGCTTCTTCCATTTGTGGTTCCTCAACCATTATATCTTCTTCATAGTCACTGACCACCTCTTCCTTAACTGCTTTCATTATTTGTGCAAATGTTGGACCATCACCTCTTCCAATGTCCTTATGAGTGATTGTAGTTCCTCTTTCCTTCATTAACCTCATGTATTCAAGAATGACTTCAGGAGGTTCATTATCAAAGATGAAAGCTTCACTCATAGGTTGAAATATGGCCTTATTTATCAAGAGAGGCTGTTGAGGGTAAATTAACTTGTCTGATTTCTTCAACCGTAGACTCACCAAGACTTTAGCATCAAGAAATATTGCCACCATGAATCTATCAGGAAGGCC
The DNA here is from genome assembly GCA_951799995.1 of Trifolium subterraneum. Classification (NCBI taxonomy): domain Eukaryota; kingdom Viridiplantae; phylum Streptophyta; class Magnoliopsida; order Fabales; family Fabaceae; genus Trifolium; species Trifolium subterraneum. The sequence continues at coordinate 10,308,632 of OX637466.1, read as the reverse complement.
AGGCTGTTAAAAAACAAAACTTAATAGCCTTGGGTGTGAAATCAATTTGGAGGGATTTTCAAACTTCTGGGCTTCACAAATTGTTTCATAGAGGTGTTGAAAGATGTAGGCAGGCAGATTCATTTGCTTTTTGATAGAGAGGAAATAAATGAAGTGTCTCTGATCCCAATTCAGAGAGTCACTGCCAGAGTCCCTCGGAAGAATTGATGAGAAAACAATCTTCGCAAGAACCTTTTCTTTGTCATTCAGATGACTCACTTTATTTGACATCTTCTGATCCTTGAAGCAGAGTTTGGCCATATCATTGAGATACACTGACTTTCTCCCAGATGCTGCAGTGTAGAGTCTGACGATTCCAGAGTTGGGGAGACCCATCATTTTGGCCAAATTGCTTCTTGTTAATACAACTGGAAATCCACCAATACTTGAACGTATCTCTGTCTCTATGAATTTCCTCAGACCCAATTCCAGTCTTGATTTTCCTTTATTTTCCATTGGGTTCTGATCAATCACACGTCGAAGTTCTGCATTTGCTTCCACCAACGTAATTACCTCACTCTTTCTCCAGAAATCATACACCAAATTTGAGTAGATAGGTCCATTTAGCATATTGAAGTAGTTTTCCCAGTCTTGTTCCATGAAGAATTCTTTATAGTCATGCCCATTGACTCTTAAGGCTTCAAAGTCAATTGGTTTTTCCATAACCAATTTACTGTCTTCAAACGAAGATCCATTGTTGCATCCATAAGAAAAGAATCTTCAGCATAGATGTTAATTGGGATGTCCTCTGGGAATCTTAGTTGAGAAGATGAACTTGCCATTTCTGAGGTTTAAGAACAGGGTTTTGCTAATTGGAGGGAGAAAGAATATTTTATGGGATTTAGATAATGAAAAGTGTGGGATGTGAAAGTGAACTCGTGTGAAAGTGAGTAGAGTGATTTTGAAAAACTCTTGTAAAAACAATCATGAGGGAGTACATTCGTTGCATTAAAGAATTTCGTCATAAACTGCCTTTACTCTAACCAATCACAGACAGGGAGTAAAGACAAAGTAATTGACACGTGTACTCCACTTGGTTAAACACACTTCAGAGTTTGAAAAACCTTCAACATCTGAACATTTTCAGAATTTAAAGAGTTCAGAGGCTGAAGTCACAATTTTGTTTTCAGAGCTTTATTTTGTCAGAGACTAAAGACATGTTCAGATGCTTTTTAATAAAATCAAGTCTTTCAACATTTAAGGGTTTTGTAAATATTGCAGCCTATTGTCTTTCAGTTTCAATGTATTGAATATTTACACTACCCTTCTGAATAAGGTCTCTGATAAAATGGTGTTTAATTTCAATATGTTTAGCTCTTGAATGCAAAATTGGGTTTTTTGAAAGTTGAATAGCTGCAGTGTTATCACAGAAAAGTGGAATATTGTGACTATTATTTTTGTAATCCTGTAACTGATATCTCATCCAGAGTAGTTGTGTACAACACTTGGCTGCTGATATGTATTCTGCCTCTGCTGTAGACAAAGCTATAGTAGTTTGTCTTCTGCTGGCCCAAGATATCCACTTGTGGATTTCCTCTCAATCTTGTCTCCAGCAAAGTCAGCATCACAGAATCCTATCAGTTTATAATCATTTGTTTTCTTATAGAATATACCAAGATTTGTGGTTCCCTTCAGATATCTAAAGATTCTCTTTACAGCAGTAAGATGAGATTCTCTAGGATCTGATTGGAATCTAGCACACAGACAGACACTAAATAAAATATCAGGTCTTGATTCAGTTAGGTAAAGTAAAGAACCTATCATACCTTTGTATAGCTTCTGATCAACTTTGCCTTCTGAATCATCTTTGCTGAGACTGCTTGTTGGATGCATTGGTGTTGTTATTGGTTTGCAGTCTTCCATGTTGATTTTCATCAGCAGCTCCTTTGTATACTTGGTCTGATGAATGTAGGTTCCATCTTTGTCTTGGTTGATTTGAATTCCCAGAAAGAATTTTAGCTCTCCCATCATGCTCATTTCGAATTCTTCCTGCATAATCTTAGAAAATTACTCGCACAAAGATGAATTAGCAGATCCAAAAATAATGTCATCAACATAAATTTGAATAATTAAAATGTCATTCTTAAATGTTTTACCAAAGAGAGTATTGTCAACGTGACCTTTTTGAAAACCTTTATCAACTAACAAATTGCTCAGTCTTTCATACCAAGCTCTGGGAGCTTGTTTCAGACCATACAGAGATTTCTTTAGCTTAAAAACATGGTCAGGATGTGAAGCATCCTCAAAACCAGGAGGTTATTTGAGATATACTTCTTCAGAGATGTAGCCATTTAAGAATGCACTTTTAACATCCATTTGATACAAAATAATATTATGATGAGTAGCATAGGAAAGAAGTAATCTAATAGCCTCAAGTCTAGCAACAGGAGCAAATGTTTCAGTGTAGTCAATCCCCTCTTGTTGACTATATCCTTGAGCTACTAGTCTTGCCTTATTACGAACAACTTCTCCTTGTTCATTTAGCTTGCTTCTGTAGACCCATTTTGTTCCAATGATATTCTTCTTAGAAGGTTTGGGTACTAAGCTCCATACTTCATTTCTTTCAAATTAGTTTAACTGTTCTTGCATTGCTACAATCCATGCATCATCAGCTAGTGCTTCATCTGTTGAGCTTGGTTCCACTAAGGAGATCAATCCAATTAAAGAGTCTTCATTTCTGAAGCTTGATCTAGTTTTCCTTGGACTGTCCTTGTTTCCCAAGATTAGCTCTTCTGGATGAGAGGAGTTGTATTTGAAAGAATGTTTTGATTGTTCAACTCTGCTTGGACTGCTTCTGATAATCTCTGATGATGGGTGATCTTCAGAGTCCAAGGTTTCAGGAGTTGAATTTGTTTCTTCAGAGGTTGGTTGAGATGGTCCTGATATTTCTTCAGGTTCTGATTCTTCATCATCTGATAGTTGTATATCTGCAAAGTTCTCAACTAGCTCTGACACTTTGTCAGGCTGCTTGTCATCAAATTTTATGTGCATACTTTCTTCCACTGTGTGAGTTTCAGAATTATACACTATGTATGCCTTTGAGCGTTCAGAGTATCCAATAAAGATAACCTTATAAGCTTTAGCATCAAATTTCTTTAGATGAACTTTTATATTCAGAATGTAGCAAGTACAACCAAATTGATGAAAATAGGATACACGAGGTTTCTTTCCCTTAAATAGTTCATATGTTGTTTTATTCAAAATAGGTCTAATATAGATTCTATTTTGAACATAACATGTTGTGTTTACAGCCTCTGCCCACAGATACTTAGCAATGTTAGTCTCATGCATCATGGTTCTGGCCATTTCTTGTAGAGTTCTATTCTTTCTCTCTACAACTCCATTTTGCTGTGGAGTTCTAGGAGAATAAAACTCATGTAAGATGCCATATTTTTCACAAAAGTTTTCAAACATTTCATTTTCAAATTCACCACCATGATCACTTCTAACTTTTAAAATGTGTAAACCTTTTTCTTTTTGTATCTGTGTGCAGAAACTACTAAAGACATCATCCTTATTTCTGAGAAATTTAACCCAAGTCCATCTACTGTAATCATCAACAATGACTAGTCCATATTTCTTCCCATTGATTGAGGTTGTGCTCACAGGACCAAATTCTTCATAGTCTTCTTCAAAACAACCTTCAAATTCTTCATACTCTCTCATGTTCCTTATGTAATCCAATTCATCTTCTTCTCCATCTGACTCATCCAAAATGTGCCTTCTATGCACAATTGCTCTCCTTCCATTTACATTCACATGCATCCATGTGACTGGAAAGTCCAGAGTCCTTGTTTGACCTGTATTTAAGTAAATATTTTTGTCTCTTGGTACCCACTTGTTTGAGGGTCCTAGACTATTAGTTGCCAAATCTTTATCCTTCATTTGTACCATCTGAGTACTATCAGGTACAAATGTAGTATAAAGATTAGGGAGTGAAGAGCTTCCAGCAATAGCTGATGAGCTTGGTTCCTCTAGTGTTTTATCACCAGAGTATCCAATCCCATTAGTATTGTTGGTTCCAATGTTGCAAAGCATAGAAACAATTTTATTTTGATCAACATTTGTGTTGCAATACTCTTTGAAAGCAAGAGAGTGCTCATTATAGGGTTTGCAACACATAGCACAACCTCTTTCAAGATCTCTTGTTTTGTTTAAAGCTTTTCGTAAAAGATCATCAGAGTGATTTGCTTGCTTATTTAAATTATCATAGTCTGCTTTAAGCTTTTTATACTTCTGCTGACTAATAAAGGATTTAAGTAAAGCTTTTTCAAGATGTTTGATCAATTTGGCTTTGGAGAGACAAGAGTATACCTGATTTAATCTTCTTCTGATGTGGTCTATGTTATCAGATTCTGACTCTCCATCAAAGCTTGAATCATCAGAGTCTGACCCATCTTCAGAGCTTGATTCTTCAGCTCCTAGTGCTCTTTCAAATTCCATTTGCTCTTCAGGTCCTGAGAGCTTGATTTCCTTCTCTCCTTCAGATTCACCTTCATCAGGTTATTCATCAAGATCTTCATGTTCCATTGCTTGCTTTCCTTTCCTTGCTGCTTCTTCACTTTTCAACTCTTCTTTATCCTTCAGAGCCAATTCATGGTCTCTGAGTGATTCAATCAATGATTCAGGACTCATTGAATTGATGTCTTTAGTTTCCTCTATTGTATTTGCAATTACATTCCAATCCAGAGGCAAACTTCTCAGCATCTTGCTTACAAGCTCTTTGTTGTTGAGTTTGTTTTTAAAGTCTTCAAGCTTGCTTGTGATAACTTGAAATCTTGAGCTCATTTCTCCAATGCTCTCATTTTCTTCCATTCTAAACTCTTCATATTGATCTAACAGACCATTTACTTTCACTCTCTGAATGCTTTCATTATCATCACTAATGAAGCAAACAGTAGTGGTTGTAGATTCAATATTAGAAGTTTGTTCAGCTCCTGATGTGGAAGGATTTTGATTGTTGCTCAGATCTTCATTTAGGTTTAGTCCATCTTCAACTTCCTTGATAAGATCAGCAACTTGTTGATATATCTTCTGCTTCCAATCATTCAATTCACTGAATAGCTGAGCCATGGTGTTTTTCTCCTTAGGATCTTGATTGTCTCACTGTTAAGTGATTTTCCAACAGAACCGGAGCTCTGATGCCAATTGAAGGTGAGTGGGAGAAAACACAAGAGGGGGGGGGGGGGGGGTAGAATTGGGTTTTAAGTTTTTAAAAATTTTTCCAGATAATATTATCTATCAAAATCTTTAAGCACAGCGGAATACTCAACACAAACAACTTGAATCTAAATGTAAAGATGGAAGAGTAAACAAGAGAGTGAGAGAGACAGAGATAGAGAGAGAGTGAGACAAGGATTTATACTGGTTCCCCTCACAAAACGAGAGTACTCCAGTCCCCTTGCACTTCCAAGAGACTTTTATTAATGCTCTAAGTCACACAAGACAGAGTGGCTTCCTTGCTCTAATCACACAAGATAAGAGACTTCCTTGCTCTAAGTCACACAAGACAGAGAGACTTGCTTGCTCTAAGTCACACAAGACAGAGAGACTTCCTTGCTCTAATCACACAAGATAAGAGACTTCCTTGCTCTAAGTCACACAAGACAAAGAGACTTCCTTGCTCTAATCACACAAGATAAGAGACTTCCTTGCTTTAAGTCACACAAGACAGAGAGACTTCCTTGCTCTAATCACACAAGATAAGAGACTTCCTTGCTCAAATCACAAAGATAAGAGACTTTTCCAAATTACTCACGCAAGAGTAAATACTAACTACTAAGCTTAAAACTATTACAAAATAATAACTTCAGAGGCTTTAGCTAGTTTTCAAGTTCTCACTTAATTCTGAGAGATAAAATATTTGAAGATCAGTTGTCATCAATTTCTTTCTTTCACATATATATACGAGTGAGGAAAGATATTGAGACGTTGTAGAATCCCGTTGTAATTGGACAGTTGTTGATTCCTTATTGCTTAAGCTGTAACTTTTGAATTTACTCTAAGCAGAGCCACGTCTCCTTCACAGTTAAGCTCACGTTTTACTGTCTGTCCAAATACAGTAATAAGGTACAACTAGCTCCTAAAGAGAATAGGATCACATCCTTTATGACCGTTGTAATCAGTTGTCCTTAAAGAGATCATCAGGCTTAGTAAGAATAGGTGATGTAGCCTTTCTGATGACCAGTGGAATTTTCTTTGCTTCTGATGAACCTTGATATCTTGAAGTCTGATGGTCTTGAATATTTGGCCTCTGATAGTCCTTCGTAATTCAGCTTCTGAACGTCTTCATCTTCTGAATAACTCTTGACTAACACCAAATAGCTTCTGAACTCTTGTAGGCTTCTGAATGTCTCTGAGCTTCTGAACTTCTCTTAAGCTTCTGAACTCTTGTAGACATCCTGATCCCTTTTGAGCTTCTGACCACGTTTAGCTTCTGAACTCTTTCAGAGTGTAATGATTCAGACTTTCATAAGGTTCCTTCAGAGCATAAATCAAGTGTGCTCTTCTATAAACTTAAGATTTTCCTGCACACTTAATTTAAACATTAGTAATATCAATTGTCCATTTAATATTTTGTTATCATCAAAACTAAGGGTGTGTACCAAAACACATTTTGTTCCAACATCTTCGAGAACCATAAAAGGATAAGCAGTTTGCCATTTGTGGAATAAGTTAAAATATGGTCTGAGTACCTTTCAAACGGGCAAACTGATCTCTCACAACGGTCTTATTTCAAATATCTCTATTTGTACTGTCTATAAATACAAGACCTCTTTGAATTAAGATAGTGGGTTAATTGAATGATATAACTTCGAAAAAGAACTAAAAACTCAGAAGATGTACACAACAGAAAGAAAGGAAGTGTTCATTCAACCAAAGAACGTAATAGCAAATATCTGCACAAGACTTAAACTCAAGATCTTCATTCAACGTCAAAGCTATCTGTTTTGATAACATTTCTAAGAGTTAGTCATAGGTGTATCATTGTAAACAATCTTATTGTATAAGATTCAAAGTCTTTTGCGTTTGTGCTTGAGCATTAAGTGTATGTCTCTTGCTATGTGATCTAGAGCAACTTGTGAAGTCTCTTGCTTTTGTGCTTGAGCAATTTGGAAGTCTCCTGCTGTGTGATCTGGAGCAAATTAAAGTAAGACTCCTGCTGTGTGATCTGGAGCATCTGTGGAAGTCTCCTGCTGTGTGATCTGGACAATCTGTTGAAGTCTCTTGTTGTGTGCTTGAGAAAATTATGTAATCTTGGTGATTATGGTGAAATCTCTTGTTGAAGAACAAGGGGAATGGAGTACTCTCAAGTTGTGAGGGGAAGCAGTATAAAATCTTTGTGTGTTCTCTCTTTCTCTTTCATCCTCTCAATCTTACTTCTGATCTCATTGTGTGTTTGAGTTATCCGCTGCCAAATAGACTCTGGTAGATTTCGTAATCTTGAAGAAATTTTTAAATCCTCAAAACACAATTCAACCCCCCTTCTTGTGTTTTTCACACCTTCAAAGCACACAAGCAAGCGACTTACACTATTTGCTCAAGCACACAAGAAAGAGACTTCTCCAATTGCTCAAGCACACAAGCAAGAGACTTCAAAAGTTGCTCAAGCACAAAAGCAACAGACTTTGATTCTTATTCTTTTACAAAGATAATCAAAGCACAAAGCTCTAATGTTTTCTATTAAGTTCCTTGAATTATACGAACACTTTCTTCTTGTATATTTGTATGCAGTTCTTTGTGTATGAGCTTTTTCTCAAGATGTTCGACGTTGTTAATCGCTTTGTCAATTCTAAGTGGTCTCATATTTATAGAAGGAAAATAGAGACGTTTGAATATGACCGTGGTAGAAGATCAGTTTGTCTGTTGAAAATATTAGCCCATTTTAACTTATTCCGTAAAAGGCAAACTGCTTCGGCTTCGTTGTTTTTCGAAGATAGTTCCTTTGCACAGAAGAGGTAACTTTAGTACGGTTGTCTTGATACTCCTTTCTTGACTTGTTGGACTGTCATAGAGCAACATCCATTTAATCATTGTATAGACTTTAACCTTGAGGAGATATCTTTAGACTTGATTCCATCAGATGAATATGTTTTGTCATTCTTGTTGCTTCTGACTGACTCTTCTTGCTTATTAGACTTTTCTTGCTTCTGAGACTCTTGTTGCTTCTGATAGGCTTTCTTCAGACTTAATTCTCCCAGAACCTCTGAATGCTTCAGATGCATATAATTTGCTTTTGAGCTTCTCAGATTCTATCTTCTTTGTTAACTGCATACTTTCATATAAGATCATTAGTGTTCTCAATTGCATATTAATACTTTGTTATCATCAAAACTTTATCAAGCTTTTGGGGTTTGTTATAAGAACCGTTTTTGTTCTAACACTCATGTTGTACAATTTGTCAGAATTGTAACTAGCTATATGATTCATATGCAATTCAAATGTGAAAATGTAGCAATGACCATTCATTAAACCTTGAGTGTGTGGAAGAAGCAACATGATTCTACATCATATGAGCCAGGTATAGCATGATTTCATATTATGTGTACCAAGTGACAAGAAGTTCTTCTAACCAGTGCATTAAAAGCTTTAAGAGCACCAAATGAGTGTGCTAACGTGACTACTTAACAAGTGAGTAACACGAATTAAATGTGAAATGGAATACAACAAAGTGTTTATGCAATAAATGCATTAATGTTAATCTTAAGCATTAAACCTCAAAATATGAAAAGGCTATGTTCTTGATTCCTTTAAGGAATCTTTAAAAACCAAGAACATATGATCTATGTACCATACACATCCTCTCATACTAAGAGATGCTTGTAAATGAATTAATTTGTCGTTAATACAACTTAAATTGATATAAAAAGTTTATTGTATATCCTCACTTTGATAGGGTGAACTGGACTAGTTTACCAGTTGTGTATTGAACCAATATAAAAATATCGTGTTAAATTAAATGGTAAGTACAATTCAAAGCCTCCTTGCGCCTTCAAAAAGAAGGGGCAAGAAGAATGAAAAATGATTGATATCCCAATTAAGTTGACACCTTAGCCTAAATCTACCACCAAACAACCATATAATATTATTAAAAAGAAAAAGGAAACAACTTGGGAGGACTAGGCCAAAACCCAAAGAAATAACTGCCTCAGTAAAAAACCTTAATTGTAAAATTTTACAAGTTAAGGAAAAAGAGTGCAGTTAACATTACAAAAACTTAACAAAAACCTGTATTCAGGTAGACTCAATCTAGTTCTAGAAAAAACATAACATGACAACGACCAACATCGCACAATACACTTTTGTTCCTATTTATGATCACCTATTCCAAGGAAGTCGCTAAATTTCACCTTAGTCTTGCCCCTCACAATTTCACATTCCCCAAAAATCGATACATTGGTCCTTATTGTTGCAACTGATTCTGACACTGAAGTTTCTGAATTTGAATTTGAATATGAACAATTAGATTCGTCCACACTCTTAAGCTTTCCCACGTGACCTACATATGAACCTTCAATTGCACTGAAATTGGTTTCATAACCAAAATTTCTCGCTTCCACCTTCCTTTCTCCATGTAAAACTAAAAAAATGCACATTCACGAAAAAATGTTAACAATAAATATAAATTAAAACGTGAGAAAAATAAATAAATAAAATGTTAAAATTTATGGCTTTAAATCACAACAGTAATAAGAGCCACAATATTTAGAATTGTAAAGGATCATTGTCAAATACAACTGTTTTAAATGTGGTCGCAAAGATCTCAAGAACTTTGATAATTTGAACCAGATTGCAAAAGGCGAATTTTATTTAAATTAATATTTCATACTCAATATGAATTAAGACATGCGAATTGTCGACATACTCACCCGGAGCTGCCATAATCGAAATCGCTGTCGCGGACCTTTAATTAAAAGAAATTATTAAACCAATATAAAGGATTCAAAACATACCCATTTGTGAACCATAGACTTGACAATTAAGTAAAGGCCTAGTAAGTGTGTAAATTGAATTACATACATCAATTGTACTTGTAATTGATTCAATAGCTACATTATTTATTGGAGGGGTTTGAAATATTGGATTTCTCATTCTAGAGAAACATGATGATTTTCCCCTTTGCATCCTAGCCATCATCATATGAAAATTATTCTTAAGTTGATTGTCTGTTCGTCTAGGAAATAGTTTGCAAATGGTTGCCCATTTGTTACCATAAACTTTTTGAGCAGCCAAAAGCTTCACCTTCTCTTCTTCACTGAATGTTGATCTATTAATTTTAGGATCTAGGTGATTAATCCATCTTAATCTGCAACTTTTCCCTGAAAAATATCATATTTCAAAAAACTTCAAATATTGTTAATACATAAATTTGTTAAATTTTTTGACTAAATAAATTAATTTACATCTTGAAAATAGAAAATTTTATCAAGAAATTTTTTGTAACTCAATAATAAATAAATGACCACCTAGTACACCTACCATTTACGCTAAACCCGGTAATGAAAATAAAATAAAAATAACAATTAAAGAGAATTTCGGCAAAAAATATATTTTTTCCATTTTTATTAATTAATACAAAAATTAAATAGAATTTTAGTCAAAAATGTTAATCTTTTTGAAAATTTTAATAAATAAATAAATAAATAAAAAATGTGTTATGTTCTAGTTTAAGACTATACCTAATCTTCCATGAAAATGCTCAGCAATGTGGTTCCAATTGTGTGGACCAAAGTATTTAACAAGCTTTTTAAGCTTATCATCTTCTGTTAGTGTCCAATGACCTCTAATAATATAATTAGTGTTCTCGAATTTCTCTGTTTCCAAAGAAGCATTCAAGTCCAAAGAAAAACCACAACCGTTATTGTTAAAATTTAGTGAACTCATACTAAAAAAATGCTTCAAATTTTGCAACAAATTTTGCATTCGTTTTTATTCCATCTTAAATTTTGCAACAAATTCTGTCAAATAAAAAAACTAGTAGTGAAGAAAAGAAGCAAAACAAAATGTTTTTTTATCCTTCTTTCAAAATGCTAGTTGTGAAAAAAATAATCAAAGATTAGATGGTACGGAAAAATAATAATCAAAAGATAAGAAAATCAAAAACAAAAACAAAACATTAGTTAGAGCAACAAAAACAAAATTGTTGAGGAAAGAGTAGAACCCACAAGATTATGTTTACTCTTGTTGTTTATGAGATGACTTGAGTAGGTTCTATCTACTCTTTTATAGATAATTTTATGTTCAATTACAAAGTTTAATATTTAATGTAAATTAAAATTATATGATTAAATATTATATGCAATTAATTTTTTATTAATTTAAAAGATTGGTCAAAAGACGACGACTCACTTTAATCTTGCATTCATTTAAAAGTTCAAAGTTGTAGCTTCAATAATATCGCGCGCTCATGAGCATTGAACACATTAAATTCCTATAATGTTAATCTTACATTAAAAAGAGATAAGATTATAAAAAAGTATTTAGTCAAAACAAGAAAAAAATGCCCAAGAGTACCAAATTTGGCATATTTAGTCGCCATATAAATCAATTTTGCAATAAGAATGAGTATGAACATTCACGATTACTGTATTTTTTTTAACTAAGAGTATAATGACATCAAAGAACGTAGAGGTGATCTCAACTAGGTTGACACTTCTTGTAGACCCTAATCATATGTCAAATACTCATAAAAAAATAATATATATATATATATAAAAGAAAAAATAGTAATTATAAAATGGAGGGATAAACCAAACCCATCCAAAAACAGGCAAAAACAAAACGACAAAAAAGAGGAAAAAGATGAAAAGTCTAAGAGGAAATCATCGTATATAAAGTGTGGTAAAGTGTTCCACCAATGGAAACCTTAAATATATAGAAAGTCCAATCGGCACAAGAATTCCCTTCCTGGAAGATGCGAGAGAATAAAAGATTCATATTTAACGAGAAGCAATTCACCCACTTGTTCCAAAGATCCTAGGAAACAATATTATGATCCTTGGTTTCCTGAATGGCCACATGCGAATCACTCTCTATTCAAACGTGAAGCCAACTTCGATGATAAGCAACAATGATTGCCAACAATTTCCCATGTAAAACCATAACCACCTTAAGTTTACTGGAGACCCTCCCATAAAGCACCATTATAGTCCCGAAAAATAGCACCACAAACAATATGATTATCCTTTGCAGATCCATCTGTATTAGCTTTCAACCAAGACACCATCCATGTCTCCAGAGCGATGATGGCAGGCCTGCCAGTCCTAGGCGCGACCTCAAGACGCTGTAGAACTCGAATTTCGTCACTATCAACATGCGTGAACAGTATCGGTTGCTAGAGGTGAGCTCGGAGTTATCACTGTTTGGATTTTCATTATGGAAGTTTGGAAAGTAAACTTTGCATTATTAAATAAAATCTCAATTCGCGCCATCCAAAGAGAATGAAGCGAATGAATGAGGCAAGCTAGTAAGAGGTCCTTTAACTGTGACGTGAACAGGTTATAGCTAAGACGAAGACTCTCAAGCGAAGAAGTATCAACATGAATATCAAAAATTGAATTCACCCACTGCCAAATCACTGTCAAAGCATACATAGAGGGCATATTGAAATAATACCGCATCCTCGAGTATGCAAGTTTTCATCCGTCGACATTTTATTAAGCATCAACAACGAAGCAATAAAGGAATGGGACAGTGGAATGAACTTTTTCCAAATGACAGCAGACCATGGCAGAATTGGACTAGACGAAGTAAGGTGCTCATAAGATGCATGTTTCCAAACAAAATGAGCTTCCATAGGAATCCACAGCAGCGTTATGTTAAAAATATTATCAACTAACCAAGGACCATACTCTTCTACAAAGGGAGGAATGGATCAAGTACCCTCAAGAATTATATAGCACACTTTAGCATTAAGGGGGGGCAACAAGCTCTCAGGGATATCTAAAGCAGTTATCCGTCCAGTAGAATATATATTCTTAAACAAAGAGAAAGTATAGAAGGAGAACCTCATCAAAGACTCAAACTATATAAAAAGAAAATATATACAATAAAGAGGGGGTTAAACCTAAACCCTCAAGGTTAACTAGAAAGATAACTTGAAAAACCTAATCAATTACGAATAAAGGCTTCCCTAACAAGGTTTTTAACGAGACAATCATAGTGGTAGGATTCTTGTTTTAACTTGGGTTTTGGCCTAGTCCTCAAAGATTTTCTCGTTTTTATTTTTATTTAATATATTTATTACGGTGATGCAAATAATAAGATACGGCTATGGGGTGTAGCATAGTTGGGATGCCATAATTATCATATGATGCACGTACACCCTAATGTTTCATAAAAGAAAAAAATCTTCCCTAACAATTATTGTCTCCAATGATAATATAAATCTCAATGTTACTGATGACTTAAAAATTGTTAGTAATTGAGATATTAATGATATATAGTTTGGAAAATATATAGTTGAATAGTGTAGAATGATTAGTTGATAGTTGAAATATAGTAGTAGCAAATAGTGTGATGACTTAGAGTAAGAATAGATTGTATTGCTCTTCACTTGGATGCTTAGTTACATGGTTGGAGTACCTATTTATAGGCATACACCACCACCCTTTAGCATGGTGGTTTGTTTAATTAATTATTAGATGATTCTAGATAATTATACATACTACTAGATGTTACAATAGTCTAGAAATTTCAAGCTTTACAATGAATCAAGTAGTAGCTTCTAGACAACTCCTAGAAATTTTCATCACATTTTAACACTCCTCCTTGATGTAAATTTCATTAACTCCAAGCATAGTTCGTAGTAGCTCAAATCTTGCTCTTGGCAGTGCCTTCGTGAATATGTCTGCAATTTGTTTTTCTGTCGTACAATAGTTGAGCTGGATTTGTTTAGTTGCCTCTACTTCTCTGATAAAGTGATATTTGATTGCTATATGCTTGGTTCGATGATGATGAACCGGATTCTTTGTCATTGCTATAGCTGACTTGTTATCGCAATAGATTATAGTAGGCTTATCATCTTGTTCACCCATGTCTCCTAGTATTCTTCGAAGCCATATAGATTGACTTGTCGCTTTAGCTGCTGCAACGTACTCAGCCTCTGCTGTGGATTGTGCAACTGTAGCTTGCTTCTTAGACGCCCATGAGAAAAATCCTGATCCTAGTGAGAATGCATAGCCTGATGTACTTTTCATATCATCTATTGAACCTGCCCAGTCACTGTCAGTATAACCAAGCAACTTAGAGTTGCCCATAGATTTATACCACATGCCATACTCCTTCGTTCCTTGCAAGTATCTTAAAATCCGTTTACCGGCTCCAAAGTGATTTTGACTTGGTTTCTGCATGAACCTCGATAAAAGACTTGTAGCATACATGATATCTGGTCGTGTAGCTGTCAGATATAGTAGACTCCCGATCAAACTTCTATAACGTGATGCATCGGCTTCTGGTGATCCATCATCCTTTTGCATCTTTTCATTTGTTACGAGTGGAGTAGCAACTGGCTTGCAATCATCCATCTTAAACTTCTCCAATAGTGCTTTAGCGTATTTCTTTTGACAAATAAATATTCCTTCTTTTTCTTGTTTTACCTCTATGCAGAGGAAGTAATTCATCAAACCAAGGTCGGTCATCTCAAATGTCTTCATCATGTCTTCTTTGAATCCATTTATCATGGTAATATTGTTTCCCGTATAGATAAGATCATCAACATATAAGGAGACAATGAGAGTATCATGCTGACCTTGAGTTTTGATGTATAGTGTTGGCTCACTCTTGCTCCTCCTGAATCCTCGATCCATGAAATACTGATCAATTCTACTGTACCATGCTCGAGGAGCTTGCTTCAGGCCATATAAAGCTTTTCTTAGTCTCAGAACTTTGCTTTCATTTCCTTTGACTACAGATCCTTGTGGCTGCTCCACATAAATCTCTTCTTCAAGTATACCATTCAGGAAAGCATATTTCACATCTGGTGCAAATTCTCATTGTAGTCGACTCCAGGTTGTTGCGAGTAACCCTTTGCGACTAATCTAGCCTTGTGCTTTTGTATTGAGCCATCAGGATTAAGCTTTGTCTTATAGAACCATTTAACTCCAATGATATCTTTTCCATGTGGACAATCTACAAGCTCCCAAGTATTATTCTTCTCAATCATTTTAATCTCGTCCTGCATTGCCTTAACCCATACTTCTTGTTTTGACGCTACATCATAGTTTTCAGGCTCAAGTATAGCCAAGTTGTAGGTTTCATATATATCCACCAATGATCTTACTCTTGTTGGAGTAGATTCTGGTGAAGAAAATTCTTGTTGAGAAGGTGAAGGTGGCGTACCTGGTTCTTTTATTGCTTCTTCCATATCCTCTATGTCTGATTGTGGTATTGGGATGGAAATATTTCTTCTCTCGACTTTTTCTTCATCCCAATTCCAGCTAGCATTTTTGTCAACCTGAACATCTCGACTGACATCGAGCTTCTTTGTTTGCAAGTTATAAATTCTGTAGCCTTTGGATTGTGTACTATATCCCAAGAAGATACCTTTAGTGGTCTTGTCTTCTAACTTGTGTCGTTTTTGTTTAGGAACATGTATATAGAAGATAGATCCAAAAACTCTTAGGTGTTTAGCTGATGGCTTCTTGCCACACCAGGTCTCAATAGGAGTCTTGTCTTGAACTGCCTTAGTTAGGCACCTATTGAGTATGTAAACAGCAGTGTAAATTGCTTCTGCCCAAAAAGTATTTGGCAATCCATTATCCTTCATCATTGATCTTGCCATCTCCATTACTGTGCGATTCTTCCTCTCCGACACACCATTTTGTTGTGGAGAATACGCAACTGTTAGTTGTCGTTCAATGCCTTCATCCTCACAGAATTTATCAAACTCGTGGGAGTTGTACTCTTTTCCTCGATCACTTCTTAGCATTTTTATATGTTTACCACTTTGCTTCTCGACAAGGGCCTTGAACTTCTTGAATATTCCAAAGACTTCTGATTTTTCCTTGATGAAGTATACCCAAGTCATTCTAGAAAAGTCATCAATGAAGAGAATGAAATACCTGTTGTTGTTGAGTGACGGTGTCCTCATCGGTCCACAAACGTCAGTGTGGATGAGCTCTAGTACATCTTTAGTTCTCCACGTTTCTCCTGTTGGAAATGTCAATCGGTGTTGCTTCCCGAGAAGACATCCTTCACAAGCTTCACTATTTTCCTTCAAGTATGGAAGATTTCTCACCATATTCTTCTAATATAACATCTTCAATGCTTGAGTGTTGAAGTGACCAAATCTTCGATGCCATAACCATGAATCATCGACTTGTACTTTCAAGGCAATGTTGGTTGTATATTTGAAACTTATTGGAAAACTTCTATTTCTTTTCTCCATTTTTACTTTGGCTATCTCATGTCTTTTGTGACTATTGTCATATATTGAACATGTGTCTCCTTCAAAGTGAAGAGTATAGCCTTTCTCCATCATCTGACCAATACTCAAAAGATTTTATTTGAGATTGGGAACTAGCAAGACATCTTTGATGAATCTCGTACCGTTCTTAGTCTCCACCATCACAGTGCCTTTGCCTTTAGATTCTACGATAGTGCCATTTCCCAGTCAAACTTTTATTTTGACAGAGTCATCAATATTCTTGAAGATGCTCTCATCTTTGGCCATATGATTGCTGCAACCGCTATCCAAGTACCAATTTCTGCTCAAGTCATCATTGGAATCTTGTGTAGCACAGAAAAGATGTTGCTCATAGTCATGTTTGAAGGTGCGTGGAGAAAACACAAGAAGGGGGGTTGAATTGTGTTTTGGATATTTAAAAACTTTCCAAGATATTTAAACCTTTTCAGAGTCTTTAAAGCACAGCGGATTGTTCACACAATTAACTTATGGCGTTATGAATGATGAAGGAGTAAATGAGAGAGTGAGAGAGAGAAGAACACACAACAAATTATACTGGTTCCCCTCACAAATTGAGAGTACTCCTGTCCCCTTGTTTCCAAGAGAGTTCACTATAATCACAAAGATTACAATAGATGCTCAAGCACACAAGCTCAAGACTTCCTGCTCTTAGTCACACAAGATAGAGAGACTTCCCTGCTCTGATCATACAAGATCAAAGACTTCCTTGCTCTGATCACACAAGATCAGAGACTTCCTTGCTCTGATCACTCAAGATCAGAGACTTCCTTGCTCTGATCACACAAGATCAGAGACTTCCTTGCTCAAGCACACAAGCTCAAGACTTCCTGCTCTAAGTCACACAAGACAGAGAGACTTCCTTGCTCCTACACTCAGCAGAAGACTTCATTGCTATAATCACTAAGATTGAGACTTATGTGCTTCTACACTAAGCAGAAGACTTTCTTACTTCTACACTAAGCATAAGACTTTGTTGCTTCTACACTAAGCAGAAGACTTACTACTAACTTATAAACTTAAACTTATTACAAACATAATAACTTCAGAGGCTTAAGATAGTTTCTATGCTCACTTCATTTGAGAGATATTTTCTATTACAATGTAGATTCTCACTTTCATCTGAGAGATGTTTTCTAATGAAGATCGCTAGTCATCAATTCTTTCTTCGGCATATTTATATGAGTTGAGAAAGACATTGAGACGTTGGAGAAATTCCCGTTGTAAAATGGACAGCTGTAGTCTTTGAAGATCCGTTGAGTAAAGCCACGTCTTCCTTTGCAGAGAGGCTTCACCTTTACTGTTTGTCCAATAGTACAGTCATAAGGTACAACTAGCTCCTAGATAAAGGGATCACATCCTTTGTGACCGTTGCAATTAGTTGACCTTAGAACAAATCATCAGGCTTGATAAGTTGTAGTTGAAGTAGCCCTTCTGATGATTTGGGGAATTCCTTTGCTTCTGATGAACCTTTGATAACTTGGAGTCTGATTGGTCTTTGAATGGTTGGCCTCTGATAGTCCTTCGCAATTCAGCTTCTGAACGTCTTCATCCTCTGAATGACTCATGACTAGCAGAGCATCTGAACTCTTGTAGGCATCTGAACATCCTTGAGCTTCTGAACTCCTCTGAGCTTCTGAACTCCTTCAGACGTTCTGATCCTCTTTGAGCTCCTGAACTTTGTTTAGCTCCTGACCACGTTGTAGCTTCTGAACTCTTTCAGAGTGTAAATATTCAGACTTCCATAGGTTTCATCAGAGTCTAAATTAAAGTGCTCTTGATTTAACGTTGAATTCTCATGCACTTAATTTAAACATTAGTACCATCAATTGTCCATTTAATACTTTGTTATCATCATAACCTAAGGGTGTGTATTAACACATATTTTGTTCCAACAATCTCCCCCTTTTTGATGACGACAAACATAAGTATTAAATACAATTGTTGTTGATAAAAATCAGCTATGTTGACATTAGGCTTCTGAGTTTCGCAAGCTCCCCCTAAGTTTGATAACCCATAGGGTTAGGTTTGTAAGCTCCCCCTATTTTGTATCCATAGTTAATTTTTATCAGTTTCAGAATTACTTTATTATATGACTTAAATTATTCATATTTCACTATATAAAGAACAAGGTTTGCAAGCTTCTTCTTTTTATAGTGTGATAATCTTTGAATAAAGTTGCACCCTTACTCAAGAACTAACTATGAATAATAAACTTCAATTAATAAATGCATTCTCCTTGAAATTAAGCCCTTAATGCAGATGCAAGATGAAGCAATATTTAAATTGAATGACAAAATAGGATCAGAGGCACTTAGAGACGTCTACACACACACTTGGTTCTGATGGTTATCATTAACAGCTTCAGAGTTCAAAATATTTTCAAACAGTTCAGAGCTTAAAAAAAATCTTTTCAAAGAAAATAGCTCAGAGCCTGAACAAAAATTTGAAAACAGTTCAAAGCTCTTTAGTACAATATTTTGAAATCCTCAAAGATCAGATTGTCATATCAAAGCATGTACCTCATGCTATTATTTTGACCACTCTCCTACGTTCTCTCTCTGAAGCACTACAAGGCCCTAAAAAGCCAAGTAATTTCGCTTCTTCCAACAATTGATTTACCAATATTCTTTCTGCCCCTTTTGTCATTATTAAAATGGTAGTATAAGCAATTAATAGAAATTTCAACTTTCAATGCCGTCAAATCAGGAGTGGTTGAACACATTTAATACTCGGCCATTGAATTATGCTTATAAAAGGAGAGAGATACCTAGTCATTTTACTCACACAAAATAATCTTAGGTTATTGATAGATCTCTTGAGAGAAAAAATGAAACACTCAGAGAATAAGAAAGTAGTTTCAACAAGAGATAGTCAAGATTGGAGAAAACATAAGAAGAAACCAATGGAAACAAAGCCAGTGTCTGTCACAGAAGAATTCAGTTCAGAGTCTGAAGAGAAATCTTTGGACTCTGACTGTTTTAAGTTCTGAAGACATATCTTCCTGAAGAAAATCAAACTGATATCCAAGGCTCTAGAGGGGCTAGAGTCTTTTCCTGAGGAAAACCAAACTGATGCAACAGAGTTGGTTTCTTCAAGAAGGACTACTGGTTGGATGGCTTCAGCCAAAACCTCAACCTTTCCCCTCTGCAAAGGTCATGTAGGCATGTAACCACAAACATGAGCTTTCAGAGCATCCAGAAGATAGTTCTTAGAAAATTTAGTCTGTAATACAGAACTTATGTTCTCAATGAAATAAAATTCATTACTTTTGGCTTGTTTAATTTTTGATTTCTTATTAATATTTCTTCTCTTGTTATGTAATTTGATTCTTTTAGAATATCCACATATTGTAATTGTCAAATTATATGAATGAAACTTAAGAGTTTGAAAAATACATTTGCAAGATTGTTTGTTTTAACGAAAATGAAAAACAGTTAAAGAATTAAAACAAACAAACGACATACTAAACAAAACTAATCAACAGACAAATAAGCATTCAGATAGATATGTTAGATTAACAAGCAGAGTTGTATCCTAACCAACAGTTTAACCTAGTCAAAGTGCTTAGCAAATTATCAGTCATGAAGTCATATGAGAAATCAAATAGGTCCTAAGGTTGGGGTTGACTACAGAAATATGTTAGGGTTGCCATTATGTTTTTCTTATTAAGTATTTACTTCTTCCATCAATCCCACAAACTTGTCTACTTTTGCTTCAATCCTTCTGATGTCATTCTCATAGACAGGGTTCCTCAGATGCTGTTGATTGCCTTGATCATCCCTCAGACTGTCTTGAAGAGGAACATTCAGATCTTCCATTATTGAAGCTAACCTTTCCCTAAGGTCTTGCCCAATATTTTCTCTTATAGTGGAGGATTCAGGATGATCCCTCTCTGTGTCCATTTGAGTCTGAATGTCTTCTGTAGCATCGATGACCTTCCCTTTGTCAAATTTCTTCTGTTCTTCCACAACTATCTTCTGAAGGTTATGAAACTCTTTTACTAGTTCCTCTGTTAGATTTACCCATTGAGCAGTATACTCAGATGAAGGCATATCTGTTTGCCTTAGGTCATAAAGACCATGTATCTGTTTAAACAAGTCATTGCATCTGCTCCAGACATTAGGATTTTTTGATTGGGTTGATTGAGGTTCATTGGATAAGAGTGTATTTGTGAGTTGGGGGTTGAAGTGAATAGGTATTTGTTGGGATTGTTGAGGACTATGGCTGGTATGATCAAATTTTTTGAGATGGTGATCTTCTGTAGAGAGTTCTTTGATCATAGCCTCAACATGGTTTGATGGTGAGAAGTTCAGGTTTTCTTCTGAATCAACATGTTCAGATGTGAGTGTATGAGGGTTTGAAAAAGTTTGAGTCATAGATGGCTGAGCTATTTTATGCTTAGATTTGGCATTAAGCAGTTCAAAATTAGCTAGAATTTCATCTAACTCATTAGGGTCAGAATCAATCGAAGATGATGATGATGATGAGATGTTGATAAAGACTGGTTCAAGGTGAGTTGTTTTGACAGGTTCTGATATAAGTTGTTTTATGGTAAGATTATCTTCAGAACTTGTCTGGTTATAATATGAGAGGGGTTGGGTTGATGATGAGGTTAAATGAATGTCTTGAGCCGAAGTAACAACAGGTTTAGAGAGAGATACATCACCTGATTTGTTATGATCTGAGGTTTCAGCAATCTTTTCCTCAGGTTCTTTGGTAAGTTTCTTTTGTCTGACACTTAGAGGTTCTTCATCACTTTCTGAGCCTTCAACTTTATATGCTTTCACTAGCCTTCTTCTCTTCTTCTTCTTCAATTCTTCCTTCTCAGTTTTAAACCCTTCTCCTAGGTTATCCAGGAGTTGAATATACTTATTGACAATGCCACTAGAAACTATAGGCATTTCAATGTTCCATTTCTTCACTAAGGAAGGTTCTGAGTGAGACTGAGGTATTAGAGGTTCTGAAGGTTGTACCTCATGTCTTGTCAACAAGTTCATGTGAGAGAGTATATGAGCAGATATTGTGGAGGCTCTGAATTCTCTTAACAAGTAGTCATGACCAGTAGTTTTGATTATATCTATCACTCCACATTGATAGAAAATCTCACTGAGGATTCTTGGGTAGACTACATGTATATCAGACTTGGCCTGATTTTGAGTTTTAAGCACATATTTGCATAGGTGATAAAGATGTATTTAGCCCAATTTAAATCATATTTCCTTGTGAGAAAATAGACAAAGTGTCTATGATCCCATGACAAATGATCAGAATTTACACTTCCTGGAAATATAGAACTTAACATGATTTTGGCTAATACCCTCTGAGTGGGCTTCAGATCACCTGTCTTGTTGCTCTCACAGTTTGTTCCCTTGACGTAGCAATGTCTTGTCATATTCTTCATAAACATAGATTCTTGTGCTTCATTGTGACTAAAGGTATAGTGGATGCCTTCGTTCGGGATGGATAGTACCTTAGCCAAGTTTGAAGCAGTAAGAATTACTTCAAAGCCGCACACAACAGAATGCACCTCTGTTTCCTCAATGATTCTCAATCCTAACTCTTGAGGGGTCTTGTCTTCATTTTCAGCTTTTTCTTTTCTCCTTGCATCAAGCTCCTTGTGATAATCTTCAACTGTCCTCACCTTGCTTCTGATCCAGAAATCTTTTACCAAAGTAGGATAGATTGGACCGTTTAATAGGTTCATGTAACTAAAGCCCCCTTTTTGATTAGAAAAGAACTTTAGAACATTAAACTTATTCTTTTCCACTATCAAAGTCCACTGGTTGTTCCATAACCAGGTTCAGAGATTTTCCCTCCATCTTAAGAGATAAATCTGTAGAAAACATTTCTGTGCAAGTGATGGTGTTGATCGGAAAGCTTTTGGGAAAAGTAAACAAGGAGTCTGGGACTGATGTTGAAGTAGATGCCATTACAGAAGGTTAGGGTGTGGAATTTGCTAAAGCGAGAGAAAAAGTTTGTTCTAGCTTTGAAGAGCAAGAGTGAGGGATATGATAGTGTAAAGTGTGAGTGTTTAAGAGATTTTGTTAAAAATATAAGACAAATTAAAACACACAATACATTAATTAAAAAATAAAACAAACTAATCATCAACTGCATTCAAACCAATCAGAACGTGTGTGTGTGTTGTCTCTTTGGCGCCAAAACGTTTCAGTATAAAATACTTAAACGTTTCCAATTCATTTCCTATTCAGAGGCTTATCCTTCAGAGGTTGAAACTTTTCTCAGAGTCTGAGCTTCTTCAGATGCTGAAACCTGAAGAACTTCAGAGGCTGAAAACAACCTTTCAGGACACAAAAATATATGTTCAGATAAGATTTTCAAAGTTTTTTAGTTCTGAATATTTTGTGTCCTAAGAAGACACTTTCAACCTTTGAAAGTTATTCCTCTGAAATGTCATCCAGGAGTTAAGCATACTTACCTTGCATTGAAGCTTTCTTGATTTAATTGTAGTCAGAGTCATAGCCCGAGCAATCACTCCACCACACTGAGTTGTTGTCATCTTCAAAACAAGCTTCAAATTCTTCATGCTCCTTCCTGTTGCACATGTACTCCACTTCATCTTCTTCTCCATCTGACTCTTCAAAAATGTGCCTCCTATGCACAATTGCTCTTTTTCCATTCACAGTCACATGCATCCATGTGATTGGAAGGTTCAGAGTCTTAGTTTCACCTGCAAACAAGTAAACAATTTTGTCTCTTGGTACCCACTTGTTTGAGGGTCCTAGACTGTTAGTTGCCAAATCTTCATCCTCCATTTGTTTCATCTGAGTGCTATCAGATACAAATGTAGTGTAAAGATTAGGTAGTGAGAAGCTTCCATCAATAACTGATGAGCTTGGTTCCTCTAGTGTTTTATCACTAGAGTATCCAATCCCATTAGTATTGTTGGTCTTAAGGTTGCAAAGCATGGAAACAATTTTATTTTGATCAGCATTGGTGTTGCAATACTCTTTGAGAGCAAAAGAGTGCTCAAAGGGTTTGTAACACACAGCATAATCATTCTTAAGATCTATTGGTTTGATAAAATCGTTTTGTACAAGATCTTCAGAGTGATTTGCTTGCTTACTTAAATTCTCATAGTCTGCTTTAAGCTTTTTATACTTCTGCTGACTATTAGAGAGTTTAAGTAAAGTCTTCTTAAGATGCTTGATCAATTTTGCTTTGGGAAGACGAGAATATACCTGATTCATTGTTCTCTGACTGCTGTCTATGCTCTCAGGTTCTGACTTTTCATCAGAACTTGAGTCTTCAGAGTCTGAGCCATCTTCAGAACTAGATCCTTCAGCTCCTGGTGCTCTTTCAGACTCATCTTCAGAGAAGTTGTCTAGTACATCCCATGTTGTCATTCCTTTAGCCAGTCTTCCTCCATTCTTCTTGAAGTTGTACCATCTTTGAATTTTTCTTGAAAACCTTTCAAGATACTCTTCATCAGGTTCTTCAACAAGATCTTCATGCTCCAATGCTTGCATTCCTTTCCTTGCTGCTTCTGCTTCTTCACCGTTCAACTCTTGCATTTCCTTCAGAGCCAATTCATGGACTCTGAGTAAATCAATCAATGATTCAGGACTCATTGAATTGATGTCTTTAGTTTCCTCTATAGTGTTTGGAATTTCATTCTAATTCAGAGGCAAACTTCTCAGCAACTTGCTTACAAGCTCTTTGTTGCTGAGTTTGTTGTTGTGGTCTTCAAGCTTGCTTGTGATGGCTTGAAACCTTAAGTTCATTTCTTCAATACTCTCATTTTCCTCCATCCTAAACTCCTAGCAGACCATTTACTGTTGCCCACTGAATGCTTTCATTATCATCACTAATGAGGCAAAGAGTAGTAGTTGTAGATTCAATACTGGAAGTTTGATTAACCCATGATGTGGAAGGATTTTGATTGTTGCTCAGATCTTCATTTAAGTTCAGTCCATCTTCAATTTCTTTGACAAGATCAGCAACTTGTTGATATAACTTCTGCTTCCAATCATCCATGTTTTGAGCCATGGTGGTTTTCTCCTTTGGATCTTGACTGTCTCACGGTTAAGTGATTTACCAACAGAACCGGAGCTCTGATACCAATTGAAGGTGCGTGGAGAAAACACAAGAAGGGGGGTTGAATTGTGTTTTGGATATTTAAAAACTTTCCAAGATATTTAAACCTTTTCTGAGTCTTTAAATCACAGCGGATTGTTCACACAATTAACTTATGGCGTTATGAATGATGAAGGAGTAAATGAGAGAGTGAGAGAGAGAAGAACACACAACAAATTATACTGGTTCCCCTCACAAATTGAAAGTACTCCAGTCCCCTTGTTTCCAAGAGAGTTCACTATAATCACAAAGATTACAATAGATGCTCAAGCACACAAGCTCAAGACTTCCTGCTCTTAGTCACACAGGACAGAGAGACTTCCTTGCTCTGATCACACAAGATCAAAGACTTCCATGCTCTGATCACACAAGATCAGAGACTTCCTTGCTCAAGCACACAAGCTCAAGACTTCTTGCTCTAAGTCACACAAGACAGAGAGACTTCCTTGCTCCTACACTCAGCAGAAGACTTCATTGCTCTAATCACTAAGATTGAGACTTATGTGCTTCTACACTAAGCAGAAGACTTTCTTACTTCTACACTAAGCAGAAGACTTTGTTGCTTCTACACTAAGCAGAAGACTTACTACTAACTTATAAGCTTAAACTTATTACAAACATAATAACTTCAGAGGCTTAAGATAGTTTCTATGCTCACTTCATTTGAGAGATATTTTCTATTACAATGCAGATTCTCACTTTCTTCTGAGAGATGTTTTCTAATGAAGATCGCTAGTCATCAATTCTTTCTTCGGCATATTTATATGAGTTGAGAAAGACATTGAGACGTTGGAGAAATTCCCGTTGTAAAATGGACAGCTGTAGTCTTTGAAGATCCGTTGAGTAAAGCCACGTCTTCCTTTGCAGAGAGGCTTCACCTTTACTGTTTGTCCAATAGTACAGTTATAAGGTACAACTAGCTCCTAGAGAAAGGGATCACATCCTTTGTGACCGTTGCAATTAGTTGACCTTAGAACAAATCATCAGGCTTGATAAGTTGTAGTTGAAGTAGCCCTTCTGATGATTTGGGGAATTCCTTTGCTTCTGATGAACCTTTGATAAATTGGAGTCTGATTGGTCTTTGAATGGTTGGCCTCTGATATTCCTTCGCAATTCAGCTTCTGAACGTCTTCATCCTCTGAATGACTCATGACTAGCAGAGCATCTGAACTCTTGTAGGCATCTGAACATCCTTGAGCGTCTGAACTCCTCTGAGCTTCTGAACTCCTTCAGACGTTCTGATCCTCTTTGACCACGTTGTAGCTTCTGAACTCTTTCAGAGTGTATTTATTCAGACTTCCATAGGTTTCATCAGAGTCTAAATTAAGTGTGCTCTTGATTTAACGTTGAATTCTCCTGCACTTAATTTAAACATTAGTACCATCAATTGTCCATTTAATACTTTGTTATCATCAAAACCTAAGGGTGTGTATTAACACATATTTTGTTCCAACAATGTTGATCCTTCTCACACTCGTGTTCTTCAACGAAATTTGCTTGATGCTTATTTTTGATGTAACAATTTTTCTCCACATGTCCAAATTTCTTACAGTGTTGACATTGCTCTTTTCCGCGCCATCGACAATATTTCTCGGCGTGATTTGTCCTCTTGCATATGCCACATGGAGGATACTCGACTTGGTTTTTCTTTGAGAAATTTCTAGAATTCTCTCCGCTTCTAGAATTTTCTCGACCATTTTTCTTTCCTTTATATCTTTTATCTTGAGACCGTAATTTGAGCTTTGATTGAAATGCATTTTCAATAGTATTGTCATCATGCCTATTCATTCTTTGCTCATAAGCTTCTAGTGAGCCTATTAATTCTGTGACGGATAAAGTAGATAGATCTTTGGTTTGTTCAATCGTAGTCACGATTTCATCATACTTACGAGGAATGGAAATTAGAATTTTCTCAACAATTCTTTTGTCGAGAATATTATCCCCGTATGATCTCATTTAACTCACTAATTCTTTTATTTTAGTGTAGTAGTCTTTTACAGTCTCAGACTCTTTCATTTGTATCAATTCAAACTCACGCCTTAGAGTTTGAAGTTTAATGGCACGTACCTTGTCACTTCCTTGAAACTCCTCCTTCAATGTACCCCACGCATCTTTGGCACTTGTAGCTCCCATTATTCTTGGAAAGATACTATCTTCTACAGCTTGTTGTAGAAAGAATAGCGCTTTTGAATCTTTTTGTTTATTTTCCTTCAACTCTTTTTTCTGACTAGCATTAAGAGTTGAAGTGTCTTCGGGAATAGTAAATCCTTCATCTACAATATCCCATAAATCTTGAGAGCAAAAAAATGTCTTCATTTTAATGCTCCAAAAGTCATAGTTTTCACCATTGAAGGTAGGGATGGTCATAGATGATGGTTGAATGGTATTAGCCATGTCTTAGGGGAAAATTGAGAAATGATATGAGATATAAGGAGGGTTTGGATGGAAATATATGAATGAGGTTTCTACGCCCAATGTATGATCGAACGTAGCTCTGATGCCACTGTTAGTAATTGAGATATTAATGATATATAGTTTGGAAAATATATAGTTGAATAGTGTAGAATGATTAGTTGATAGTTGAAATATAGTAGTAGCAAATATTGTGAGGACTTAGGGTAAGAATAGATTGTATTGCTCTTCACTTGGATGCTTAATTACATGGTTGGAGTACCTATTTATAGGCATACACCACCGCCCTTTAGCATGGTGGTTTGTTTAATTAATTATTAGATGATTCTAGATAATTATACATACTACTAGATGTTACAATAGTCTAGAAATTTCAAGCTTTACAATGAATCAAGTAGTAGCTTCTAGACAACTCCTAGAAATTTTCATCACATTTTAACAAAAATATTGAAGAATTTAAAAGATAAAAATACTAGAGAAATTAACCATAGGATATATACTAATGAGTAACGAGAAAGAGACATCCGACAACTATATATAAAGTCTTCCATAAAAAAACTATATATAAAGTCTTCCTAACAAATGGCTGTCTTCACAAAAAATGTGAGTGACAAAAAAAAAACACGCTAATTTGTTTAAAAACTATAATGTTTTTATAAATCAATTTTTTTACAAATATAAAATGAAATGTTAATTGAGTATGGCGCGCTCCTAACTTTATAAAAAATTGTATGGTTAACAGCAAATTAGGCATCCCTAGTTTTAGGGTTTATTCTTGATGGAATTTTTGTTTATGTCCCCTCTATACTGCTTGCTTTCCTCTTTTTTTATTATATTTGGGGCTGGCTAGGTCTTTGCTACCACCCATTTTTGAAAAACAAAAAATGTTAATTAAGCATAGAATTATAAGAAAAAATGAATTAACGTTGGCATTTTTCTGAAATGTTTTCCCATGTTAATAGAGGTATTAGGTGACGGGTACAAACTATAAATCTCTAAGAATTAAATATGTATTTAGTCTTTAGTAAAAAAAAAATGTATTTAGTCTCTATATTTTGTCTTATAGTTAAAATAGTCCTTACATTTATTTCATAGTGAAAAAAATTCTACAATTTTTTTCATTACCAAAATTGGTCCATTTTGTTAATTTTACAAACGGAATGCTGACATCAGCTTATTAAAAACAAGGGTTAAATGTTTTTAGTCCTACAATTTGCTCTATATTTAAGAGTAGTCCCTACATTTTAAAAGTTGTGTAAAAAACTTATAATTTATTATGTTACTGAATTTGGTCTCTGCGTTATTTAACCCTAAAAACAATGGGTCGCCACTCATAGACTAATTAAGAAGGGACTAATTAATAGTAGGGCCCACACGTCAGCATTCCGTTTGCAAAATTTATAGCAGAGACCAATTTTGATAACAAAAAAAATTGTAGTATTTTTTTCACCATAAAAAAAATGTATGGATTATTAATCTTGACTATAGGACAAAATATGAGAACTAAAAACATATTTAACTCAATCTCTAATAATAATCATCAAGTTATTATTCTTTCAAAAGGGGGGCGGGGTTGGATGGAAATGTATAATAAGTACAAAGTATGGTGGACAAAATCACACTCATAGACTTAGAAAATTGCTTTTAAGACCCCCTAATTGCTTCCACGGCCATCAAATTGAAGAAAATGTCCTTTGAATACGATTGGAGGATAGGATCCGAAATAAAGGCCTTAATTAATGGGATCCTACAATAAAAAATAGGTTTATTTTGGAAGACTTTTTTTAAAGCTTTTTAAGGGTTTCAAAAGATATGTACCTAAATCGTCCTATTTCTGATCATAGGATCCCATTGGGAGCAAAATTTCCGATCCTAAGATCTGATTGGTAGTTTTTAAACATTTTTTGGAAGATATCTTCTGTTGCAATTTCATATCCTAAGATCCCATTTGCTGTTAGCAAAAATAACAAACTAAAATTGTGTTAATTTATCCATGTATTGTATCCCAATAAATACATTCCCAAAAGCGAAGTGTTCAACAAATATCCTCTTGATCGTTTTTTATTTCTTTTCAATTAAATAAGTGATTACACATAATTTTAAGCTTCAGTTGAGTTTTTTCCTTTGTGATTTTTCGTCCCGTCTTAGTACGGAGTTGTTTGTTATCCCGTCTTCGTACGGTGTTTGTTTTGATTTCCCGTCTTTGTACGGTGTTTGTTTTATTCAGATTTGCAGATATCCTTCGATCCAAGTTCAGTGCAGATTCGATGATTTTAGAGTCGTCAACATTGCAGATCCGGAGGCATGACTATTTCGGACACATGAATTTTGTTATATCAATGGTAGGTTTTGTCATATTTGTAGACATTAGGCCATTTTATGTTATTAACTCGGGTGCTGTGAGCTTGTTCGCAGATTCATCATTTTTAGTTTTTAGCGAATTTGAATATGTAATGTTTTTTTTTTGTACTTGATGAATATGTAATAATTTTGATTGATGTAGTCCACAAATTTGAATGAATTAATATCGTTACTTTTTAGTAAAAAAAAAAAAAACAAATATATTCAAAACCAGAACAAAATCAAACATAAACCAAAAACGGGAAAACACAAAACGTCGATTGAAGTGGACGGAAGGATTTAGATTGATGAAGTTGGGAGTGGAATAGAGTTTAAACTCAGTTTTGGCAACAACAAAAAAATGTAAAAACATAATTGATGGAAGATTTGTTGGTTTCCTGTTATAAAACAGGATTTCGGATCCTAGAATCTCATTTGCTACCAATTGGAAGATATCTTCCGAAATCAATGTTTTGTTTTGGAAGATAAGTTCTCATCTATAATGGCATTTCGGAAGATATCTTCCCATATGTGTCTTGCCTCAAGTGTATCTTGCATTACCTTGTTTCGGAATCTATCTTCCATAACCACATGAGATTTTGGAACGTATCTTCCAAAACGCTTCTATTGACTTGTTTTGGATCCTATCTTCCAAAACTATCTGCGATTTGGGAAGCTATCTTCCGAATTCAAGTGGTGTTTCAGATGATAGCTTCTCTTCCCACCCCCCACGTTTCGTTTCTACCCCCAAAACACGTACAAAATTTAGGTTTTTATTTACCGGGAAAAAAAATTAGTGTAAATTTTACACTTTTTCACTAAAAAGTGTACAATTTACACTAAAGAAATTTCGGGTTCTATTTACCGAAATTTTCTGCGTATTTTGGGCGTAGAAAAGAAACATGGGGTGCAAAAAAAAAAATTTCATTTCATATTCTATCTTCCCATTATGGTAAAACGGGAATCTAAAGCCCAAAAGAAAGATTTTAATGAGATAATTCTGAAAGTAGAGAAACATTTTCTTTTTATTTTTAGAAAAAATCTATTTTTTTAAAAAAATCACATTTATCATTTTATTAGTGTTCATTATAAATTTTTTAAAAAATCATCTTATTAAAAAAATAATGATTTTTAAGCCCAAAAATAATGATTTTATTAGAATCTATTTTTTTATTAAACTAAGAAACACAAATTAATGTGGGAACTTAAAATTTTAAATACTATCCTTTCAACTATATGCAGTTCAATTGGCAAGAAAATACGGAACGCGATGAGAGAGAAGCATAGCCACTGTTCATCTTCTTCCTAAGAAACCCTAACATCCAATCGCCCAAATTTTTGAACCATTTTACCATGATTCCTTTCAGTATACCATGGCAGTGTCTCGATTCTTCATCTTCAAAACCTTGTCCAGAAAATTCGAAACCCAAAGCCCAAAAATCGTTCGTCCAAGCTGTAAAAAATGTCTGCGAGATCCCTCTTGTTGGAACAAAATATGTGTTAATACACACCATTAGGTTTTGATGATAACAAAGTATTAAATGGACAATTGATGGTACTAATGTTTAAATTAAGTGCAAGAGAATCCAACGTTATATCGAGAGCACACTTAATTTAGACTCTGATGAAACCTATGGAAGTCTGAATATTTACACTCTGAAAGAGTTCAAAAGCTACAACGTGGTCAGGAGTTAAACAAAGTTCAGCAGCTCAAAGAGGATAAGAATGTCTGAAGGAGTTCAGAAGCTCAGAGAAGTTCAGTAGCTCAAGGATGTTTAGATGCCTGCAAGAGTTCAGAAGCTATCTGCTAGTCATGAGTCATTCAGAGGATGAAGACGTTCAGAAGCTGAATCACGAAGGACTATCAGAGGCCAACCATTCAAGACCAATCAGACTCCAAGTTAACAAAGGTTCATCAGAAGCAAAGGAATTCCCCAAATCATCAGAAGGGCTACATCAACTAAACTTATCAAGCCTGATGATTTGTTCTAAGGTCAACTAATTACAACGGTCACAAAGGATGTGATCCTTCTCTCTCTAGGAGCTAGTTGTACCTTATTACTGTACTTTGGACAAACAGTAAAGGTGAAGCATCACTGCAAAGAAAGATGTGGCTTTACTAAACGGATCTTCAATGACTACAGCTGTCCATTTTACAACGGCAATTTCTCCAACGTCTCAATGTCTTTCTCAACTCATATAAATATGCCAAAGAAAGAATTGATGACTAGTGATCTTCATTCGAAAACATCTCTCAGAAGAAAGTGAGAATCTGAATTGTAATAGAAAATATCTCTCAAATGAAGTGAGCATAGAAACTAGCTTAAGCCTCTGAAGTTATTATGTTTGTAATAAGTTTAAGCTTATAAGTTAGTAGTAAGTCTTCTCCTTAGTGTAGAAGCAACAAAGTCTTTGGCTTAGTGTAGAAGCTCTTCTTCTTAGTTTAGAAGCAGCAAAGTCTTATGCTTAGTGTAGAAGCACATAAGTCTCAATCTTAGTGATTAGAGCAAAGAAGTCTTCTGCTGAGTGTAGGAGCAAGGAAGTCTCTCTGTCTTGTATGACTTAGAGCAGGAAGTCTTGAGCTTGTGTGCTTGAGCAAGGAAGTCTCTGATCTTGTGTGATCAGAGCAAGGAAGTCTCTGATCTTGTGTGATCAGAGCAAGGAAGTCTCTGATCTTGTGTGATCAGAGCAAGGAAGTCTCTCTGTCTTGTGTGACTTAGAGCAGGAAGTCTTGAGCTTGTGTGCTTGAACATCTTATTGTAATCTTAGTGATTATAGTGAACTCTCTTGGAAACAAGGGGACTGGAGTACTCTCAATTTGTGAGGGGAACCAGTATAAAT
The DNA here is from genome assembly GCA_951799995.1 of Trifolium subterraneum. NCBI lineage: Eukaryota > Viridiplantae > Streptophyta > Magnoliopsida > Fabales > Fabaceae > Trifolium > Trifolium subterraneum. The sequence continues at coordinate 10,276,477 of OX637466.1, read as the reverse complement.
TGTTGTGTGTTCCTTTCTCTCTCACTCTCTCATTTACTCCTTCATCATTCACTTAGCCGTTAGTTTAATTGTGTGAACAATTCCGCTGTACTTAAAGACTCTGATAGATTTAAATATCTTGAAAAGTTTTTAAATATCCAAAACACAATTCAACCCCCCTTCTTGTGTTTTCTCCACGCACCTTCACCTCTTTCGCAACTTCCTCAAGCATGTGTTAAAGGCAACAGGCTTGCAATTACAATACCAAAAGAAGCTTACCTTACAGGTTTGGAGAAATGCAAACACAATCTACATGGGAGAATCATATGGCCAAAGGGTGCTACGCCGTTAACCGTCGCTGCCGTTAAGACCAAGCTAGCTCCGTTGTGGAAAGACTTGGATAGATGGGGTGTTGCCTCAATTGGTATGGGTTATTACAAGTTCTCTTTCTCTTCACTTGAAGATGTTAGACGAGTACGGTCAATAGCTTCGTGGTCGCTGAATTCGGGAACTCTAAAACTGTTTACGTGGACAACAGACTTCAATCCTAGAACATAACAAAATAACACAGCACAAGTTTGGGTACATTTTTATGGTTTAGCTCAAGAATATTGGAGTACAAATATTTTGTTTGCAATTGCTAGTAGCATAGGGACTCCAATATGTATGGATGTTGTTACAGCTAAACTGTTATTTGAACGAACCTTAGGTCAGTTTGCTAGGGTGTTAGTTGATATGGACATTTCTCAAGCTATTAGAAACAAAGTGCTGGTGGAGAGGAAAGGCTTTTCTTTCTTCGTTGATTTGGAGTATGAAAATCTCCCGGACTTTTGTACCAACTGCAATGTGATAGGTCATTGCGTAAGCAATTGCAAGAAAATTTATGGACTTATTGATCCTGTTATGACTAAAGAGCAAGGAAACATCAAAAAACAAAACAAAGAGACTAAGAAAATCTATGTTCAAAACAAAAATGACAAGATTGAACAACATGATCTAAATACTTTGAAGGGTAGGATTGAGAGCAATAGTGATAAAGATGTGGATAGTACAATTAATGTGACAAGTGACATTGATGTTGAAGCTTTGCAAGTTAGAAATGTCAACAACATAGCTCAAAAGTCACAAGACAAAGATCAAGAAGGTGAACCAATTAAGCTTTTGGGAGATTCTAGCAGCACTAAGAAGACATTGTCCCCTAATAAGATTCCACAAACTGATTGCATATTGAAGAACAGATCAGGCACTAAAAATTCAAACTCTCAGTAGAATCGTTTTATAGCTCTAGAGGATAGTGATTTACAAAATTCAAAGCAGCAAAATTTGGATTGTACAAATGATATTGAAGTTGAGGGTGACTCTAAGTTTGTTCAAGACACTCCACAAGATAACACCGATGACGGTAATGTGAATGTGGAGATTATTTCAAAGCATGATCATAACCAACAAAATAAGAATTTTTTGAACCAGTCATGGGCTAACATGGCAAAAGATGAAGATGCTGAATTGAAGTTGTTGGAGGAACTTGAAAGTGAAACCATGATTGAGGCACCTTTCAAACTTGTGGAAAATAAATCTAAAGGCAAGACTAAGAAAGCCTCAGTTTCAAAAAATAACCATGGGACTAGATCCAAAGGTGGCAACACTAAGCCTTTTAAATGAAGTGCTTATTTTGGAATGTAAGGGATTTGGCCAACTCCCCTACAAGATTGGCTTTGAAGAGGTTAGTTTTAAATAATAACCCTGATTTCATTTTGATAGCTGAACCTTGGATAGATTTTCAATACTTTCCTTATGGTTGGCTAGACAGGCTTAGCCTTAAACTCTTTGCTATGAATAATAGAGGTAGTCTCCTTCCCAATTTGTAGTGCATTTGTAAAAAAGACTTGAACCCTACTATAATTTCATCTGATGATCAGCATGTCTCTTTTTATGTTATGGATAATGATATCAAATTATGTATGGCAGCAGTTTATGCTTCCACTTATTATTTGAAAAGAAGACAACTCTGGAGCACTTTAAATAATTTACAAGCTCAGTATATTTTTCCTTGGTGTTTTCAGGGAGATTTCAACACAATCATAGGGGCACATGAGCATAATGGTTTCACTAATCCATCTAGAACTCCCATTGATGATTTTAATGATTGGACCAATTCAAATCAGCTCATTCATCTACCTACTAAAGGAGCTAACTTCACTTGGTCTAATGGCAGGTTATGGAATAGATTTACTGAGAGGAGGCTTGATAGGGCCATTTGTAGTCAGTCTTGGCTTGATTTCTGCTTTTCCATTGACTGTACTACTCTTGTGAAAAATAGATCAGATCACATCCTTTGTTGCTTGAATTCAGCTCTCATAGTATTAGATTTATGTCTAGTTTTTAATTCATGAAAATGTGGACTATGCATGATGATTGTAGAAATGTTATCTCTTAATGTTGGAATGAGAAAGTAGATGTTGGTTGTCCCATGTTTGTTTTGAACTCGAAACTCAAGAGATTGAAGACAAAACTCAAGATTTGGAATAAAGAGATTTTTGGCAATGTGTTCACACTTATGTCAGTACTGCTGAGGCCCATCTGCAGCATATTCAGCTTCAAATTCAGCATATTGGCCACAATGATCAACTCATGAAACTTGAAAAAGATGCTCAAGCTGCATTGGATATTGCTTTGGATAGGCAAGAAGTTTTTTGGAAGGAAAAATCAAAAATCAAATGGCAATTAGAAGGAGATAGGAACACGGCTTACTTCCACAGGATGGCTAAAATAAAAAACACAACTAAGATCATTTCTTCTCTTAAGCATGACAATACTACTCTCACTGATACTTCTCAGATATCTGATCATGTTGTGGATTATTATAAAACTCTTTTTTGTACTAACCCTATCTTGCAGGACCAGTTGCTTGTTGAGCAAGTAATTCCTAATTTGGTTGGAGATAATATTAATGCTTTGCTGACAGTCCTTCCTTCAGCTGAAGAAATAAAGCATGTTGTTTTTTATCTCAATAAGGATGGAGCACCTGGTCCAGATGGCTTTGGAGCTATTTTCTTTCAAACTTATTGGGATATCATTCATGTGAATGTGATCAATGCTGTTCTCCAATTTTTTTCATCAGGTTGGATTCTTCCTAACAACAACTCAAACACCATTATCTTAATTCCCAAATCGGATAATGCTGGTTCCATTGATAAGTACAGACCAATTGCATTAGCAAATTTTAAGTTCAAAATTATGTCTAAAATTTAGCAGATAGATTAGCCCAAATCTTGCCTAATATTATTTCCAAAGAGCAGAGAGGTTTCATTCAAGGTAGAAATATTAAAGATTGTATTTGTATAGCATCTGAGGCCATTAATCTTCTATACAAGAAAACTTTTGGTGGGAACTTAGCTATGAAGATTGACATATCTAAGGCTTTTGATACTCTTGATTGGTCCTTTCTTCTTAATGTCCTAAAGCAATTTGGATTCTGTCGCGCCGCGAAAAACGCCCGGAGCGTGGGTACGCGCGAGATGAAACACAGAGTCGCCACCGAACTTTATTCATTCCCGTAGGAAAAGGAAAATATTGATAAAACCTTTGAAACAACGGAAAGATGGTCGTCGCAACCATTTCCGGGTTCGGGAGTCGATTATGCGAGGGGAAGGTATTAGCACCCCTCACATCCGTTGTACTCAACGGGAACCTCCTTTTTAGCTTAGGGTTAGAAAGTGTTCTCTAAATTTGTTCGCGTGCTTTTTATTAATGTCCTGTTTTTATCCTTGTGTTGCTTTATTAAAGTATATACAAAAAGGGGGGAAAATATTAGTTTTTTATTATTGAGCTCGACAAGATGTTGAATCTCGTGCCTACGTATCTTCAGGTGCAATGGAGAAATCAAAGCCCACGTAGTTCTCTAAAAAAAAAACTTGTGTGTTGGTCTTTTTTAGAGAATAATGTTTTAGTCGCATTTTAGTGGTTAAACGTATGCTTGTGTGCTCGCGCGTGGGAGGCTTTAAGCGTTGTTTGTATCACGTTAAAATGGATAAAACATCCTTCGGTTTTTTTGGAAGTTGTTTTTGTTTTTATTTGATTTTTTCTTAGTGTGCAAAAAAAGTTTTATTATTTATTGTGAAAAAGGTTTTTTATTTGTTGTGCATGGAGTTTTTTTTTGTTGTATTTTTATATTTTTGAGTTTGAAAATATAAATATATAAACAAAGTAGTAAAAATAAATTAAATGGCTTAGTTTAAATAAATAATTAAAAAAAATCAAGATCACATGGCCAGGATTTGTTTGATCATGCTGCTGTGATGCTGCCACGTGTCAAGTGTTATAATAATATTAAAACTAAAAAAAATAATAAAATAAATATATATATAAAAAACAGGAAAGAAAAGAAGAACAAGTCTTCTTCTCGAGCATGTATGCATTCACGGTTATTTTGAGTGTTTGAAACTCTCTCGGCTCACCTTTCAACAACGGCGGCAGCGGCTCCGGCGCTTGCTACCTCCGTCACCGGTCATCCGCTCTCTCTATCTCGGTCTCACTCTCTCACGAACTCTTTTTCTCTCTCGGTAGCGGTTTTTGGCGGTGGTGTTCGCTGAAATAACGGCAGTGGTTTATGTTTGTTTCTATGCTTTTTTCTTTTGGTTTTCTTTCTTTGCAGCTTGGTTGGTGACTGTTTTGGTTTTATGTTTATGGATGAAGGTAATCTTGTGATGATGGTTTGGGTGGTTTTGGTGGTTGTTATTATTACAATGATGGAATTGTTGGTGGTGGTTTGATGAAGATGAAGCTTGATGGAGGAGGATGGAGTAATAATGGGTGTCGTTTGTGAGATAGCACAACACTGTGTGTGTTGTTCTTTTTGTTTCTTTTCTTTTGATTTGGTTTGAGGATTTTTCTTGTAGAGATGAGGGTGTAAGAATGGTGGTTTGTGAGGATGGTTTAGTGAAGTTGTCCTTTTTTATGGTTTTGATGAAGAACACAACATGCTGTTATGATACTCTTTTCTCTGCTTTTTTTCTTTTTATTGGATTCTTTTTTATAAAGAACACAACAATGATGTTGTTGTTCTCTGTTTTCTCTCTTTTTCCTTTTTGTTTTGATTTTTCTTTTAATAATAATCTTAATAATAACAATAATAACAATAATAGTAGTAATAAGACTAATAACAAAGGAAAAACAAATACTGATAATAATAATAATAATGAAAATAAACAAAAACAATAAGACAAAGACTAATTTAGAGAACTTACCTTGAATGTGATGAAGTTGGCTTTGTGTTTGATGAACAACAAGTGGGTATGATGAACACTTTTTCCTTTTGGTTTTTTTTTTTTGAAGAGCTTATGGTTTTGTTGGAATTTGTTTGAACAATTTGTGTGGAAATTTCTTTTGTTAAAACTCTTCCCTCCTTTTCTTCCCCATGGAGAGCTCCTTTTATAGGCATGAAAGACCTTTGGAGGGGCTTATGAAAGAGTTTGGAAAGAACAAAGAGAGAGACACGTCCTTGCAACTTTCTTTTTTGCTGTGACTAGTGCATTATCGTTGTTGAATAGTGCATTATCGTTGTTGATTTTGCACTGCAAAGATGTTGCATGATTTTGTATCCGTTCATGTGGCTTTCCTTTTGTCCATAAGAAGGAATCTTTTATTTTTGTGAGTCTTTGACAGCTTGCATGTAAGTTGGATGCCTTTGCAAGAGGGAACAAAGTCATGTGCTTTTAATGACTCATTGTCCTTTGTTGAACAGTGCATTATCGTTAGTTCACTTGTGCATTACCGTTAGTTGATTTTTTGCTGCAATGCTTTGCATGGCTTTGTAGTCTTCTACGTGGCTTCTTCTTTGTCCAAAAGAGAGGATCAAATTCAAATATTGGATGACAGCAAGGCTTCACAAGTTGCATGATCTTTTGTGAGTGATGAGCCTTTGTCTTGCATGAGGGAACCAAGCCATGTGCATTTGTTTCCTTGTTTGGTGACTCTTGTCCTTTGTCAAACAAGGAGATGTGCTTCATGCTTGTCCATTCATTTATTTCTCATGTGTTAGGCAAATATCTTCCATGATCAAGTGTGTACGTGGAGTGCTTCTTTGTTGCTTCAATGAGGCCTTTGACATCTTAAGTCCACTAAAGGCTTAGGCCCATCAAAATCTTTTATGTCATGTTTGACATGTGCATGAGTTTCTCACCAAGTACATTACCGTTGAATGACCATAACGTTATCGTTGAAACAAATCTCACAAAACCAACAGAAGAAAAGAAGTGTGGAATGAACAATAAAATATGGGGGTGGTCAAAATTTAGGGTATGACAGCTGCCCCTATTTAATTAACTTTCACATCAAGACATATTGACGATAGTCTTTTATGTACTAGTGGTGGAAGATAATTAAATACGAAAAGATCCAAATTTGGACCAGAAAGGTGAGAAGATCGTCGCAGGCGTGAGCCGGACAAAGATGAAATAGACATTGTCGCAGGCGTGAGCCGGACAAAGGTTAAAGATACGTTGTCGCAGGCGAGAGCCGGACAAAGATGAACACATTGTCGCAGGTGAGAGCCGGACAAAGATGAAAGATACATTGTCGCAGGCGAGAGCCGGACAAAGATGAAGGCATTGTCGCTGGTGTGAACCGGACAGAGATGAACACATTGTCGCAGGCGAGAGCCGGACAAAGATGAAGACATTATCACAGGCGTGAGCCGGACAAAGATGAAAGGCACATTATCGCAGGCGTTAGCCGGACAAGGAATAAGACATTGTCGCTGGTGTGAACCGGACAGAGATGAACACATTGTCACAGGCGAGAGCCGGACAAAGATGAAGACAATGTCGCAGGCGTGAGCCGGACAAAGATGAAAGGCACATTGTCGCAGGCGTTAGCCGGACAAGGATGAAGACATTGTCGCTGGTGTGAACCAAACAGAGATGAACACATTGTCGCAGGCGAGAGCCGGACAAAGATGAAGACAATGTCGCAGGCGTGAGCTGGACAAAGATGAAAGGCACATTGTCGTAGGCGTTAGCCGGACAAGGATGAAGACATTGTCGCTGGTGTGAACCGGACAGAGATGAACACATTGTCGCAGGCGAGAGCCGGACAAAGATGAAAGACACATTGTCGCAGGCGTTAGCCGGACAAAGATGAAGACATTGTCGCAGGCGTGAACCGGACAGAGATGAACACATTGTCGCAGGTGAGAGCCGGACAAAGATGAAAGATATGTTGTCGCAGGCGAGGGCCAGACAAAGATGAAAGGCACATTGTCGTAGGCGTTAGCCGGACAAGGATGAAGACATTGTCGCTGGTGTGAACCGGACAGAGATGAACACATTGTCGCAGGCGAGAGCCGGACAAAGATGAAGACAATGTCGCTGGGGTGAACCGGACAGAGATGAACACATTGTCGCAGGCGAGAGCTGGACAAAGATGAAAGACACATTGTCGCAGGCGTTAGCCGGACAAAGATGAAGACATTGTCGCAGGCGTGAACCGGACAGAGATGAACACATTGTCGCAGGTGAGAGCCGGACAAAGATGAAAGATACGTTGTTGCAGGCAAGGGCCGGACAAAGATGAGCACATTGTCGCAGGTGAAAGCCGGACAAAGATGAAAGATTCATTGTCGCAGGCGAGAGCCGGACAAAGATGAAGTAGACATTGTCGCAGGCGAGAGCCGGACAAAGATGAAGTAGACATTGTCGCTGGCGTGAGCCGGACAAAGATGAATACATTGTCGCAGGTAAGAGCCGGACAAAGATGAAATAGACATTATCGCAGGCATGAGCCGGACAAAGATGTAGGTGACATTTTCGCAGGCATGAGCCGGAAAAAGATGAAGACATTGTCGCAGGCGTAAGCCGGACAAAGATGAACATATTGTCGCAGTAGAGAGCTGGACAAAGATGAACACATTGTCGCAGGCGTGAGCCGGACAAAGATGAACACATTGTCGCAGGCGTGAGCCGGACAAAGATGAAGGTGCATTGACCGGAAAGGTTAGAAGTTTGGATAACGGCATATCATAGCAGACTCGAGCATCATTGCTAAGATAGAGATGATAAGCAAATTCGAGCATCATTGCTTATATTTGGAAAGATAAGCAGATTCGAGCATCATTGCTTATATTGAAAAGGCAAGCAGATTCGAGCATCATTGCTTATATTGAAAAGGCAAGCAGATTCGGCAAGCAGATTCGAGCATCATTGCTTGGACTTGGATAGATAAGTAGATTCGAGCATCAAAGCTTAAATTGGAAGGATAAAAAGATCGTCGCCTCGAAAGGTGCTTAGATCGACAAGTCGTCGCCCCGAAGGGTGCTTAGACTGAAAGATAAATGATCGTCGCCTCGAAAGGTGCTTAGATCGACAAGTCGTCGCCCCGAGGGGTGCTTAGACTTAAAGATAAATGATCGTCGCTTCGAAAGGTGCCTAGATCGACAAGTCGTCGCCCCGAGGGGTGCTTAGACTGAAAGATAAATGATCGTCGCCTCGAAAGGTGCTTAGATCGACAAGTCGTCGCCCCGAAGGGCGCCTAGACTTAAATATAAATGATCGTCGCCTCGAAAGGTGCTTAGATCGACAAGTCGTCGCCCCGAGGGGTGCTTAGACTGAAAGATAAATGATCGTCGCCTCGAAAGGTGCTTAGATCGACAAGTCGTCGCCCCGAGGGGTGCTTAGACTGGAAAGATAAATGATCGTCGCCTCGAAAGGTGCTTAGATCGACAGCGAATTGCTTTGATTGGGGATATGAGAGGTTGACACCTACTCATGGGTCAACTTAGTGTATAAGACACCAATTAGTTGGGGATGTTCCAAAGAGGTCACTTGGAAACAATTTTGTTGAGGAGCAAAGGTAGGTTTGAGTCATTTGTACTGAACGTTGACCCCTAAGGATAAAGTGATCTTATTCAGTCGCTTGCACTAAAGCTCGATTCACTGGAGAAGGTAGCCTTATTCAACCGTTTATGTTGAAGGTAGGTCCCTAAGGACAAAGTGATCTTTTTCAGCCGCTTGCACTGAAGGTCGACTCACTAAGGGTTAATGTGATTTTATCCAGCCGCTTATGCCGGAAGTCAATTCACTGGAAAGGGTGATCTTATTCAGTCGCTAACACTGAAGGTCGATACCTAGAGGTAAAGTGGTCTTATTCAGTCGCTTGCACTGAAGGTCGACTCACTAGGACATGTGACCCTATTCAACCGTTTATGTTGAAGGTAGGTCCCTAAGGACAAAGTGGTCTTATTCAGCCGCTTGCACTGAAGGTCGACTCACTAAAGGGTAAAGTGATTTTATCCCGCCGCTTATGCTAGAAGTCAATTCACTGGAAAGGGTGATCTTATTCAGTCGCTAACACTGAAGGTCGATACCTAGAGGTAAAGTGGTCTTATTCAGTCGCTTGCACTGAAGGTCGACTCACTGGGAAATGTGACCCTATTCAACCGTTTATGTTGAAGGTAGGTCCCTAAGGACAAAGTGATCTTATTCAGCCGCTTGCACTGAAGGTCGAACAAAGATTTAAATTTTTGAAGTGCCAATGGAAATCTGTCTTGATTTGCCAACAGGGGTTTGACTTTGGATTGCCAATAAAGATTGGATCTTTTGAATTTGTCAATGAAGATTGGGTTTTGGATTGCCAATAAAGATTGGACTTTTTGAATTTGCCAATGAAGATTGGACTTTTTGGACTGCCAATAAAGATTGGACTTTTGAATTTGCCAATGAAGATTGGACTTTTTGGACTACCAATAAAGATTGGACTTTTTGGATTGCCAATAAAGATTGGACTTTTTGAATTTGCCAATGAAGATTGGAGTTTTCTGGGGTGCTTACCTATTGGGGAAACTAAAGAGTCTTCCTAATGAGATAGACTCACTTGGGGACCGTAATTGGTCTAGCTAGAGATAAAAAAGGACTTCTATGAGCGGTAACAAGATTCTGCTTGTGTTATGTATACATGTTTGGTGTATATACATTTGTTTATGCATATGGTTATTGATGCGTTGACGCATGCTGTTATTTTTTATGCGTTGATGCATGATGATTTTGTATGATATGCATGATATGTTTGTATGTTATATCATATGCATGAAATGAAATATTGGTAAAGACGGGGCTTTGGGGGTGCCAATGGTTTATTGGACTTAGTTGAATGTTGAATGTCAATAAAAATTGGGCTTTGAATGTTGAGCTTTGAGGACACCAATGAAAATTGGGCTTTGGAAGATGCCGATGGGTACTGGCTTTTTTATAATGCCAATGGGCTTTGAGTTCGATGTGCCAATTGGTATTGGGCTTTTGAAGGTGGTGAATGCCAACGATATATTGGGCTTTTGGATTGCCAATAAATATTGGGCTTTGGAGTGTGCCAATGGTATATTGGGCTTTTGGTGGATGTCAATGATATATTGGGATTTTGGGATGTGCCAATAAATATTGGGCTTTTGGGGTGTGCCAATGGTATATTGGGCTTTCAGTGGGTGCCAATGAATATTGGGCTTTTGACATGCCAATGGATTTTGGGCTTTTGATGTGCCAATGGTTATGGGCTTTATGATGGTGCTAATGAGCTTGGGCTTTTGGTGTATGCCAATGGTATATTGGACTTTTGGATGTGCCAATGGTCTTTGGGATTTTGACATGCCAATGAATTTTGGGTTTTTGACATGCCAATGAATTTTGGGCTTTTGATGTGCCAATGGTTATGGGCTTTATGATGATGCCAATGAGCTTGGGCTTTTGGTGTATGCCAATGGTATATTGGGCTTTTGGAATGCCAATGGTCTTTGGGCTTTTGGGGATGTGCCAATGGTATATTGGGCTTTTGGTGTATGCCAATGAATATTGGGCTTTGTTGTGTGAAAGTGGTGCCACTTTTATTAGCAAATTTGGACATCAAGAAATGCAGACATGATGTTATATGCGTGAATGATATGTTAAGACATGCCTTAACAAATGCAGTTTGATGCATGGTTTAATGCTAGAGTGATGCAAGCATGAATAATGCGAAGCACATAAAAGATGATGGATGCAGTATGATGCATGATTTTGATGCGAGTATGAATGATGCAAGATGCATGAATATGGTTTGTATGAAATGTGTTGATCTTGGGTTGGGCCGCTGGAGGTTGGCCCTTTTGAATGTAGGTGATGGATTCCAAACAGCGTTGGACTTTGTGAGATATCAACAAAGGTCGGGTTTTTGCCAAGTGAAGTTGGGCTTTGTGTAGATGCAATGAGGTGATGGGCGAAACGCTAGAGCAAAGCGACGTCATCAATGCATAATGCATGATTATGGTTTGAATATTTTGCAAAGTTTCCCATGGTGTTGGGAAATGGAGAGGGGTTAAGAAGGTTTTGCTAGCGTGGTCTCCCGATACCCGAGTTGATCTCAACGGTTGCTGGTAGTAGCTTTCTTGAGTAACTTGAAAGGAGGGAAAGGACTTGCCCCTAATGTAGCCCACTTTGCCCTTTTTTCTTTTCCTTTAAAAATCCCTAATTTTTGCCTAGACCGCTCTTTCGAGTTTTCAGTCCACCGGGAGTATATTTCCTTTTTTGATGCCCCTAATTTTTGTCTGGACCGCCTTTTCAGGTTTTCGATCCACCGGGACGCTCTCTATTGCCTAAGTCGCCCTTTCGGGTTTTCAACTTAGCGAGCTTTTTTGTTTTTGTATTTCTTTTTTCTTTGGGCATTGTATCTTTGGCTACATCAGATTGAGAGTGAAGACTCATTGCCATCCGTGGGTGATAAATACAAGCTGCCTTAGCATTTGAATCCTTGTAAGGTATGCCCCGGTATTTCAATCTTTGACCCGGACTGCCGCAACATTTGAATCTTGAAAAGCACGCCCTTGATTGATTTGCGTTTTGAAGGTTTGACCCTAATCACCAAGATCTCTGGATGATCTGCCCCTCGATTATGGGGATTTCCTCTTTATTGGTAGAACCCTTAGGTGATTTGCCCCTTGAAATGAGTGCCTTGAAATGATTCACCTTTTGATCAGACCCTTGTTGAAATTTCCTCGATACTAAGTATTGATTTGCGAGTGAAATTGTTTCTTTGGAAAAATAGTTTTTAAAGTAATGCACATGCAAATTTTGAAAATGTTTGGCTATGTATAATGAATGATATTTTGGCCAGGAGATCAGCGCAATTTGAAAGTTTGAAGAAATGATAGAAAAATTGTTAGTAATGATTCACAAACATGAGGAGTCAGTTTAACAATTTTGTTGAATATGTTTTCACAGTAAACCTAGCTTCAGTTAGGTCTTTTGAGGGTTGCAACGTGGCTTGGCTCACGGTTTTTTTTGAAAAAAGATTATAAGGCTTAAAATTTGATTTTAACCCGCCCTATCTCCTTTGATGTTCTCCATTCCTAAGTTCAGTTAACTTAACAAATGTTTTTGGTTTGCAAGAGAATCTTGGCAATTATGGTAGGTGCAGTGGTCAGGCACTGATGAGATCCTCGAAGTGACAGTCACGTCTCTTTTGTTTACAAGCTTGTTTCCCATTTGTTTTTAATCCCTAACTTTTGCATGGACCGAATCTTTTGAACTTGTGGTCCATCGGGATGCCCTAACTTTGCCTAAGTCTTGGTTTTGCTTAGCGGGCCTTATTTCTTTTTTTTTTTGTTGGAAAAAATTGTTGTAAGATATTTCTTTTGATTCAGAAGAGATATGACTGCCATATGAGTTTTCTCCTTTCATTGCTTCCGCCATGTGTTCAAGGAAGATGATTTTCCTAAACATTTTATTGGAATGATTTGATGGATTGAAATCTCTTGCATTAAGATGCATTGTCAAATTAATTGAAAGACTACCTTGCCCCAGGTTAAGATTAAGGGTTTATAAAAAGTAGAAAGAACACCGACTTCAAGGTCGAAGGGGTTGACTACGGATTATCTCCTTATATCTCCAATGTTTGGGAAATGAAACAATGCCTTACATCATCAACTAGGTTTTTACTAACAAAAGCATACATCAGCAAATTCTGTTATTTTTACATCATTCTCCTCCCAAGTTTGTTAATAGGTGAGAAGTGAAAAATAAAAATGATAGCATAAGAAGACAGTGAATACGAATGGATGGATTCCAAAACATGCATGCTAATTTCATTAAAAATACTTAGTCAAAAGTACAATTTTAACAAACAGGCAATACTTAGCACGAATGAAAATTACAACTGGAAAGGACCCTAGGCATAAGCTTTCTTCTTGATCCACCGACCATAAGAGGTTCCCCTTTGACTTTCTTGCGCCTGTCAAGATAAGGGATGACCATTTACGAATGGGATTCCTCCTTCTTGAAGATCAACGACTTGCGGTCGATGAGCTCTTGAACCTTATACTTAAAGGCCTTACAATTTTCGATGTCATGCCCAGGTGACCCAGCATGATAGCCACATCGAGCATGCATATTGAAATGAGGTGGATATGGTAGTGCCACCGGGGGAAGCGACTTTGGCTCGACCATGCGCCTTTGAATTAGGTAAGGCAAGATTTGGCCATACGATATGGGTATGCGATCAAAGTGTATAATCTTCTTCACATAGGCATTTGTGAGCCCGCACTGATTCTTTTGTGGGCTCCCACTTTGTTGTGGTTGTCGTTGATGTGGGGGCATCACCCATGGTTGTGGCGTCTGAGGCGCTGGGCAGGCATGTGGCTGGCTTGACGAAGCGTTACCTTCCTTTCCCAATAGGATTTGTATGATCAAGCTCATTTGGGTTTTCAAATGGTTGACTTCCTCTTTCAACAACTCTTGACCTCTCTTGAGTTCCTCTATAGTCTCTTGAGACATGCTTCAAGTTTGCTTCTTAAGTACCGGGAAACCTGCTAGCAAGATTTCGGTTGAAGGAGGATGAAGGTGGAAGAGATATGAGTCTTACGGTGGATTGAAGGGGAATGATATGAGATTTTTGATAAAGGATAATAATGTATGAAGATGCATGCATGCAGATGTTTGAGAATGCATGTGTATGCAAAAGATTTTCCTCATGGTTAGAGGGCATGCTAAAAAAAATTGATGACATGCTATGATATGATGAGATTGAAGAAGTTCGGGGTGAGACCCCGAGGATGAGTTTGGAAGTTGATAAAACATAACTAAAATAGGGAGACTCCCTACGATAGGCCAGTTCTAAATATTTACTACCCAATCCCCTCACATGTAGGTTCTAAGGTTTTTGCTTGTTTGAGTGGAGCAACTAGAGTCATGGAGGCGTCTCAAACTTTTGCCATAATAACGGGTTAACCACTATATGACAACCTTTCACGAGCGCATCTCTTCTAGACGGAGTTTGCACTAGCTAAACGAGATGTCTACCTCGAAAGCCAATACAAACACCAAAATTTGAAGAGGTTCTAAGAAGAAGGTCCTTAGAGTTAAGGGTCCAATTCGGAATTTCGCCATAATAACGGGTTAACCGTTACATGGACGACCTTTCATGAAGAGGACCATCTCTAAGCGGGGTATTCGCGTTGACTAAACGAGATGTCTACCTCGAAAGCCAACACTAAACCACCAAAATTTGAAGAGGTCCCTAGAGTCATCGATCATGTTCAAAATTTCGTCAAGCGAATGGGCTAGCCAATTCCTGACGACACTTTTGAACAGATCTACTCTAGGTGGAGTTTTCGTAAACCACCCATTGGGATGTCCATCCCACAGGTCCATACTACTAACTCCTAACTTAACTTATCGGGTTCTACACAAGGTCCCTAGAGTCATCGATCATATTCAAAATTTCATCAAGAGAATGGGCTAGCCAATTCGAGACGAACACTTTGAATAGATCTACTCTAGGTGGAGTTTTCGTAAATCGCCAAATGGGATGTGCATCCCATGGGCCCATACTACTAACTCCTTAATTAAGCTTAGGTTTTTCTCAAGCTCGGGTGTAGAGCTTCACTCAAATAGTAATCCATGCCCACAATTGATATATACAAATATATTTGCAGAAATAAATCAACAACAATAAAAAAAATAATACAACAAGTACAAAGGATGGGAAAAACAGGAAAACACATGCAAGCAAGCGAAGAACAAAATGAAACCCTAAAGCTAAAAGGGGTAGGCTTGACTCTCTTGAAAACCTTCCCCAGCAGAGTCGCCAGCTGTCGCGCTGCGAAAAACGCCCGGAGCGTGGGTACGCGCGAGATGAAACACAGAGTCGCCACCGAACTTTATTCATTCCCGTAGGAAAAGGAAAATATCGATAAAACCTTTGAAACAACGGAAAGATGGTCGTCGCAACCATTTCCGGGTTCGGGAGTCGATTATGCGAGGGGAAGGTATTAGCACCCCTCACATCCGTTGTACTCAACGGGAACCTCCTTTTTAGCTTAGGGTTAGAAAGTGTTCTCTAAATTTGTTCGCGTGCTTTTTATTAATGTCCTGTTTTTATCCTTGTGTTGCTTTATTAAAGTATATACAAAAAGGGGGGAAAATATTAGTTTTTTATTATTGAGCTCGACAAGATGTTGAATCTCGTGCCTACGTATCTACAGGTGCAATGGAGAAATCAAAGCCCACGTAGTTCTCTAAAAAAAAAACTTGTGTGTTGGTCTTTTTTAGAGAATAATATTTTAGTCGCATTTTAGTGGTTAAACGTATGCTTGTGTGCTCGCGCATGGGAGGCTTTAAGCGTTGTTTGTATCACGTTAAAATGGATAAAACATCCTTCGGTTTTTTTGGAAGTTGTTTTTGTTTTTATTTGATTTTTTCTTAGTGTGCAAAAAAAGTTTTATTATTTATTGTGAAAAAGGTTTTTTATTTGTTGTGCATGGAGTTTTTTTTGGTTGTATTTTTATATTTTTGAGTTTGAAAATATAAATATATAAACAAAGTAGTAAAAATAAATTAAATGGCTTAGTTTAAATAAATAATTAAAAAAAATCAAGATCACATGGTCAGGATTTGTTTGATCATGCTGCTGTGATGCTGCCACGTGTCAAGTGTTATAATAATATTAAAACTAAAAAAAAATAAATAAATAAATATATATATAAAAAACAGGAAAGAAAAGAAGAACAAGTCTTCTTCTCCAGCGTGTATGCATTCACGGTTATTTTGAGTGTTTGAAACTCTCTCGGCTCACCTTTCAACAACGGCGGCAGCGGCTCCGGCGCTTGCTACCTCCGTCGCCGGTCATCCGCTCTCTCTATCTCGGTCTCACTCTCTCACGAACTCTTTTTCTCTCTCGGTAGCGGTTTTTGGCGGTGGTGTTCGGTGAAATAACGGCAGTGGTTTATGTTTGTTTCTATGCTTTTTTCTTTTGGTTTTCTTTCTTTGCAGCTTGGTTGGTGACTGTTTTGGTTTTATGTTTATGGATGAAGGTAATCTTGTGATGATGGTTTGGGTGGTTTTGGTGGTTGTTATTATTACAATGATGGAATTGTTGGTGGTGGTTTGATGAAGATGAAGCTTGATGGAGGAGGATGGAGTAATAATGGGTGTGGTTTGTTAGATAGCACAACACTGTGTGTGTTGTTCTTTTTGTTTCTTTTCTTTTGATTTGGTTTGAGGATTTTTCTTGTAGAGATGAGGGTGTAAGAATGGTGGTTTGTGAGGATGGTTTAGTGAAGTTGTCCTTTTTTATGGTTTTGATGAAGAACACAACATGCTGTTATGATACTCTTTTCTCTGCTTTTTTTCTTTTTATTGGATTCTTTTTTATAAAGAACACAACAATGATGTTGTTGTTCTCTGTTTTCTCTCTTTTTCCTTTTTGTTTTGATTTTTCTTTTAATAATAATGCTAATAATAACAATAATAACAATAATAGTAGTAATAAGACTAATAACAAAGGAAAAACAAATACTGATAATAATAATAATAATGAAAATAAACAAAAACATTAAGACAAAGACTAATTTAGAGAACTTACCTTGAATGTGATGAAGTTGGCTTTGTGTTTGATGAACAACAAGTGGGTATGATGAACACTTTTTCCTTTTGGTTTTTTTTTTGAAGAGCTTATGGTTTTGTTGGAATTTGTTTGAACAATTTGTGTGGAAATTTCTTTTGTTAAAACTCTTCCCTCCTTTTCTTCCCCATGGAGAGCTCCTTTTATAGGCATGAAAGACCTTTGGAGGGGCTTATGAAAGAGTTTGGAAAGAACAAAGAGAGAGACACGTCCTTGCAACTTTCTTTTTTGCTGTGACTAGTGCATTATCGTTGTTGAATAGTGCATTATCGTTGCTGATTTTGCACTACAAAGATGTTGCATGGTTTTGTATCCGTTCATGTGGCTTTCCTTTTGTCCATAAGAAGGAATCTTTTATTTTTGTGAGTCTTTGACAGCTTGCATGTAAGTTGGATGCCTTTGCAAGAGGGAACAAAGCCATGTGCTTTTAATGACTCATTGTCCTTTGTTGAACAGTGCATTATCGTTAGTTCACTTGTGCATTACCGTTAGTTGATTTTTTGCTGCAATGCTTTGCATGGCTTTGTAGTCTTCTACGTGGCTTCTTCTTTGTCCAAAAGAGAGGATCAAATTCAAATATTGGATGACAGCAAGGCTTCACAAGTTGCATGATCTTTTGTGAGTGATGAGCCTTTGTCTTGCATGAGGGAACCAAGCCATGTGCATTTGTTTCCTTGTTTGGTGACTCTTGTCCTTTGTCAAACAAGGAGATGTGCTTCATGCTTGTCCATTCATTTATTTCTCATGTGTTAGGCAAATATCTTCCATGATCAAGTGTGTACGTGGAGTGCTTCTTTGTTGCTTCAATGAGGCCTTTGACATCTTAAGTCCACTAAAGGCTTAGGCCCATCAAAATCTTTTATGTCATGTTTGACATGTGCATGAGTTTCTCACCAAGTACATTACCGTTGAATGACCATAACGTTATCGTTGAAACAAATCTCACAAAACCAACAGAAGAAAAGAAGTGTGGAATGAACAATAAAATATGGGGGTGGTCAAAATTTAGGGTATGACAGATTCAACACAGTTTTTTGTAATTGGATTGAGTCTATTCTCTCTTCTTCTTATATGTCTATTTCAATCAATGGAGCTCAAAAAGGCTACTTCAAATGTCTGAGAGGGGTCAGACAAGGGGACCCTATATCCCCTATTCTTTTTTTCCTGGCAGAAGAAGTTTTAAGCAGAGGCATTTCTAATTTGGTGCAAGAGGGAAAAATTGAGTTAATCAAAGGTTCTAGAAATTCTCCAGTTCCATCTCACTGCCTTTATGCTGATGATATAATGGTGTTTTGCAAAGGCAAATTTGCTAGCTTGCAGGCTCTTCAAGCTCTCTTCACTTCTTATGCTAGTTGTTCTGGACAGGTCATTAATGCTTCTAAATCAACAATTTTTGCTGGTGGAATTTCTCAGTTAAGGATCAATAACATTGTTAATCTTATTGGTTTTAAGGTTGGTTCTCTACCCTTTAATTACCTTGGTGTCCCAATTTTTAAAGGTAAGCCTCAGGCAAGATATCTCTATCCTATTGCAGACAAAATTAAAATTAAGTTGTCTGCATGGAAGGCTTCACTTTTGTCCATAGCTGGTAGAGCACAACTTGTTAAATCAGTTATTTAAAGCATGATGATGTATAGTATCTCAGTGTACACATGGCCAGTTTCCCTACTCAAAACTATTGAAACTTGGTCAAGGAATTTCATTTGGAGTGGAGACATTAACAAAAGGAAACTTGTGACTGTTGCTTGGAAATATGTTTGTGTGCCTTACTCTGAGGGTGGTTTAGGTTTGAGATCATTGATTAGTCTCAATGAGGATTCAAACTTAAAATTATGCTGGGATTTCTTACACTCTGAGGAAAGTTGGGCTCAAATCCTTAGAAATCGTGCCTTAAGAAATGGAAAGGTCATTGGTCATCATATTTCATCATCCCTTTGGAGTAGTATTAAATCTGAATTTTCTTGTCTCATGGAAAACTCTAATTGGCTGGTTGGCAATGGAAAGGACATTAAGCTTTGGGAGGACTCTTGGTGTGGAGAACCTCTGCAAATTACAAATAATGATCTCACTTGGCTTCCTAACAAAGTTAGTGACATTATGTTAAACCAATCTTGGAATATTCCTAGACATTGATTTTATGTTTCCTACCTTAAGATCCATAGTGCAGCAAGTCACACTTTCCAATCAAAGTGTCCCAGATAAATTGATTTGGAAGCATAATTCTTGTGGTGTGATGTCTATGAAAGATGCTTATAAGTTCAAAAGGTCAAAAACTGGTTTAAAATCTTGGGCTAAACTTATTTGGTGCAATGAAATTCCTCCCTCACAGTCTCTGCTGGTTTGGAGATTAATGTTAGACAAAATCCCAACTGATGAGAAGCTAATGACAAGAGGATGCAACCTTCCATCAATGTGTTCTCTATGTTGCACTACTGCTGAGTCTACATTTCATCTATTTTTCTCTTGCCAATTTGCTTTCAACTTATGGTGTTGGTTAGCCACAATTCTCAATCTCACCATTCAGTTTCAGTGTATGGAAGATCTTTGGAGGCTTTGTGACCGAGCTTGGTCTCCACGGTGTAAAGTTGCTATTAAGTCGACAATTGTGAACATTATAAACTCAATTTGGATGGCTAGAAATAAGGCCAGGTTCAATAATAGAGCAAATCATTGGAAGAATGTTGTGTCTTGGATTTCCGCTAACACTCTCATTGCAGATAATAGAACCAGTTTGTGCTCTAATGCTTCACTGTCTGATTTTAGAATTCTAAAGCACTTTAATATTAGTATACACCCTCCCAGAGCACCTTGTATTAAAGAAATAATTTGGAAGCCTCCTTGTGCGAGTTGGGTGAAATGTAACTCGGATGGAGCATCAACTCATGCCTCCTCATCCTGTGGAGGAATTTTTAGAAACCATCATGCAGATTTCTATGTTGCTTTGCAGAAAACACTGGGGTCAACTCGGCTTATTTTGCTGAACTTTGTGGGGCAATGAGAGCTATTGAGATAGCCCATGATCATAATTGGAATAACTTGTGGCTTGAATCAGATTCCACTCTAGTTGTAATGGCTTTCAAGAATGCTTCATTAGTTCCTTGGAGACTTACAAATCGTTGGAATAACTGTATTCAGATCACCGCTTCTATGAATTTCATGATATCTCACATCTTTAGAGAGGGCAAACAAGTGTGCGGATAGCCTTGCTAATCTAAGTCTGAGTCTTGTGCAGTCACAAATTTGGTATCACATTCCACAAGCTATCTTTGAAAGCTTTATTGTTGATAAACTTGGTAGAGCTAACTATAGATTTTGTAACTTGTAAGGAGGTTTTGGTATAGTCACCCTCCTTTTTTATTCCTTTCTTATCTTTTAATGCATTTCTTTGTGGTAGTAGCTTTATGCTACTCCGTTTAAAAAAAAATATGCAGTTCAATTTTAAATACTACTTTATTCAAGTAATTTGTTTACTACATCATCAGTGTAATGAAAATTATGAATATAGGTTTGTTTACTATTATTAATATGTTTGAGTAGTTTAATCGAGTCCAAAACGAGAGTTCCGTCGTACCGATGGAACTGATATAAATTACGCTCTTATTTAATTATGACGAGAATAACTTTATTGTTCTGAAAATTCTGATCTTTAATTTAAAGCTTCGCTGTGAAAGTATATGCGACGCGGAAACGGTATGGGACTTAGAAAATTCAGATTTTTAATTAAATAGGTAGTGAAAGCATCTTTTTAATTAATTAAGAACTTATTAAATTTTAAAAAAGGATTTTAGCGAGTAGTTAAGTACTGCAAAAGTAGGCAATTATGCATTAAAATATGATAACGGTTCGGACAAGTAAAACAATATCTCTAATTTAATATTTTTCTACAAATAAAAGTATGCCCTCGTCATAAATAAATAAAGTAGTTTATGTTAGTAACTTCAGTTGACGGAAATCATCGTTTTGCCTCTCGTTGTTATTATTAAATTAAATCTATTATTTAGTTTCGCGCACCAAAACAACCAACCTTTGAATCAACCTTAGATAAACAAAGAGACAATAGATAGCGGTACTTGTAAATTGGTCTTCATGTATACTTGCGGCCTATCAATTCCTCTTTTGTAACACTTTTGGTTATCTCTGGTCTCTAATCCGCTCTTGGATAGGTTTTTCATCGGTGGATTCCCATCTCTTACCTGATCATTTCGTCCAGTTCACATATTCAGTAGGTAGTCTTCGAGCACGTCGGTCTGTTATTCAACTCATTTGGCTAGTTTGCGTTTGAGTTATTTGGAATGAGAGAAACCATCGATTGTTTAGAGGCTCAACACACTCAATACATCAGATGTTAGACAAGATCAAGCTTCTTTCCTATAGGTGGTTGCAGTTCACATGTAGCCATTTAGCTTTAAACTACCATAGCTGGTGGTATTGTCCTTTGCTTTGTTTGAGCCTTGTATTATTTGTTGTTAGTAGTTTTCTTTTTCTGACTCTATTATAACCTTTCTCAATCTTTCTCGGTACACCTTTTGCTGAGGAGATTGTGTTCCTGTTTATATAATATATCTCATTTTAGCTTGTTCAAAAAAAAAAATTAAATAAATAATTTTTTTAATAATCAACAAACGAAAAATAGCATTAGAATTTTTAAAAATAAAATTATTGTTTTAAAAGCTTAAACTAACACACCAAATATCCGCAAGAATCAATTACTCCAAAGGATGACTAAAGAGTGTTATTAATATGCAATTGAGAACACTAATGATCTTATATGAAAGTATCCAGTTAACAAAGAAGATAGGATTTGAGAAGCTCAAAGCATCTTATATGCATCTGAAGCATTCAGAGGTTCTGAGTGAACCAAGTCTGAAGAAAGTCTATCAGAAGCTACAAGAGTCTCAGAAGCAAGAAGAGTCTGTCAGAAGCAATTTATATGTACACTCAAAAGCTACACAAGAATGACAAAACTTGTTTTATCTGATGGAATCAAGTCTAAAAGATATCCCCTCAAAGTTAAAGTCTATACAATGGCAAAATGGATGCGGCCCTTTGTCAGTCCAACAAGTCAAGAAAGAAGTATCAAGACAACGGTACTAAGTTACCTCTTTTGTGCAAAGGAACTATCTTCGAGAAATAAAGAAGCAAAAGCAGTTTGCCTTTTATGGAATAAGTTAAAATGGACTCGTAATTTCAACGGACAAACTGATCTTCTACAACGGTCATATTCAAACGTTTCTATTTCCTTCATATAAATATGAGACTACTTTGAATTGACAACGTGATTAACAACGTCGAACATCTTGAGAAAAAGCTCATACACGAAGAACTGCATATAAATATACAAAAAGAAAGTGTTCGTACAACTCAAGAAACATAATAGAAAACATCAGCACAAGACTTGAACTCAGACAACTACAACTCCAACATCAAAGCTTTGTGTTTTGATTATCTTTGTAAAAGAGTTAGTCTTAGGCGTATATTTGTTAACCAATCTTATCTTGTATAAGATTCAAAATTTCTTGCTTGTGTGCTTTAGCAAATTGGTAAAAGTCTCTTGCTTGTGTGCTTGAGAAATTGGAGAAGTCTCTTGCTTGTGTGCTTGAGCAAATAGTGTAAGTCGCTTGCTTGTGTGCTTGAGCAAATTGTGTAATCTTTAGTGATTATAAGAACTCTCTTGTTAAAGAACAAGAGGATTGGAGTACTCTCAAGTTGTGAGGGGAACCAGTATAAAAACTCTGTGTGTTCTTCTCTCTCTCACTCCCTCTCAATCTTGCTTCTAATTATATTGTGTCTTTAAGTTATCCGCTGCCAAAAATGATTCTAATAGATTTGTTAATCTTGAACAATTTTAAATCCTTAAAACACAATTCAACCCCCTTCTTGTGTTTTTCGCACCTACCATTAGAGAGAGTTTGCAAAAATAATTAAACCATTATCATTTTGACGGTCCCAATTGAGTAGACCATCAACAATTCTACTCCAAGGTGAAGGGGGCTCCACTCCGATAATTTAATTTTGAGTTGGACTACTATAAATAAAATCTTACAAAGAATTAATTAATACAAACACGTGGTCACTTTGTTACGTGGCAATTTCAAATTTGTATCAATAATAATTCACAAAAGTATCAATAATAATTCACAAAAGTATTTACTGCATTGAGTACATAGTATAGAATTTTTGTTTACTATGAAAATCTTTCATGATTAATAGAAGAGTACAATTCATTGTTTATTTTTAAGTGAAATATTCACCCTTAGTTTTGCATACAAGTAACCAAACTAATTCTGCAAAAAAAAAGAATTATCTCTATTCATTAAAAGAATTACCTACTAAATCATCATAAACAAAATAAACATATAAATCATTTTTCTTCAACTTATAATAATTTGCTACAATTTACAGACAAACAAACAAATACCATCCATTAAAAATTGTGGATGAAAACATATTATAACACCAATAATTTATAAGTATGTCCCACATGACATGTATTGAATATTTTTCTAATAAGTCTTAATTAATAAATTTATGCATCACTCAAACTCTTCCAGGTGGCTTAGGGTCATGATTGTTGTTTGCACCTGTTCCTGGATAATCTTCTAATTCCAAATCCATCCTTTCCATTACCATGGATTCTTCTCCTTTATCAATAACATTTTCCTATTATTGAAAAAAATTAGACTATATTATGTTTGACCCTTAATTTATTTGAATAATTAGAATTTAAAAATATTAAATATTAATGAGGAATTATTTTATATATATGAGATATGATATTTGTTTGTGAAGTAAAAAAAATATTAAAGATGAGTTTTGAAATTAGAAATATTAAAGAGCTAAATGTTTATATTTGTTTCAACTAACCTCGACTAGTGTAGTTTGAATTGAGAAATTTTCATTCTTTGACAAAACTTTTCCTGCAAAAAAATATGAAATATTTATTAGTGAATTTAACTACAAAAATAATCATAACTAGGCTGATTCCAAATACCAAAATACAAAATTTAGAATCATAATGCACTTCATGTTGTAAAAGAGGGCAAAGATATTGATTTATTATTTTTTTTAACAAAAAGAGGAGTAGCAAAGTGCTACTGCCTCAAAATTATATATAGAGCAAAGATATTGAATATGTTGAGATGTGAGTTTGAATCTGCAATATCTCTCTTCTCCGCATATAGTGTGTTTAAATTTTGCCGCTAGAATATTTAAAATAAAAACAAATCAAAAAATTTAATTTTAAGCATACATACTTGTTGTTTGGAGAGATGAAGATAAAAGAAGAAGACATGAGAAAACCATAAAGAATAAGAAGCCTTGTGTGGGAAATTTATTGAACATGTTGAAGGAAAAAATAAAGGTAGATAAGATAAGAGCAGAGGAATATAGCAATGATAGTAGAAACTATGTGAATGAAATGCTTAAATAGAAGCCTTATAAGACAACAAATTTAGTTTGATTGTAAAATGTATTGTAATGTGTCCTTTATGTCGACTTCAACTTGGACATTTTTGTAATTTCCATGTGTACGTAACAATACATGGTTGATAATTTAATTTATTGAAAATTGAAATGATTCCAATTGCTTGGTCAACTATTAAGCTTCATCTAGATTTGCCTTCTCCACATAATTAATCATAATTTAATTTGAATTTAACAAAGGATTATTGCATAATTTAGTACAATTTAATGTTTTGGATGCTAACCATGTCATTGATTGATTGGACTTAAATAGTTAACGGGATTCACCAAAAGACTAATTGTTTGGAACTTGAGTTCGATTCCTAGATTGAATAATTTATTTGTTAGGTTTTACTTATTTCGCAGCCGAACTTTAAATTACTAGGGGGTCCCCTTCTCCTAGGAATCGGAGGGTTATAAAAAAAATGATTTGAAGCTTGCATAGATAAAAGAATAAGAAAATCAAATGCAATAATATTTTGGTAAATTTTTCAGGAGTTTCTATCAAATGCAATAATATTTTGAATTTATGGAAAGTAAATTAATATAAAATGTGACAAAACATTAAATTTTACGTACAGAATATTGATATTCAACCAAACTCTAAAAATATAAGAGTCTTCACCTAATATTTTACTTAAGGCAAAATGCTAACGAGTGCCTCCGGGACGCTCATATTTTAAGATGAAATTCTTATGGTGATTGTGGTGACTTATAATTGCTGGTGGCTCAATAAATATTGAATAGACTGATGCAACAAGACATGAGAAAATCATAAAGAGGGAGAGGCAATGCAGAGGAAATTTGTTGAATATGTTGAACAAAAAAGAAAAGGTATGTATATATAAGATAAGAGCATAGGAATATAGTGATGATAGGATAAACTATGTGAATACAATGCTTACATAGAAGCCTGATAAAACAAAACAATTTTGTGAATACAATGCTTATATAGAAGCCTGATAAAACAAAACAATTTGTTTGTGTATTAAATATTTTTTTTATATTAGTCCTCTATGTCAACTTCAACTTGAACACGAAGTCAACAAAAAATCTTCAAGTTGAACATATTAATATTTTTGGAGCCTGTTTAATTTGACGGAGACCAAACTGCTAACGGTGGCTGAGATGTTTTCACTAGGGTGGGGGCAGATGGTGAGGCGTGGGAGTGGCGGAGGGAGTTGAGGGTGTGGGAGGAGGAGATGTTGGGGGAGTGTCATACTTTACTTCTTAATTTTCCCTTGCAGGCTCAGTCTTCAGACAGGTGGCAGTGGCGGCCTGATCCGGATATAGGATACACAGTCCGTGGAGCATATGAGATCTTGACTTCTCAAGTTTCGGTTACTACGTATGATGCGGAAAAACCTATATGGCATTCTCAGGTTTCCTTGAAGGTCTCCATCTTCACGTGGCGTCTACTGCGTGACAGGTTACCCACAAAAGCAAACCTAGTCACTCGCAACATTCTATCTCATGTAGCTGGTTTATGTGTTTCTGGTTGTGGAGCGGTCGAGTCGGCCCATCATCTATTTGTTTCCTGTAGTAGTTTTGGTTCTATTTGGGCGTTAGTGCGTTCTTGGATTGACATCACTTCGGTGGATCCCACTTCTCTTCATGACCACTTTATTTAATTAGTTTACATATTCAGCAGGTGGATCTCGGGCACGTCGTGCCTTTTTGCATCTCATCTGGCTCACCTGTATTTGGGTTGTGTGGACGGAAAGAAATCATAGGTTGTTCAGGGGCTTAGTAAGCAGTTCTCAACAATTATTGGACAAGATCAAGCTTTTTTCATTTAGGTGGTTGAAGACGACGAGTGTTACTTTAGCTTCAAACCCCCATAGCTGGTGGTCTAGTCCTATGCTTTATTTGGGTCTTGTATGATTTACTTATGGTTCTTTTCCTGTGACTCTATGTAAATTTTGGTAGTCTACCCCGGTACATCTTGTGCTGAGGTGACTGTTCTTTTCCTGTGACTCTGTAAATTTTGTTGTAAGGAACGGAACAATTTGGCCCATGAGAGAGAGTCTAACAATTACACAAGTTAGAGACATTTTTTCTAGCGGTTTTCTCGCGTGCCCTTCTTGTTTTCAATTATACTATTCCGCTATTTTAATAGTAGATATTATAAAAATAATAAATTTTTAAGAATTTTTGCATATGTAGTCCGCTATTTAAGTACGTAGTGGACCAGTCGGTAATTAAGTTTTCTGCATCAGTTACAGGTCTGCCAAGTGGTCAATTTTTTATTGGCCACTTGTGCGGAAAAATTGCTATAAATAGACCCCTTGAGTTGGTGAGGTCTCACACCTCCCCCACTTAATCTCTGCTGCTTCTTTTTTTTTTAGGAAATTTAGTTTGTTTAACTTTAGTTATTTCGTGTGTAAACAGATGCATACCCGTCATAGGCTACTCTTACGCTCCTACCGGCACTAGTACAAAAATACTTTTATAGAGAGGTGCTTAAGTTAGTTGAATTAGTCACCCGACTTAACAAATTACGAGGTGCAAATTCCGTAAATATTTGTAACTTTGTTGGGTCGGACGCATGTAAAACCGACGTAACAAAGATTAAATAAAAAAATTATAACACATATTAAATTCTTTAAGTCGCCTGTATAAAGTAACTGACTTAAGAAATCAACTTGTTAAGTCCGGTGTCGTCCCACCTAACCTAAGAAGTTTTATTTAATTTAAAAAATTAAATTTCAATGTGTACTGGGAGGGAATCAAACCCAGTACCTTTAGTAAAAAAGTATATATTTAGTAAATAAAAAAAACAAATAAAATTGTTTTTTGGTACATAAACAAATAACAAAATATCTTTAGTAAAAAAAAAAATAAAGACGTTTTTTAACTAAACAAAGAAACACCTTTAGTCCAAAAAAATTTAAAGGAACTATAGTAATATCTTTAGTCAAAAAAAGAAAACAAACAAAACATTTTTTTTTAATAAATAAGGAAAGATTGAGCCAACTTTTAGCCTCACATTCAGATCATAGTCCAATATTGTTACATTGTACTCCTTCTTCTCGATTTCGTTTCAATGGTTATTTTCGTTTTGAGAACAGCTGGTTGAGAGAACCAGATCTAGAGGAGGTGGTGTTTGATTGCTGGGGTGTTCATGAGAATATTGAGATGCGCTAACAGACTACAAAGTTGGGGAAGGAAGAAAAAGGTGAAGTTTAAAGAGGAAATAGATGAATATGTGAGAAAGATGGAGGTGCTAAGGGGGAATCAGGGGGAGGAGGAAGGTAGAAGGTATCAAGAGATCAATGACCGGCATGCTGTTCTGATGATTCAAGAAGAGGACTATTGGAAACAACGGGCAAAGATGCATTGGCTTAAAGAAGGTGATATGAATACTAGTTTTTTCCACAAGTCGGCAACTGCTCGTCGCAAGAAAAAGAATATCAGTAAACTTGTTGATGAAGGTGACATAGAAGTTCATACTCAAGAGGAGCTTTGTGAGGTAGCGAAACAATATTTTGATACTCTATTCAAGCCTAAAAATGGTGACCAGGAACCAGTCCTTAATCTTATCCAGAGGCGAGTGACGGAGGAGGATAATATTTACCCTGCAGCGCCTATTACAAAGGCTAAAATTCAGCAAGCTTTGTTTCAGATGCATTCGGATAAATCTCCAGGGCCCGATGGATTTAATCCAGCATTCTATCAGAGGTTCTGAGAGCAATGTGGTGATGATATTTTTGTGGCAGCATCTAACTGGTTGGATAGAGGGTACTTTCCCACAAGTCTTAATGAAACAAACATTTGTCTCATTCCGAAATGTGACAATCCCATTTCTATGAAAGACCTACGGCCTATATCTCTTTGTAACGTTCTCTATAAGATGATATCTAAAGTGCTTGCTAATAGGTTGAAGGTTTATCTAAATAGGTGTGTTTCCCAGGAACAGTCAGCATTTGTGGAAGGAAGATCAATTCTTGATAATGCTCTTATTGCCATCGAAGTGATTCATGCCTTAAAAAGGAAGACTAAAGGGCGCAAAGGTGAGCTAGCATTGAATATTGATATTAGTAAAGCTTATGATAAAGTGGACTGGGGTTTTCTCCGTGGCGTTCTGACTAGCATGGGATTTGGTGACGGCTGGATACGTTGGATAATGATGTGTGTCAGCTCTGTCAATTACTCAGTACTCATGAACTATGACAAAGTTGGACCGATTATCCCAGGTCGTGGGTTACGACAAGGAGACCCTCTTTCTCCTTGCTTGTTTATTCTGGTCGCGGAGGGATTGACTTCTCTTATTCATCAGGCGGTTGGGAGGGGTGATGTTCATGGAGCGAGGATTTGTCGTGGCGCCCCAGAGGTGTCTCACCTTCTATTTGCGGATGATTGTTTCTTGTCTCATGCAGCTAAAGAAGACCTGGCTAGTATTCTTGGTGTCCGACATGTTTTAGGAACAGGCATATATCTTGGTCTACCGTCTATGATAGGAAGGAGTAAGAAAGCGATATTTTCTTACATTAAGGACCGTATTTGGAAGAAAATGAATTCTTGGAGAGGGCGAGCATTGTCTAAGACTAGAAAGGAGGTTATGATAACATCTGTGCTTCAAGCCATTCCATCATATGTGATGAGTATGTTTATCCTTCCTTCCTCACTCATTGATGATATTGAGAAAATGTTAAATGCGTTTTGGTGGGGAGGCGGAAGTAATAACAATAAAGGGATCCACTGGTTAGCTTGGGATAGACTTGCATGCCCTAAAGCGAAGGGTGGTTTAGGGTTTCGTAATTTTGAAGCGTTCAATATGGCTATGGTGGCGAAACATGCATGGAACATCATTCAAAATCCAGAGTCATTGGCGGCAAAAATAATTAAAGCAAGATATTTCCCACGTTCTTCGTTACTTGAAGCATCTTTAGGTTATAATCCTAGTTTTGCTTGGCGTAGTATTTGGAAGGCTAGACAAATTCTCTTAAGTGGGTGTAGGTGGTGGATTGGTAGTGGCGACAGGATCCGTGTTATGTATGATCCATGGTTGAGAGGAATGGTGATCGTTGGGTGTCCTTGCATCAAGTGGAATGTGTGTATGATTTATTTGTTAAAGACTTGCTCCTTGAGAATTATAGGGCATGGGATATAGCTAAGATTCGAAATTTGTTTATAGGACCGGTGGTCAAAGAGATTATTGCAACTCCTCTTATTAGTTCGGTTAAAGAGGACAAAGTGGTTTGGGAGGAGGAAAGGAACGGTGCTATTCGGTTAAATCCGTGTACAGCCTAGCCATGAGATGTATTTTTCGTAGCGATAAGCACCATGTGGAGGGTAACTGGAATGATATTTGGAAGGCTCAATCTCCTCACAAAACGCATCACTTACTCTGGAGGTTGTGTAGGGGGTATCTCCCGACACGGGTTCGATTGGCACAACGTTATGTAGATTGTGAACTAAGTTGTCCCGTGTGTGATGATGAGGTAGAGGACGATATTCATGTGTTTTTTGGATGTGTCTCAACCTGTGAGTGTTGGATGGCAGCAGGTATGTCACAATCATTGCAGAATCCATCGTACCAGGATGGGACAGTCGAAGAAAGAGTATTTGAAATGTGTAGAAACGAGGGCAATGCAATGATAGGGAGCGTAACATCATTATTTTGGTGCATTTGGCATAACCGAAACGACAAGATCTGGAATGACAATATTCAGTTACCAATCCAAGTTGGAAGAATGGCCTTCGCCGTCTGGAATGTGTGGTTTACAGTCTATCAGCTGCGACGTCAGAATATTGTTCTTGTTGAGGATCCTAGGTCGGTTCGGTGGGAGAAACCAGGTGTGAGATGGATAAAATGTAATGTTGATGCTGCGTTTGTATCTGGGTCCAGTATTACTTCTATGGGTCTTTGTTTTCGCGACACCAATGGGCGATTTGTGGCTGGCTTGACTCAATGGCAGCGAACTATTTATTCCATAGTGGAGGGCGAAGCATGGGCACTATTACATGCTATGAAAGAGGCTATACATCGTGGATTTGATCGAGTTCAATTTGAAAGTGACTCAAAGTTGTTGGTTGACGCTATCCATTCGAGAAGATCGGGTAATTCAGAATTTAATTTAATTGTTAACGACATTACTCTTTGTATGTCATCTTATGTAAACTTTGAGGTTAAGTTTATTAGGAGGCAAGCGAATTCGGTTGCTCATACTCTTGCTTGGGCAGCCAATCCTTGGGCTAGTTTCCATAGATTTGAGATTATTCCCCTATGTATTGAACATTTAATAATTAATGAAATGCAATAAGTTTGTTTGGCTCAAAAAAAAATAAAGAAAGATCTTTAGTCAAAATTTTCTAAAGAAAGAGGATTTCTCTTCTCGATCTCTTCTTCCTCTGCAAACGCCCAAAATTCTTTTCGTCTCACCGCAAACTCTTCATTCTCTACCCCCATAAAGCCATTCTAAGTTTTACTCAGAAAACTCAGAAATCCTTCACGTACTCGGATACCCAAAAATCATTTGAATCTTTACACAAAACTCCTCAAATCCTTCTCTTCACGCAAACCCAAAAATCATTCGTCACTAAGAACATTAACTTCATATGTATTTGAACCCTAACTTTTAATTTTTTTGTTATACTATTTCAATTTTTGTATATGTTGTTATTTATGTTGTTGTTATTATTATTATTATTAAAGCAAAACATCAATATTTTTGAACCTTAACAATGCATATTTTAAAACACTGAGAACATAACTTTCTAAGAAAGAGTTTTCTAATTTTCACAAACAGAACAACTAGATTATTATTATTATTATTAGGGTTAAATGGTTGTCGCGGTGATTTTTGGATATCGAGTTATTAATTAACTTCGAATCGCAATTTAATATTCCACCACCGATCTTTAATTTATCCGAGGGAAAGGGAAAAAGTTCGAAAAAACCTATTTTTAAGAGAACAAGGTTCGGGGGTTGGTTATACAAAGGGAAGGTATTAGCACCCTAAGTATCCATAGTACTCTATAGGAACCTCTTGTTTTTATTCTATCTATGCGCTTAATTTATTTGCTTGTAAAAAATGTATAAGTGTGAGAAATTAAAGTGATGATAAAAATGCTTAAAATGATGGAAAAGGAAAAACGTTTTTGTTGATTTTATTGATTGGAGAGACGAGTCTCATGCCTACGTACCCGAAGGATCAAACCACCGTAGTTCGGGATAAAAAGACGAGTAAATTTGTTTGTTTTGATTTTAAAGTTTTGAAAATGGTTTTAAAATACCAAAAAGCCAAAAATGGCAAAATGTGAGTTTGATTGATGTTAATTTGTGAAGAAAGTCTATATGGTTAAATTGATTAAAGTTTTGATTAAGAAAATAAAACGCGGACACTTGGTTTAAAATCCAAGGTTTATTGTGAAAATGTTTGAGTGATAAAAGACACTTGGTTTAAAATCCAATGTTTATGCATGATTAATGATGTATGAATGAGACAAATGTACTTGGTTTAAAATCCAAGGTTTTAGGCGAGAAAAAGGACACTTGGGTTAAAGTCCAAGGTTTTAGCGATAAAAGAAGCCATTGGTTTAAAGTCCAAGGCACTCGGTTTAAAATCCGAGTTTGCGATAAAAAGACTCTTGGGTTAAAATCCAAGGTTTTCACGATAAAAGACGCCGTTGGTTTAAATTCCAAGGCACTTGGTTTAAAATCCAAGTTCGCGGTAATAAAAGCACTCGGGTTAAAATCCGAGGTTTTCGCGGTAAAAAGAAACGTTTGGTTTAAAGTCCAAAGTTTGAAAAGTGTATGATGACAAAATATTTTTGATGCTTGATGATATGTGAAAATGAATTGCGTTGACTATTTTTTGAAAGAGGTTTTGACCTCATTTTTTGAGAATAAAAAGACTAATTATTTTTGAAGAGGTGTTGACCTCATTTTTGTGAATAAAATGACTAATTATTTGATTGGTATGTTGGGTTAAAATAAAAAAGGTAGCACTAAAATTAATAACGTCGCAATTAAGCAAAAATAAGCGCGAAGACGATCCGTAATGATATTTTGATCAAAACGGTGTCTTTTCCCTCGGAATTAAATATGCTAACGATTTTGCGGAAAGCGGTAAATAAATATGCATGAGATGCGATTTTTCATTTATAGTGTACATTTGTCCCTAATTACATTCTAAGGTATTTGCATGAAAAATAAATATGAAATGAATGCAACATAATGCTATGCAATTTAATTTTACATCAAATCCTAAAAATACAACCTAAGGTCCTTACAATAAAATAAATAATTAATTAATTAGGCAAAAATAAAATAAAAAAACAGAAAGGGGTGCAAATAACAATTAAAACTGAAAAGGGGGTGCAAAAAGCAAATCTGGGCCCAAGCCCAGCTGGGGGGCGTGGCCCAGAGTGAGGTGTATGAAGTATTTCGCACAAATCAGATCAGAGCCGTCTGATTGATCAGACAGCTCTGATCTGATCACAAGAACATAGAATCATGAACGTTGATCAGGATCAGAAAGATATAGGCGCGCAGGTGCACCACAAGACTGTGCACCTGCGCGCACAGGATTAAAAAACAGAATATATATACAAAAACCTAAAAAAAAACACAGAATTCTCATCTTCTTCTTCCTCCAGCCGCCGCTGCCATTTCTTCTTCCTCCCTCTCTCAGTTCTTAAATTTTCTCTCAAAATTCTAATTTACAAATTAACACCAAATATACATAAAGCTAACCCATAAACCCGAATCCAAGATCAAAATACACAAAAGAATAACCAAAAATCCAGATCGAAAATGAAAAAAGGAAACAGCCGAACCTACACGATTCTGTTCTATGTTTCAAAACCGTTCGCGTTTCTGGTTCGATTTTGGTTTCTGATCTCCAATTTCTTCTTCTTCTCCCTTCTCGATTTTTTTCGTTTTGATTTCGGATTGATGAAGCTTTGGTGATGTTGTGATTCGGATTTTTGAAATGGCTTTGGTTTTGAACTTTGATCTGGCTTTCGGTTTCAAAACAAATATGAATTTGCGTTTTGGTTTTGTTCGTTTTTCTGGTTTGAAGGTTGATTCTGTTTTTGAATTTGTTTTCGATCTGGGTTTATGAATAACGAATGATGAATGATTCTGTGAAGTTGGTTTAAATCTGGATTTGTGTTTTGATTTTGATTTGGAATTGATGATTTTCTGGGTTGATGAAAAGGATAATGGAGGTTTGATTTCAGGTTATGAAGAACGATGTTGATGATGATTTGATGATTCTGTATTTTTTGATTTTTTGTGATTTAGATCTGTGAATTGGAAGAAGCTGCGGCTGAGTGTGTATTTTTTTTTGGAAACTGTGCACAGTACAGTATAAATACTGTGTCAGATGTTTAGGGTTTGACAGATGAATTTCCCAATTTGGACAAAATTGCCCCTTTGGGCCTGGACAAAAAATACCTGATCTGGACCTCTTTTAAAAAATGTCAAAAACATCAAAATAGAAAAATACACAAATAAACATTAAAAATAAAATAATAATATATATATTAATAATAATAATAAATACGAAAATAATAAATAATAATAATAAAAAATGAAAAATAAAGAAGTAAAAATAATAACAAAATGAAAATAAAAATCAAATCAAATAAATGAGGTATTTTAAAATACCTCTCTGCCGAAATTTCGTCAGAAACGAACAAAGAAAAATTCGTCGTAAAAAGACGCATAAAAACGATCGGTCAAAAAATGGGGTATGACAGATGCCCCTATTTAAGTTTCTTCCATCGGAGATAAAAAAGAAAAAGATGATTTTTTGATGTTGTTTTTGTTTTGGTTCGACGGTGGAAGAGACTTAAATACAGAGTACACCATTTTTTGACCGGAATAAACTATAAAATGCTATGATATGATGTTATGAATGTTATGCTTATGAGTGTTATGTTTATGAGTATTATATTCACAAAGTGTTTGAATGTAATGAAGATTATTTGACGGGGGTAATGAAGACAGAAAGCGATAAAGTCCTGTGTGCGGACAGAAAGTAGTAAAGTCCTGTGTACGGACAGAAGTAAAGACAGAAAGCAATAAAGTCCTGTGTACGGACAGAAGTAAAGACTGAAAGCGATAAAGTCCTGTGTGTGGACATAAGCGGTAAAGTCCTGTGTACGGACAGAAGTAAAGACTGAAAGCGATAAAGTCCTGTGTGTGGACATAAGCGGTAAAGTCCTGTGTACGGACAGAAGTAAAGACAGTGTCCACCAACATTGTGGGATGGTAAGGACAAGTAAAGGTAGTGTCTTCCAACATTGTGGGATGGTAAGGACACAACGAGGAAATAAATTGTCTGCTGACATTGCGGGAGAGCGAGACATGACAAGAATATGTATTTGTTTGGACCAGACACACTGGAGATGACTTCCTTTGGGGAAATTAACTGTAAGTTTGCAGTTGATTGTTTGCAAAAATCTGCTACTTTGAATATGAATGATGGAGACATCTCTGGACCAGACTCACTGGGGATGACTCTTTTTTTGTGATTTATGATTGCTGGAGACATCTCTGGACCAGATACACTGGGGATGACTCTTTTTGTGATGAATTGAAGCAAGACACATGATGGTCAATGCGGTATGTATGAATGATTTTGTTTGCATGTTGCATGTGAATGTGAATGTACGCATGAATATGTGAATGATTGTGTGTATGTAGGTATGATTGTATGTGTATATGCATATGTATGTATGTATGAATGTATATATGATTGTATGTAAGTATTAATGTATGTTATGGATATATAGATGATTGTATGTATGTACATGTGAATGATTGTATTTGTATGATTGAATGATATTTGTACATGATTGGATAAGACAGAAGGTTTAAACAGGTAAGATGAGCATTGGGCCGACGTATCCGTACAACCACTTGGTAGTTTCTCTGTTGGGGACATCATCCTTATAGGTGAAATAAATCAGATCCTCGGGGTAAAACCCGGCATAGTATGTTGACATGGTAAGAATAATTGCTTCTTGGGGTAAAGCCCAATGGTCAGAGATCTGGCAGAAGTCGCCATTTCGTACACCAAAACTGAATATTTCCTCATGGTCTTGTTTCGACAGTCATACTTTTGCTTTTTCTTCTTCTTTTGAAATCCCTAACTTTTGCCTGGATCGCCCTTTCAGGTTTTCAATCCACCGGGAATATATTTCTTTTTTGTTTTGCCCCTAATTTTTGCCTGGACCGCCCTTTCGGGTTTTCAATCCACCGGGACGCTAATTTTTGCCTAAGCCGCCCTTTCGGGTTTTCAACTTAGCGAGCTGTTCTTCTTTTTTTGCTTTTTTTTTTTGACAGAAAGAAACAAGACTGATATGCTGAAGCGCAAACTTCTCCCAGAGATGCCATTTGCTGATGATATACTGATGATATGCAAACTTCTCAAAGAGATGTCATTTGCTGTTGAATGAGCCTTCCAAAACGGGTCTCAGCTTCTTCTTTCACTGGGGGAAAGGAAATCATACAAGCTTCTTAAAGATACTCACTTGCTGGAGATTACTAAAGAACAACCAAGTTCAGTATTCAATTGAGGAAAGTTGGATCATATGCTCAAAATATTGTAGTAACACACATGTCCATAAGAAACCCAAAATATCAACTCGATGATTATTGGCTCAAGGAGGAAGAAACATAACAATTATCTTGGCAGAGCTGGATTTTCCCCGGAAACCACTGCAAGTGCCCCAAGTAAGTGAAACC
This sequence comes from Trifolium subterraneum, assembly GCA_951799995.1. NCBI lineage: Eukaryota > Viridiplantae > Streptophyta > Magnoliopsida > Fabales > Fabaceae > Trifolium > Trifolium subterraneum. The sequence goes on along the minus strand of OX637466.1, from coordinate 10,240,416 downwards.
TTGGCTTTGAATCTTTGAAATGTATGCCCCTGTATGTAAAGACTTGCCCCGGATTGGCAGGTTCCTGAGGTAACTTGCCCCAAGTTAGGAGCGCTTTGAATTGATTCGTTCTTGATTAGACCATTTGGTTGAATTTCTTTGATGCCAAAAATATAAATTTGTAAACAAAATTGTTTCTTTTGAAAAATGTTTCTGATGTAATGTACATGCAAGTTTTGGAATCGCAAAAATTTATATAAAACATATGTGGTGTGTGTAAAAGATAGTTGCTCAACAAACAGGTGGAGTCAGTTTTTAACAATAATTTTGCTGATTATGCTTTCAAAGTAAACCTAGCTTCAATTAGGTCTTTTGAGGGTTATAACGTGGCCTGGTTCATGGTTATGAAAAAAAAATTATTAGGCTCAAGATTCTATTTTAACCCACCCACTTCTTTGATGTCCTTCGTTCCTACATTCAAATAATTCATCAGACACGCTTTGGTTGACAAGAGGATTTATTTTGATAATGATGTTTGAGGTTGACGCTTTGGTCGAAGCTTTGATAAGATTCTTCAAGTGACAATCACTTTTCATTCACAAGCTTGTTTTCAACATTTTGCTCTTAATCCCTTATTTTTGCATGGACCATTTTTTTGGATTTTATGGGCCATCGGGTGCCTTGAATTTTGCCTAAGTCTCTTACCTAGCGGGCTTTTTGTTGTTGTTTTTGTTTGTGTTTTTTGTTTTGGTGTAGGATGTTCGTGACTGTCACACGTTATTGTGAGTTTTGTCTACTCATGACTTCTTGTATCTCAGACTGACTGATCCTCTTGTATTGGGATATATCATTGAATTAATTGAAAGACTACCCTGCCCCGGGTTAAGATTGAGGGTTTTTTTTTTGTATAGAAAGAACACCAACTTCTGGCTCAAAGGGGTTGACTGCGGATTATCTCCTTATTTCTCCAGTGTTTGGGAAGTGAAACAATGCCTTACATCATCAACCGGGTCTTACTAATGAAAGCACATATCAGTAATTTTAAACATTTAATTTACATCATTCTCCCCTCAAGTTTGTTAACAGGAAAAGTGCAATAGAAAAATATTGTCATTTATGATGGCACAAGAAAAGAGTGAATACGAATGGATGGATTCCAAAATATGCATGCTCATTGTTTAGAAATTTTAATTAAAAGATACAAATTTAAAATGCAAATAAATGCTTGGTAAGAAAGAAATTGCAATTGAAAATAAAAGGCCTAGCGATCCTTGGGACAAACTTCTTGATGATCTTGAATATGACGGAGGACCCATGATTAAGCAGAGGATGAACCTTGGACATTAGGGTTCTCATCCTTGAAAGATAGCATCTTGTTGCGGACTAAATCCTGAACTGCTTTCTTGAGAGGATAGCAACGCTCTACATCATGGCCAGGGGCCCCTTGATGGAAGGCACAAGTTAAATCACTGCGGTACCAGGGAGGTAGTACTGCTGGCACAGGTGGAGGTGGCCTTGTTTGGACAAAGTTTTTAGCAAGTAAAGCGGGGAGTAAGTCGGCATATTTCACAGGTATAGGGTCAAATGGCTGATTTGTCTGAGCACGGTTATGATTGAATGATTGTTGGGGTGATGGTAGATGATGAGATTGTTGGTATTGTGTTGGTAGTGTTATGGCTGCAATATGTGGATAAGCTGGGTTGCTCGAATTATGTCCTCCATGGGCCTCCATGCCAACTTCAAATTCTTGCTTCTCTGAAAAGTGGTTGCCATATCTCTTGGCGGTATTAGTCAGAGCTTTCTCTCTTGTCAACCGTCCCTGACGGACTCCTTCTTCTAAGCACATTCCCATTTCCACCATTTCTGTGAAGCTTCTCGATACAACACCAACCATTTTCTCATAGAAGAATGGGCTCAGAGTATGTAAAAATAACTTGCACAATTCTTTTTCTTCAACTGGAGGACGAATCTGAGCAGCAAGCTCCCTCCATCTTTGAGCATACTCCTTAAAAGATTCCTTCTCTTTTTGTGACAAGGCCCGCAACTCATCCCTATCAGGGGCCAGATATGAATTGTAATTGTACTGCCTGATGAAAGCACTGGCCAAATCATTAAAGGAACTGACATTAGCCCTATCAAGGTCCATATACCACCTCAGAGCTGCGCCGGTAAGACTGTCTTGAAAATAATGGATCAGCAACTTGTCATTACTGGTTTGAGTAGACATCTTTCTGGCATACATGACTAGGTGAGCTTTGGGGCAGGTACTCCCCTTATACTTCTCAAAATCTGGGACCTTGAATTTATGTGGGACCACAACATCAGGGACCAAACATAGTTCATGCGCGTCTTGTCCGAACAAATCCTTTCCTCTGAGAGCCCTCATCTCTTTTTGCATCTCATCATATTTGATCTGTAAGTCATCCATCCTATCATAACCTCCTACACTTTCAGCATGAAAGATGGGCATCTGAGTTTGCTGGGTAGTATGAACCAAAGGTGTAGACACAAATGCTGTAACCTGAGGAAGTGTATTGCCGAGCTGAGGAATAGGCACTGTCGATTGGACATGGGGAATCTCTGATATTACGGGACGTGATTCTGCCCCAAGAAAGCCGACTGGCATGCCCCATGGGTAACCTTCAGGTATGACAAGCTGAGGGGCACCAAGAGGCGTAAATGCAATAGGAGGAGGTACAAGAGCATTACTAGACTGTGGTGCTGGTGCTGATACCTGATTCTGGGTAGCCATCAAAGATGCCACCATGCTAGTCAATTTCTCAATTTCTGTCTGCATAGTTGTCACCTGTTCCCGGAGCATATGGTTTTCTTCCTCAAAATTACTCATCTTGTTTCTCAACCTGAACCGAGTATTGTAGACACAAGTTGCTTTGTAATGGATACGCCGGGCCACTTTGACTGAGGTAGAGAGAACAGGAAAATATGAGACTTGAGTTTGGAAACTTATGAATGTAGTATGATGCATGATGTGTTTATGCTAAAATATGCAATGTTTTTTTTGTTATCGAAGGACTTATCTCAAATTGGTTGTAAACATTTAGATATGGATTTTGTTAGATGAAAAGAGAAAGATTTATTATGTGTCATTTGAAATGAATATTTTCTACAATGTTTACAAAAAATTTGTTTAAGTCCTTCGAAATTGGATGAGAAAAAAATTATGAATGAGTGCATGCATGCATGATGCGGAAAACATGGTGGGGTTAAAGTAAAAAGTTGGAGTCAAAGGTGAAACCCTCCCATATGGTATGTACTAGGGTTCATATGTACCTGCATCACGGGTTCTAATAAGTTCCCAAAGTCATCAACCGTCTTTCGAACATCACCGGCTTACGGAACTAATTCCCGGTCCAATAATATTCTCAAAACAATCTCGTTTGAGTGTAGTCTCGCGTATCGACTAATTCCAAGACCATTCTTGGTTAGCCACCGCACTACGCCCTAAAAGGCCAAGATGAGTTAATGTGATTCTAAGGTTCTCAGCTTCTCGGGACACTCACATTGATAAGTAATAACGCCGACACGACTATTCATGTCAACAGAGTACTACTATCATGAGGCCTCCACTGAGCGGGATTATATCACATGCATCGGGGTCTAAGACTATTCTTAGCCCGATACTTTGATTATACCCCATCCTATCTTATTGTTTCCCTCAAGCCCGGGTTAGGACTTATCTCACCTCTCAAGACAAACCCAAATATATACAAATATCTACACAAAATAAAAGAATAATAGCGCGAAGATAGTAATTTAAAACAAGTTAGGTTCAACCCGCTTGGTTGTCCCCAGTGAAGTCGCCATTTCTGTCGCGGTGATTTTTGGATATCGAGTTATTAATTAACTTCGAATCGCAATTTAATATTCCACCACCGATCTTTAATTTATCCGAGGGAAAGGGAAAAAGTTCGAAAAAACCTATTTTTAAGAGAACAAGGTTCGGGGGTTGGTTATACAAAGGGAAGGTATTAGCACCCTAAGTATCCATAGTACTCTATAGGAACCTCTTGTTTTTATTCTATCTATGCGCTTAATTTATTTGCTTGTAAAAAATGTATAAGTGTGAGAAATTAAAGTGATGATAAAAATGCTTAAAATGATGGAAAAGGAAAAACGTTTTTGTTGATTTTATTGATTGGAGAGACGAGTCTCATGCCTACGTACCCGAAGGATCAAACCACCGTAGTTCGGGATAAAAAGACGAGTAAATTTGTTTGTTTTGATTTTAAAGTTTTGAAAATGGTTTTAAAATACCAAAAAGCCAAAAATGGCAAAATGTGAGTTTGATTGATGTTAATTTGTGAAGAAAGTCTATATGGTTAAATTGATTAAAGTTTTGATTAAGAAAATAAAACGCGGACACTTGGTTTAAAATCCAAGGTTTATTGTGAAAATGTTTGAGTGATAAAAGACACTTGGTTTAAAATCCAATGTTTATGCATGATTAATGATGTATGAATGAGACAAATGTACTTGGTTTAAAATCCAAGGTTTTAGGCGAGAAAAAGGACACTTGGGTTAAAGTCCAAGGTTTTAGCGATAAAAGAAGCCATTGGTTTAAAGTCCAAGGCACTCGATTTAAAATCCGAGTTTGCGATAAAAAGACTCTTGGGTTAAAATCCAAGGTTTTCACGATAAAAGACGCCGTTGGTTTAAATTCCAAGGCACTTGGTTTAAAATCCAAGTTCGCGGTAATAAAAGCACTCGGGTTAAAATCCGAGGTTTTCGCGGTAAAAAGAAACGTTTGGTTTAAAGTCCAAAGTTTGAAAAGTGTATGATGACAAAATATTTTTGATGCTTGATGATATGTGAAAATGAATTGCGTTGTGTCGCGGTGATTTTTGGATATCGAGTTATTAATTAACTTCGAATCACAATTTAATATTCCACCACCGATCTTTAATTTATCCGAGGGAAAGGGAAAAAGTTCGAAAAAACCTATTTTTTAGAGAACAAGGTTCGGGGGTTGGTTATACGAAGGGAAGGTATTAGCACCCTAAGTATCTATAGTACTCTATAGGAACCTCTTGTTTTTATTCTATCTATGCGCTTTATTTTAATTGCTTGTAAAAAATGTATAAGTGGGAAATTAAAATAAATGATAAAAAATGCTTAAAGAATGAAAAGAAGAAAAATGTTTTTTTTGTTGATTTTATTGATCGGAGAGACAAGTCTCATGCCTACGTACCCGAAGGATCAAACCACCGTAGTTCGGGGTAAAAAGACGAGTAAATTTGTTTGTTTTGATTTTAAGGTTTTTGAAAGTGTTTTTAAAGACCAAAAGCCAAAAGTGGCAAAAATGTGAAGTTGATTGATGTTAATTTGTGAAGAAAGTCTAAATGGTTAAATTGATTGAGATTTGATTATGAAATAAGACGCGGACACTTGGTTTAACATCCAAGGTTTGTTGAGAAAAATGTTTGAAGTGATAAAAGACACGTGGTTTGAATTCCAAGGTTTTAACGAGAAAAATAACACTTGGTTTGAATTCCAAGGTTTTTGCGAATAAAGAACACTTGGTTTGAATTCCAAGGTTTTTTGATAGAAATGTTTGATGAAAATTTTTTGTGTTTTTGTGATATTTTGAAAATAAAATAATTATGTATTTTTTGAAAGAGGTTTTGACCTCATTTTTTTTTGAGAAGAAAATGACTAACTATTTAAAAGGGGAATGTTGGGTCTAAAATTTAAAAGGGAGCGCTAAAAGAAAAAAACGTCGCAATAAGCAAATTAAGCGCGAAGACGGTCCGTAATGATGTTTTGATCAAAACGGTGTCTTTTCCCTCGGAATTTAACGTTACGCATATTGGCGGAAAGCGATAAAAAAAATATGCATGAGATGCAATTTTTCATTTATGAGTACATTGGCCTAATCACACTCTAAAATATTTGCAAGAAAATAAATATGAAATGATGCAAGAGACGGGGTATGCTATGCACTTTTATTTAGAGTTTACATTTGGCCTATTTACATCCTAAATTCAAAAAACAAAAATAAATGACAATTAATAAGCGATAAATACTCAATGTTACAATAATAAAATAACGGTAAAAAAATGATGGATAAATCGATGTAATGAAATAAATATGATATGTAATGGATGAATAGCATAAGTAAATAAATACGAAAATAAGACAATGAAAATAAACCTCGACATCATGCTTTACAAGGCTAAACAAAGCTAAAATAGCTTATGCCCAAAAGCACTTATCTCATAAGCTTAAAAATTAATTAACAAAATAAAGCATGAAATAATATTACCAATATCTAAATATCGAATAAATAAATAAGCCTCGACATCATGCTTGATTGGCTAAAATAAAAGCTTAAAAAAAAACTTATGCCAAAAGCACTTATCTCATAAGCTAAAAAAAATAAAAATAAAATTAAGACAGGGGGGTGTGAATCATAAAACGAAATAACAGGGGGGTGTGAATAGCAGTATAATAGTCAGGCCCAGACCCACATAGGCCCATCTGTAAAAAAAAAACAAACAAAACAAAAAAACACAGGATCAAATCTGGCCGTCTGATGGATCAGACGGCCCTGATCTAAAATTAAAGAAGGAAAGATCTAGGCCTCCTGATTGAAATCAGAGGACAAAGGCGCGCAGGTGCACGATAAGACCGTGCACCTGCGCGCACAGGATCAGGCTGTGGTATAAAAAGAAAACCCTAGAAAAAAAAATCATAAGTTTCTCTCTTCTCTCTTTCCTCTTGCCGCGGCTCCTCTTTCTTCCTTCCAACCATGGCCGCCGCGGCGGCTTCTTCTCCACCCTCAAAAATTCACTCTTTTAAACAACTTCCAACATCAAAACTAAACATTATCAAATCCTAAACCCAAATATGAAATCAAAAATCCGAAAAAAATAAACAATCATGCTAGATCGGAGAAAAAAAAGAAATATAAACGAGTTCAACCTTTTACGTTTTCGAGTTCTGTTCTTTTGATTCGTCCTCTTCTCTTGGCTTTATGATTCTGTTTTCGGTTCGGATGTGGTTTCGGGTTTTGAAGGATGGTTTGTGGTTCGGTTTCGATCTCGATTTGGTTTATGGATTTGCGATGATGATGTGTTTTTTCGTTTCTGGATTTTCGGTTTGTTTGAAGGTTTGAAGTTTTGATTTGGATTTGTTTCTGATTTTTCGGTTTGATTTGATCTGGGTTTTCTGTTTTCTGGTATATTTTTACTGTATTTGATTTTTTTTATGAAGAAGATGAAACTTCCTTTTTGTCTGCGGCTGGCTGGATTTTTTTGTGTGTCCAGATCTGATTTTTTGCTGTTCACTATATACACCCATTGGGTTCTAAGATGGGGAACCAGGATCTGAATTTGGACAATGAAGGACACTGTTTTAGACAGAAAAAAAATGTTCCCTGTACTGTGTGTTCCCTGTACTGTGTGTTCCCTGTACTGTGTGGGAGAAAAGGAAGTTGACTTTTCAATTTTCTGGTTTTTTTTATCAGAAAAAAAAAGGACAAAAGGACAAAGTAAAAATAAAATAAAACAAAATAATTAAATTAAATTAACTAAAATACGAAAATTAATAAAAACAGAAAATAAAATGAATAAATAAATTTTTAAAAGAAAGAAGATAATAATAATGGTAAAAAAATAATAAATAATAATAATAGAAAAAGAACAAATATAAAAGAAACAACAAATGAGGTATTTTAAAATACCTCTCTGCCGAAATTTCGTCAGAAATGACAAAAAAAGGCAGGAAGGTTTTAAATGCCGAACAAAAATCAATCGGTCAAAAAATGGGGTATGACAGATGCCCCTATTTAAGTTTCTTCCGTCGGAGATAAAAAAGAAAAAGATGATTTTTGATGATGTTTTTGTTTTGGTTCGACGATGGAAGAGGCTTAAATACAGAGTACACCGTTTTTTGACCGGATTAAACTATAAAATGCTATGATATGATGTCATGAGTGTTATGTTTATGAGTGTTTGAATGAAATGAAGATTTTTTGACAAAAGTAATGGAGCCAGAAAGCGGTAAAGTCCTGTACGCGGACAGAAGTAAAGACTGAAAGCGATAAAGTCCTGTGTGTGGACATAAGCAGATAAAGTCCTGTGTGCGGACAGAAGTAAAGACTGAAAGCGATAAAGTCCTGTGTACGGACATAAGCATATAAAGTCCTGTGTGCGGACAGAAGTAAAGACTGAAAGCGATAAAGTCCTGTGTACGGACAGAAGTAAAGACAGAAAGCGATAAAGTCCTGTGTACGGACAGAAGTAAAGACGGAGAGCAATAAAGTCCTGTGTGTGGACATAAGAAGATAAAGTCCTGTGTTCGGACAGAAGTAAAGACTGAAAGCGATAAAGTCCTGTGTATGGACAGAAGTAAAGACTGTGTCCACCAACATTGTGGGATGGTAAGGACAAGTAAAAGCAGTGTCTACCAACATTGTGGGATGGTAAGGACACATCGAGGAAATAAATTGTCCGCTGACATTGTGGGAGAGCGAGACATGACAAGAATATGTATTTGTCTAGACCAGACACACTGGAAATGACTTCTTTTGGGGAAATCAACCATAAGTTTGCAGTTGATTGTTTGCAAAACCCGCTACTGGAAATATGCTTGATGGAGACATCTCTGGACCAGACCCACTGGGGATGACTCTTTTTTGTGATATATGATTGATGGAGACATCTCTGGACCAGATACACTGGGGATGGCTTTTCTTGTGATGTATGATTGATGGAGACATCTCTGGACCAGATACACTGGGGATGACTTTTTTGTGATGTATTGAAGCAGGACACGTGATGGTCAATGCAGTATGTATGAATGATTTTGTTTGCACGTTGCATATGAATATGAATATATGTATGGACATGTGAATGATTGTAAGTATGCATGCATGTATGCATGTATGTATGAATGATTGTTATGAAGTTTGTATTTGTATGATTGAATGATATTTGTACACGACTGGATGAGACAAAAGCTTGATCAGAAAAGATGAACATTGGGCCGACGTATCCGTACAACCACTCGGTAGTCCTCCGCTGGGGACACCATCGTTATAGGCGAAATAAATCAGATCCTCGGGGTAAAACCCGGTATGGTGTGTCAATCCATGTTAAGAGTGATTGCCTCTTGGGGTAAAGCCCATCGGTCAGAGGTCTGGCAGAAGTCGCCATTTTGTACACTGAAACCGAATATTCCCTCATGGTCTTTGCCTCAACAGTCATGCTTTTGCTTTTTCCTCTTTTGAAATCCCTAACTTTTGCCTGAATCGCCCTTTCGGGTTTTCAATCCACCGGGAATATACTTCTTTTTTTTGTTTTGCCCCTAATTTTTGCCTGGACCGCCCTCTCGGGTTTTCAATCCACCGGGACGCTCATTTTTGCCTAAGCCGCTCTTTCAGGTTTTCGACTTATCGAGCTTTGTTTTTTTTTATTTTAGCAATGACTGTATTTGCCTTGTTGAATATGTCTGCTTTCGGAACAATGTTGATATATGCTTGTATGACTCATGAATCTAAGAAATATGTTTGTCATTTGTATATTTTTTGAAAAAAGGAACTACTAAAAAACTTTAAATTATTTTTTTGTTTTTGCTTCAAGTACTTTAAATTGAAAGAGGGAGAAACAAAATTGCAAATAAATTTGAATTCCAAATAGAGGGCACAGGCTCGAATTTGATTAAAAGAGTGGCGATTAGCGAAAAGCACAACCCCACAGATCGTTACAAAAATGAAAAATGGTAATTGGGTGGGAAAGGTACGTTAAACACAATGATCGCTATTCTCCCTAACAACTTTGAATTTGCAGTCTAAAATGTTGTAAGCCAAAGATATTCTGTCAATCGAGGTACTCTGAGCAAGTGATGCCTGGTCCGATGCAGTTACTCGTCTTATTCCTTAACTTTTGCATAGATCGCCTTTTCAGGTTTTCGACCTATCAGGATATTATTTTCTGTTTATGTCTCTAATTTTTGCCTGGACCGCCCTTTCGGGTTTTCAGCCCACCGAGACGCTCATTTTTGCCTAAGCCGCCCTTTCAGGTTTTCAACTTAGCGAGCTGTTTTTATTTTTATTTTTTTAGACAAAGTATTTCTTGACTGCATCGGCATTTACAGGACGAGGGAGCTCATCACCATCCATGGTTGCAAGAGTCATAGCACCACCAGAAAAAGCTCTTTTGACAACATACGGGCCTTCATAATTCGGTGTCCACTTGCCCCTAGAATCCGGCTGAAAGGACAAAATCTTTTTGAGCACAAGGTCACCTTCACGGAACTCACGAGGCCGAACCTTCTTGTCAAAAGCCTGTTTCATTCTTCTCTGATATAACTGTCCATGACATAAAGCCGCCATGCGTTTCTCCTCGATTAAATTCAATTGGTCATATCTATTTTGGCACCATTCGGCCTCGGCCAACTCAGTTTCCATTAAGACTCTCATTGATGGGATTTCAACCTCCACGGGGAGTACTGCTTCCATGCCGTATACTAAAGAGAAAGGGGTTGCCCCTGTCGAAGTACGAACTGAAGTACGGTATCCATGTAAAGCAAAAGGTAACATTTCATGCCAATCTTTGTAAGTGACCACCATTTTCTGCACGATCTTCTTGATGTTCTTATTTGCAGCTTCAACTGCGCCATTCATCTGAGGCCGGTAAGGAGATGAATTATGATGCTCAATCTTGAACTCGTCACACAGATCCTTCATCATTTTGTTATTCAGGTTTGTCCCATTATCCGTAATAATCTTGTTAGGAACACCATAACGGCAGATAAGATGGTTCTTGATAAAACGTATGACCACCTGCTTGGTCACATTGGCATAAGACGCCGCCTCAACCCACTTGGTGAAGTAATCAATAGCCACTAAGATGAAACGATGTCCGTTGGAAGCCTTTGGTTCAATCCGACCAATCATGTCGATACCCCACATGGAGAACGGCCAAGGAGAAGAGAGAACATTCAGAGAAGTTGGCGGTAGATGTATCTTATCCGCATAAATCTGACATTTATGGCATTTTCTAGCATGTTTGTAACAATCAGACTCCATTGTCATCCAATAGTAGCCGGCTCTTAGCATTTTCTTGGCCATTGTGTGTCCATTAGGATGGGTTCCGAATGAACCTTCATGTACTTCATGCATCAATAGATCAGCCTCATGTTTGTCCACACACCGCAGCAGGACCATATCAAAATTCCTTTTGTATAACACCTCATCGTTCAGGAAGAAACTACTGGACAGCCTTCTCAGAGTCTTTTTGTCTTTGCTAGATGCCCCAGGGGGATATTCTTGCTTCTGAAGGAACATCTTGATATCATGAAACCAAGGTTTGTCATCCACCACTTCCTCGGTTGCAAACACATATGCTGGTCTCTCAAGGCACCGAATACTGATGGTTGGTATCTCGTTCCGGCGATTAACCCGGTACATTGAAGATAGAGTGGCCAAAGCATCGGCCATTTGATTCTCGTCACGAGGAATGTGATGTAGCTCCACTTTATTGAAGAAAGTTAACAATCGTCTTGCATAATCTCTGTAAGGAATCAAACCAGCATGGCGAGTCTCCCATTCCCCTTTGATCTGATTAATCACAAGAGCTGAGTCCCCATAAATGTCGATGTTTTTGATCCTTAAGTCAATAGCTTCTTCAATGCCCTTGATGTAAGCTTCATATTCTGCAATATTGTTAGTACATTCAAACTGTAATCTCGCAGTGAAAGGAATGTGAGCACCTTTAGGGGTAACAATGACTGCCCCAATTCCACTACCGTAGAGGTTAACGGCCCCATCAAATATCAAACCCCACTGGGATTCAGGATCTGGTCCCTCGCCAAACACCGGTTCATCGCAATCCTTCATCTTCAAATACATGATCTCTTCATCTGGAAAATCAAACTTGATTGGCTGGTAATCTTCAACTGGTTGGTGAGCCAAATGGTCAGCAAGAATACTACCCTTGATTGCCTTTTGGGTACGGTACTCAATATCGTATTCGGATAACAACATCTGCCAACGGGCAATTCTTCCGGTTAGAGCTGCCTTCTCAAAAATGTACTTAATTGGATCCATTTTGGATATCAACCAAGTAGTATGATTAATCAAGTAATGTCGGAGACGTTTGGCAGCCCAAGCCAAAGCACAACAAGTCTTCTCAAGCATGGAGTATCGAGACTCACAATCTGTGAATTTCTTACTCAAATAATAGATTGCATGCTCTTTTCTACCGGTTTCATCCTGTTGCCCCAGCACGCAACCCATAGATTCCTCTAGCACGGTTAAATACATGATGAGCGGTCTTCCTTCAACTGGAGGGATAAGGATCGGAGGTTCCATTAAATACTCTTTGATACTGTCAAAAGCCTTCTGACAGTCCTCTGTCCAAACAATCCCCTGATTTTTGCGAAGCAACTTGAATATCGGCCCACACGTGGCAGTCATATGGGAGATGAATCTAGAGATGTAATTTAGCCGACCCAGGAAACCTCTAACTTGTTTTTCTGTTCGTGGAGCTGGCATTTCTCTGATGGCCCTGACTTTGTCTGGATCTACCTCGATACCCTTTTGACTAACAATGAATCCCAGGAGTTTTCCGGATCTAACACCGAAAGTGCATTTGTTGGGATTTAAACGGAGACGATATTTCCTCAACCTTTGAAACATTTTCGCTAAATACTCCACGTGTTCTTCTTCGGTGCCCGACTTGACAATCATATCATCTACGTATACCTCGATTTCTTTGTGCATCATGTCATGAAAAAGGGTAGTCATGCCCCTTTGATAAGTAGCACCCGCATTCGTTAGACCAAAAGGCATTACTTTGTAACAGAAAGTGCCCCAAGGTGTAATGAAAGCGGTCTTCTCTCTATCTTCAACTGCCATCTTGATCTGATTGTACCCGGAGAAACCATCCATGAAGGAGAAAACCTTGGATTTAGCTGTGTTATCGACCAATACATCAATGTGAGGCAAAGGAAAATCATCTTTCGGACTGGCTTTGTTCAAATCTCTGTAATCAACACACATCCTGACTTTGCCGTCCTTCTTCGGAACTGGTACTATGTTAGCCAACCACTGAGGGTATTCTGATGTAATGAGAAAACCAGCGTCAATTTGTTTTTGTACCTCTTCTTTGATCTTGAGGGCCATATCTGGATGAGTTCTTCTTAACTTTTGCTTTACCGGAGGACATTCTGGCTTTAGAGGCAAATGATGTTCCACAATTTCGGGATCTAAACCGGGCATATCCTGATATGACCAGGCAAAGATGTCAACATATTCTCTGAGTAAAACGATCACCCTTTCCTTGACAGATGCTTCTAAGGATGCCCCAATCTTGATTTCTTTCTTTCCTTCGCCGGAACTTAAATCAATTAACTCCACATCTTCCTCATGAGGCTGAATGACTTTCTTCTCTTGATCTAATAGTCGTTTGATCTCATCAGGGATCCCTTCATCCTCTTCCTCTTCAGCCTCGTAAACAGGGAACTCAAAGTTGGGAGAGGGCCTAGGAACATTGTGTTCAACGGGTTCATTGATGCTTAATCTGCATATGATTTATGATTGATTTTATTAAATAAAAGAATGCAAACCTTTTGGAAAACGATTAAAAGCTAGGAAGTAGAAGGAAAACAAAATATGTACTTTGGTTTTTTTTGTGTTACCATTTTCCAGAAATAAAAAGAAAACAAAAACAAAAGTCATGATAAAAACGACAATTTCATTAAAATACTTGAAGCTCAAAACAAAGCCCCACATGCGTTCGCTTTTGCCTTGGGCAGGACAAAAGAATTTTTTTTGGAAAACAAGAATAGACAAACATATTACTTAGATAGAGGAGTGACAGAGGGGACATCAACAACGACCCAATTGCGGCAAATTCCTCCTGGAATCACGAAAGAAGGCTGCTCTTCTTCAACTTTGTCTTCAATGATAGCATTAGTTTCTGGTGGAGTGTAAATTGGTTCAGCACTAACGAAAGTACCCTTATTTGGATTGACCTTTGTTGTAGACGTAGTAGAACCCAGACCCTCCATGTGTCTTCTTTTCGGCATTTGTAATAACTTCCCCCATTTCAGATGTGACCTTTGTTGTACTTCCCTTTGCCCATCTTTTGCAGAAGACATAAATGTTTTCCCCTTTTTCGACCTTTTCTCTTCAATAGAAAGCCCCTGGAAAGACGTACCGTCCCTAACATCAGCACTGATATGAGAAAAAGCTGACAAATGGCTCACCAATAAAGCTTCCTCTCCATTCACAATCACCAATTTTCCTTCCCGCACAAATTTCAGCTTTTGGTGAAGTGTGGAAGTCACCGCCCCCGCTTCGTGAATCCATGGTCGCCCCAACAAACAACTATAAGAAGCTTGAATATCCATGACTTGAAAGGTAATTTGGAACTCATAGGGACCAACTGAAATGGGTAGGTCTATTTCACCGATTACTGATTTTCTTGACCCATCGAAGGCTTTCACGATTAACGCACTCGGCTTCAAAGGCGCACCACAGTATGCGAGCTTGTCGAGAGTAAACTTGGACATTACATTCAAAGATGACCCGGTATCCACCAACACATTTGATAAGGCATCAGATTTACAAATTACCGAGATATGTAATGCTAAGTTATGATCCTTTCCTTTTTCAGGGAGTTCCTCGTCGCTGAAACTCAAGTTATTGCAGGCTGTGACATTCCCCACTATGCTACCAAATTGGCCCAAGGTTACGTCATGGTCGACATATGCCTGGTCCAAGACCTTCATTAGTGCATCTCTGTGCGCATCAGAATTCAACAAGAGTGATAAAATTGAAATCTTGGAAGGGGTTTGTAGTAATTGATCCACGATCTTATACTCACTTCTCTTGATCATTTTCAAAATTTCATCTGAGTCTTCATACACCCTTTCAACAGTCCCGCTAGAGTCAGGAATTTGTGTTTTTCCAACAGGACTACCGGTCTTTTCTTGGACAACTCCCGGAAGAATACGCCCACTCCTCAGTATTTAGCTATTATCTGCAATATTGTCCACGGATATCAAAGGAGGAATAGGTGTTTCCACCCCATCCTGCAACATGGTGGCATCATATCTATACGGCACAGCTCTCAGGGACGTATATGGCATAGGCCCTGGCACGCAGATCACCAGCGGGGTAACTGTGGGCTCTCCACTATTATATATCATCTCGAGACGGTCAGAGACATTGAATTCTGGTACTATGACGCAAACATCCTCGCTCTTCTTTGTAACCATCAATTCTCCTTTATCCATCAACCTTTGTATGTCTTCTTGAACTCGGGAACAACCTCGAGGATCCTTCAAACATTCCTCACAAGTTGCATGATCATGGCTAAACAACTTTGCTTCACACATTTTACTATGAATGGGCACCAACGGGGTTTTGATATCTTTTATACTGAGAATGGTGCTTGTTTCTTGGCAACTTTGGATAAAATGGACAGAGGACCCGTGATTGGGCAGCGGATTGTTTCGGACGTTGGGATTTTCATCTTTGAAGGACAGCACCTTATTATGGATTAATTCTTGAACAGCTTTTTTGAAGGCGTAGCAACGTTCTACATCATGGCCAGGGGCCCCTTGATGGAAGGCACAAGTTAGGTCACTACGGTACCAAGTAGGTAGTACTGCTGGCGCAGGTGGAGGTGGTCTCGTCTGGACAAGATTTTTGGCGAGTAGGGCGGGGAGTAGGTCAGCGTATTTCATGGGTATGGGGTCAAATGATGGATTTCTCTGGGTGCGATTGGGATAATTGTAAGGTTGTTGGGGAGTTTGTGGTCGAATTTGTGGTTGCTGTGGGTATGGTTGTTGAGGATATGTTTGTTGATAAAGTGGTGGATAGTGTGAAGGTGGTCTTTGGGTCATTTGTGGCTGGTAAGGCGGGTTTTGAGGCACTGGTGAGACAGCTGCAACGTGTTGGTAGCCCATATACGGTCGTTGATGCTGTCCATGAGCCACCATACTTACTTCTGACTCCTTTCTCCTTGCAAAGTTACTTCCAAACCTCTTCGCACTGTTGACCGGAACACTTTCTCTGACCAAACGTCCTTGTCGGACCCCTTCTTCAAGTCGCATTCCCATGTTTACCATCTCAGTGAAATCACTAGGTGCACTAGCAATCATTCGTTCATAGTAAAATGAATCAAGAGTATTTAGGAAAATCTTGGTCATTTCTTTTTCTTCTAGTGGTGGACAAATCTGAGCGGCAATCTCTCTCCATCGCTGGGCGTATTCTTTGAAACTCTCCTTGTCTTTTTGAGACATTCCTCGAAGTTGATCTCTATCTGGAGCCATGTCTAGATTGTATTTGTATTGACGGACAAAAGC
Organism: Trifolium subterraneum; assembly: GCA_951799995.1. Lineage (NCBI taxonomy): Eukaryota > Viridiplantae > Streptophyta > Magnoliopsida > Fabales > Fabaceae > Trifolium > Trifolium subterraneum. The sequence continues at coordinate 10,224,099 of OX637466.1, read as the reverse complement.
TTCGCCCAAATCATTGAACGTTTGGATCTTGGCACCATCTAAGCCCATGTACCACTTCAAAGCGGCACCTGTCAAGCTATCCTGAAAGTAGTGGACTAGTAACTGATGGTTGTCTGTTTGAGTAGACATCTTTCGGGCGTACATTACCAGATGGCTCTGAGGGCAAGAATTTCCTTTGTACTTCTCAAACTCGGGGACCTTAAACTTAGGTGGGATCCTAACGTTTGGTACCAAGCAAAGGTCATGGGCGTTTTTGCCGAACAAATCCTTCCCACGAAGGGCCTTAATCTCGAGCTGCATCTTATCAAACTGATCTTGAAGATTATCCATACGGCCATAAGTCTCTGGATCCTCCGCATGATAGACTGGTTCGCTCACATAAGGAACGGTGTGAGCTACGGAAGCTGGAATGGTCATTGTTGACTGAGGGACACACATAGTGACTTGAGGAAGAACCATCCCAGGTTGGGGAACAACAGTAGCATGCGGCAAAGTAGGAGTGGGGACCTCGGGAACTTGGGGTCGAAGCCCTTCATTAAAATTCATAGGCATGCCCCAAGGATAACCTTCGGGCATGACGTGCTGATGTGCGTTGACGGGTACCACTGGAACCGGGGCGGTGACAATTTCAGAGATGACTGTAGCTTGAGGAGGAGGGGTTAGTGGCCGATTCTGCGCAGCCACCAACGATGTCACCATGGCGGTTAGCTTCTCTACTTCAGCCCGGAGCGTTGTTACTTCCCCATGGAGCTCAACATTCTCTTGTTCAACTTGGTCCATTCTCTTTTTCCTGTTTGCTCGAGTGTTGTACGTGCGAGATGGCTGTGGGCGTGGTCGTCGGGCCACTTTAACTGGGACAGAGAGGAGAGAAAGAATATGAGACTCGATTTTTTTGAAACTTATGAATGTGATATGATGCATGAATATGTTATGTTAAAATATGCAAGATTTTTTCCGAAGGACTTTAAGACAATAATTTTGTAAACATTTTTTAAGAAAAGGAAAAGTAAATAAAAATTGCATTAATAATTCAAAGGTTACAACCATAAAAACATAGAATAAAACTAAATTCAATTTCCATGAAGCCAACTAGCCATCAAAATGTGAATCGAAGCCAGAGGAAAATAAATCCCCTTTGCCTCTTCTTCCTCTTGCTATCTTGTCTCAATAAGGCATCCTTGACCCTAATCATATCTTCCTTCTCGGCCAACAGACCACTTTGTAGAGAGAGCATCTTCTCTTGTTCTTTCAACTTCTCCTTCAACTCTTTGTTCTCAATCTCAGACTCTCGGAACCTTCCCTCCCACGCTTCTTTCTCAAGTTTCAATTTAGTCAAAAGTTCCTGGAACTCATCTATGGTCTCGAATGGGATAATTGAAGGTGGTGTGGTAGGAGAAGATGCATCGGCAGAAGATGAAAAACTATAAGGCATCCCGCGTTCTATAGCCCTACTTATTACCCACTTTGTGTATTCTTCGGAGACAATACCAAGCTTCCTTCCTAATTGATTCTTTCCTTCCCTATGGACATTGTACCAAGCCCGAGCAAACTCTTTCCTCATGTATTGGCTCCCTTCTTCATTGGAATAAAATATGCCGGTCAAGAGGACACTCTCAGGCCGATCCCTCATGGGATATCCGAACTGTCGTCTAGCAAGAGTAGGGTTATAACTGATTCCTCCTCGTATGCCAAGAAGAGGCACGTTGGGGAAATCTCCACAACTGTCAATGATTGCTCCTACATCAGAAGCGGCATTATACCAAACTATATTGGCCGAAGTAAGAGGCATAATCCTTTGGGACCAACGGAGCTTTTCTGGATTCTCTTTGAAGCGACTAGTCTGAGGTAGGTGCGAAATAAACCACCTATATAGTAATGGTGCACAACAAATAATAAGTCCGTTACCCTTTTGAGTTCTATGGTGAATGGAATGGTAGGCATCCGCAAGTAAGGTAGGAACAGGGTTTCCTCCCAAAAAGATTTGGATGGCACTACTATCAACAAAGTAGTCGACGTTGGGGAATAACACCAACCCATAGATGAGTAGAGCGAGGATAGCTTCGAAAGCGTCCACACTCCCCTTTTCAGCAAACATAAACGCCCTTCCGAATAAGAAATTGGATGTCAAACCTTGAGATCCCCCTTTTTTAGTGATATTAGAGGCTATGTCAGAACTATTCAAATGGAGAGCTTGCGCAATAGCCGAAGGCGCGGGAAATTCTTCCAAGCCGGTATAAGGTACTTTTTTCGAGATCGGCAAACCAACCCAATAAGAATATTCCTCTAGAGTAGGAACCAACTGATAGTCAACAAAAGTGAAGCAATGATAAATTGGGTCGTAGAACTGGACAAGTGTGTTAAGAGCCCCTTCTTCGACATTTGTATTGAGGATGCTCAAAAGCTTCCCATATTGCTTTTGGAAATCTTCGGGGAAAGGGACTAGAGATCCTAGCTCTCTTAGTCGGGAAAGGTCCGGCTCCTTGAAACTGTACTTCTTAGTGTTCCTTTTCTTTAGGTCCATAATCTGCGATGTTTACAAAATAATTCTCTTAGGTCCTTCGAAAAAGATTTTTTCCTTATGATGAAATGAATGCATGGATGCATGATTATGTTACAATGATTCACAACATAGCCTTGAAAGTTGGGATACATAATGATGGAGCTTAAGGGTAAAAGCCCTCCCATATGATAAGTACTATGGTTATTTGTACCTGCATGACGGGTTCTACAAAGTTCCCAAAGTCATCAACCGCCTTATGAACATCATTGGATTACGTGACTACTCTCGTTCCAACAATATTCACAAAATGATCTCGTTTGAGTGTAGTCTCGCGTGACAACTAAATTCAAGACTTACTCTTGATTAGTCACCGCACTACGCCCTAAAAAGGCCAAGATGGGTTAAAGGTAATCTAAAGGTCCTCGGCTTCTCCGGACACTCACATTGAAAATAATAACACCATCATGACTTATCATGACGACGAGTACTACCGTCGTGAGGCCTCCACCGAGCGGGATCATATCACATGTGCTTCATAATCTAAAGACATGTCACTATGATTTCATCCCATCCTATCTTATTGTGTCGCTCAAGCCCGGGTTAGGACTTATCTCACCACTCAAGAGATCCCAAAAAAAACATATATACACATATAAACAAATAAGTAATAAAATACTAGCGCAAAACAAGGATTAAAACAAGTTAGGTTCAACCCGCTTGGTTGTCCCCAGTGAAGTCGCCATTTCTGTCGCGGTGATTTTTGGATATCGAGTTATTAATTAACTTCGAATCACAATTTAATATTCCACCACCGATCTTTAATTTATCCGAGGGAAAGGGAAAAAGTTCGAAAAAACCTATTTTTTAGAGAACAAGGTTCGGGGGTTGGTTATACGAAGGGAAGGTATTAGCACCCTAAGTATCTATAGTACTCTATAGGAACCTCTTGTTTTTATTCTATCTATGCGCTTTATTTTAATTGCTTGTAAAAAATGTATAAGTGGGAAATTAAAATAAATGATAAAAAATGCTTAAAGAATGAAAAGAAGAAAAATGTTTTTTTTGTTGATTTTATTGATCGGAGAGACAAGTCTCATGCCTACGTACCCGAAGGATCAAACCACCGTAGTTCGGGGTAAAAAGACGAGTAAATTTGTTTGTTTTGATTTTAAGGTTTTTGAAAGTGTTTTTAAAGACCAAAAGCCAAAAGTGGCAAAAATGTGAAGTTGATTGATGTTAATTTGTGAAGAAAGTCTAAATGGTTAAATTGATTGAGATTTGATTATGAAATAAGACGCGGACACTTGGTTTAACATCCAAGGTTTGTTGAGAAAAATGTTTGAAGTGATAAAAGACACGTGGTTTGAATTCCAAGGTTTTAACGAGAAAAATAACACTTGGTTTGAATTCCAAGGTTTTTGCGAATAAAGAACACTTGGTTTGAATTCCAAGGTTTTTTGATAGAAATGTTTGATGAAAATTTTTTGTGTTTTTGTGATATTTTGAAAATAAAATAATTATGTATTTTTTGAAAGAGGTTTTGACCTCATTTTTTTTTGAGAAGAAAATGACTAACTATTTAAAAGGGGAATGTTGGGTCTAAAATTTAAAAGGGAGCGCTAAAAGAAAAAAACGTCGCAATAAGCAAATTAAGCGCGAAGACGGTCCGTAATGATGTTTTGATCAAAACGGTGTCTTTTCCCTCGGAATTTAACGTTACGCATATTGGCGGAAAGCGATAAAAAAAATATGCATGAGATGCAATTTTTCATTTATGAGTACATTGGCCTAATCACACTCTAAAATATTTGCAAGAAAATAAATATGAAATGATGCAAGAGACGGGGTATGCTATGCACTTTTATTTAGAGTTTACATTTGGCCTATTTACATCCTAAATTCAAAAAACAAAAATAAATGACAATTAATAAGCGATAAATACTCAATGTTACAATAATAAAATAACGGTAAAAAAATGATGGATAAATCGATGTAATGAAATAAATATGATATGTAATGGATGAATAGCATAAGTAAATAAATACGAAAATAAGACAATGAAAATAAACCTCGACATCATGCTTTACAAGGCTAAACAAAGCTAAAATAGCTTATGCCCAAAAGCACTTATCTCATAAGCTTAAAAATTAATTAACAAAATAAAGCATGAAATAATATTACCAATATCTAAATATCGAATAAATAAATAAGCCTCGACATCATGCTTGATTGGCTAAAATAAAAGCTTAAAAAAAAACTTATGCCAAAAGCACTTATCTCATAAGCTAAAAAAAATAAAAATAAAATTAAGACAGGGGGGTGTGAATCATAAAACGAAATAACAGGGGGGTGTGAATAGCAGTATAATAGTCAGGCTCAGACCCACATAGGCCCATCTGTAAAAAAAAAACAAACAAAACAAAAAAACACAGGATCAAATCTGGCCGTCTGATGGATCAGACGGCCCTGATCTAAAATTAAAGAAGGAAAGATCTAGGCCTCCTGATTGAAATCAGAGGACAAAGGCGCGCAGGTGCACGATAAGACCGTGCACCTGCGCGCACAGGATCAGGCTGTGGTATAAAAAGAAAACCCTAGAAAAAAAAATCATAAGTGTCTCTCTTCTCTCTTTCCTCTTGCCGCGGCTCCTCTTTCTTCCTTCCAACCATGGCCGCCGCGGCGGCTTCTTCTCCACCCTCAAAAATTCACTCTTTTAAACAACTTCCAACATCAAAACTAAACATTATCAAATCCTAAACCCAAATATGAAATCAAAAATCCGAAAAAAATAAACAATCATGCTAGATCGGAGAAAAAAAAGAAATATAAACGAGTTCAACCTTTTACGTTTTCGAGTTCTGTTCTTTTGATTCGTCCTCTTCTCTTGGCTTTATGATTCTGTTTTCGGTTCGGATGTGGTTTCGGGTTTTGAAGGATGGTTTGTGGTTCGGTTTCGATCTCGATTTGGTTTATGGATTTGCGATGATGATGTGTTTTTTCGTTTCTGGATTTTCGGTTTGTTTGAAGGTTTGAAGTTTTGATTTGGATTTGTTTCTGATTTTTCGGTTTGATTTGATCTGGGTTTTCTGTTTTCTGGTATATTTTTACTGTATTTGATTTTTTTTATGAAGAAGATGAAACTTCCTTTTTGTCTGCGGCTGGCTGGATTTTTTTGTGTGTCCAGATCTGATTTTTTGCTGTTCACTATATACACCCATTGGGTTCTAAGATGGGGAACCAGGATCTGAATTTGGACAATGAAGGACACTGTTTTAGACAGAAAAAAAATGTTCCCTGTACTGTGTGTTCCCTGTACTGTGTGGGAGAAAAGGAAGTTGACTTTTCAATTTCTGGTTTTTTTTATCAGAAAAAAAAAGGACAAAAGGACAAAGTAAAAATAAAATAAAACAAAATAATTAAATTAAATTAACTAAAATACGAAAATTAATAAAAACAGAAAATAAAATGAATAAATAAATTTTTAAAAGAAAGAAGATAATAATAATGGTAAAAAAATAATAAATAATAATAATAGAAAAAGAACAAATATAAAAGAAACAACAAATGAGGTATATTAAAATACCTCTCTGCCGAAATTTCGTCAGAAATGACAAAAAAAGGCAGGAAGGTTTTAAATGCCGAACAAAAATCAATCGGTCAAAAAATGGGGTATGACACGTTGACTATTTTTTGAAAGAGGTTTTGACCTCATTTTTTGAGAATAAAAAGACTAATTATTTTTGAAGAGGTGTTGACCTCATTTTTGTGAATAAAATGACTAATTATTTGATTGGTATGTTGGGTTAAAATAAAAAAGGTAGCACTAAAATTAATAACGTCGCAATTAAGCAAAAATAAGCGCGAAGACGATCCGTAATGATATTTTGATCAAAACGGTGTCTTTTCCCTCGGAATTAAATATGCTAACGATTTTGCGGAAAGCGGTAAATAAATATGCATGAGATGCGATTTTTCATTTATAGTGTACATTTGTCCCTAATTACATTCTAAGGTATTTGCATGAAAAATAAATATGAAATGAATGCAACATAATGCTATGCAATTTAATTTTACATCAAATCCTAAAAATACAACCTAAGGTCCTTACAATAAAATAAATAATTAATTAATTAGGCAAAAATAAAATAAAAAAACAGAAAGGGGTGCAAATAACAATTAAAACTGAAAAGGGGGTGCAAAAAGCAAATCTGGGCCCAAGCCCAGCTGGGGGGCGTGGCCCAGAGTGAGGTGTATGAAGTATTTCGCACAAATCAGATCAGAGCCGTCTGATTGATCAGACAGCTCTGATCTGATCACAAGAACATAGAATCATGAACGTTGATCAGGATCAGAAAGATATAGGCGCGCAGGTGCACCACAAGACTGTGCACCTGCGCGCACAGGATTAAAAAACAGAATATATATACAAAAACCTAAAAAAAACACAGAATTCTCATCTTCTTCTTCCTCCAGCCGCCGCTGCCATTTCTTCTTCCTCCCTCTCTCAGTTCTTAAATTTTCTCTCAAAATTCTAATTTACAAATTAACACCAAATATACATAAAGCTAACCCATAAACCCGAATCCAAGATCAAAATACACAAAAGAATAACCAAAAATCCAGATCGAAAATGAAAAAAGGAAACAGCCGAACCTACACGATTCTGTTCTATGTTTCAAAACCGTTCGCGTTTCTGGTTCGATTTTGGTTTCTGATCTCCAATTTCTTCTTCTTCTCCCTTCTCGATTTTTTTCGTTTTGATTTCGGATTGATGAAGCTTTGGTGATGTTGTGATTCGGATTTTTGAAATGGCTTTGGTTTTGAACTTTGATCTGGCTTTCGGTTTCAAAACAAATATGAATTTGCGTTTTGGTTTTGTTCGTTTTTCTGGTTTGAAGGTTGATTCTGTTTTTGAATTTGTTTTCGATCTGGGTTTATGAATAACGAATGATGAATGATTCTGTGAAGTTGGTTTAAATCTGGATTTGTGTTTTGATTTTGATTTGGAATTGATGATTTTCTGGGTTGATGAAAAGGATAATGGAGGTTTGATTTCAGGTTATGAAGAACGATGTTGATGATGATTTGATGATTCTGTATTTTTTGATTTTTTGTGATTTAGATCTGTGAATTGGAAGAAGCTGCGGCTGAGTGTGTATTTTTTTTTGGAAACTGTGCACAGTACAGTATAAATACTGTGTCAGATGTTTAGGGTTTGACAGATGAATTTCCCAATTTGGACAAAATTGCCCCTTTGGGCCTGGACAAAAAATACCTGATCTGGACCTCTTTTAAAAAATGTCAAAAACATCAAAATAGAAAAATACACAAATAAACATTAAAAATAAAATAATAATATATATATTAATAATAATAATAAATACGAAAATAATAAATAATAATAATAAAAAATGAAAAATAAAGAAGTAAAAATAATAACAAAATGAAAATAAAAATCAAATCAAATAAATGAGGTATTTTAAAATACCTCTCTGCCGAAATTTCGTCAGAAACGAACAAAGAAAAATTCGTCGTAAAAAGACGCATAAAAACGATCGGTATGACAATGGTGTTTACCCCCCTGCAAAGTACGCGAGTTCTGGATTACCCCCTGGAAAATTTTTCGTTTAGATTCCCCCCTACAAAATATAATTTTCTGGATTCCCCCCTCAAATGACACAGTGGCAGACGGAATCTCCACGTGGCAAATGGAATCTCCACGTGGCGCTGCCACATAGGAAAATTTTAATTAAAAAAAAAAATGCCACGTCATTTTTATTATTATTATTTTTTTTTTTTACTCAAATTTTTTTTTTTTTTTTACTCAAATATTTTTTTTTTTTTTTAACTCAAATTTTTTTTTACTCAAATTTTAAATTTTTTTTTATCCCCTTTTCAAATATTAAAATTTTGTAAGATTATACTATAGATAAAAAATAAATGTTGAATACTATATATAATATATAAGTGACTCATAAAATAATGACTTCAAATTGCACCTACACTAATTGCATATGAGTATTTGTTAACATTGTAAATTCACTTTTAGATGATATTTTATGCACCCACATTCTTTAAAACAAATAAATTTTCACGCACCATTGTCAACCAACACTTTCTTCTTTTTTATTGGATGTCTCACGCTGATTCTCTTCTTTAACATGGCCGTGTTGTTTACTCTATAAAAAAGAAGAAAGTGTTGGTTGACAATGGTGCGTGAAAATTTATTTGTTTTAAAGAATGTGGGTGCATAAAATATCATCTAAAAGTGAATTTACAATGTTAACAAATACTTATATGCAATTAGTGTTGGTGCAATTTGAAGTCATTATTTTATGAGTCATTTATATATTATATATAGTATTCAACATTTATTTTTTATCTATAGTATAATCTTACAAAATTTTAACTCAAATTTTAATATTTTAAAATGCGCTAATTTTTTTTAAAAGGGGATAAAAAAAAAATTAAAATTTGAGTTAAAAAAAAAAAAAAATTGAGTAAAAAAAAAAAATTAAATTAATAATAATAAAAAATGACTTGGCATTTTTTTTTTTAATTAAAAATTTCCTACGTGGCAGCGCCACGTGGAGATTCCATTTGCCACGTGGAGATTCCGTCTGCCACTGTGTCATTTGAGGGGGGAATCCAGAAAATTATATTTTGTAGGGGGGGAATCTAAACGAAAAATTTTCCAGGGGGTAATCCAGAACTCGCCTACTTTGCAGGGGGTAAACACCATTTAACCGTTATTATTATTAATTGAAGTGATACTTGTTAGAACAAAAATGGTTCTTAGAACAAACCCCAAAGAGCTTGATAAAGTTTTGATGATAACAAAGTATTAATATGCAATTGAGAACACTAATAATCTTATATGAAAGTATGAAGTCAACAAAGAAGATAGGATCTGAGAAGCTCCAAGCAACATATATGCATCTGAAGCATTCAGAAGTTCTGAGAGAACTAAGTCAGAAGAAAGCCTATCAGAAGCTACAAGAGTCTCAAAAGCCAGAAAAGTCTAAGAAGCAAGAAGAGTCTATCAGAAGCAATTTTAGTGTACTCTCAGAAGCTACACAAGAATAACAAAACATCTTAATCTGATGGAATTAGTCTAAAGATATCTCCTCAAGGTTAAAGTCTAAACAATGACGAAATGGATGATGCTTTTTGTCAGTCCAACAAGTCAAGAAAGGAGTATCAAGACAACGGTACGAAGTTACCTCTTCTGTGCAAAGGAACTATCTTCGAGAAACAAAGAAGCATAAGCAGTTTTCCGTTTAGGGAATAAGTTAAAATGGTCTTGTATTTTCAACGGACAAACTGATCTTCTACAACGGTCATATTCAAACGTCTATATTTCCTTCCTATAAATATGAGACCACTTTGAATTGACAAACATATTAACAACGTCGAACATCTTGAGAAAAAGCTCATACAAGAAGAACTATTTGCAAATACACAAAAATAAAGTGTTCGTACAATTCAAGAAGCATAATAGAAAGCATCAACACAAGACTTGAACTCAGACAACTACAACTCCAATATCAAAGCTTTGTGTTTTGATTATCTTTGTAAAAGAGTTAGTCCTAGGTTTATACTTGTTAATCAATCTTATCTTGTATAAGATTCTAAGTCTCTTGCTTTTTTGCTCAAGCAATTTGTAAAGTCTCTTGCTTTTGTGCTCGAGCAATTTGTGAAGTTTCTTGCTTGTGTGCTTGTGAAATTTGTGAAGTATTTTTCTTGTGTGCTTGAGCAAATAGTGTAAGTCTCTTGCTTGTGTGCTTGAACGTCAGTTGAAGTCTCTTGCTTGTGTGCTTGAGCAAAGTGTGTAATCTTCTGTGATTGTAGATAACTCTCTTGTTAAAGAACAAGGGGACTAGAGTACTCTCAAGTTAACAGGGGAACCAGTATAAAAACTTTGTGTATTTTTCTCTCTCTCTCTCTCTCTCACTCCTTCTCAATCTTGCTTCTGATTATATTGTGTCTTTGAGTTATCCGCTGCCAAATTAACTCTGATAGATTTGATAATCTTGAAGATTTTTTAAATCCTCAAAACACAATTCAACCTCCCTTTCTTGTGTTTTTCACACCTTCAATACTACCCCTTAATTAGATTGTAAATTTGTTATGTAATTTGAGTCGAGCAAAATAACTTGTTTAGGGATATTTGGTTAGCAAATACATGATTATTGTATCTTGTTTTAAAAAAAAAAACCAAATGTTGTTTTTTATTTAACGAAAAACAAAATGTTGTTGGCCTCTTCAGTTGAGATTTTGTTTAAAAAATTAAAATACTACTTCTTAAGTCGGTTAATAGTTTAACTGACTTAAGAATTCATTTTCTTATGTTGGGTAAAAATCTGACTTAAGAACTCAAAACTTCTTAAGTCACCAACTATTAAGTTAGGTGCAAAACTGACTTAAGAAGCCATTTTTAACCGGCTTAACAAATATTTTTTGTACTAGTGCGGTGTTGTTTATTCATCATGGTTGGGAACGATTTGGTAATCGACATGGGATTTTTGTGTCTAAATTGGGAAGGAATGACTAGCCGAAATTGAGGTCAATGTAATGCAACTTTACCTCTCTAGAGTGTTAAAACCCAGCCCATCAAGCTGGATACTGGAGTTTGGCAAGTGGAACTTTCTCGGACACAAATGAGATTGTCTTATCTAGCTAAATTTTTTAGTTAAGACCAGTTAAGTGACTGCATGTGCATGATGTTGAGCAAGAGGTAGAGGATGCTGAGAGGGACGTTAATAAACGTTGGCAGTTGGAATATTCTCATCCTTTTGGTTGTTATTGTTAAGGCCAAAATTCACAAGAGGAACTTGCGCCTCTTTTATTCCCTTGGTGCTTCTGTTTTGGTTTCTATAAAATTTATATAATTTTTTGTCTAAAGTGTAATATTTAATTTCCCTTGGAAGAAGATTTCATTATATTCACTTTGAAATTGAAACACTTGACGAAGTGTATTGATGTATTTTTTTTTTATGTTTTGTTTCAACTACAGTCATGTTCCTGTCATGATTTTTGTTTTCAATCATAGACGGATCCGCTACTTAAATAGCAAACGACACCAAACCATAAATTAAAAAAGTAGACTGTTATGATATAGAAATATTCAATAACAACAACGACATATTACATTAGGAACTAAGATTGTAAATTAAAAACATAAATTTAACTGAAACAAACAAAAATTAATGATTGGACAAATTAACTGCTTCAACTTCATCCTCATCGGGTTCAACCGTACAAGCCCGCATCAACTATGAATGGAAAGAATGATGGATTTATAAGAGATGTGATTCATTAACATAATCTCTAAAGAATTTGGTTGGGAGTGCGGGAGTGGATCCTGATATTGGATCAACTATAGGATGTGGGAACTATGACGGGAGGAGTTTGTTGGATTTCAAGTGTGAGTAGTTAAGTCTCACATCGACTATGATTGAGAATAATGTTGGATTTATAAGAAAGATGACATATTATCCTAATGTCTTGAGATTTTGGGCACAGATGTGGTGTTTCCATCTCTTGTGATCCTGAAATATGTTGTTTTAACTCTTTTTTCTTTTTTTTGCCTTATAAGTGGTGCCAAAAAAGCTGAATTTTGGTTTCAAATGTGATATTTCACCTTTAAATTTAACTTTGGAGACAATAAATCACTTTTTTTAACACCAAAAATCACATTTTTTTTTAATAAAAGTATAAATATATATTAAGAAATATTTGTACCAAATTATATGTGACTACTAACAAATATATAGAGACAAAAAAATTGGAACTAAAAACTAACTTAACAATCAGTAATGTACTATTAAAAATATCCAAGTTTCTGTTTAAAGAATCTAAAGCTAGACCAAATCATGAATTTAGTATTTACTACCATTGAAAATGTCAAGAAAAATATAATGGAAATTTTTTTTCCTACCCCTACAATTATATCTCTACCCGTACAAAATAATTTTTTTTCCAATTTTACCCTTTGTTTTTTTTGTTACAATAATTTTACTCTTTCTTATTTGAGATTAGAATAAATTTGACTTATAGTGACAGACAAAACTGTCACTGAAAGTCACAAATCTGTAAAAAGAGCTCGCTTTCCTTGTTACCGGCGCTCTTTTTCAAAGTATACCGGTACAATATTGTTTACCGGAACACCTCATTTAAGAATACCGGTATACTAATTTGAATACAAGAAATTTGACTTATAGTGACAGACAAAACTGTCACTAAAAGTCACAAATCTATAAAAACAGTGCAAATGAGATCCATCCACAAGTTAATGGTCGAGGATCCATCTTTATTGGGTGATGCCAACTAATAAACAGAATACCTTGATCCACCATGGTCAATAACACTAGTTAATGGTTGAGGATCCATCTTTATTGGGTGATGCTAGCCATTGAAGCTACCAGCCACTTCCACAACATCGCTCTCGCCACCAGAACTCAATAAGAAACTAGAAATATAAGAAGCACATTGCTATTCAGATTTGTGACTTTTTACAGATTTGTGACTTTTAGTGACAGTTTTGTCTGTCACTATAAGTCACATTTCTTGTATTTAAATTAGTATACCGGTATTCTTAAAGAAGGTGTTCCGGTAAACAATATTGTACCGGTATAATTTGAAAAAAGAGCACCGGTAACGTTGAAAGTGAGCTCTTTTTACAGATTTGTGACCTTTAGTGACAGTTTTGTCTGTCACTATAAGTCAAATTTCTTTTAATCTCAAATAAGAAAGAGTAAAATTATTGTAAAAAAATCAAAGGGTAAAATTGAAAAGAAAAAAAAATTGTAGGGGTAGATGTATAATTGTAAGGATAGAAAAAAAAATTTCAAATATAATAATGTCTGATACCTTCCTCAAATGATATCTACCCCACATAACAACAAATATTTAAGTCTAAAAATTTGTAAATGTTTGTAACCAAAAACAAAATTGTAAATGTTAGGAATCTTAATAAAAAATTATTACGGAAAAAGGGTAAAATGTAGTATTTTGTTAAAAAAAGTGTAAACCTTAATTTGGTTCCTGTATATGAGCTATTTTATTTTTATTTTTCATAAATTAGGTATCTTTTATGTGCAACTGTCGAGACTATTCCTTTGAGTCTTGTATCTAAATGGCGATAAACTCTCATATTCAAACTAGAGACCAAATTTAAGATCTTGGTTAAGTTAGAAGAGATTTGTGTCATCTCATCTAATTTTTCTTGGATTATTTCTGTATTTGTTTTTTTAACAAAACAAACTTAATTCATATTATTGACTAATAAATGTTCAATACTAAGAGAATAATCTCAAATCTATGAAACTAGCTCAAGTATTGGTAGATCAAAATGCTTGTAGTTACTTGAAAGAGGATTTATATTTAGGGACAAATATTTTATATTTTTTGGTTAGATATCCGGCTAAAAATTTCACCCTTAAGGTGGTGCATAAGTGGTGTATTAGTAGAGGTTTGAACTCCGACCCTTGCGTATAAAATGTAATGTCCCTACCAAATGAATTAAGTTCACGGTGGTGTTGGATTGGGTCCTTGGAGTATGCTCCTCTCAAGGTCTCAAGTTTAATTCCCTCTTGTGTCAATTTGAGTGGGCTAATTTAGTTTCTTCAAAAAAAAAAAATAGAGATAAATTTAGTTTTTTTATAATTAGGATCGGAAAAGTGTTCCTTTATCTGCTAAAATAAGAAACAATATGAAAAATCAGCATTGAATTGAATATATGTTTATTACATAAAGTAATTAAATAAGGAGAATGCTAAAAAGTGTCTAATTTTTATAAAAGTTTGTGCATATAATACATTGAAAAGTGAACTATTTAACTTTTTTAAATAATAATTCCTTAATATTGATTTCTTAAAAAGTACATCCGGTCTTTAATATAAGAAAATTTTTACTACTTTTAGAATTATAGAATGATTGATTTATTTGGTCTAAAAAGTGGACCAGATACATCAATAATTCCATGAATCTAAAAAGTAAAAAATTTCTTATATAAAAGACTAGAGGAAGAATCCGGGAGCGAGACTCGTTTAATAACTAAAACATGATAAATTTATTTGTTCAACCACTTCTTTTAATATTGGTGATTTTTTATGAATATTGTTTTGATAAGGGAGTGATGGAGTATTACTAACAATATTTTATCTTGGATTTATCGCCTTTATTTATTGGTACTATGCGATCTATAATATTGATAAATTAAGAGAATTCAAAGTAAAAATCAAAGACAATTGCATAGAAAGTTTCATTTGGCACAAAAATAGTGAAAATTTCAATGCATAGAAGCCCGATTCCATGGTTAGATCCTATTCACTCGCTCTCTCTTCTTCCTTTCCATTCCAATTCTTGCCATCACACACAAAAACACAACAATGATACACAAAATTGCATAATCTTTTTTTTTCTTTTTCTTTTTTGTGTGTCATCAACCATAGCCATAGCAACAACTCACTAAGACAACAATTTTGTTTTTTTCTTCATGTTCTTTGTTTACCTTTTAGGAACAGGTGAATATTAGGTTTTTGCATTGTCATTGTCACAATTAGATTATTGAAAAGTTTTATACTTTTGGTTACCCTTTAGCCTTAGCCAAATGGGTTTTCAATATAATTTCAAAATGTTATTTATGTAGTTAGTATTCATTCAATACATCTAAGGTATGGTTATTCTTTGAATAAACCTTGTAAATATATGTGTTTTATTATTTAATATACCTTTGATAATTGTCTTGGTACATTTTCTCTAAAGTCATTGCAAAAGTGAATCATTTCATGTTTGTGAAGTGATTATATCAAATAGAGAAGTGTTGAATTAGTGCTTTTGAGTTGTGAGTACTAATTATGACAATGGTTGAAAGAAATTTTAATTCTTTCAAACTTGTTTCTAAAAAACCATTTTTTTTCTTCTTCACAATGACATCAATAATGTTCCTCATGTCGTGGCTCTTTGTTTTCCGATCCACGAGTCGTCCTCATTTCATCTATCACAATTTGTTGCCCAATTCAAAGCTTTTCTCCACACCCGATGATTCAAAGTTTCATTCGAAAATCCCGAACGTTGAGTCCTCATTCGGGAACCGGGCAATACTCGGTGACAAAGAAGATGTTGAAGATGAAAGTGAAACAAACAATTCCAATGATGGTAGAAAATGTAGTAATGAAAATGATGATTTTCTTCTAAAAGTTTTCATGTATGATTTACCATCAGAATTTCATTTTGGACTATTGAATTGGAAACCAAGTGGAAATAGTGTTTGGCCTAATGTTAGAACAACAATACCTGGTTACCCTGGTGGTTTAAATTTGCAACATAGTATAGAATTTTGGCTAACATTAGATATTCTTGCATCGGAAATTCCGAATGCTCCTAAGGCAAAGACCGTGATTCGAGTTCAAAACTCTAGCGAAGCGGATATTATATTTGTACCATTCTTTTCGTCGTTGAGCTATAACCGTAACTCGAAACCTACTCCACAAGAGAAGAAGACAAGGAACATGATACTTCAAGAGAAATTAGTGAAGTATTTGACATCTCAAGAGGAATGGAAGAGATCAAAGGGAAAAGATCATTTGATTATAGCACATCATCCTAATAGTATGTTAGATGCAAGAATGAAATTATGGCCAGCTACATTTATACTTTCAGATTTTGGAAGATATCCTTCAAGTATAGCAAATGTTGAAAAAGATGTGATTGCACCTTATAAGCATTTAATCCCTTCTTATGTCAATGATAATTCCAACTTTGATAGCCGTACAACATTGTTGTACTTCCAAGGAGCAATTTATAGAAAAGATGTATGTATATCCTTCTTGTCCTTTAATATCTTTCTTTTTTTCTTTATCTTTAGAATAAAGTTAATTCAACAAAGTTTTGATCTATATAGTACTGAGACTTCACATTGAAGATGTGTTTGATGTCAAACACGAACATGACACTGACATATATGGTTGGTTATATTCAGTTGTTGCATTTTTTTTTCTTTCAATTTGTTACTAATGTTGACGTGTTAGTGTTGTGTCTGTGTCAACGCACCATTAGTTTTAACTAAGCTTAGTACACTAAGATCGAACATTACAAAAGATTTTCTAGGCAACATTTGTCACATAACGAATCGAGGTGACATTTTCCCCTTGAGAATTGACTTAAAAAGTCCGAATCAACTTAAAAAGTTTACTTTTGTAGCAAACATGCTTAAGAAAACAGTTGATTATATTTCATGCTTGTTTACACTTGGACTTCTTTCTATGAGTTTATCTTTTTCCTTAGTAAACTCATATAGTTGCTGCATACAAATGGATAATTCCTGATAGCTATGTGCCTATGTTTCTTTTGATTATAAAATCAACTTCTTTTTTTTGTCATGTGAATTTACATTGAAAATTATTGTACTTGTTAACTTCAATTGTTTCTTCTTTTTCTTATGACAGGGAGGTTTAGTAAGGCAAGAGCTATATTATTCTTTGAAAAATGAAAAGGATGTACATTTTTCATTTGGAAGCATTCAAAAAGACGGAATAAAAAAAGCAACCGAAGGCATGCGTTCGTCGAAATTCTGCCTCAACATAGCAGGTGACACACCTTCATCAAACCGTTTGTTCGACGCAATTGCTAGTCATTGTGTCCCTGTGATCATCAGTGATCAAATAGAGCTACCATTCGAGGATGTCCTTGACTACTCCGAGTTCTGCATATTTGTTCGAACTATCGATGCTATCGAGGAAAATTACCTCCTTAATTTGATCAGGAGTATAGGCAAAGAAGAGTGGACAAAAATGTGGAACAAGTTGAAAGAGGTTGAACATTTTTTTGAATTTAATTTCCCATCTAAGGAAGGTGATGCTGTACAAATGATTTGGCAAGCTGTTTCACACAAGGTTCCTGCTTTGAAATTGAAGTTAAATAGGTTTAGAAGGTACTCTAGGTCCCCTCCAAGTATAGAGAAAGAAATATCAATACCTTTACCTAAAAATTTTTGGTGATTAAGATTAATTAGGTAGCATTTGGTGGAAATGAAATGTACCATTTTGTTGTTTTCATTCAGTGTTATATTTTTAGTATACATCAAATATTAAAAGATAACTAATATAACCTTAGTATACATCATGTGCCAATTGAGGTTGACATAGATGGTTGAATCTTTCCACTAAATCTTTGTGATTTTAATTGAAGTATGTAATTCTCTCATTGGTAGGTTTTACATAAATTTCATCGGAAATTATCTCTACTAATTTGTTTGTTCTCCCTATCTTTATATGGAGATGTATCTCCATAGTCTAACTTCAACCAAAAGTTATTAGATAAATATAAGTTGGTAACTAAATATTGAAAACAGAAGCCAACTTCAACCAAAAGTTATCAATAAATCCATTAAAAAATAAAGAATAATGTAGTAGGTATGCTACATTTCATTGGATAGACAGAGAAATATCAAATGCTCTTATACTATATATATAAAGATAAGTTTGAGGTGACTTTTTCACAATGACAAAATTACCCTTCACTAATAGATAAAGAGGAGACATGACTTTGCAAGATTGCCCTTAACTACCACTTAAAATAACACCATAGTAACTGCACAATTTACTTTTCTTACTAACTACTCTCTTTTTAGGCGCGTAAGTTAGACACAGGCAGACCTGGCCCGCTAGTTTATAGTTAATTACAATAATGAACCAAGTGAGATATTATTAATAGTCTCAAACTCAATTTGATGAAGGCCAATAAATATCAAGAATTATAACTGTGTTCAATTACAGTATTACAATACAAATGCATTGGATGAATATATTAATATTAGGGACTGTAAATTGCAACAACGCCTTCCTCGCCTTCCTCCATTGGAAGTAATGAGTTACATTTTGATCTCAAAAACATCAACATTACTTCGTTTAGTACCTAACACTGGCTAGACATAAATTTCTATTTGGAAACAATTGTACAATGTACAGAATTATTCTATGCAAAAGGATTTCCCCCGACCGAAGCAACTGGTTCCTGTGCTTGGATGTTCCTGTCAAAATGAAACTCATGTAAAAACAAATGCACAAAATGGACTATATCATATTTCATCAATATTTCAGAGAGAGACAAGATAAAGAAGAGTGTTGTCAACACACATCACAGAAAATAACTGTTTCTTCAAATTCTGCTATGCTACAGTGCAATAGCGTTACTATATCTATTATTTGACTTTGACACCAGTTTATACTATAAAAACAATATTGGTTTGTTAAAATTACGCTGTGTTATAGCACTAGAGCGTCACTACAGCCGCTACTTGACAACACTGGTTGGAAATTGGTACATCAAACATTATATTACTTCAGGCACATCTGACCAATCAAAGATGATACTTATGATACAAATAATCTTGGAAAGATTGAAAATGTTGATTCAGTACCACTAATTAGCCAACTTGCCTAACTCTCGACATTAATAAGGAATCATGTAATGGTCACATTCACGCTACATTTACAAACTTGGTAAGAAGAATGAGATCCACAAGGAATACACATGTCAATAGATTTCAATGAACAACAACCATATCTCCAAAAAAAAGGGAGAATAAATAGGAGACAAAAAATAACATGTATGCTATGCAACTTACTGTAACTGAGAGGTTGGCGTTGGCACCAAGAATGACAAACCTCCTACATAATAGAATAAAAAAAAAAAGTAGAATTAAAGTAGGGAAATCATACATACAAATATTCAATTTGAATTAACTACTGTGATGTGGGTACATATATGAGATGGTTCAGACTTTCAGTTCAAGTTTACAGGTTTACCTTCTCCTGCAGAGGAAATATATGGAGTCACTGTATTTTGAGGGAGCCAGGGTTCAGCGATACCACCAAATGCGGCTGGCAAGAGGGCATCTGGCAGAGCAGCTTGCAAAGAGCTCATATCAACGAACTGCAATTGAAACGCAAGACATTAGGTATAATAAAAAAATGACGATCAAGTTAACACCTCACTCTCTCCAATATCCCATGATTAACATTTGCTAAAAAAAAAAAAAACATTGTCAAATTTGTATCTTTTCAGAAGGTGTCAGCACCAAGTACTGAAATTTATACTATAAGAATTAACTGCAGTCAAATTCTTAACTTATAATGGTCAATGACTCAATAGGAAGATTACAATTTGAAATGAAGAGACTAGAGAGGCTGAGTATTAAGTTTCAGGATAGAATAGAAATGCCAACTATATGAAACCAGAAACCTTGAACTGTGTCATAAGAGGAAAGAGGAATTATCATCAAGAGATTAATAATATATTGCAGAAATACCAATTCATTATCATTAGGATCTAGTATATTGAGGGAAATAGGCATACTCATATAGCAAGAAATACTAACTAATAGATGTGAATCTATACATGGTCTAAGACATACCATATCGCTCTGATCTACATCAGAATCAAAGGGAAAATCAAATGGATTTGTCGATTTTCGATTGATTCCATTTTGTTGAATATCTCCCTAAAAGAAAGAATTCAAAATCAATAACGAACAAAATGCCGACATCAAATAAAAGAAAGCAAAATCCAATAGGAGAAAGTGTGGTTAAAGATATGATGAGTCACTTACATTTGATAGGAATTCATGATGATCAAATCCTCCGCTAGGAGCAACACCTTGGATTTCATCTTTATTGAGTCTCTGTTTTTTTTTTTATTATAAAAGAACTTAAACTCCAAATATGATCATATAAAAACAATCATGCTAATACAACAAACATACACCAACCTCAGAAGTGTTTAAGCCAAAACTTTCTGATTGGAAATTGTGCAATTGTGAACCTTGACTATTTCCATCCACAGGAAAATGGGTACCAGAATCTTCAAATGCATTCCATGGCTGCTCGGTCACAACATACAAAATTTTATTTAATTTCAATTTATTCCAAAATGATTTTTAAAATTTGATGTGGATGTGGAGCAAAAGCATATGACACCGTCCAAATCTTCTGAAGAATAGTTCTATATATCTAGCTTAACACAAGAATGTAAAACCAACAAGGAACCAAATTTCTGAACTTACTTGAGTGTCTGTTGCCATAGCAGGAACTTGTTTTTCTCCATTCCATACACCACCATGCCATACATTAGATGTAACAGAAGAAGGTACACCCGCACTAGAAATTTCAAAAGATGGCCATTGCATATTTGCATTTGAAAATGGATCAAATCTACCCTGCAAAGATTCAGCACTTGAAGGTCCTGCTGCTGGAATTTCCACTTGTGCAGTAGATGATGTGAACTGAGGTGTATCAAATGCTGCTGCAGGAATTTCCACTTGTGCAGTAGATGATGTGAACTGAGGTGTATCAAATGCTGCTGCTGGAACTTCCACTTGTGCAGTAGATGATGTGAACTGAGGCGTATCAAATGTTGCCCACCCTTCATTTTTAGGGATAGATAACTCCACTGATTTTGCATCGGAGGTTGCAGCAGAAGGAAGATCTACAAAGAAGTTAACAGATGCGACTTGGGATGTTTGCAGAGGTTGATTTCCATTGAAAGATGGAGCTGCTTCCATATCAGATAATTGAAACAGATCTCCCAATGCAGATTGAGATGGTGCGGCTGTTTGAAAAAGATCAACAGATGAAGCTGATGCCACTGGTGCCTTGGAAACGTCAAAGCTAACAGATCTTGCAGGACCAGATGGCATTGAAACTCCTAATGCTTTATCTTGAAGGGACCCTGAAGATTGGACAGCTTCGGAGAAAAAATCAAATGAACCAACAGAATTGTAAGACCTTAAGGTCGAAAGGTTGCTGTCTGTTGGTTGCAATGATGTAGTTCTCTGGGGAAAAATCAAACCGATTTCATGTACAAGATGTCAGAAAAATACATGAAGCACTTGCTTCAAAAATATGACCAAAAGCACTTTTGAGTGTAATGTAATAAATAAATTGAAAATCATTTGACATGTGCACATATCAAGAGTATTAATGATAATAAATTACTCAAACTAAGCCAATTCTTTCTTCATTTTTGACAAAAAAAACAAGCCAATTGTTAGTCATTTAGACAGGTAAAATTTGAATAATTGGACATCACAAAATGAAGACCTAAAACAACGATCAACATAGTAAACCGTAAACCATTGTTAATGAATACGACTCAATTTTCTCTCTTCCATAAGGTTGTTCTGATTTTACTGATAACAGATGTTACCTTTGCAACTGCTATCTTTTCTCCTTTTACTCAGTGAACTACAAATCATTTTATTTCCCCTTGTTCCAAATCTAGATTTTTACCGTTCCTATCTGTTAGAAATAATATAAAACCATTGATATAACTCTTCCTAACAGCTTAAGCTTTTGGGATAATCGGTTATTTGACATGGTATCAAAGCCTCTATGACTAAGTGGTCTAGAGTTCGATCCCCGCTCCCCTCACTTTCTAATTAAAAAGTGGAATTTAATTATTTTAACCATATGGTAGGTGGGCCTATGCATTATCCACGCTTCAAGCCCAAGTGGGCTCTTGCGTGAGGGGGCGTGTTAGAAATAATATAAAACCATTGATATAACTCTTCCTAACAGCTTAAGCTTTTGGGATAATCGGTTATTTGACATCATCCCTTGCTCTAACAATTACTTTATTAGCATTATGCTACATTTTAAAAAAAAACATAGGAGGGAAAATATTAATTATATAGGGGGGAGGCAATGGGCCATACATTCCCATGTGGTGATTCAAATTTAAACCCTTTGGATTACAAAGTTAGAGTCACCATTACGCTACCATCCAAGGATAAAATGTGAATTTTAATAAGAAGTCTAGCACAATGGTTACTTGTGATATATAATTTTAATCCTACTTCCTAAATGTGGTCCTTTTGTATGTCGTAACCAGACTAGGACTCCTTTCAAGGGGTGGCTGGATGCAAAATAAACTGTTTATCCATGTGAGTTTTAGCAATTTACTATCACTTTTTATTGTTGAAAAAAAATGTGATCCTTCTATAAAAAATATTTCAATTCCCCAAACCAATACGGTCAATTTTAAAAAAAAATTATATATAGTATCTCATTTTGGTTCATATATTACCAGTCTATCATAATAGTAAACACATGAATATAATTTCATTCTTCATCTCAAGCACTTCCACAATATTGATATAACATTATTTTAATTTGGTGGCTTTTTGTATGACATTTTACTGGTGAAAAAAAAAAAAAAAACTATTTCAATCTAGCATATAAGTTTATATATCACGAGAGAGAGAGAGAGAGAGAGAGAGAGAGAGAGAGAGAGAGAGAGAGAGAGAGAGAGAGAGAGAGAGAGAGAGAGAGAGAGAGAGAGAGAGAGAGACCTGTGGACGATGAATTCCATCCGCATCTCTCTTGGCAGCGGCATTAGATTCAAGAGCTGCATTTTTTGCTTGAGTCCACACATCTTCGCTTGAACTAGAACCAGGACGCTTATAAGATGCATTGGGTTTGAATTGCTCATGACCACTTGACACGGAAAAGTCGGAATTTCTTGGACCAGATCCCTCATTTGCAAATCTATCATCATATGTGTGATCACTGAAATGGCCAGGACTATAGATAATACTAGACATCTTCCCTTCATAACGGACTTTATCGGAACCAGGCTTCCTCGTCAGAGCCCCTGCTTGCTTTCCATAGCGTCGATCCTCATATTGATTATCATATGGAGGGCTTTGTGAATATGAATGGTAAGAACTGGCACGCCTAATGTCGTCTTCTTGAATTGCGGAGTTCTACAAACAATGGCAGTTATAAAATGTTAAGTATTTAACTAAAGATTGAAACTAATGTGGATTATGAGGACATCGGAACATTTAATTATATTTAGCGAATATTTTCTTTGATTTCTATGGCGTCATTCAACTTCACTACTCTAAGTTTCTATTATTAAACAATTATATGCACGACATTGAAAATAAGATTAGTGTAATCACCATATTCATATATAACATTTCTATTCTTTTCCATTGTTTAAACTTCCATTTTTTAAAGCTAAATTGAATTCAATGGAATCGAATTATAATATTAAGAACAAAGGTTTTTGTTTAGATGGAAAAATAAATAGCAAATCAAGGCTTAGCTTAGCCATATATGGTACATATTTAGGAAAACAATCAATGTCTCATAATATATATTGCCTGTGCATCTCTTGGGGGTCTTTCAGACAACGTTGTTCCAGCATATCTTTTATCCACATATACATTCTTCATGAACTCCCTCACTTTAGCAACATTGCTACAAAAGCATAACATGATAACGTCACATAATAAATCATGCATATTTATATATGTAAACACCATGTTAGTTTAATATCTGTCACAGCAAGCCACATAATTATAATTGTACCTGCTATCTGGCAACCGCTGTATTTGGAAGTCCCAATTTTTCAAATATATTTCCCTTGCACGCTTAACCAAAAGAATCACAGATAAGTCTCATTTCAACAAAGAATAGCCACAAATCATGAAAATTCACCCTTATACCTGATTACCACCATTTTGAAGAGCATCAACTTCTTGGAAAGTGAACTTTGCCATTGACACAGACTTCACACGATGAGTAAACTCACGACTGCATGACATTAAAATAAATAGGTGATTTTTAAGAGCACACCATTACCATTTAACAAATAAAACTACTAATTTCATTGTGCAATGCAATGAGTATAAAACATCAACAAATAGGACTAGTAGAAGACAAAACATAGTCATAATGTTTACAAAACAAAAAACAAGGCACAAAAATTTGACTATATAAGTTGAATCCAGATCATAATTTTATGTTAGCATGGAATTTTTTATCAATTTACTAAACATAAAAGTCAAATATTTCCTTTAGAAAGCAATCATTAGCAGGGGTAATCCTTTTTCCTACGAACTTCATCTCACACCTAAAATTATCCACAAGTAAAGCAGAAATTCAAAAAATATCAATAATCCGATTCCTAATAAAGCATTTTTTAAATTAGTATCACAATGTTTAAAGGAAATTGAGTGCATAAGTAAAAAACTATTAAAATAATGCATGCCCGTGATTATTTTCAACCAGTTAATAAGTAATGTTATATTATATTTTTATCAATTTACTAAACATAAAAGTCAAATATTTCCTTTAGAAAGCAATCATTAGCAGGGGTAATCCTTTTTCCTACGAACTTCATCCC
Source organism: Trifolium subterraneum (assembly GCA_951799995.1). Lineage (NCBI taxonomy): Eukaryota > Viridiplantae > Streptophyta > Magnoliopsida > Fabales > Fabaceae > Trifolium > Trifolium subterraneum. Next base: position 10,199,402 of record OX637466.1, on the reverse strand, counting down.
ACGCCTAAAATTGTCCACAAGTAAAGCAGAAATTCAAAAAATATCAATAATCCAATTCCTAATAAAGCATTTTTTAAATTAGTATCACAAAGTTTAAAGGAAATTGCGTGCATGAGTAAAAAACTATTAAAATAATGCATGTTCATGATTATTTTCAGCCACTTAATAAGTAATGTTATATTATACTCCCTCTAGTCCTTATTATAAGAAAAAAGTGCTTTTTAGATTCACTGAATGATGTATTTGGTGTATGATATAGACTAGATAGTCAATAATTCAATGAATCTAAAAAGCAAACTTTTTCTAATAATAAGGACTAGAGGGAGTAACAATTAGCTGAAGGTGGTAATTAACCCTATGTATGCTATAGAAATAATTCCTAGTTAAGTTGTTTCCAATATATTAATACCTATTCCTGTGTTTGTATTTCTAAATAGTGCATACTAAATTGAACCAGACATACAACAACTGGTTAGATCGAATTCCCAACATTCCGTACTAAATTGCAGTGTTATGTTTTTTATGAGGGTGCTGGAACACTTAGTAAGTAGTAGCAAGTTCCAGCGCCAATGCGCCATCATACAAAAAGGGCATATAAATTGAGTATTTGCTCAAAGTATTCCAACAGAAATTTCACACAGAACTAGTGTTTTTTATCCATTGAAATCCAAATGATAATAATTTATAAACTTAGTGTAAAATTTCCATCCAACTCATAAGCTACTCTTTCTCACTTCTAAATTCTAATCAAACTGAGGTTTGAAGACAAAAACAATTTTGACATATTACAACCAAACATGATATTTTAATAAAAATCATTTTTGTCCCACATAAAATAAGCCGATGGAGCTCAAACACTCACACAAACAAAGGATATGAAAGATGGATCACAAAGCAAGAGTTCATAAATAAAATGAAAAGGAACTCACTGTATTCCACTGCAAGTAATGCAAACGAAGGTCCAAAATGTTGTACATACATACTGAGGTCCCTGTAAAAATAATTACATTCCAATTATTCCAATTAAACCCGAATCATCATATAAAAGAGACCAACCATTCCATTTCACAAGTACCCTAAAATTCCTAGAGGATAACATTAGAAAATCAATTTATTTCCTTATAGATAACCACATTCATATAGTATTTTTTTTTTTCACCACCAGTATCTGGCTCGGGGTTCACTTTTAGCATCAAGTGGTTCCAGCCATCATTCATATAGTATTTTAAATAACTGTCAGCGACATCAAATATCGCGACACAACTGTTAGTGCAACTGCTATTTAAAACCCTTCCTTTATACGAAGGATTAAAATTATAGCTAATTCTATTAAAATCATTATTACTTAAAAATCCCACATAAAAATATTGCCAACACAACGGTTACTGCAACAGTTATTTAAAACCTTGCCTTTATACAAATGCTAAACATTAGCTAATTTTGTCAAAATCGTCAGTAATTTTAAGATTCCACATAAAAATATTCCCAACACAACGGTTACTGCAACTGCTACTTAAAACCTTGCCTTAATTCAAATGCTAAACATTACACTAATTTTGTCAAAATCTAATTTTGAGGTTCTACATAAAGGAAAATAAACTCTAAAGTTAAAAATTTTGTCATCAAATCAAATTCCTTAAACAGATTCAAACCTTTTCAGTTCTCAGCAACTAAACCCCACTTAAGCTTCAAATTAATTAATCAAATAACACAAAAAGAAAAACTAAAACAAAAACGGTAATTAACCCAAAAAGCAAAAACTATTGCAGTTCAAACCAAAGAGAACAAAAAATCAAAATCAGAATTTTACCAAACTATTACAGTTGATACATCTTCGATTTGGGGGAAGCTTCATAAGACCCCTAATAATTTTCTCAATCTTCTCTTCTTCCTTTCTGCTTCCCATTTTCAACCCAAAAAAACCCTAGAAACTGCAATTGAAATCGGAGCAATTCCCAAATAAAAAAATTGTCCTAAATATTCAAATTTCAGCAACAGAGAAAGGGAATTTCAGTCACCGATAATTACGAGACGATGGCGAATTCCTTCGATCTAGGGTTTTTGAGGGGTTCTTGAATTGTGGAGAGAAAGGTTGAAGATGAAAAATGTGAAAGAAAAAAAAAAAAGAACGCTTTTTTTGTGATTTGTTTGGTTCACATAAAATGAATGAATCAGAAGAGAATATGCAAAATTAAATTAAAACGTTCGCTTTGTTGTGAGCTTTCGAATTTTAAATTTAAATAAATTTTTTGTCGGCAATAATAATATTTTCTTTTGAATTAATTCCTTTGTTTGTAAATAATTTTATTTTCATAAAAAAATAAATAAGTTATATTTTTCACAAGTGATAAATCAATTCTTTTTTTAAATGTTGAGAAATAGACAGCCTTCTGAAACTCCTTCTCATCAGAATCTCAATCTCAATCTTTCTCGTCAGGATCATATGTTTTCAAGAACTCTACATAATTAGAATCTGTTTTGTCGGACTCTCAAAATAACTTTATTACTTGTGGCTTGATCTTTACTTTCATGTAAGTCTTTTGCTTTGCCTCTAAAGACTCAGGTTTAGTCTCCTTTTTAACCTTTGAAGACTTCTTGGATGATCTCTTCATTTTTTCTAAGACTATTCCACAAGATTATTCTTATAGGATCTGTGAATTTTATTACATATATCACTATTTTATTTATTTGTCCGTGTATTTTACTGTCTATGATTTTATTTAAATAAAAAACTCTACATTAATCTTTTTACCTTATAGTTTTAAAGACGAAACTATTTTAAGGGGTAATAATGTAAGAATCCAGTATTTTACACATATATCTTTACTAGTAAGTGATAAATTTATTGATTTTATTGATCAATGATTTTGTTTATTTATTTTTGGAATAAAGAACAACTCTATTTTTAGTTATTTAAATAGAACCATTATTTTATCTATTTTATTAACCAATTTGGTGTGATTATAGAATAATCATTTACTTATAATTTACTCTTATTTTAACCGTTTGATTGTCTACCTTTTTAAGTTAATCATTTTATTTTATGAGTTACTATCATTTAGTTATTTAACTTTATTAGAACCTAGTTTGGAGTAGATTGGAGTAATAACTAGATGTGATTAGGTAGCATACAAATCAACACATTAGCTTTATTTAAGTGATTAACTATTGATGTTCTACTCCCTTCATCATCATCATATATTACTTAAAAACGTGATAACATTCATCTTAGACGAGGGAGTTCATTCCCTTTATGCCTCTTGAACTAAAATGTCATAAAAGACTTTCATTTTCATGTCTTTCCATTAACCCAAATCAATTGTATTCCGATGTCCCTTTGTTTCTCATGTCAATACTCTAGGAGTATTGCTATTTAGTAAGAAATATTTATATAAGAAAGAAAAGAACCCAAAAAATTAGGGAATTTGACCAATCAAAAATTGGCTAACCATACATAAGAGAGAGAATGATTAGAATTTGACCAATCAAAAGTTCCCACATTCTTATTAAATAGTATTTTCCTTTTAGTTTGCGCGAATGTATAATCAAGTGAAATGGTAGCGTTGCTGGTTAATGCATTATTATTGATGGAGGGAGGATCAATGTTCAACTCTTGCTGCTGCCATTTTTTTATCATTTTGATCTTTTTCATTTGAAAAATCATTTCCAACAAATATATATATTTTTTTAAAAAAAAAATTGATATAATCCATAAATGTTGTCATTGATGACTCTAAAAAATATTTCTATAAAAACCATGATGGAATCCATAAATGTTGTCATTGATGACTCTTCTGAAGCAAAAGTGCCAGATGTTGTTCCAAATGTTGACGCATCAGTCCCCCTGATTGATAGTGCTGAAGAACAAGAAACTCAGAAAGGAATTGATCCAGAAACTGAAGGTCAACAATCAAGGAAAGACCCATCTACCAGAGTTCAGAAGAATCATCCAAAAGAACTCATCATTGGAAATACAGATCAAGGTATTACTACAAGGAGATCTAATGAGCTAGTGGCCAACTCATGCTTTGTATCCAAGATTGAACCAAAGAATGTGAAAGAAGCTCTCATGGATGAATTTTGGATCAATGCAATGCAAGAGGAGCTGAATGAGTTCAAGAGGAATGAAGTATGAGACTTAGTTCTTAGACCCAAAGGTGTGAATGTTATGGCACTAAGTGGGTCTATAAGAACAAGTCTGATGAAAAGGGAACCATCACCAGAAACAAGGAAAGACTAGTTGCTTGTATTCTGAAGTTCAAATTGTACCAGATGAATGTAAAGAGTGCGTTCCTAAATGGGTGTATAAAGGAAGAAGTATATGTGGAGCTGCCTAAAGGGTTTGTTGATCCTCACCTACCAGATCATGTATACAAACTAAAGAAGGCGCTATATGGCCTAAAGCAAGCTCCAAGGGCATGGTACGAAAGATTGACCAAGTACTTGGTGAAGAATGGCTACTGGAAAAGAGAGACAAACAAGACCTTGTTTGTCAAAGAAGAGAAAGGAAAGCTCATGATTGCACAAATCTATTTGGATGATATTGTCTTTGGAGGAATGTCAGGCCCAATGGTTAAACATTTTGTCCACCAGATGCAATCTGAATTTGAGATGAGCTTATTGGGAGAGCTGTCTTATTTTCTTGGGCTCCAGGTCAAGCAAATGGAAGACACAATATTCATATCTCAAAGAAAATATGCCAAGAATATTGTGAAGAAATTTGGAATGGAGAATGCTAGTCACAAGAGAACTCCTGCAGCAACACACTTGAAGCTAACTAAAGATGAGAAAGTTGTTGATGTAGATCAAAGTCAGTATAGAACCATGATAGGAAGTCTTTTATATCTCACTGCTAGTAGGCCTGACATCACCTTTGCAGTTGGAGTATGTGCTAGATATCAAGTTACACCAAAGATGAGCCATCTCACACAAGTAAAGAGAATTCTCAAATATGTTAGTGGAACATGCAACTATGTCATACTGTACTCCCATGGTGAAGATTCAAAACTGGTTGGGTATTGTGATGCAGATTGGGCAGGAAGTGCTGATTATAGGAAGAGTACCTCAGGTGGATGTTTCTTCTTGGGAAACAACTTAATTTCTTGGTTCAGCAAGAAACAAAATAGTGTATCACTATCCACGGCTGAGGCAGAGTATATTGCAGCTGGAAGTAGTTGCTCTCAGATTCTATGGATGAAGCATATGCTAAGTGAGTATAATGTAGGGTAGAATGTTATAACATTGTACTGCGACAACTTAAGTGCTATAAACATCTCCAAAAATCCTATTCAACATTGTAGGACAAAACACATTGACATAAGACATCACTTCATAAGGGATTTGGTGGAAGAAAATATTGTGACCTTGGAACATGTGGCCACTGAAGGTTAAATTGCAGATATATTTACTAAGGCATTAGATGCAATACAATTAGAAAGGCTTAGGGGTAAACTTTTAGCAATTACAATTGGTGATGTGTCCCACAAATAGTCCACTTTCCTTCCATTTATTGTTGCACGTAAATTCAAACCCACCATCATTAACCTCGCTCCCCAAAACACGCCACCTACCAAATCTTTCCATTATCTTTCCAAAACCTTTCAACTCCGATACATCCTCCCTCGACAACCAAACCTTACCTATAAATACCACTCATCCCACTCAAATCAACCTTTTCTAGAAACCTCTCACTTTCGCAAAACCCTTTCGCAAAAATCACATCCTCTTTCCAACCTTTCACCTTCGAACCAACACCACCACCTTCAACCCCATGACCAACTCTGATCAAGCCACCCCCAGCAAAATCCAACAATCCAACTCACCTTCCCCATCGCAAAATCCCAATTTGCTACAGTTCGACACAATCGAGCAAAACTCTGCAATGATGGATGTTGAATCCCTTCCGATCAATATTGTACGCCCATTGGACGAAAAGACCAAGAAATCAAAGAAGAAGAAGAGAACATCGAAGAAAGACGGAAAATCATCCGGTTCCGTTAAAAGGTCCAAGAAGGAGTCGAAATCCAAGGGCTCTGGGTCAAAGACTGTTCATACGATGACAAGCTTGTAAATCGATCCGCTTGAAGATGGACAAGCAAAGCCTGATGTTGAAGCATTTGAGAAAATGGATGTTGATGAGTTTGTACAGGTTGAAGATGAAGCTGAAAGATCAACCCAGGAAAAAGATGGGTCTAACCCAGTCAATGAAGAGTAAAACCCTAAGGACTTTGAAGACTCACCAAAGGTGAGTGACGATGTTGAACCTGAGAAGGTTGTGGACCAAGTGATTGAAAATCTGAACAAACAAGCAACTGGGTCTGATGTGGAACCGGATGTTGGCACATCGGTTCCTGAAGAAGAACAGATATTTGACACTGTTCCAGACACACCAGAAAACACCACTGTGACTAGTGATATGTAGAAGACTACTGCTGAAGGCTCCAAAGGTGACACTAAGTTAGAAGAGAGTGAAGATCCTAAGGAAAGTGAAAAAGGAGAGAAGAACGCTAGAGACTGTTGGAACAAAATGAGTTTTTATAGAAAAACACCCTCATAAGATTTTGATGATAACAAAGTATTAAATGGACAATTGGTAGTACTAATGTTTTGAATTAAGTGTGCAGGTTATTATGAAATTTAGTACACTTTATCAGAACTCATTTAGTATAAAATCTTTCTGAAGAAGACAAATTCTGAAGAACACGCAATAAAGCTTTGAACTCTGAAAAAGCTCTGAAGCTTTGAACTCTGAAGAAGCTTTGAAGCTGAACTCTTAAGACCTTCAGAAGCTGAACTCTTAAGACCTTCAGAAGCTGAACTCTCAAAGCTTTTAGAAGCTAAAGTTATAGTCATGAAGAACACTCTATTTTTAATAGATTACGCTGTTTTGATAAATCTAAAGCTTCTAGGACATTCCTTGATAGATGCTGAAATTCTGGCACGTGAGGAACCAATGTGGTGCACGATGTTGCAACACTGGTCCTCCTAGACACACAATAATAAAACGACAAAATTTTAAATAACACAAGTTATTGTTAACCCAGTTCGGTGCAACTCACCTACTCTAGGGGATACCAATCCAGGAAGGAAATCCACTATGGTAAAGTAGTTCAAAGCTCTCCGCAAACGCCCCATTTACAGCTTATCACCTAGCAACTACCCGTATAGATTTCTACTCAAAAACGTCCTAAGTATGAGACCCCTCTCACTTCCCCTCAACCACACAACCTGTGGATTTTTAATTCTGTTATAAACTCTAATCACACTCTGTGCTTAAAAGCTTAAGAGTGAACACCTTATTCTTAATCAAGTATCAATCGTGATACTCAAAAGAATAACTAGGATCTAAACCTAAATCCTAAGCCTAAAACTTCTCAATCGCTCTATAGTATTTGTATCTTCAATGTGTTTCAGGTACTCTTCAACGAATGAAGCTTGCTTCTTTATATAGAGTCTTGAATCTCCTTGGCTTCATGAAGGATAGGATCGGTTGTTGCAAACTAATCTTTGATTTAAATCCGTTTGCCTAAAAAGATAATTTGTTACACAAACAATTAATATTTGTTTGTTTTATCTTTTTAAATCTTCCGCTTTAGATCAACGATCCTCTTGACCAAACAAATAATATTGATTTGTTTTTATCCTTTAACAAACAAATAATATTGATTTGTTTTTTATCTTTTACCAAACAAATAATATTGATTTGTTTTTATCTTTTACCAAACAAATAATATTTGATTTGTTTTTATCCTTTTAAACTCCAGCAGTAGATCTTCAATCTTCAGCTAATAAACTTGTTCCTTGTTGAATAAGGAAGCGCAAACAAATAATATTGATTTGTTTTTATCTTTTTCCAAACAAATAATATTTGATTTGTTTTTATCCTTTTAAAACTCCAGCTATAGATCTTCAATCTTCAGCTAACAAACTTGTTCCTTGTTGAATAAGGAAGCGCAAGTTTGTTTCTTCAATCCTTCAAACATATCTGCGCGCTAGATCAAGATAAGGATAAGGCGCGTTATCAGGCCGTGGTTCCCAATGTTACTGCATTGGAACCAACATTTGGCCACAGGCTTATTTTACCAAAAATGAAGCTAATCTTCAAAACTCAACAATCTCCCCCCTTGGCAAAGTTTTGGGCTAAAATAATCTAGCGCCTAGCCACTTGTTCTGGGAAGATAAACTCATCAGAGGCCTGCAGCGGATTCTTGTAGTCTTGGCCTCACACACACATGAGAGAAATAAACTCTCACAAATCAATCTCTTAGGAAGAAATAAACTTTCTCAGACTGAGAACATAAGTTCTCTCAGAGATTAATCAAGGAAAAATAAATTCCTTTAACAGTTGAGAAAAATAAATTCTCTAGTGAAGTTCAAAGTCACTTTGCAGGATGTGGTGACATTTGACTTCACATTCAGTATGCATCTTCATTTGAGAAAAATAAATTCTCACATGCATACACAACATCTTCAGATATATATATATATTCTACTCCCCCTGTATTGTTGCCCTCTCCATGCATATATATATCTCACTCCCCCTAAATATCAGATCAGATACTTTAGGTATATAAACAACCACACATAAATATACTACTCCTGTTTGCCTTATCAGAGTAATATTGGTCTTCATGTGGTTTCAGGGCTGATCAGAGCTGCTTTTCATATGTCATATTTCACAGACATATTATCTATGCTACTGCACGTGACAATGTGCAACACATTTTTGCCCACCTCAGACCAAAAAAGCTAGGATATGTTACTCCCCCTTTTTAGCCATAAAATTTTGACAAATAAAGTCAAATATCCTGCATAGTAGAAAACCAGATAATAGCAGTAGATATAGCAGAGTGCATATTACAGACCATAGCACAAATAGTGCATCAAATCCAGGGCGTAGCCCAAAAAGTACATAAAAAAGGTCTGTAAAAATCCAGGGAGTCTTCAAAAGCCTTCACTGTCAGTTTCCACCACTTCCTCGGTGTCATTCCCTTCTTCCTGATCAATGTCTTCATCATTGCCAGCATTTAAATCAGCCTCAAACTCCTCCTCAGCTTGGCTTTCCTCAAGTTCTAGTGCCTTAATCACAACATCTAGCTTGGACCTGTTCTCCTTCAGCTGGGCAATCATCTGATTCCTAGTCATCTTCCCTGTCTCAACAGTAGTCCTGGATGTCCCAACATCAGCTACCACATTCAGCCCATCCAGCATCTTTGCACTGATGATGAGAGGAGAGTTCCTCTTGCAGGCAATGTCATCTCTGATGACTTTAGGGTGTTGGGTCAGAATAATACCACATATCAAAATAGGAAAAGGTATGGGCCACTTGGCAGCAAAGGTCTTGGCTTCCTTCATAATCTTTTCAAAAATATAGGTTCCAATGAAGAAGGGAGCCAATACATGAGGAAAGAGTTTGCTCGGGCTTGGTACAATGTCCATAGGGAAGGAAAGAATCAGTTAGGAAGGAAGCTTGGTATTGTCTCCGAAGATTACACAAAGTGGGTAATAAGTAGGGCTATAGAGCGCGGGATGCCTTATATATAGCTGTGAGAAATCATCTTCTGTTGACGCGTCTTCTTCTACCACGTCACCTTCAGTTATCCCATTCGAGACTATAGATGAATTTCAGGAACTTTTGACTAAATTGAGACTTGAGAAAGAAGCGTGGGAGAGAAAGTTTCGAGAGTCTGAGCTTGAGAACAAAGAGTTGAAGGAGAAGTTGAAAGAACAAGAGAAGGTGCTCTCTCTACAAAGTGGTTTGTTGCCCGAGAAGGAAGATATGATCAAGGTCATGGATGCCTTATTGAGACAAGATAGCAAGAGGAAGAAGAGGCAAGGGGATTTATTTTCCTCTGGCTTCGATTCACATTTTGATGGCTAGTCGGCTTCATGGAAATTGGATTTAGATTTGTTTTTATGTTTTTGTTTTATTTGAAAAATGGTTGTAACCTTTGAATTATTAATGCAATTTTTATTTACTTTTCCTTTTCTTATAAAATTTTTACAAAATTATTGTCTTAAAGTCCTTCGAAAAAAAAACAACTTTGCATATTTTAGCATAACATATATCATGCATCATACTGCATACATAAGTTTTCAAAACAGAGTCTCATGTTCTTTCTTTTTCTCTCCGTCTCAGTTAAGGTGGCTCGGCGTATTCGGTACAAACCAACCCGTGTCTACAATACTCGGTCCAGGTTGAGAAACAAGATGAGCAATTTTGAGGAAGAAAACCATATGCTCCGTGAACAAATGACAACCATGCAAACAGAAATCGAGAAGTTGACTAGCATGGTGGCATCTCTAATGGCTACCCAGAATCAGGCGCCAACTCCGGTACCTCAGTCTAGCAGTACCTTTATACCTCCTCCTATTTCGTCCGCGCCTCTTAGCACTCCTCAGTTTGTTATGCCCGAAGGTTACCCGTGGGGCATGCCTGTTGGATTTCTCGGGGAGGAGTCACGTCCTGTGGTATCTGAAATTCCCCATGTACAATCGACGGTGCCTATTCCTCAGCTTGTTAATACACTTCCCCAGGTTACAACAACCGTTTCTGCACCTTTGGTTCATACTATCCAACAAAACCAGATACCCATCTTTCATGCTGAAAGTGTGGGAAGTTATGACAGGATGGATGACTTACAGATCAAGTATGATGAGATACAAAAAGAGATGAGGGCTCTTAGAGGAAAGGATTTATTCGGCCAAGACGCGCATGAACTCTGCTTGGTCTCTGATGTCGTGGTCCCACATAAGTTTAAGGTCCCGGATTTCGAGAAATATAAGGGGAGCACTTGCCCCAAAGCTCACTTGATAATGTATGCCAGAAAGATGTCAACCCAAACCAGTAATGACAAGTTGTTGATCCATTATTTTCAAGACAGTCTGACCGGTGCAGCTCTGAGGTAGTACATGGACCTTGATAGGGCTAACGTCAGTTCCTTTAATGATTTGGCCAGTGCTTTTATTCGGCAGTATAATTACAATTCATATCTGGCCCCTGATAGGGATGAGTTACGAGCATTGGCACAAAAGGAGAGGGAATCTTTTAAGGAATATGCTCAAAGGTGGAGGGAGCTTGCTGCTCAGATTCGTCCTCCGGTAGAAGAGAAAGAATTGTGTAAGTTATTTTTGCATACTTTGAACCCATTCTTCTATGAGAAAATGGTTGGTATCGTGTCAAAAAGGTAGAAATGGGAATGTGCCTAGAAGAGGGAGTCCGTCAGGGACGGTTGATAAGAGAGAATGCTCCAACTAACACTGCTAAGAAATATGGCAACAGCTTTTCGAAGAAAAAAGAATCTGAAGTTGGCATGGTGGCTCAAGGGGGACCCCAGTCTAGATACCCAACTTATCAGCATGCCTCAGCCATTACACCTACATCTCAACCACAAATGACCCAAGCACCACCACCACAATATCCACACCCTTATCAACAACCATACCCACAACAACCACAAATTCGACCACAAACTCCCCAACAACCCTACAATTATCCCAACCACACCCCGAGAAATCCTCCATTTGACCTCATACCCATGAAATATGCCGACCTACTCCCCGCCTTACTTGCTAAATTTTTTGTCCATACGAGACCACCTCCACCTGTGCCAGCAGTACTACCTACCTGGTACCGTAGTGACCTAACTTGTGTCTTCCATCAAGGGGCCCCTGGCCATGATGTAGAATGTTACTACGCCCTCAAAAAAGTTGTTCAAGAATTAATCCGTAATAAGGTGTTGTCTTTCAAGGATGAAAATCCTAACGTCCGAAACAATCCGCTGCCCAATCACGGGTCCTCCGTCCATTTTATCCAAAGTTGCCAAGAAACAAGCACCATTCTCAGTGTAAAGGATATCAAAACCCCGTTGGTTCCCATTCACAGTAAAATGTGTGAAGCAAAGTTATTTAGCCATGATCATGTAATTTGTAAGAAATGTTTGAAGAATCCTCAAGGTTGTTCCCGAGTTCAAGAGGACATACAAAGGTTAATGGATAAAGGAGAATTGGTATTCACAAAGAAGAGCGAGGATGTCTGCGTCATAGTCCCGGAATTCAATGTCTCTGACCGTCTCGAAATGATATATAATAGTGGAGAACCCACAGTTACCCCGTTAGTGATCTGCTTGCCAGGGCCTATGCCATATACGTCCCTGAGAGCTGTGCCATATAGATATGATGGCACCATGTTGCAGGATGGGGTGGAAACACCTATTCCTCCTTTGACATCCGTGGACAATATTGCAGATAATAGCAAAATACTGAGGAGTGGGCGTATTCTTCCGGGAGCTGTTCAAGGAAAGACCAGTAGTTCTATTGAAAAAACACAAATTCCTGACTTTAGTAGGACTGGTGAAAGAGTGTATGAAGACTCGAATGAAGTTTTGAAAATGATCAAGAGAAGTGAGTATAAGATCGTGGATCAATTACTACAAACCCCCTCCAAGATTTCAATTTTATCACTCTTAATGAATTATGATGCGCACAGAGAGGCATATGTCGATCATGACGTAACCTTGGGCCAATTTGGGAGCATAGTGGGGAACGTCACAGCTTGCAATAACTTAAGTTTCAGTGACGAGCAACTCCCTGAAAGTGGAAGGGACCATAACCTAGCATTACATATCTCAGTGAGTTGTAAATTTGATTCCTTATCCAACGTGTTGGTGGATACCGGGTCGTCTTTGAATGTAATGTCTAAGATTACTTTTTGTTGGAACAAAATATGTGTTAATACACACCCTTATGTTTTGATGATAACAAAGTATTAAATGGACAATTGATGGTACTAATGTTTAAATTAAGTGCAGGAGAATTCAACGTTTAATCAAGAGCACACTTAATTTAAACTCTGATGAAACCAATGGAAGTCTGAATATTTAAGACTCTGAAAGAGTTCAGATGCTACAACGTGGTCAGAAGCTATACAAAGTTCAGAAGCTCAAAGTAGATCAGAACGTCTGAAAGCTGTTCAGGGACTCAGAGTAGTTCAGAAGCTCAAGGATGTTCAGAGGCTTACAAGAGTTCAGAGGCTGTCTGATAGTCATAAGTCATTCAGAGGATGAAGGCGTTCAGAATCTGAATTACTAAAGACTATCAGAGGCTAACTATTCAAAGACCAATCAGACTCCAAGTTATCAAAGGTTCATCAGAAGCAAAGGGAATTCCCAGTCATCAGAGGGCTACATCAACTACAACTTATCAAGCCTGATGACTTGTTCTAAGGTCAACTAAAATGCAACGGTCACAAAGGATGTGATCCCTCTCTCTAGGAGCTAGTTGTACCTTATAACTGTACCATTGGACAGACAGCAAAGGTGAAGCTTCTATGCAAAGGAAGACGTGGCTTTACTCAACGGATCTTAATGTCTACAGCTGTCCAAATTGCAACGGGAATTTCTCCAACGTCTCAATGTCTTTCTCAACTCATATAAATATGCCAAAGAAAGAATTGAAGACTAGCGCTCAACATTAGAAAAATCTCTCAGAAGAAAGTGAGCATTTGAATTGTAATAGATAATATCTCTCAAATGAAGTGAGCATAGAAACTAGCTTAGAGCCTCTGAAGTTATTATGTTTGTAATAAGTTTTAAGCTCTTAAGTTAGTAGTAAGTCTTCTGCTTAGTGTAGAAGCAAGTAAGTCTTCTGCTTAGTGTAGAAGCAAGAAAGTCTTCTGCTTAGTGTAGAAGCACGTAAGTCTCTGATCTTGTGTGATCAGCGCAAGCAAGTCTCTCTGTCTTGTGTGACTTAGAGCAGGAAGTCTCAAGCTTGTGTGCTTGAGCAAGGAAGTCTTTGATCTTGTGTGATCAAAACAAGGAAGTCTCTATGTCTTGTGTGACTAAGAGCAGGAAGTCATGAGCTTGTGTGCTTGAGCAACTATTGTAATCCGTGTGATTATAGTGGAACTCTCTTGGAAACAAGGGGACTAGAGTACTCTCAATTTGTGAGGGGAACCAGTATAAATTGTTGTGTGTTCTTCTCTCTCTCACTCTCTCATTTACTCCTTCATCAATTATAACGCCATAAGTTAATTGTGTGAACAATCCGCTGTGCTTTAAAGACTCTGAAAAGATTTAAACATCTTGGAAAGTTTTTAAATATCCAAAACACAATTCAACCCCCCTTCTTGTGTTTTCTCCACGCACCTTCAATTGGTATCAGAGCTCCGGTTCTGTTGGTAAATCACTTAACCGTGAGACAGTCAAGATCCAAAGGAGAAAACCTCCATGGCTCAAAACATGGATGAGTGGAAGCTGAAGCTACATCAACAAGTTGCTGATCTTAGCAAGAAATTTGAAGATGAACTGAGCTTAAATGAAGATCTGAGAAACAATCAAAATCCTTCCACTTCAGGGGCTAATCAAACTTCTAATATTGCTTCTACAGCTACTACTGTTTGCCTCATTAGTGATGATAATGAAAGCATTCAGTGGGCAACAGTAAATGGCTTGTTAGATCAATATGAGGAGTTTAGGATGGAGGAAAATGAGAGCATTGAGAAAATGAACATAAGGTTTCAAGCAATAACAAGCAAGCTTGAAGAGCACAACAACAAACTCAGCAACAAAGAGCTTGTAAGCAAGTTGCTGAGAAGTTTGCCTCTGGATTGGAATGAAATTCCACATTCTTTAGAGGAAACTGAAGACATCAATTCAATGAGTCCTGAATCATTGATTGATTTACTCAGAGTCTATGAATTGGCTCTGAAGGAAATGCAAGAGTTGAACCGTGAAGAAGCAGAAGCAGCAAGGAAAGGAAAGCAAGCATTGGAGCATGAAGATCTTGTTGAAGAACCTGATGAAGAGTATCTTGAAAGGTTTTCAAGAAAAATTCAAAGATGGTACATCTTCAAGAAGAATGGAGGAAGACTAGCTAAAGGAATGACAACATGGGATGTACTTGACAACTTCTCTGAAGATGAGTCTGAAAGAGCACCAAGAGCTGAAGGATCAAGTTCTGAAGATGGCTTAGACTCTGAAGACTCAGGCTCTGATGAAAGATCAGAACCTGAGAGCAATGAAAGCATCCATAGAACGATAAATCAGGTATATTCTAGTCTTTCCAAAGCTAAATTGATCAAGCATCTTAATAAGACCTTGCTTAAACTCTCTAATAGTCAGCAGAAGTATAAAAAGCTTAAAGCAGACTATGAGAATTTAAGTAAGCAAGCAAATCACTCTGAAGGTCTTGAACAAAAAGATTTTATCAAAACCAATGACCTTGAGAATGATTTTGCTATATGTTACAAACCCCTTGAGCACTCTCTAGCTCTCAAGGAGTATTGTAACATTAATGCTGATCAAAATAAAATTGTTTCCATGCTTTGCAACCTTAAGACCAACAATACTAATGGGATTGGATACTCTAGTAGTAAAACACTAGAGGAACCAAGCTCATCAGTTATTGATGGAAGCTTCTCACTTCCAAATCTTTACACTACATTTGTATCTGAAAGTTCTCAGATGAAACAAATGGAGGATGAAGATTTAGCAACTAACAGTCTAGGACCCTCAATCAAGTGGGTACCAAGAGACAAAATTATTTACTTGATTGCAGGTGAAACTAAGACTCTGAACCTTCCAATCACATGGATGCATGTGACTGTGAACGGAAAAAGAGCAATTGTGCATAGAAGGCACATACTTGAAGAGTCAGATGGAGAAGAAGATGAGATGGAGTACATAAGGAGCAGGAGGGAGCATGAAGACTTTGAAGCTTGCTTTGAAGATGATAACAACTCAGTGTGGTGGAGTGATTGCTCTGGCTATGACTCTGACTACACCTAATCAAGAAAGCTTCAATGCAAGGTAAGTATGCTTAACTCCTGAATGACATATTCAGAGGAATAACTCTCAAAGGTTTGAAAAATGTCTTCTTAGGATGCACAATGTTCAGTACTAAAAACCTTGAAAAATCCTATCTGAACATATTTTCCTGTGTCCTGAATGACTTGTTTTTCAGCCTCTGAAGTTCTTCAGGTTTCAGCATCTGAAAACTAAGCCTCTGAATACAAAATGAATTGGAAACGTTTATGTATTTTTACTAAAACGTTTTGGCGCTAAAAAGACAACTTGCATACACGTTCTTATTGGTTTAAAACAGCTAATGATGGTTTAAATTCACGATTTATTTAATGTATTGTGTGCCTTAATTTGTTTTAAACAAAATCATTTAAATACTTGCATACTTTACTCTGTTTTCATTCTATTATGTTGTCTTCAAACATCTCCTTAACAAAACTCTCTCTAGTTTTTAAGCAAACTCTTCACCCTAACTTTCTATAATGACATCTACTTCTACATCAGTCTCAGAATCTTCGTTCACTTTTCCTAAAGATTTTCCAATCAACACCATCGCCTGCAAAGAAATGTTTTCTATAGATTTGTCTCTTAAGATGGAGGGAAAATCTTTGAACCTGGTTATGGAACAACCAGTGGACTTTGATAGTTTGGAAAAGAATCAGTTTGATGTTCTAAACTTCTTCTCTCATCATAAAGGGAGCCTTAGATACATGAATCTTTTAAATGGTCCAATCTATCCTGCTCTGGTAAAAGACTTTTGGATCAGAAGCAAGCTGAAGACAGTTGAAGATTATGATATGGAGTTGGCCGCAAGAAGAAAAGAAAGGGCTGAAAATAGATACAAAACTCCTGAAGAGTTAGGCTTAAGAATCATTGAGGAAGATGAAGTGCATTCTGTTGTGTGGGGGTTTGAAGTAATTCTCACTGCTTCAAACTTAGCCAAAGTGCTATCCATTCCAAATGAAGGATTTCACTATTCCAGCAGTCACAATAAAGTAAGGAAGACTGAGTTTCTAAAGATCATAACAAGACAGAGTTACATCAAAGGAAAAAGCTGTGAAAGCAACAAGCTAGAAGATCTGAAGCCCACTCAGAGAATTTTAGCCAAAATAATGTTGAGTTCTATACTTCCTTGCAATAATGACTCTGACAAATTGTCATGGGATCATAGGCATTTTGCTTATTTTCTCTCTAGGAAATTTAACTTAAATTGGGCTGAATATATCTTCAAACATCTCTGCAAAGCAGTCTTAAGCACTCAGATTCAGAACAAGCCTATTGTGAATATCATCTACCCTAGGATACTTAGTGAGATCTTCTATCAATGTGGGGTGATTGACATAATCAAGGCTGCAGGTCATGACTGCCTGTTAAGGGAAATCAGAGCCTCCACAGTATCTGTTCATACCTTCTCTCACATGAACTTACTGCTAGGACATGAAGTTCAACCCTCAGATCCCTTAGTGCCTCAGTCTCACTTAGGACCTTCCTTGATGAAGAAAAACAACATTGATATACCTACTATCTCTAGTAGTATTGTCAATCAGTACATTCAACTACTGGAAAGCTTAGGAGAAGGGTTTGAAGTTGAAGAAGAAAAAGTGAAGAGAAAGAGAAAAAGGACAGATGAAGCTGCAGATGAAGAAGGACATTCAGACCCAAATGGACACAGAGAGGGATCATCCTGAATCCTCTGCTGTAAGATAAAATATTGGGCAAAAACCTTAGGGAAAGGTTAGCCTCAATAATGAATGATCTGAATGTACCTCTTAAAACAGTCTGAAAAGCGATCAAGACAATCAACAAACTCTTGAAGAATTCTGTCTATGGAAGTGTTATTAGAAGGTTTGAAGGCAAAGTGAACAAGCTGATGAGAATGGTGAAAAAGTAGATACTAATCTGAAAAATATCATAATAACCCTAACAACTTCAACATCAGGATTATCTTGATTTCTTCTATGATTTCTTTAATTGACTAAGCTTTTAAAACACATTAATAGGATAGAGTGTTTATGATCATGAATGTTTCGATTTTATGCTAAGTCTACTCTGATTTTTCACTATGCTTATATGAATGTTTTGATTAACAATATCTGATTGATTGTTTTATTTACTTAATGAAACTAAAATTTATCTTTTGTTTAAACAAACAATTGCATATTGCTTTAATTGATTGATTGTTAAACAAACATATCTTGGACATTCAATACTTCAAACTCTTGAGCTCTTATTTATAAAATTTGATTTTCAAAAAGTACAATATAAGATGTTCCTAAAAGATTAGATTACATGACAAGAGAAGAACTCTTAATAAGAAATCAAAGACAAACAAGCCAAAGTAATGAACTTTGTTTCATTAAGAACATAAGTTCTGGATTACATATAAAGTTTTCCCAAGGATTGTCTTCTGGTCGCTTCAAAGGCTATATTTGAAGGTTGCACACCTAAAAATATGACCTTTGCAGAGGGGAGAAACCAATTCAAAAGCATCAGTTTGGTTTTCTTCAAGAAAAGACTCTAGCCCCTCTAGAGCCTTGGATATCAGTTTGATTTTCTTCAGGAAAATATGTCTTCAGAACTTAAAGCAGTCAGAGTCCAAAGATTTCTTTTCAGACTCTGAACTGAGTTCTTCTGTGACAGACACTGGCTTTGTTTCCAGTGGTTTCTTCTTATGTTTTCTCCTATCTTGACTGGCTCTCACTGAAACTACTTTCTTCTTCTCTGAGCATTTCATTTTTTCTCTCAAGAGATCTATCAATAACCTAAGATTACTCCGTGTGAGTAAAATGACTAGGTATCTCTCTCCTTTTATAAGCAAAATTCAATGGCCGAGTATTAAATGTGTTCAACCACTTCTGATTTGACGGCATTGAAAGTTGAATTTCTATTAATTGCTTATATTACCTTTTTGATAATGACAAAAGGGGGAGAAAGAATATTGGTAAATCAATTGTTGGAAGAAGCGAAATTACTTGGCTTTTTAGGGCCTTGTAGTGCTTCAGAGAGAGAACGTAGGAGAGTGGTCAAAATAGTAGCATGAGGTACATGCTTTGTTATGACAATCTGATCTTTGAGGATTTCAAAATATTGTACTAAAGAGCTCTGAACTGTTTTCAAATTTTTTGTTCAGACTCTGAGCTATTTTCTTTGAAAAGATTTTTAAAGCTCTGAACTGTTTGAAAATATTTTGAACTCTGAAGCTGTTAATGATAACCATCAGAACCAAGTGTGTATGTAGAAGTCTTTAAGCGCCTCTGATTCTATTTTGTCATTCAATTTAAATATTGCTTCAATTTAAATACTGCTTCATCTTGCATCTGCATTAAGGGCTTAATTTTCAAGGAGAATGCATTTATTAATTGAAGTTTATTATTCATAGTTAGTTCTTGAGTAAGGGTGCAACTTTACTCAAAGATTATCACACTATGGAAAGAAGAAGCTTGCAAACCTTGTTCTTTACATAGTGAAATATGAATAATTTAAGTCATATAATAAAGTATTTCTGAAACTGATTAAAATTAACTATGGATACAAAATAGGGGGAGCTTACAAACCTAACCCTATGGGTTATCAGACTTAGGGGGAGCTTGCAAAACTCAGAAGCCTAATGTCAACATAGCTGATTTTTATCAACAACAATTGTATTTAATACTTGTGTTTGTCATCATCAAAAAGGGGGAGATTGTTGGAACAAAATATGTGTTAATACACACCCTTAAGTTTTGATGATAACAAAGTATTAAATGGACAATTGATGGTACTAATGTTTAAATTAAGTGCAGGAGAATTCAACGTTTAATCAAGAGCACACTTAATTTAAACTCTGATGAAACCAATGGAAGTCTGAATATTTAAGACTCTGAAAGAGTTCAGAAGCTCAAAGTAGATCAGAACGTCTGAAAGTTGTTCAGGGACTCAGAGTAGTTCAGAAGCTCAAGGATGTTCAGAGGCTTACAAGAGTTCAGAGGCTGTCTGATAGTCATAAGTCATTCAGAGGATGAAGGCGTTCAGAATCTGAATTACTAAAGACTATCAGAGGCTAACCATTCAAAGACCAATCAGACTCCAAGCTATCAAAAGTTCATCAGAAGCAAAGGGAATTCCCAGTCATCAGAGGGCTACATCAACTACAGCTTATCAAGCCTGATGACTTGTTCTAAGGTCAACTAAAATGCAACGGTCACAAAGGATGTGATCCCTCTCTCTAGGAGCTAGTTGTACCTTATAACTGTACCATTGGACAGACAGCAAAGGTGAAGCTTCTCTGCAAAGGAAGATGTGGCTTTACTCAACGGATCTTAATGTCTACAGCTGTCCAAATTGCAACGGGAATTTCTCCAACGTCTCAATGTCTTTCTCAACTCATATAAATATGCCAAAGAAAGAATTGAAGACTAGCGCTCAACATTAGAAAAATCTCTCAGAAGAAAGTGAGCATTTGAATTGTAATAGATAATATCTCTCAAATGAAGTGAGCATAGAAACTAGCTTAGAGCCTCTGAAGTTATTATGTTTGTAATAAGTTTTAAGCTCTTAAGTTAGTAGTAAGTCTTCTGCTTAGTGTAGAAGCAAGTAAGTCTTCTGCTTAGTGTAGAAGCAAGAAAGTCTTCTGCTTAGTGTAGAAGCACGTAAGTCTCAGTCTTAGTGATTAGAGCAGTGAAGTCTTGAGCCTGAGTGCTTGAGCAAGGAAGTCTCTGATCTTGTGTGATCAGAGCAAGGAAGTCTCTCTATCTTGTGTGACTTAGAGCAGGAAGTCTCAAGCTTGTGTGCTTGAGCAAGGAAGTCTTTGATCTTGTGTGATCAAAGCAAGGAAGTCTCTATGTCTTGTCTGACTAAGAGCAGGAAGTCTTGAGCTTGTGTGCTTGAGCAACTATTGTAATCCGTGTGATTATAGTGGAACTCTCTTGGAAACAAGGGGACTAGAGTACTCTCAATTTGTGAGGGGAACCAGTATAAATTGTTGTGTGTTCTTCTCTCTCTCACTCTCTCATTTACTCCTTCATCAATTATAACGCCATAAGTTAATTGTGTGAACAATCCGCTGTGCTTTAAAGACTCTGAAAAGATTTAAACATCTTGGAAAGTTTTTAAATATCCAAAACACAATTCAACCCCCCTTCTTGTGTTTTCTCCACGCACCTTCACTTTTGACAAGCTCGCATACCGTGGTGCGCCTTTGAGACCGAGTGCATTAATCGTGAAAGCCTTCAATGGGTCAAGAAAATCAGTAATTGGGGAAATAGATCTACCCATCTCAGTTGGTCCTTATGAGTTCCAGATTACCTTTCAAGTCATGGATATTCGAGCATCTTATAGTTGTTTATTGGGACGACCGTGGATTCACGAAGCTGGGGCAGTGACTTCCACGCTTCACCAAAAGCTGAAGTTTGTACGGGAAGGAAAATTGGTGATCGTGAACGGAGAGGAAGCTTTATTGGTCAGTCATTTGTCAGCTTTTTCTTATATCGGTGCTGATGTTGAAGATGGTACAACCTTCCAAGGGCTTTCTATTGAGGAGGGAAGTTCAGAAAAGGCCAAAGCACCTATGAAATCTGTGAAGGATGCACAAAAGGTGATGCAAGGGGATGAAGCTTCACATTGGGGACGCCTGTTACAGTTGGCAGAAAACCAGAAGAAAGAAGGTTTGGGTTGCACTTCGTCCACAAAGATGAATAAGCCGGATATGGTTCGGAAGCCCATCGCATCGTGGTGCTGGATTTATCAATGTCCCTCCGGAAACTAATGCTATCATTGAGCATGAGGATGAGGAAGATCCACCTAGTTTTGTGACTCCTGGAGGAATTTGCTGCAATTGGGTTACTGTTGATGTCCCTTCTATCACACCTTTATCTAAGTAATATGTTTGTCCATTTTTGTTTTTCCAAAAATATCCTTTTGTCCTGCCCCAGGCAAAAGTGAAACTCAAATAGGGCTTTGTTTAAGCTTCAAGTATTTTAAAAAAATATATATATGTTGTCATTTTTCTTATCGTGACACTTTATTTTATTTATATTCTTATGAAAAATGGTAACACAAAAAACCAAAATATGTACACATCTTTTAATTTCACTTTTTTTTCTTAGCTTTAAATCCTTTAATCAAATTCAGAAGTTTGCATTCACTATTGTTTATTGAAATCAATCATAAATCATATGCAGACTAAGCATAAATAAACCCGTTGAACACCATGATCCTAGGCCCTCTCCCAACTTTGAGTTCCCTGTCTACGAGGCTGTAGAGGAGGAGGATGAAGAGATTCCAGATGAGATCAGACGGTTATTGGATCAAGAGAAAAGGACTATTCAGCCCCACAAAGAGGTTATAGAATTGATCAATCTGGGTAGTGAAGAGGAGAAGAAAGAAATCAAGATTGGGGCATCCTTAGAAGCTTCTGTCAAAGAAAGGGTGATCGTTTTACTCAGAGAGTATGTTGACATCTTCGCCTGGTCATATCAGGATATGCCCGGTTTAGATCCTGAGATTGTGGAACATCATTCACAAGACTGCCTTTATTACACCTTGGGGCACTTTCTATTACAAAGTGATGCCTTTTGGTCTAACAAATGCGGGTGCTACTTATCAAAGGGGCATGACCACCCTTTTCCATGACATGATGCACAAAGAGATTGAGGTATATGTAGATGATATGATTGTCAAGTCGGGCACTGAAGAAGAACACGTGGAGTATTTATTGAAAATGTTTCAAAGGTTGAGGAAATATCGTCTCCGTTTAAATCCCAACAAATGTACTTTCGGCGTTAGATCCGGAAAGCTCCTGGGTTTCATTGTTAGTCAAAAGGGTATCGAGGTAGATCCAGACAAGGTCAGAGCCATCAGAGAAATGCCAGCTCCACAAACAGAAAAGCAAGTTAGAGGTTTCTTGGGTCGACTAAATTACATTTCTAGATTCATCTCCCATATGACTGCCACATGTGGGCCGATATTCAAATTACTTCGCAAAAATCAAGGGATTGTTTGGACAAAGGACTGTCAGAAAGCTTTTGACAGTATCAAAGAGTATTTAATGGAACCTCCGATCCTTATCCCTCCAGTTGAAGGAAGACCACTCATCATGCATCTAACCGTGCTGGAAGAATCTATGGGTTGTGTGCTGGGGCAACAGGATGAAACTGGTAGAAAAGAGCATGCAATTTATTATTTGTGTAAGAAATTCACAGATTGTGAATCTCGATACTCCATGCATGAGAAGACTTGTTGCGCTTTGGCTTGGGCTGCCAAACGTCTCCGTCATTACTTGATTAATCATACTACTTGGTTGACATCCAAAATGGATCCAATTAAGTACATCTTTGAGAAGGCAGCTCTGACTGGAAGAATTGCCCGTTGGCAGATGTTGTTATCGAAATACGATATTGAGTACCGTACCCAAAAAGCAATCAAGGGTAGTATTCTTGCTGACCATTTGGCTCACCAACCAGTTGAAGATTGCCAGCCAATCAAGTTTGATTTTCCAGATGAAGAGATCATGTATTTGAAGATGAAGGATTGTGATGAACTGGTGTTTGGCGAGGGACCAGATCCTGAATCCCAATGGGGTTTGATATTTGACGGGGCCGTTAACCTCTACGGTAGTGGAATTGGGGCAATTATTGTTACCCCTAAAGGTGCTCACATTCCTTTTACTGCGAGATTACAATTTGAATGTACCAACAATATTGCAGAATATGAAGCTTGCATCATGGGCATTGAAGAATCTATTGACTTAAGGTTCAAAAACATCGACATTTATGGAGATTCAGCTCTTGTGGTTAATCAGATCAAAGGAGAATGGGAGACTCGCCATGCTGGTTTGATTCCTTATAGAGATTATGCAAGACGGTTGTTAACTTTCTTCAATAAAGTTGAGTTACATCACATTCCTCGTGACGAGAATCAAATGGCCGATGCTTTAGCCACTTTATCTTCAATGTATCGAGTTAATCGCCGGAACGAGATGCCAACCATCAGTATCAGGTGCCTTGAGAGACCAACATATGTGTTTGTAGCTGAGGAAGTGGTTGATGACAAGCCTTGGTTTCATGATATCAAGATGTTCCTTCAGAAGCAAGAATATCCCCCTGGGGCATCTAACAAAGACAAAAAGACTCTGAGAAGGTTATCCAGTAGTTTCTTCCTGAATGATGAGGTGTTATACAAAAGAAATTTTGATATGGTCCTGCTGCGGTGTGTGGACAAACATGAGGCTGATCTATTGATGCATGAAGTACATGAAGGTTCATTCGGAACCCATCCTAATGGACACACAATGGCCAAGAAAATGTTAAGAGTCGGCTACTATTGGTTGACAATGGAGTCTAATTGTTATAAACATGCCAGGAAATGCCATAAATGTCAGATTTATGCAGATAAGATACATCTACCGCCAACTTCTCTAAATGTTCTCTCTTCTCCTTGGTCGTTCTCCATGTGGGGTATTGATATGATTGGTCGGATTGAACCGAAGGCTTCCAATGGACACCGTTTCATCTTAGTGGCCATTGATTACTTCACCAAGTGGGTTGAGGCAGCGTCTTATCTGCCGTTATGGTGTTCCTAACAAGATTATCACAGATAATGGGACAAATTTGAATAACAAAATGATGAAAGATCTGTGTGACGAGTTCAAGATTGAGCATCATAATTCATCTCCTTATCGACCTTAGATGAATAGCGCAGTTGAAGCTGCAAATAAGAACATCAAGAAGATTGTGCAGAAAATGGTGGTTACTTACAAAGATTGGCATGAAATGTTACCTTTTGCTTTACATGGATACCGTACTTCAGTTCGTACTTCGACAGGGGCACCCCCTTTCTCTTTAGTATATGGCATGGAAGCAGTACTCCCCGTAGAGGTTGAAATCCCATCAATGAGAGTCTTAATGGAAACTGAGCTGGCTGAAGCTGAATGGTGCCAAAATAGATATGACCAATTGAATTTAATTGAGGAGAAACGCATGGCGGCTTTATGTCATGGACAGTTATATCAAAGAAGAATGAAACAGGCTTTTGACAGGAAGGTTCGACCCCGTGAGTTCCGTGAAGGTGACCTTGTGCTCAAAAAGATTTTGTCCTTTCAGCCGGATTCTAGGGGCAAGTGGAGCCTAATTATGAAGGCCCATATGTTGTCAAAAGAGCTTTTTCTGGTGGTGCTATGACTCTCGCAACCATGGATGGTGATGAGCTCCCTCGTCCTGTAAATGCCGATGCAGTCAAGAAATAATTTGTCTAAAAAAAAAAAAAGAACAGCTCGCTAAGTTGAAAACCCGAAAGGGCGGCTTAGGCAAAAATGAGCGTCTCGGTGGGCTGAAAACCCGAAAGGGCGGTCCAGACAAAAATTAGAGACATAAACAGAAAATAATTATCCTGATAGGTCGAAAACCTGAAAAGGCGATCTATGCAAAAGTTAAGGAATAAAGACAAGTAACTGCATCGGATCAGGCATCACTTACTCAGAGCACCTTTGATTGACAGAACATCTTTGACTTACAACATTTTAGACTGCGGAATTCAAAGTTGTTAGGGAGAATAGCGATCATTGTGTTTAACGTACCTTTCCCACATAATTACCATTTTTCATCTTTGTAATGATCTATGGGGTTGTGCTTTTCGCCAATCACCACTCTTTTAATCAAATTCGAGCCTGTGCCTTCTATTTGGAATTCAAATTTATTTGCAATTTTGTTTTCCCCTCTTTCAATTTAAAATACTTGAAGCAAAAACTCAAAAATAATTTAAAGTTTTATAGTTGTTCTTTTTTTTTGAAAAAATATAGATGACAAACATATTTCTTAGATTCATGAGTCATACAAGCATATATCAACATTGTTCCGAAAACAGACAGATTCAACAAAGCGAACACAGTCATTGCTAAAAAAAAAAAAAAAGAGAAAAAAGAAAAAGCTCGCTAAGTTGAAAACCCGAAAGGGCGGCTTAGGCAAGAATGAGCGTCCCGGTGGATTGAAAACCTGAAAGGGTGATCCAGGCAAAAATTAGGGGCAAAACAAAAAAAAGATATATATTCCTGGTGGATTGAAAATCTGAAAGGGCGATCCAGGCAAAAGTTAGGGATTTCAAAAAAAAAAGAGAAGAAAAAAAGAAAAAAGCATGACTGTTGAAACAAAACCATGAGAAAATATTCGGTTTCAGTGTATGAAATGGCGACTTCTGCCAGACCTCTGACCAACGGGTTTTACCCCAAGAAGCAATCATTCTTACTGTGAATTTACATACCATACCGGGTTTTAACCCGAGGATCTGATTTATTTCACTTGTAAAAAGTACTGCCCCCAGTGGAGAACTATTGAGTGGTTGTACGGATACGTCGGCCCAGTGCTCATCTTACCGTCAAACTTTTATCTCATCCAGTCTTGTACAAATATCATACATACATACATACATACATACATACAATCATTCACATATGTGTACATACATTCATATTTACATACAACATGCGAACAAAATCATTCATACATACTGCATTGACCATCATGTGTCTTGCTTCAATATATCACAAAAAGAGTCATCCCCAGTGTATCTGGTCTAGAGATGTCTCCATCAATCATACATCACAAAAAGAGTCATCCCCAGTGTATTTGGTCCAGAGATGTCTCCATCAATCATACATCACAAAAAAAAGCCATCCCCAGTGAGTCTGGTCCAGAGATGTCTCCATCAAACATATGTCAAGTGGCAAGTTTCGCAAACAAACAACTGCAAACATGTGGTTAATTTCCCCAAAAAAAAGAAGTCATCTCCAGTGTGTCTGGTCCAGACAAATACATATTCTTGTCATGTCTTGCTCTCCCACAATGATAGCAGACAAATTATTTCCTCGTTGTGTCCTTACCATCCCACAATGTTGGTAGACACTGCCTTTACTTGTCCTCACCATCCCACAATGTGGGTGGATACTGTCTTTACTTCTGTCCGTACACAGGACTTTATCGCTTTCAGTCTTTACTTCTGTCCGTACACAGGACTTTATCGCTTTCAGTCTTTACTTATGTCCGTACACAGTACTTTATCTGCTTATGTCCGCATACAGGACTTTACTGCTTTCTGTCTTTACTTCTGTCCGCACACAGGACTTTATCGCTTTCTGTCTTTACTTCTGTCCATACACAGGACTTTACCGCTTATGTCCGCATACAGGAGTTTACCGCTTTCTGTCTTTACTTCTGTCCATACACATGACTTTACCGCTTTCTGTCCGCATACAGGACTTTATCGCTATCTGTCTTCATTACTTTTGCCAAAAAATCTTCATAACACTCATAACATCATGTCATAACATTTTATAGTTTAATCCGGTCAAAAAATGGCGTACTCTGTATTTAAGTCTCTTCTACCGTCGAACCGAAACAAAAATATCATCAAAAAAATAATCTTGTTCTTTTTATCTCCGATGGAAGAGAATCTGTTTTATTTTTTTTAGGGTTTCGTATTTATACCCTCATTGTGATCCTGTGCGCGCAGGTGCACGTCCTTACGGTGCACCTGCGCGCCTATAACCTTCTGATTGCAATCTACCGCCTCAGTTCTTCTTTCTCTTTATTTAGATCAGGGCCGTCTGATCTATCAGACGGCCGAGGTTGTTCCTGCGTTTTTTGGACATTTTTTTGGCAGAGAGGCCTATTTGGACTGGGCCTTGCTCATTCTGTTTACTTTTTGCACCCCCATGTATTTTTGTTTTGATTTCTGCACCCCCTGTTTTATTTGTTTTGATTTCTGCACCCCCAAATTAAGTACTAATTGGAGGTTTTGTTTTATTTAATTTACTAACTCACTAACATTTTATTTATGCTTAATTATTGTTGCTAACTCACTAACATTTACTTATGCTTATTATTTTTTTTATTGTTACTAATCCATTAACTTAACAATTAACTTTATTCATTGTCATTAACTTCATAATCCCCTCTAACTTAACATTTTCATTCATACATGCCAATATAATTTATTGCTAATTACTCACTTAATCTAATAATTTATTTATTGCTTTATCAATTAATTATCTATTTTTATCACAAGGACTTTAGAATGTATTTTAGGGTTTGGTGTAAATAAATGAAAATTGCATAGCATCCTCTTGCATTCATCTCATATTTATTTTTCTCGCAAATACTTTAGAATGTAATTAGGAATAAATGTACACTATAAATGAAAAATTGCATCTCATGCATATTTATTTTTATTGCTTTCCGCAAAACGCTAGAATATAAAAATCCGAGGAAAAGACACCGTTTTGATCAAAATATCATTACGGTTCGTCTTCGCGCTTATTTAGTATAATGTTAATATCGTTCTATTCGCGCGTTAGCCCTTATCCGTTTCTTTTGTATCAAAAAACGAGGTCAAAACCTCTTTCAAAAAATACGCAAACAATTTAGTTTCAAACATCGAAAAGCATCAAAATATTTTATCGTCAAATACTTTCAAAAATCTTGGATTTCAAACCAAGTGTTCATTTTTCCGCAAAAAACCTTGGACTTCAAACCAAGTGCATTTTTTCACTCGCGCCAAAAAACCTTGGACTTCAAACCAAGTGTCTTTTATCACTCAAAACATTTTCTCAATAAACCTTGGATTTTAAACCAAGTGTCCGCGTCTTATTTCGTAATCAAATCTCAATCAATTTAACCATATAGACTTTTTTTTTACAAACTAACACTAATAAAACTCAAATTTTGCCACTCTTGCCTTTTGGTCTTTAAAACCATTTTTCAAAACATTAAAATTAAACAAACAAATTTACTCGCAATTCTTATCCCGAACTACGGTGGTTTGATCCCTCGGGTACGTAGGCATGCGACTTGTCTCTCCAATCAATAAAATCAACAAAAACATTTTTCTTTCTTTTTCGCCACTTTAAACTTTTCTCGATCACTACTTTTAATTCCTACACTTATACATTTCTACAAGCAATTAAAATTAAGCGCAAAGTTAGAATAAAAACAAGAGGTTCCTATAGAGTACTATATATACTTAGGGTGCTAGTACCTTCCCTTCGCATAACCAACCCCCGAACCTTGTTCTCTAAAAAATAGGGTTTTTTCGAACTTTTTCCCTTTCCCTCGGATAAATTAAAGATCGGTGGTGGAACATTAAATTGCGATTCGAAGTTAATTAATAACTCGATATCCAAAAATCACCGCGACAGCTAGGTACTAGATTATTTTAGCCCAAAAATTTACCAAAGGGGGAGATTGTTGAGTTTTGAAGATTTGCTTCATTTTTGGTAAAATAAGCCTGAGGCCAAATGTTGGTCTCAATGCTGTAACATTGGGAACCACGGCCTGATAACGGGCCTTATCCTTATTTTTATCTAGCGCGCGGATTTGTTTGAAGGATTGAAGAAACAAACTACCTCTTTCTTATTCAACAAGGAATGAGTTTGTTATTTGAAGATTGAAGATCTATAGTTGGAGATTTAAGAAGATAAAAGAAAATAAATATTATTTGTTTGGTCAAACCGATTTCCTTATCTAAAGGAATTTAAATCAAAGATTCAGCTTCCAACAAACAATCCTATTATTCATAAATCCCAAAGGATTCAAGACTCTATATAAAGAACAAAGCTTCATTCGTTGAAAGCACCTGAAACTATTGAAGACAAAAACGCTATAGAGCGATTTAGAGTTTTAGGCTTTAGTTTTATTTTGTTCTTTGTTGTTCTTGCTTGTATCACATCGATACTTGCTAAGGATTATTGTAATCGCAAATCACTCCTAAGCTTTTAAGCACGGAGTTTGGTTTGTTCATTAGGAGCAAAGATGAAACACGGGTTGTGTGATTGAGATAGAGTGAGAGGGGTCTCATATCTAGGAGGTTCCTAGGTAAAAGTTAATACGGGTAGTTCTTAGGTGAGAAGTTGCAAACAATTGGTTTGTTGAGAGCTTTCAACTAGCTTTATCATAGTGGACTTCCTTCTTGGATTGGTATCCCTCAAAGTAGGTGTTGTTACAACAAACTGGGTTAACAAATAACCTGTGTTATTTACTTTCTTTCGTTTTAATTTTGTATGTTCAGGAGGACCAGTGTTGCAACATCATGCACTACATTGGGACCTCACGTGCCAGAATTTCATATATATATATATATATATAAGGAGTTTCGTCTAGTGTGCACAAGTGAGACAAATCTTTAACCGTGCACAAGTTTGTTTTCACTATTGGATCCATAAGTTCATTGGACCAAATGAGATGTTATGTTACATATTGATCAAAGTGTGAGACTTATTGATCTAATTATTAAAACAAGTTTGTGCATAGTGCAAGACGTGTCTCAATTGTGCCCCATAGACTTGGCCTATAAATAATCTTAAATCATACATATACATGAACTATTGTAAAATGGAGTTAACGGACTCAAAATTTAGGTGTTGTTCAATAAGTATAATATAATTGTGTTTTTCTCACGTTAAAATCTGCTTTTGGTTATATCTCTTGTCCTAGTAGATAAATGTCTGCTTCTGACTCTCCTAGGGTTTTGTGTCCCTGTTTTTCTCCTTGTTGTATCTTGCTTTTATTTCATTATTATTAAAAGTCATGAGAATTAAATTATTTCTATTAAATTAAGTGTAAAATGATTCTATGAATAATGTTAGATGCACAAATTATGTGTTAAACTATGATGGGAGAACAATATAAAATTAATACATTAGAAACTAAGGCTATTTATGGATCTCAAAAAATTTGGTCAAATATAGTTTTAGTCAAAGTTTAGTAAAATACCATCTATTTTTGTTTTCTTTGACTAAATTGATTATTTTATTAAAAATGGTAATGTCCATATTTGAAACATTTTTTCTATATCAGAGTACTCAAAAAATAATATTCAATTTTTCCTTCTAAAATCTATTTGGTGTGATTGTGAAAAGATTTCCTATTATAAATTATTATTTTATTAAAAAGCAATGAACAATCACACATTATATATATATGTGTGTGTGTATGATTCTAAACTATAAATGACGTGGCTTGGTCAACAAAAAAATCTATTCATGAATGAAAACGTTGAAAAATCAATAACAGCCCATTGATTTTCACCGTTAAAAAAAACAGCCAATTGTTTTTCAATTCACTATATATACGAGGAATACATATCTTTTCACATAAAGTTTATTAACAACTGAAAATCAATTAGTTTTAATAAAACTATGATGGTTTCGCACACCTCAAAAC
The DNA here is from genome assembly GCA_951799995.1 of Trifolium subterraneum. Lineage (NCBI taxonomy): Eukaryota > Viridiplantae > Streptophyta > Magnoliopsida > Fabales > Fabaceae > Trifolium > Trifolium subterraneum. The sequence goes on along the minus strand of OX637466.1, from coordinate 10,168,417 downwards.
TATTTATACTTTCATTATCTTCTTATGTCTCTCTTCAAGTTATAAAACCCCAACCAAATACTTCTCCATATGAATAAAAGAACATGGAATGATACCTAGAAGATATGTTAATAAAATTTGACATTTTTCATTTCTTTTTGAAGTATATTGCAGAAACTAATTCTAAGAGAAAGTCATTTCATGGCTTTCTTCTGGGTCTTACAAACTTTTTTCATTGGAGCTTCCGAGAGTTCCAATATAAATACTTACATGGTATTGACATGTCCATGAACATTGACACGATGAATGTGAATATTGTTCATGGTCTATCATCATTTTAAGCATAACCATTGTTGGATCGGAGGTCAAAAGGAGTTGTAACATATGTAAAGGATCAACAAAATTGTGGTAAGTTTGTTGTTTTTGCATGATATATAAGGAGTTTCGTCTAGTGTGCACAAGTAAGACAGGTCTTTCACCGTGCACAAGTTTATTTTCACTATTGGATCCATAAGTTCATTGGACCAAATGTGATGTTATGTTACATATTGATCAAAGCGTGAGATTTACTGATCCAATTATTAAAACAAGTTTGTGCATAGTGCAAGACATGTCTCAAATATGCCCCGTAGGCTTGGCCTATAAAAAATCTTAATTGATACATTTACATGATCAATTATAAAATGGAGTTAACGGACTAAAAATTTAAGTGTTGCTCAATAATTATAATATAATTGTGTTTTTTTCACGTTAGAATCCACTTTTGGTTATATCTCTTGTCCTAGTAGATAGATGTCTACTTCTGACTCTCCTAGGGTTTTGTGTCTCTGTTTTTTTCCTTGTTGTATCTTGCCTTTATTTCTTTATTGTTGTTTTATCATTCGGAAAAAAGTCACGTGAATTAAATTATTTCTATTAAATTTAAGTGTAAAATGATTCTATCAATAATGTTAGATGCACAAATTATGAGTTGAACAATGATGGGAGAACAATATAAAATTAATACATTAGAAACTAAGGCCCTTTATGGATCTCAAAATATTAGGTCAAATATAGTTTCGGCCAAACATTACAAAAATACCATATTTATTTTTTGTTTTTCTTTGACTAATTTGATTATTTTATTAAAAATGGTAGTGTCCACATTTGAAACATTTTTTCCATATCAGGATACTCAAAAAACAATATTCAACTTTTTTCCTACTAAAAACTGTTTGGTGTGATTATGAAATAATGAATTTAATATTTACTCCCTATTTATATTTCATGTTTTTGTTTCAACCAAGAGAAATACATTGAAAGTATTTTCGTTCCACTAATTTCTTAGATTCACTCCAGTTTATATCACATGCTTTTGATATTTGTAATACTAATAATTTATATAATTGTTACTTTACTAACAACATAAGATACTAAATAATAATGCCCTCCGTGCCGAAAATGAGGAAGTTGTGCATGTGCCTATATGCAAGTCAAGTTCCGGTTTTAAAATAAGAGAAATCCATTGAAGGTTTTCCTTTTCACGGTTCTCTTGTAAGTACTTTAAATTTATACCACATGCTATAAATTTAAAGTGCTTACAAGAGACCATTGAAAAGGGAAACTTTCAATGAATTTCTCTTATTTTGAAACCAGAACTTGATTTGCTTGGGATCATGCCCAACTTCCTTATATCACATGCTAATGATTTTAGCTAATTGTTACATTTATAATCAAAAACTGAACATATTATATAAATGATCTTCGAGTAGACTTGTAAATAGTTATTGACTTTTCTTTTTCTATTATATCATTTTTTTCCTTTTTCTTTTCTGAAGGTTTTTTTGAATTTTTTTCCTTTTTCTTTTCTAAAATTCATGCATCTCATGTATAAAATAGGGTTTAAAAATACATCTTTCAATTCTTTTCGAGTGTACTTCACTTATGAGGTTGAAAAATGGATTATTCAATCAGAGGCGTCGTTGGGTCTGGTGAGGAAGAGATGGATAACTTAAAAAATGAAAATAAATGATCCAACTAACGTATGAGCTTTTACCAAACAACCGTGCTTGAAAAGTAAGATAATTATATTCGTTAACATTATTTACTTTTCAATTTTGTTAATGAAAAGAGTTATCTTACTTTTCAAGTCTGGTTGTTTGGTAAAAATTCATACGTTTGTTGGATGATCTATTTTCATTGTCTAAATTATTCATGCCTTCACTTCTAAACATAGTGACACCTCCGATTGAATAATCCATTTTCAACCTCGAAAGTGAAATAGAGGAGTAATTGTTCATGAAACCTTCAACATAACCTTCGGAAAAGGAATAAAAATGGTTAAAAACAATATAATAAAAATGAAAACTCAATACGTTATTTACTAGTCAACACGAAGATCATTTTTATCAGCTTTTTATTGTTGATTCTAAATGTAACAAATACAAAAAATCATTAGCATGTGATATAGATTTTGTGTGAATGCAAGATATTAGTGAAAAGGAAAACCTTCAATAGACTTCCTCACTCTTGGCACGAAGAGCGTTGTATTTATTTTCTTTTGTTAATTTTAAATGTAACAATTACATTAATCATTAGTACTATGTATATCAAAAACATGTCATATAAACTAGCAGTGAATATAATATATTAGTGAAAAGAAAATACTTTCAATATAGTTTTCTTATTTGAAAACTAAAAATGGGATATAAATTGAGAGTCAACAAAAAGTGAATTCGTTTATGAACATATCACTGGCAAGACATAGAAGTTCTAAAAATGTAGTTAAGGTTATGGTATATGGGTGATAACCCATCATGAGAACCTTAGCCAATATAGAAAAGCAAAAAATAATTTCACATAGTTGGTAGTAACAATTCATCCGGAAATTCAAAGTAAATAAGTGACAAGTAATTCTTTGAATTCCAATTGGCAATAAAGGGACATGGAAGTGGGGCAATGGTTGTTAGTCTTAAAAAGGAAACCTAAAACCTTGGTAAATTTAACAATGGAGGGGTATGGTATGGCATATATGGAGCATATGATAGAATGAAAAAATGGAATTATCAACATCAATGGGCATGAATCGAGACCGAGAGGAGGAAGAAAGATAAAATAGAAGAAATTTTGCGACTGGAACAACAAACTTCGTTTGGGTTAGTCTTGAAAGTGAAAGCTAAAGAGACAACATTTTAATGAATAATTAAAACAAACACTTAAAAGAAATGAGATTTCAGTTGCAAAGAAAGCTTCAATTATATACTTACAACAATCGACAAGATAAAAGATAGACGCTACCTGAAGGGGAGGTTTGTATTATGTTCACCATTTTTTACAACATTTAGATTTATAAAAATACTAGTTCTTTATCAATAAATTTAACTTCAATTGAACATAGACAAAATAGGTTTAGTTAAACTATAAGGAACTTAGACAAAGTAATCAGAGAGAGTATAGAGGAATGGAGACATCACAATATTTTTGTTCTGGAGAACACTTAAAGGGTTATGCAAAGTAATTAATATGGATTGTCAATAGCAAAAATTATCGGTCTATGATAAAACATTATTCGTCCTTTTCTCATCAAAGTCACAGGTATTTATAGGTTACATGGGGAAGGAATTCTTCCCGCCCTTTTTCTCCGTTGGCCTCCCAACGTTCTCCCTCTATACATTTAATCACATGCCTATTTACAAGGTGATCATGGGGAATGTGGGTTGAATACTTAATATTTCCTCTGAATCATGCTCCCGGTTGTAATGAAAGTGGGGATGAATGAAATAAATCATGGGAGAATGACGGTTATACTCATAGATCGTAGGATCATGGGGTTATGGGCGTCTCGCCCCCTCGCCTTGCCAAAGATGATTATCACGCCCGTACATCGCGCCCTCGGGCATAATTGGGCTAGGTTCTATTTTACGTATTGGGCCGTTCCTATTGGGCCGTTGTATAGGTCATTTAAATAATGTTTGGGCCTTGCTAAATACACCCCTTATATTTTTATCCGGTCAACAGCCCCCCCAAGCATGAGGCTTAGTGGAGGCGAAATGGTGATAATGGACGAATTTCCCGCTGGTAACCGCTTCCTTGCGTGGTGAACTTCCTGGGTTTGTATATGTCCCACGATACGCTTTTCTTCCTTTGGCGCTGAGTACTATAAATAAGATGTCATTGAGTCGTTTCTGTCACACAATTTTTTCCATACTCCTTTCTTTAATATAACTATGAATTCCACAACTTCTGTTCTTGAATCTCCCGTGGTCAGAACTATTAAGGATCTAAAAGGTTTACTTTGCCATAACATAGATGCTTTGATTGACCAGGTGGATAACTTTTATGATTTCGCTGAAGAGCTCAGACCATCTTCCTGGAGGCTAACCAATCCAGAACTGCGTTTCCTCGAGAGAGTGATGCACCTTAAGGATGGCTTAACCGATGATGCTGCTTTCATTGAATTTATTGAGGATGCTCACCATCTCCATCCCGAGCTGGTTTCTGATTTATTTGATCAGACCTGGCGTCTGAAAGAGAGCATGAGAGTTCATGAGGAGCTCCTGAACTTAGCATTTACTGAAGAAGATGCGGTGACGCATCGTATGAAGGCTTTGGAAGATGAATTGAAGATTTTGGCCAAGAAGAAAGAAGAGCTCCGTGTGAGTAACAGGGATGAAATCACCGATGTGCTTTTCAAGCGTCGTGAACTTACGCGTCTTGAAGTCAAGACAAAGACCTTGGGAGAAGGGCTCAAAAAGATTAATGAAGACTTGGTGAAGTCCAATAAATACAAACGTGCCCTGGAAGACATGCAAACCATGGCTTTGGATGCCGCTCCTGATGTTTAGATGCTTTTGTTGCTTTGATGTAGTTTCAACTGTTCTTTTCCTTTCAGTAATTTTCCTTTCCATGCATTTCCCTTATTGTACTTCTCTTTTGGATGAATGAAATGAATTTTCTTTCTTAATTTCCAGCTTTCATATATCTTATCAAATACCAAATAATAAAAAACAAAGAAATATAGCAAATTTCGCCTCTTTCTCTAGGCAAACAAAATGCCATGCCTTAAAGCGAGAAGTTTTTTGTCATATGCTAAAGGCGTTAAGATACCACGCCATAGACGAGATATTAAACGTTTCTTCTTCCACTTTAATTTCAATTTTGCCAACTGTCACAAACGTGTTACCTACGCTGACACGTGTTCCCATACATTGTTTTACCCAATGGATAACTGAACGTTTCCACTTCACTGACGGTTTTTCGCCTATAAATACATCATCCTTCTTTCTTCAACTATTTTCCCATATTCCAGACTTTTTTCTTCCTAAAATTTCTTGCGTTCATCTCAGATCTAGTTTTCCTTACCGGATTTTCTAGCGAAAAACTCGCTAACAATCCACTCCCTCTGATTTTCTCGCTCTCCAACCGTCTAATCTCTGTCAAGGTATTTTTGTTTCTTACCCTTTCTACCTAAGTGTTTTATTTTGCTTTAATCATGGTTCTTTTACGCGAACTTAGCGGTGCGATGGATTATCCCTTAGTAATTCATCCTATAGGTTCTGATTGGGAACGTCACGTTCGTGCCCATTATAGTAGGGCTGATGGAACACTAAACATTAACGGTTATTATGAAGAAATGTTTGTGTTGCTCAAGTGACTCCAAACAACACAAGAGGAGGGTGAATTGTGTACTCAAAAAACAGATTAAAAATAAGCACTTAAAAAAGTTAATAAAATAAAATAAAATGGTTGTAAATAAGTTTAAATAAAATTAGAGAGTACAAATACAGTTGCCGAAAACAAGTAAATAAAATGAAAATAACTTGCAAGGAAAATAAAAGAGATGAAAGGGAAAGGAGAAAGAACACAAAGAAATTATACTGGTTCGGGAAAAACAAAGGGTCTACTCTAGTCCGCAAGGAAAGCACCTTGAGATTTCACTAAACCAAGCTTTTATAACAGGATAAACTAATACCTATACAACTAACTCTCAACACAAACAATGAGATATCACCTCCCTTGTGCAAGAGCCTCTAAACCAAGAGATATCACCTCTCTTGTAAACCTTGGGATCACACACAATACAATAGAGATTACAAAGATTGAAAGATTACACCAAATGTGTAGATATAACAAATTGAAGTACAAGTACTACAAAGTAAACTATGTAGTATAAAAAAGCTCTCAATAAAATATATTAACAAGTGTAAAAATAATGAGTGTGATGAGTATTATTTTTTGATAGAATTTCAATGAAAAATGGAGTTATCAAATGAGCTATTATAATACACATATTTATAAAACAAAATGAGAGTGTGGTGTGGTGTGGTGTAATTTGATGCATAGTATTACTAGATTGTTTCCAAGTGAAAATATGCCATATACAATTCATGCCAAAACGGTTTTTCACATAGGGCCAGCTGCTTTCTTTATCTCGCTTGCCGTTAGTCCGTCTAGCGCCTTTCTTTCGGTTGGGGTCCGTCCCGGGGCTTAGACCGCTTGGGTTCTATTTTTCTCGAAGGCAGTCAACGTGTCAGCCATTCCTCTCCCATTAGACTTGTAAATCCTTTGCACTTTTTCCTTCTCTCCCTCTACTTTATTTGACAGGGGCGGATAATACCACTCTATCAATAACAAGAATACAGTAGCAATTCAGTATCAAATGGTTTGAGCTCGGATGCAACCTACTATCTATCGATAGGCTAAAACAGACTGCTATTGGCTGCTTTGCCTATCTATTCTATTATGGCCGGCTTGGAGACATCAGAGGAAGACTGTCATTTCTATCCGGGTACGATCCTTCATTCATTCGTTGAACCTTGGTGATAACCATTAGCATTGAGGTCAATCACCACACCACCGCTATCCTATCATATGACATTACATGACGAGAGAGTGCATGATCAACACACACCTACCTAAAGCGCCTACGTTCCGCTTGATGCCAATACAAGCACAACCTAACTTGCACGAGATTCAACAACCGAAACTACAGGTAGTCCCGAGGGGACGGCATCCTCCTATAATAGTTAGCAGTACTGAACAAGCGAGTCATCGGTCAGGGGAAAGAAAACGTCTTTAAAAAAAAAGAACAAAAAAGGACATCACTCTAATCCCTGAGAACTTCCTTGATGATTTAGCAATTGAGAGACGGTTGCGACAAGTAAGAAAGTGGGCCACCCGGGAACTGGAAGATAAAAAGAGTTCCTTTTGGCTTATATAATAAGATTTTGGCTTAATTACACTTTTGGTCCCTTATCTTTATTTTAGGTTTCAAATTGGTCCCTTATCTTTTAAAAGTTTCAAGTTGGTCCCTTATCTTTATTTTAGGTTTCAAGTTAGTCCCTTCCGTCAATTTTTTAACTATTTCCGTTAAATTTGGACACATGGCAAACTAATTTAGACACGTGGCATACTTGGACAGATGACACGTGTCCAATTTTAACGGTAACAGTAAAAAAATTGAAGAATGAGACCAACTTGAAACCTAAAATAAAGATAAGGGACCAACTTGAAACTTTTAAAAGATAAAGGACCAATTTGAAACCTAAAATAAAGATAAGGGACCAAAAGTATAATTAAGCCTAAGATTTTTATAAATAACTAAACTCTAACTGGGCAGACCCTTAATCACTTCTAGTGGACTATGCATAGGACTACCCACGGAGCGGTGAAAAGACAGAAAGTATTCTTATTGATTGATTCTAAGGGAGAACGAAGGACGGAGTGGAGGATGGAGGCGGATCGGTTGGAACGCGGGCTAGCCGGCCGGGAGGTTCGATTCCTCCCCATTCCTATTTACTCGATCCATTGTTCGTGCAATCTTAAGGTTCATAGTCCTTTAGCTCTTATTACATTGGTTGACAGTGGCTTATGAAAGTGGTACCCCTTTGTTTACTTTAAACAGTGGTTTACACAGGTTGAATGATACAAGCAGGAAGCAAACAACAGGAAGAACTAGAGCAGGTGTAGATTCTAGTTATCGGGGTTCTGTCTTTCGTGATCGTTAGGAAGAGCCGGATGCTAGTGATCTATATTTTTATGTTTGGGATCAAAAGATTCTGATGTTCGTAAGCGAGACCCAGATCCTCCAGTAGCACCAGCAACAACAAATAAGCTACCACCTGATCTTGACCCTGACTGACAGAACGGAATTCAAAGTTGAAGAAAAGTAATGGTTGAAGAACCTTGTCTCACATCTCTTCGTGGCCAAGGTGGAAAAAGCACAACTCCGTCCAGTATCTTTCCCAGAAAATATCCCACCCAGTAGAAGTGTGGATGGACCGGCGTGGATAGGGGAATGTCCCACCATCATATAGTCCAATTCCTTTCCAGTGTCAGCATTCCAGTGTACGCATATCTAGGCGCAGTTCCTGTAGATGACCTTGTTGATCCGGGACCAGAGCCTGTTGACTAAGTAGCAGATAGACCCTAGGAGGGGACGCCCGCAGCAGAGTCAACATAGAGAGCAGGGGCAGGAACATAACAAGCTCCATAGCCGGTTGTTAACCTAATAGCATGATGGGCATAGACAATACCATAGGTTGGTTCCAGATCGAGCTATTAAAGCACTTGACGGAATGAAACCAAAAATCTGGTAGAGGAAAAGGCAAGAGTCTATTTAGTAGACTTAGTTGCGTATGTTGAGTAAAGAACAGCCCCGTGAAGCTACCTACGGGCTTTCCCTCTGTCTGGCGTGCATCCTTCCCTCTCCTCCTTTCTATCATTAGAAGCAAAGAAAGGCAGGAGCTGGTTTTTAGTCCCAAGTAACAGATTGAGTAGCTTTTATAACCAGCATCTAAGTAACTTCCAGATCTATAGTCACCATCAGTGTAGATTCTCTAGGTGCAGGGGAAGCAAGCACCGAAATTGGTGCCTCTTCCTTTCCAGCTCCTCTAGTAAAGAAAGGATCACCTCCGCCCAATAGAGCCTAGCCCGAGAGAGGACTTCTCCAGTGTGGATCGAAATGGTCTCGTGAAGCCGGTCCCCAGACAGCCAACCGAAGACTCTCAGAAAAAACAACCTTGACATGCATGACCTCAGAATCTGAGATCAAGAGAGAACTAGTGATCAAGAATTACTCGATCCCTAACTGACAGATTCGATGATGAGAGTTTCAGATTCAGGAATCGATAAATTCGTGACTATAGATAAGAATTCGGATATGCTGAACATCTTAGTCTGAGTATGCCGGGTATGTCTTTGCCCAGTGGATTGGAGAATCAATAGAGCTCGTGGTTGATCTTCCAAATCCCGATCCGCTTCTTCCCCTTTTTCATTGTATTAAACCGGACGCTAGCCCATTATATGAGAACCTGTCGATGGTTTAGCAGCGGAGATCCTTCACCTTTTCCATTGGTCTTTGCTCTAAGCTTGAACAAGGGCTTTCTCTCTGCTTGAGTGGCTGGCTTGAAGCTACAACAATCAAGGCTGGGCCTTTTATTGCTCTTCTCTTGTCCCCTCGGGCTTTTTATATAAAATAAAGGCAAGCGGTGAAACTGGAAAACTATCAATGCTTTTCTCCCTGTCTTTCCACTCATATAATGAAAAAAGAATTAATCTCGGATACGTACGTCTTATTCCGTGATCCATTTAATGAATCATTAGAGTGCGCGTTGCGTGAGGAGTTAAGGAAGAGCTATTCCAGTCGATTGATCCTCCGCTTCTGGCCGTCTCGCTCCCATTGCTTTGTTGGCTTGGCTGACAGCCCGCCCCTATCGCTAATCAGAGAGAGGTAGAAAATCGAATGTTGTGGTGGCCTTGAGCTCTTCTTCTTTCCGCCCTCTTTGCCGCAGCTATTCCATCTGGTGGTATACTAGAGTCTGCCTAAAGGCTGCTCTTCTGTATGACCCTTAAGTAAGGGCGATGGAACTCTTATACTTCCTTAATTTATCCGCAATCGCTATGTCACAAAGTTGGGTAAGCAGTAGAACTCGTTGCCCTTTCTTCCACGCTAGAAGTGAAAGCCCAGCCAAGTTCTTGGAGAATCTTTAGTTTCTGGTGTTGGGCGAGATGGGGAGAAAACTCCACTCCTTGGTTCAGCCCTTCTTCTCCCACAGACAGACCTGGGTGGGGATCTCTACTCGAATAGAAGGCGCGAACTCATCGATGCTATGACAGCCCTTCCTAACCGCTGCTGTTTTCTCATCTCAGGCCGAGTTGAGGGCATGAGCTTCTATGATTCCTGAACTGTAGCTTTTGCGCCGGCTGTCTTATTTCTTTAACAAAAAGAAAGGTGATCAGTGCATTTTAATGCACTTTTTAATCACTCTGTGCTGTGGCAATTTTATGACTTCTCCTGCTAATTTGGTATTTTTATCATGTTTTGTGTTTAGAGTCTAGTTTGGCTATTATTTATGTTTTGCTATTTATTTTCGTAATAAACAGTAATTTGACACCTTCTCATTGTGCAGACCATAACTTGGGCTAAGAATATCGGATTGAGGCGCGGGAAGATGCGTTGGAAAGCTAAGCGAAAGAGCTACAACTTTCATGTTGAAGCCGAAATCCAATTTGGAGCGCAAAGGAGTCATATTTACTCGTCATGTTTCAGACTTACAAAGATTTAATTATTTTACAGCATAACTATATTTTTCGGCCCAATTGTTTTGTGGCCTGTTTTGCTTGCTTATAAAAACCCAAAATTCTGACCCAGGTCAGTTCTTACACTTCATTCACGAATTTTATGAACCCTAGAGCAGCCACCACTTGAATGGAGAACTAAATCCTTCTTTCAATTCGTTGGTGCAAGGAACTCGTTTTAGATTCTTGAGGTCTGTTTTTAATAGCAAATTCTGTTTTATATTCATGTTCTGTTATGTCAATTTCGTGTTCTTAATTCAGTATGAAATTGAATTATAATGATGCTTAATCACTCTAATTCGATTCGACACCGTTTATTCAATTTAGTTTATCGCTTGTATAGATTATATTGAATAGGAATTGACATAAACTTTGAGCGCTTAGCAAAAAGGGTTGATTGAATTCAGTAAGGATATTAATCTGACATTAGTACGCTTGTTTACTATTGCCTATGATTAGTTGAACGCATTTGACGCTTGTTTGAATGGAATTCGTATAAAATTGTTAACGCTTGTTTATTTCGGTTTTATAAATCAACCAGAACATGAGCATATAATGAATTTATTCTTTGTGAACCATATGATAGAATCAAGAATGAGTTACCTAAAGCCAACGAATTGATCGTTTTAAATCAATCGAATCTCACACTTTTCTTACGTTCTGTTTGCAAAACTAAACCCCCATAATTTACAGTTTTTGAATTGTTTCTAATATAGTTAAACTGATTGTGAGTCTTTGGGAAATGACCAAGGTTAACTACCTTGTACTACTTTTCTTAAAACATTATTTGACCACGAAATGACCGTGATCAAAAGGCCAGTTCTTGTCTAATCGATAGTGGCTCGTTCCTCTTATTATGGTTGAGCTGCCACTAATTGACTAACCTCAGTCAGGATCTCTGATCCCTACGACATGATCTCAGGTTCTTCCTCGGCCCCTTTCTTCTGTCTTTGACTTTGTGCTTTTTATGTCCTAGGTAGGCTTCTCTTCTCGCTACTCCAGTCTAGTGGGGAAGGTCTGTTGGATTGTGGTGTTATGACTAATTAATAAATAGCGTATATTAAAGTGATGATATGATGCCCAGGCTAGGAACTGCTATTATGCATAGTAGGGTGTTGTTCCCTTTCCCGAATGAAAGAGAAAGATCCCAATAAAAAGGAAGTAGGCTTCGGTTCAATCTGGGATCGAACTATCCTCTTTTCTTTGGGTTTGCCTCTTGTCGAGGCTCTTTCTTCTTTCTGTGACTTGGCCCGTGCGTGAAGGTCTGTGTCCGTTCTTGCACCTTCCCGTGGTACTGGCTAATCCTGGAGATCTGGTTCTAGAACCGGGTGCGGGTGAATAACTCATCATGAATCTATTTCGTACGCTGAGGCTTCTCCTTCCCGGCCGTGAACAAACACTGCTTGAAGACAAGAAAGGTTGGGACAAAGACCTCTCTTTCTAATCTCGTAGGAAGTGGAAAGGAAGTAGCTTGTGCTTGGCGTGCTCTAAGCTCCGAAGCTGATGTTCTATTGAATTAACATCAACAACTCGTGAAATTTAACTAATGGCCGAAGTCCTTCTTCGCGCACAGCCAGACCTTCTGCTCGATTGTTTGTTGTGGAAGAAGGCTGGAGTCCGTCTCTCTGGATAGAATGTGATCTCTATCTCTCAACTCCCCCTCCTCGACTTCCATTGAAGTAAGGGCCCTTGCTGGATTGCTGTCTTCCGCCATTCAATGATGTTGTCAGTTTGTTTGTTTAAGTCAGACAGACAGCTTTAACACTTTCCGTGCTCTTACAATCTCTTTTATAAGAGAAAGAGAGATGGAAGAGAGTTTCACCAGGTTAGACCACTAGAAGGAATGGAATGATGGCTTACACCACTAGGATAGGAGCTATTCCACCAAGATCAAATGAGGGTCGGCCAACTAGGGGACTTAGCCAAAGGATTCCTATTAACTTTATCAAGGTACCTCTCTTATTATATTAAAAGGCTAGTTAAGAAAGATAAAAAGAGAGTTGGAATGCATCGACAACTACTCCAATAGACAAAGAAAGGAGGGCAACTTAGCCGGCTAAACGATACCCAAATGGTCAACCCCCGCTGCTTAACCGGAATCGAAGACTAGAAAGCTAACACAGAATAGGTTAGGTACTTTACGGAATATGGATGTAGTACTGAACAACTAATGGAAAGCGTACGGGATCTATGGGCTAAGATATTTTTCCACCTCAAGCCAAAGGAAATTCAACCTTTGCCGATAGACCAATCAATGGTGAAACAACAAGCACATAAACTCGATCTTCAGCCCTTGCTTCGGGAGGGAGTTTATCAATACAAGGATTAGGATCTGAATGAAAGGCTTACTGAAAGTCTTATGCCTTAGGGTGGGTGAAAGACCCCAATCCACTCGATACAAGACTTACAACACAAAGAAAGAATCCCTACAAGAAAAGAAGGAGACTTTACCTTTACTTAGAGAGGGGAAAATGAACCGAAAAATTATAACATGAAAAAGGCGTAATTCCTTACTCTAGCAAGTCCGTGATAAAAACCTGACTCTAACAAGTAAGCAAGTAAACTACCTTTCGTTGGGAGAGTTTTTCCTTAAGTTTCTTTCATGCCTCTTCAATCGATATCGAAGAAGGTCACAGAGGTACTAGGCAACAAGAACATGCCATAAAATGCATTATGGAAAGCCTTAGGACGGAATTCTATTATTTTTAGTAGTAAGTAAGAGTAAGGAGCAAAGCGTTCAGGTAGAATATGCGCAAAAAAGACTAGAGTTCATAAACCGGCGGATAGGGTCAGAGGTTAGCATTCCTGCAGTTAAGTAGGACGAATAGTAACTTTTCTGATACTCTTTGATGAGAGATAGGCGAGGCGGGAGTCAGCGAGACGTAGCAAGTAACCCTTCACATATAGGATTGTCCTGACAGACGGTATGCAATCATATGTGCCCAGAACTCATGGTGCATCAGAAGTAAAGAGGCCATTGAAAGAACGAGCCCAACTAAAGAGGGGGGATAAGTTTTTACATTTACAGAAGTAAGTGGTAATTGATATCATAGGCTAAGTTAGACCAAAAGCTGCAAATTTGGACTGGAAAGGGTTCCGTTCACTGAAGAAGGTACAACCGGAGGAGAGAGAAGAACCTCCGAGTATTCTAGTCTAACAGTAATGGTGTAGTACCACTTATACCACTCAATAAGTGGTATAAGTGGTATATATATCTATTTGTTTTAATGCAGATCATGGATTTGATGCCAACACAATCAAAATTCAATTATGGCAATTTGATATATATCTATTTTAAGAAGTAAACCTTACGAAATGCCTTTTTGAAATTCAGCAATGAAATGTAATTAAATTTAGAGGAATACACATGCTGAAAATTATTTTTAAAATCATAATTAAATTACGCAATTTTGAAAATAAATTATGTCAAAATATTTTTATGTAAAATCACATTTAAATAAAATTATTGTGAGTGTGTGATATATTTTCAAGAGAGCTTTTTCTACTACTCACATAAGGATCCTAAAAAGATATAGATTATAACTTAAAAGATCTATAACCCAAGTCTTGAAAGTTTAATCCACTATTCCGCTTTTTGCATCTTGGTCATTCTTGAACTTCTTTTGTCAATCATCAAAACAACAATGTTCTTGTCAAGACATATATTTACAGTTTGGATTCCCAGTTAGTTATAGTGATTTTGAGTCCGGGAGCAGCGATAGTGATAGCGATAGTAGTGGGAACAATAGTGATTGTGTCATTATCTCTCTGTCTTCGTTTAACTCAAAAAAACCCTAACAATCGCTCTTTAATTGTTGCAGACTCCGTCGCAACGATATCTACATCAATGGAGATATCTTCTAGGTTTAACTCAAACAAGTTTGTCTTTACTTTTAGGAAGGTCATCAAAGCATCTAGTTCCAGCAAAGAGAACCGTGTCATGGTCGATCTTGTCGCTGAGGGAGAATATGTGACTACTGTTAACAATCAGGAACCACACTACTTCTATATGTATACTCACCTCCTCCAAACCCTAAACCTTTGGCTTCCTTTTACTGCCTTTGAGAGTTAGATCTTGAGGGTAATGAACGCCGCCCCCTGCCAACTCCATCCCAACAGCTGGGCCTTTATGAAGGCTTTTGAAATTGTTTGTGAATACCTAGAGATAGTTCCCACTGCTGGAATTTTCTTTTGTTTCTTTCAAGTTAAAAATGTCTCTCCCCACTCTCTCATTTCCATCAGTAGTCAAACCAACCGGGGGCGATTCGCTCTGTTCGCATCCAACTTCAAAAATTATAGGGATACCTTTGTTCGTTTTCGCTGTGGGGAAGGGTGTCCAGAGCTCATGTTTGACGAGTCTGGGAAGCCCTTGTTCCCTTTTTACTAGTCTCCAGCCCCTCGACTCATCAGGGGAACTAGGGTGGAGACCCTTAATGAGTATGAGCGGGATGCTATTAAATATCTCTCTAGATTTAAGGTGATGGGTTCCAGTGATCTCATCGCTAGGGAACATAAACCTCAATCTCTTGGGGAATACATGTGTATGCAAATTTTGTTCACTCTTTTAATGTTATGAATTTTATTTCTATCTAATACTTATTATTATGATTTCTCTAATCTTGTCCCATATGTGTCTGGTTTTGTAGCTTCAATGTCTACTCTTTCAGCCAAGCATAGGGCGGCTCTTGTTCTCAAGGCGAGAGAACAAAAAGCCCAAGCAGCTGCCGCCGCCACCTCTGCCGATGCTGTGGCGTAACTGTTGGTGGATGAGAGTGGCACCCAAGGCTCAATGATGAAGAAACAAGAGGAATCCATGCGGATTTCTGTTGAAATTCCTAAGAGAAAGAAGGTCGCCCCTGATGAAGAAGAGGGGGAGGTTATTGAGGCAACTGAGAAGGAAGAGAATGCCCAGGAGTAGTGGTTTGCCTCCTCCATTTCTTGGCAGGAGTAGCCAAAGTCATGCTGATATGGGGGGCGCGACCAAAGATACCTCTCCCTCCATTACTTGCTGCAGCGCTAACCCTAAAAAGACGAAGAAGAAAGGGACCTCGCACCCCAGCTTTTGGACCAAGGATTTTGACTCCTTGTCCTATGTTGATGAAGGTTTCAAGAGGTTCGCTGACTCCTCCTCCCTTTATGAACTTGATCTTGAGGATTTTAGGAAAGCGACCATTGATCGTCATATCCAGGGCGCCATGCTTAGCTATTTCCCTTCTTCTCGCAAGGAGCTTGAGACTATAGATGCTCGAAACAAGATGAAAGTGGCGGATGAGAGTCTAAGCTCTCTTGAAGAGGAGCATGCTGCCTCTACGACCAAGCTTGAGGGTGACATCAAGGAGATGAAGGCCAGTAAGGAGGAGGAGGTGAAAAAAGATGTGGAGGCGAAGGAAAATGAGTGGGCCAAAGAGAGGAAAACCCATGTGGATGAGCTGACCACTTTGAGGGAGAGGGCAAAGACTCTGGAAGAACAGCTCACCTCAGTGACCAAAGAGAGAGATGAAGCTATCTCTCAGTGAGGCGAGCCAGCCAAGGAGGTAGATGCCCTTTCCGCCAAGGTGGGAAGCTTAGAGTTCTTTTATGACTCTGTCCCTAAGACTACTGTATGGAAGGAAAACTTAGGTTCACTGGATAGTGATCTAAGTATGCATCTTAAGTTCAATTTGGAACCTGGACAATTGTTTGTAAAGAAAGACATTCTTGAGAACCCCGCATATGAAGCATTCAAGGAAGAAATCAAGAAAAATGTGGATACTGAAAATGAGACGCTGGAAGAACTGAAGACAAATCAAAGGGAAATCAAGTCTACTTTGGAAACCATCTTTTGTATTCAACAAAATAGGAACCCTTAGGATTTGTTTGAGTAATATATTTGAGCACAATATGTTCTTTGTATTTTGATTATTTTGTTCTGAACCTTTTATATATGACAATTATCTTTGAATGATCCTTTAAATGATTTATGTATGTTTATTATTGTTATATGATTTATTGTTATGCACATATTCTTGAAATAAGACAAGACACAAAACAAAAAGATCAAGATAGAAGCAAATGAAAAGTAAATGTTTTTATTAAAATAGTGAAGATTCCTTATTACATAAAGCCTAAGAGAAACTAATTGGAATCTCCTTCTGAAGGAGCATCCCTCCTCTCGGATTCCACAGTACTCTCAGAGGTAGCATATTCAGTATCAGACTCTGAATCTTTTTCTCCAGACTTAGTATTAAGATCTATCACTTTTTGTCATCTTCTTTGAATCTTTCTGCTTTGACTTGTTGTCTTCTTTCTTATTTCTTTTGTGCAAAGTTGATAATTTACTATCTGTTCTTTTCATTATGACCTTCTTATTCCTAAGATTATTTTTGATGAATAAAATGACTAGGATGTTCTCCTTTTATAAGCTTTTATAACGCCAATGTCTCAACTTTTAACAACAAGTTCATTAAATTGGACATAGTTGTAAATACCTCTTTGACTTGACAATATTGGTTGTTACGCTTTGACTGCTTAGTTTTTACTGTCTTTTTGTTAATGACAAAAGGGGGAGAAATGAGTAAGGAATAATGTGTAAAATTGTTGTTTTTCAAATTCAAACTCTGAAACTTTTTGTCAAATGGGAACATGTGATACTAATGAGATTCATTTTTTTTATCACTATCTATTGAATTTTATTAAAGGGGAGCAAATTTATTATTTGAAGTTCATTATTCATAGATAACTTTATGAAAAGGGTGCAACTTTTTCAGAAAGCTATTTCACTATAAGAGAGGAATAACTTACAAACCTTGGCCTCTGAATAGTAAAAAATGAATAATCTAAGTCATATAATAAATTGCATCTTAAACTGATAAAAATTAATTTTGGATAAAACTTAGGGGGAGCTTACAAACCTAACCCTGGGATTATCAGACTTAGGGGGAGCTTGCAAAACTCAGAAACCTAATGTCAACATAGTTGAATTTTGTCAACAAAAATTGTATTTAATACTTATGTTTGTCATCATAAAAAACGGGGAGATTGTTGGAACAAAATGAATGTTTATAGAAAAACACCCTCATAAGATTTTGATGATAACAAAGTATTAAATGTACAATTGGTAGTACTAATGTTTTGAATTAAGTGTGCAGGTTATTTTGAAATTTAGTACACTTTATCAGAACTCATTTAGTATAAAAGCTTTCTGAAGAAGACAGATTCTGAAGAACACGCAGTAAAGCTCTAAAGCTTTAAACTCTGAAAAAGCTATGAAGATTTGAACTCTGAAGCAGCTATGAAGCTGAACTCTGAAGACCTTCAAAAGTTGAACTCGCAAAGCTTTCACAAGCTAAAGTTATAGTCCTGAAGAACACTCTGTTTTTAACAAATTACGCTGTTTTGGTAAATCTAAAGCTTAGAGGACATTCCTTGATAGATGAGAGCACAAGCTTAAAGGATAACTCTCCACAACGTCAAATTCAAATTTTATCTATAAGGAGGAGCGTATTGTACTGGTACAATTATTACTCCAAATGGTGGAGCAAAGGAACAAAGATAAAGTAGTGGAATTGAATTACCTCTTATGTGTAAGAAATTCAATTTCATGCTTCAAGAAATCTTATTTCTACAGCTGTCCATCTAAAATGGTATTATTCATCAATGTATCTATTTACTTCCATATAAATAGATATCCTTGATTGAATATAAAATTCTAATGAACCGATAGAGCAAAAAGTAATTTTTGAAAGTATTAAGTCAACAGTTCAAAACTATCTGAGCCTCTGAAGAACATTGTTATTCACTAAATGTGTTAAGTGTCTTAATTTCTTAGGAAAAACGTAGTAGTTAAGAAATACTCCTACGTGAGTTATTTTGTTTTTGATAAGTCTCTTGTTATGTGTAACTTGAGCAATTTGGAAGTCTCTTGTTAGTTGTAGCTTGAGTAATTTGTAAGAAGTCTCTTGTTAGTTGTAACTTAAGCATTAGAAGTCTCTTGCTTGTGTTCTTGAGCACTAGGATTGTAATCTTTAGTGATTATAGTGAAATTCTTTGTGTTCATTCTCTCTCTCTCTCTCTCTCTCTCTCTCTCTCTCTCTCTCTCTCTCTCTCTCTCTCTCTCTCTCTCTCTCTCTCTCTCTCTCTCTATGTCTTTGTATTTATTGTGTTAAGTTTTCCGCTGCCTAAAGACTCTGATAGATAGCAATATCTTGAAAAAGTTTTCATTTCTAAAAACACAATTCAACCCCCCCTTCTTGTGTTTTTCACACTGTCGCGGTGATTTTTGGATATCGAGTTATTAATTAACTTCGAATCACAATTTAATATTCCACCACCGATCTTTAATTTATCCGAGGGAAAGGGAAAAAGTTCGAAAAAAACCCTATTTTTTAGAGAACAAGGTTCGGGGGTTGGTTATACGAAGGGAAGGTACTAGCACCCTAAGTATCTATAATACTCTATAGGAACCTCTTGTTTTTATTCTATCTATGTGCTTTATTTTAATTGCTTGTAAAAAATGTATAAGTGGGAAATTAAAGTAGTGATAAAAAACGCTTAAAGTGATGAAAAAGAAGAAAAATGTTTTTGTTGATTTTATTGATTGGAGAGACAAGTCTCATGCCTACGTACCCGAGGGATCAAACCACCGTAGTTCGGGGTAAAAAGACGAGTAAACCTTGTTTGTTTGATTTTAAGATTTTGAAAATGGTTTTAACATACCAAAAGCCAAAAGTGGCAAAATGTGAGTTCGATTGATGTTAATTTGTGAAGAAAGTCTATATGGTTAAATTGATTGAGATTTGATTATGAAAATATGACGCGGACACTTGGTTTAAAATCCAAGGTTTTCTGAGAAAATATTTTGAGTGATAAAAGACGCTTGGTTTAAAATCCAAGGTTTATGCATGATTAAAAATGTATGAATGAGAAAAATGCACTTGGTTTAAAATCCAAGGTTTTAGGAGGAAAAAAAAAGGGACACTTGGGTTAAAGTCCAAGGTTTTAGCGATAAAAGAAGCCATTGGTTTAAAGTCCAAGGCACTTGGTTTAAAATCCAAGTTTGGGATAAAAAAGACTCTTGGGTTAAAATCCAAAGTTTTCACGATAGAAAAAGACGCCGTTGGTTTGAAGTCCAAGGCACTTGGTTTAAAATCCAAGTTTGCGGTAAAAAGACTCTTGGGTTAAAATCCAAGGCTTTCATGATAAAAAAGACGCCGTTGGTTTAAATTCCAAGGCTTTGAAAAGTGTATGATGACAAAATATTTTGATGCTTGATGATGTTGAAAAGAAATTGTTTTTGACTTTTTGAAAGAGGTTTTGACCTCATTTTTTAGAACAAAGTGATTAATTATTTCCATTGGAATGTTGGGTTCCAAATTAATAAAAAGGTAGCGCGAAAAATAATAACGTCGCAATGAGCAAATTAAGCGCGAAGACAATCCGTAATGATATTTTGATCAAAACGGTGTCTTTTCCCTCGGAATTTAAAATTACACATATGGACGGAATGCGATAAAAATAAATATGCATGAGATGCAATTTTTCATTTATGAGTACATTGGCCTAATCACACTCTAAAATCTTTGCAAGAACATAAATATGAAATGATGCAAGAGAGGGGGTATGCTATGCACTTTTATTTAGAGTTTACATTTGGCCTATTTACATCATAAATTCAAGAGCAAAAATAAATGACAATTAATAAAGCGATAAACACTCAATATTGTGATGATAATGATGTTGCAAAAAAAAGGTAAATATGATAAATAAATGAGCGTAATGAAATAATATGAAATGCATGGATAAATAATATAAATAAATACGAAACTAAAAAAAGATGAAAATAAGCCTCGACATCGTGCTTGATTGGCTAAAATAATAGCTAAAATAGCTTATGCCAAAAGCACTTATCTCATAAGCTAAAAAAATAAAATAAAATTAAAACAGGGGGTGTGAAAATTAAAACGAAATAACAAGGGGGTGCAAAAAGCTAACTAAACAGCAAAGCCCAGCCCACATAGGCCTTTCTGTCCAAAAACAAACAAAAAAATCGCAGGAACAACCATGACCGTCTGATGGATCAGACGGCCCTGATCTAAAATTAAAAAGAAAGGATCTAGGCCATCTGATAAGGATCAGTGGCTGATAAGCGAGGGTGCACGGTGTGCTGCGATAGACACGCGCACACCGGATCGGGTTGGGGGTATAAATACCCCTAACCCTAAAAAAATTCATTTTTCTCAATCTTCTTCTCTCTTCCTTCTTCTCCGCCGCGGCGGCTCTCTCTCTCACGTTTCTCTCTTCTCTCCTTCTCAAACTTTCTCACGTTTTTGCAATCTCTCTTCTCAATCTCTCTCGATCTCTCTAATTTCTTGTTCTAAATCGTTCTGTTTAAAAAAAAAATTCGAAAGAAGGATTTGGAAAAGACCTTGATGATTCTGGTTTGTTGTTTTGATTCATCTTCCCTGTTTCGATTTCAAACTGTTTTTTTTCTGGTTTGATTGATTTGGTTTCGATTTTCTGTTTTTTTGATTTTTTGGTTATGGATTCAATTTCGGATTTGATGGCTTTGATGGTGATGAACGATGATGAACGCTTTCTCGGTTTGATTTCTGAGATGGTTTTGAAAGATTTTGGTTTGTGGGTTTGGATGGTTTGATGATGGACAACGGTAATGTTGGTTCTGTGATGATGATGATTGAATTTGTTTTTGATTTTTTCTTTGATTTTTGTTTCTGTTTTTTGATTTGATCTAGAAAAGAAAGGAAAGAAATTGTTTCCTTGTTTCTGCGGCTGGATCCTTTTTTTTTTTTCCTCTGTTCTGATTTCTTCTCTGATATATACCCAAAGTTAGGGTTCTCATGATCCACTGGATATATGTTGAATTTCTGTACAAAAAATTGTTTGAGGGTACAAACATCTGAATTGGGACAAAAAAGTACACCTTTTCTGCAGAAATGTGTTCTGCCTTTGCGTGCTGGAGGAAGTTGACCTTGGACAAAAAAAAAAAATTTGATTTTTTGAATTAAATAAAAAAACAGAAAAGGAAAAAAAAACAAACAAAAAACAAATAAAAAAACTGAAATATATATATATATATATATATATATATATATATATATATATATATATAAAAATAAAAAACGAAAAAAGCAAAATAATAAATAATAATAATAATAATAATAATAAATAATGAATAAACACAAAATGAGGTATTTTAAAATACTTCTCTGCCGAAATTTTTCTCGAATCTCCTAAAGAAAATAATAATAGTAATAAAAAGATTTGACTCCTAATTTATCACTTTTTTATAGATTTTTTATCAAAATATAAAACAAAAATATCTTGAAAAATAAAAAGATTCTTAACATATTTTTTTTGGATTTTTAACAAAGATACTAATAAAAAACAAAATAAAATAAACTGAAATATTTTTGTATTTTTGTCATTGATGCATAAAATGCAAGGAAGAAAATATGAAGTGGGATCTTAGGTCAAAAAATGGGGTATGACACACACCTTCAAAGGTGACACTCAGTCTGAAGAGAGTGAAGATCCTAAGGAAAGTGAAGAAGGAGAGAAGAATGTTGGAGACAAGGATATTGGTGACAACCCTGACCTTGTAGACCTATGTTGAAAATCCACCATCCGAGAAGACTGCTACTCAGAGCGTTGCCAAGAGAACAAGGAGTGATAGAGTTGTGGTGTCTACAAGCACACCAAGCATGGAAAAGACTCCTGTGAAGAAGACCGACAAGAAGCCAATGAGGTATGGTCCAACCAGACCCAAGAACACACCTCCCAAGAAGCCTACGCTCAAAAGGAAGGCTCCTTCATCTGATTCTGACTCTGACTACAATGTCGAGCACAATGTCACTCACATTGGTGACATAGAAGAAGAGACCAAATCCAAGGTAAGTAAGAGTGCGCTTACCCTTGTAACCTCTGGAAGAAAGAAGTTCAAAGGAAAGAAGATACCTCAGAATGTTGATGAAACACCAATGGACAACATGTCTTTTCACTCTGTCATTAGTGTGCAAAGGTGGCCATATGTCTACAACAGAAGACTAGGCCTTGAAAGGGAGCTAAGCAAGGAAGCCTTGAAGAACAAGGATGTGATGAACCTGATCAAGAAGGCTGGACTAAGGAGGACTATGACAGAATTTGGTGATTATTTTGATAGGCTGGTGAAGGAATTTATGACCAACATTCCTGAAGAATGTGATGATCCCATGAACAAGGTAAATGTGTGAGTTTCTCTCCCACTGTGATCAACAAGTACCTTGGAAGAAGTGAAGAGCCTCAACCAGAGCTGGAGGTGACTGACAAAGAAGTGTGTAGAGCCATCACTGGTAATCAAGTGAAGATGTGGCCAAAGAAGGGAAAGCTGTCCTCCACAAAGTTAACTCGCATGTATGCCATTCTCAACAGAATTGGAGCTGCAAACTAGGTACCTACTTCCCACACTTTTGATGTGGCTACAGGTTTGGCTAGGTTTATTTATGTCATTGGTAATGAATTAGCTTATGACTTTGGAACCTATATTTTTGAAAGAATCATGAAGGAAGCCAAAACCTTTGCTGCCAAGTGGCCTATACCTTTCCCTACCTTGTGTGGTATAATTCTTAACGAACACCCTAAAATTATTAGAGATGATATTGCCTGCAAGAGGAACCCTCCTCTCACCATTAGTGCTAAGGTGCTGGAAGGGTTAAATGTGGTAACCAATGTTGGGACATCCAGCACTAATATGACATGGAACATGACTAGGAAGCAGATGATTTCCCAACAGATGATTTCCCAGCTGAAGGACAAGCTCCTGAAACTATTGAAGACAAATATGCTATAGAGCGATTTAGAGTTTTAGGCTTTAGTTTTATTTTGTTCATTGTTGTTCTTGCTTGTATCACATCGATACTTTCTAAGGATTATTGTAATCGCAAATCACTCCTAAGCTTTTAAGCACGGAGTTTGGTTTGTTCCTAAGGAGCAAAGATTAGACACGGGTTGTGTGATTGAGAGGGAGTGAGAGGGGTCTCATATCTAGGCAGTTCCTTGGTAGAAGTTAATACGGGTAGTTGTTAGGTGAGAAGCTGCAAACAATTGGCTTGCTGAGAGCTTTGAACTAGCTTTATCATAGTGGACTTCCTTCTTGGATTGGTATCCCTCAGAGTAGGTGTTGTTACGCCGAACTGGGTTAACAAATAACCTGTGTTATTTATTTTCTTTCGTTTTAATTTTGTATGTTTAGCAGGACCAGTGTTGCAACATCGTGCACAACATTGGGACCTCACGTGCCAGAATTTCATATATATATATATATATATATATATATATATATATATATATATATATATAAGGAGTTTCGTCTAGTGTGCACAAGTGAGACAAATCTTTAACCGTGCACAAGTTTGTTTTCACTATTGGATCCAGAAGTTCATTGGACCAAATGAGATGTTATGTTACATATTGATCAAAGTGTGAGACTTATTGATCCAATTATTAAAACAAGTATGTGCATAGTGCAAGACGTGTCTCAGTTGTGCCCCATAGATTTGGCCTATAAATAATCTTAAATGATACATATACATGAACTATTGTAAAATGGAGTTAACGGACTCAAAATTTAGGTGTTGTTCAATAATTATAATATAATTGAGTTTTTCTCACGTTAAAATCTGCTTTTTGTTATATCTCTTGTCCTAGTAGATAAATGTCTGCTTCTGACTCTCCTAGGGTTTTGTGTCCCTGCTTTTCTCCTTGTTGTATCTTGCTTTTATTTCATTATTATTAAAGGTCATGAGAATTAAATTAAGTGTAAAATGATTCTATGAATAATGTTAGATGCACAAATTATGTGTTAAACTATGATGGGAGAACAATATAAAATTAATACATTAGAAACTAAGGCTCTTTATGGATCTCAAAAAATTTGGTCAAATATAGTTTTAGTCAAAGTTTAGTAAAATACCATCTATTTTTGTTTTCTTTGACTAAATTGATTATTTTATTAAAAATGGTAATGTCCATATTTGAAAGATTTTTTCTATATCAGAGTACTCAAAAAATAATATTCAATTTTTTCCTTCTAAAATCTATTTGGCGTGATTGTGAAAAGATTTCCTATTATAAATTATTATTTTATTAAAAAGCAATGACCAATCACACATTATATATATATGAGGAGCGATCCGTTGACTCCAGGAGTAAGTCTCAATTGACTTACTCCGCTTAATAACTCGATATCGACATTATATTTCTTCAATCCAACCGTTGAATTAAAAGATCTCATTGAGTAGATCAACTCCACAAATTTTTATAAAAATTCAAAAAATGTAGTAATGTATTTAGACTATTGAAATTCAACGGTTTTTTTAAAAGTTTTTCGTACGTTCAATTGAAGTTATCAAAAAAAGTATCAAACGATTTTGATTTTTTGTAAAAATTTGTGTAGTTGATCTACTCAATAAGATCTTTGAATTCAACGGTTGGATTGAAGAAATATAATGCCGATATTGAGTTATTAAGCGGGGTAAGTCAATGGAAACTTACTCCTGGAGTCAACGGATCCCTCCTCTATATATATATATATATATATTGTATGATTCTCAACTATAAATGACGTGGCTTGGTCAACAAAAAAATCTATTCATGAATTAAAACGTTGAAAAATCAATAACAGCCCATTGTTTTTCACCGTAAAAAAAAACAGCCAATTGTTTTTCAATTCACTATATATACGAGGAATACATATCTTTCCACATAAAGTTTATTAACAACTCAAAATCAATTAGTTTTAATAAAACTATGATGATTTCGCACACGTCAAAACTATTTATACTTTCATTATCTTCTTATGTCTCTCTTCAAGTTATAAAACCCCAACCAAATACTTCTCCATACGAATAAAAAAATATGGAAGGATACCTAGAAGATATGTTAATAAAATTTGACATTTTTCATTTCTTTTTGAAGTATATCGTAGAAACTAATTCTAAGAGAAAGTCATTTCATGGCTTTCTTCTGGGTCTTACAAACTTTTCTCATTGGAGCTTCCGAGAGTTCCAATATAAATACTTACATGGTATTGATATGTCCATGAACATTGACACGATGAATGTGAATATTGTTCATGGTCTATCATCATTTTAAGCATAACCATTGTTGGATCGGAGGTCAAAAGGAGCTGTAACATATGTAAAGGATCAACAAAATTGTGGTAAGTTTGTTTTTTTTGCATGATATATAAGGAGTTTCGTCTAGTGTGCACAAGTAAGACAGGTCTTTCACCGCGCACAAATTTATTTTCACTATTGGATCCATAAGTTCATTGGACCAAATGTGATGTTATGTTACATATTGATCAAAGCGTGAGACTTACTTATCCAATTATTAAAACAAGTTTGTGCATAGTGCAAGACATGTCTCAATTATGCCCCATAGGCTTGGCCTATAAAAAATCTTAATTGATACATTTACATGATCAATTATAAAATGGAGTTAACGGAATAAAAATTTAAGTGTTGCTCAATAATTATAATATAATTGTGTTTTTTTCACGTTAGAATCCGCTTTTGGTTATATCTCTTGTCCTAGTAGATAGATGTCTACTTCTGACTTTCCTAGGGTTTTGTGTCTGTTTTTCTCCTTGTTGTATCTTGCTTTTATTTCTTTATTGTTGTTTTATCATTCGGAAAAAAGTCACGTGAATTAAATTATTTCTATGAAATTTATGTGTAAAATGATTCTATCAATAATGTTAGATGCACAAATTATGAGTGTAACAATGATGGGAGAACAATATAAAATTAATACATTAGAAAGTAAGGCCCTTTATGGATCTCAAAATATTAGGTCAAATATAGTTTCGGTCAAACTTTACTAAAATACCATATTTATATTTTGTTTTTCTTTGACTAATTTGATTATTTTATTAAAAATGGTAGTGTCCACATTTGAAACATTTTTTCCATATCAGGATACTCAAAAAACAGTATTCAACTTTTTTCCTACTAAAAACTGTTTGGTGTGATTATGAAATAATGCACTTAATATTTACTCCCTATTTATATTTCATGTTTTGGTTTCAACCAAGAGAAATATATTGACAGCATTTTCGTTCCACTAGTTTCTTAGATTCATCCCAGTTTATATCACATGCTTTTGATATTTGTAATACTAATAATTTATATAATTGTTACTTTACTAACAACATAAGAAACTAAATAACAATGCCCTCCGTGCCGAAAATGAGGAAGTTGTGCATGTGCTTATGCAAATCAAGTTCTGGTTTTAAAATAAGAGAAATCTATTGAAGGTTTTCCTTTTCACGGTTCTCTTGTAAGTACTTTAAATTTATACCACATGCTATAAATTTAAAGTGCTTACAAGAGACCATTGAAAAGGGAAACTTTCAATGAATTTCTCTTATTTTGAAACCAGAACTTGATTTGCTTGGGATCATGCCCAACTTCCTTATATCACATGCTAATGATTTTAGCTAATTGTTACATTTATAATCAACAACTGAACATATATATAAATGATCTTCGAGTAAACTTGTAAATAAGTTATTGAATTTTCTTTTTCTATTATATCATTTTTTTCCTTTTTGTTTTCTGAAGGTTTTTTTGAATTTGTCATGAACGATTACTCCGTCTATATAAACACCCTAAAATTCATACTTCTCATGTATAAAATAGGGTTTAAAAATACATCTTTCAATTCTTTTCGAGTGTACTTCACTTATGAGGTTGAAAAATGGATTATTCAATCAGAGGCGTCGTTGGGTCTGGTGAGGAAGAGATGGATAACTTAAACAATGAAACTAAATCATCCAACTAACGTATGAGCTTTTACCAAACAACCGTGCTTGAAAAGTAAGATAATTATATTCGTTAACATTATTTACTTTTCAATTTTGTTAATGAAAAGAGTTATCTTACTTTTCAAGTCTGGTTGTTTGGTAAAAATTCATAAGTTTGTTGGATTATCTATTTTCATTGTCTAAATTATTCATGCCTTCACTTCTAGACATAATGACACCTCCGATTGAATAATCCATTTTTCAACCTCGAAAGTGAAATACACTCGCAAAGTATTGAAAGTTGCCTCTATAAATCCTATTTCATGTCTGAGATCTATGATATTTAGGTTATTTATATAGAGGAGTAATTGTTCATGAAACCTTCAAAATAACCTTCGGAAAAGGAAAAAAAATGGTTGAAAACAATATAATAAAAATGAAAACTCAATATGTTATTTACTAGTCAACACTGAAGCGGCCGGAAAAATGCCTGAGTGTAATGAACGCTCGAAATGACACAGAGTCGCCACCGAACTTTATTCATTCCCGTAGGAAAAGGAAAATATCGATAAAACCTTGAAAACAAAGGTAAGATGGCCGTCGCAACCATTTTCGGGTTCGGGAGTCGATTATGCGAGGGGAAGGTATTAGCACCCCTCACATCCGTTATACTCAACGGGAACCTTCTTTTTAGCTTAGGGTTTAAAAATGTTATGTCAATTTGTTTGCGTGCTTTTTATTAATGTCCTGCTTTTATCCTTGTGTTGCTTTATTAAAGTATATACAAAAGGGGGGAAAATATTAGTTTTTTATTATTGAGCTCGACAAGATGTTGAATCTCGTGCCTACGTATCTCCAGGTGCGATGGAGAAATCAAAGCTCACGTAGTTCTGGTTGAAAAATGCTTGTGCACTGGTTGATTTTATTCATGAAAATGATTTGCTCGCGCTTGGGCGAAAAACTTGCTTGATTAAAAAAGACTCGCACTTGGGCGAAAAAGTTTGCTTAATTAAAAGATGCACTCGCGCTTGGGCGAAAAAAGTTTAAAAAGGAATGAACTCGCACTTGGGCGAAAAAGTTTGCTTAATTTAAAAGACGGACTCACACTTGGGCGATGGTATCCGTTTGCAAAAGATGATTAAGCGCACATGGGCGCGAAAAAAAGAACAAAGTTTGAATTGGTGGAGATTGATTTTGATGTTTGACAAAAGATATTTTTGGAGTTTTATGTTTTTTTGCATTTTTATATTTTTGGTTTGAAAATATAAATATATAAACAAAGTAGTAAAAATAAATTAAATGGCTTAGTTTAAATAAATAATTAAAAAATCAAGATCACATGGCCAGGATTTGTTTGATCATGCTGCTGTGATACTGCCACGTGTCAAGTGTTATAATAATAATAATATGAAAAAGAAAGAAAAGAAGAGCAAGTGGTCTTCTTCTTCAGTAGCTACAGCATGCGTGCTTTGAGTGTTGTTGAAACACTATCTTGGTTCATTTTTCAATATCGGCGGCGGAGGCTCCGGCGTTTGCCGCCCCCGTCGCCGGTCATCATCACTCTCTCGGTCTCACCCTCTCACTCCCGTGAGCTCTCTTTCTCTCTCGGTAGCGGTTTTCGGCGGTGGTGTCCGGTGAAATAACGGCGGTGGTTTATGTTTGTTTCTATGCTTTTTTCGTTTGGTTTTCTTTCTTTGCAGCTTGGTTGCTTACCGTTTTGGTTTTTTTTGTTTATGGATGAAGGTAGTTTTGTGATAATGATTTGTGTGGTTTTTTGTTTATGGGTGAAGGTAGTTTTGTGATGATGATTTGGGTGGTTTTGGTGGTTGTTGTTATTATGTTGGAACATGATGAGTATATGGAGGAAACTTGGTATTGAAGTAAACACAAAGTGTTAGAACCATGTGTAGTGTGAATTGAAAAAAGACTCTTTTGAGTCCCACATTGCTAAGAACACACTTCATGGTAGTGTTTATATACTACAAAGTGACCACTAAGGGTGTGCCCTTGGGGTACCCACTTTTGTATGAAAGGGAGACCGCACACCATGTCGAATATCACACGCGCGCCGCCGTCCGACCGGCCGGCTCGGCTCGGATCGGGCCGGGCTTGGGCTTGGGTCATATTAATTTTTTAATGCGGAGAAAAAGAAAATTCTATTTAATTTTCTTTAATGCGTGTCCCTTTATTTTCGCACATTTAAAATGTGACTTAGACCAAGTCTTACACGGTGACTCATCCACTAACGGGTCAAATAACGGATCCCTGAAAATTCTCCCACGTTTTGCTTTGACTGGGTGATTTTCGGCTCCACTTATCACTCTGATTTCAGCTCCTCACTTGCCTATAAATAATGCTTCGTTCTTCAGTTATTTTTTTGGCTTCTTTTCTCTGCATTCTGAGAAACTGTTTTTTTTTCCCCTTCTCTCTATTTCTCTTCTTCGAAAATTATTTGTTGTTTCAATTACGAACGGTTATCACCGTATTGAATTGATATTTGCATATCAATTATCGAGTGGTTTTTCAAACCAATACTGGTGTATTTTTGACCGATACTACAGTGCAGTAGTTCATCGGTATTTATTCGGAAACGGCTGTTTTATCCTGGGGACTTCGCGGTCGATATACTACAGTGCACTTTATCGAGTAGTTCCGCGAAACGTCTTAAAGAAAGCGACCTAGTACGCGACTCAGCCAATAATTTATTTCGTTGCCAATTTTGAAAAAATCGTTTTCTATTTTTTTATAAAGTCAGTAAACCGTTTTACAACAATTTTAAGACGTTTCGAAAATATCATGGCAAACGAAGAGATTATTGGTAGTTCTTCTGTCGGTGCTACAGAAAGGCCGTTTAAGTTTGAAGGTAATCATTTCAAACGTTGGCAACAGAAGATGTTTTTCTTCCTGACCCTGAAAAAATGTGCCTACGTTTTGAAAGATCCTATTCCTGTTGTTCCTGATGTACCGACTGATGCTTCGGCTTCAGGAACAAAAGAACAGCCCGTTAACACCAACGGTCAAACTGTTTCTGCTGCTGAACCTGACAAAGGTAAGGCTACGGCAGAACAGTTAAAAGAAAAGGCGCTGCAAGTTGAAAAAGAAAGGCAGCTATGGATTGATAATGATTATGTTTGCAAAAACTATATCATTAATGGTTTAGAAGATGATCTGTATGATTATTACAGAACTTATGAAACAGCAAGTGATGTGTGGGAGGCTTTAAGCAAAAAGTATGATACTGAAGAAGCTGGTGCAAAGAAGTATGCTGTGAGCAGGTATCTGAAATATCAGATGGTGGATGAGAGGTCGGTGGAAGTGCAGTCACATGAGTTGCAGAAGATTGCTCATGAGATAATAACCGAAGGTATGCCTTTACATGAGCAGTTTCAAATTTCTGTCATTATTGATAAGCTGCCCCCTAGTTGGAAAAATTTTAAGAATCAGCTCCGTCATAAGACAAAGGAGTTTTCCATTGAAGGTCTGATTACCCGTCTTCGTATAGAAGAAGAATCTCGGAAACAAGATATGAAAGAAGAAGAAAAGATCTTGGTTGTTTCTAATAACAATAAAAAGAAATTCGGTGCAGCTCTGAAGCCTACTGGCAAACCATTAAAAATTCAGAATCAGAGCCGCAACCAAAACCGAATTAAGAATGGTAACCCGGTAAGGGGCCATAATGCTAGGCAGCATCAACAACCACCTCCTAGGAATGACGCTGTTGATCCATTTTATTGCTTCAATTGCTGGAAAACAGGTCATATGTCAAAGAAGTGCAGAAATCCAAAGAGGCCTAAACCGGCTAACCTTGCACATATTAATGTGAATGTGGCTGATGAGCCATATACTTGTATGATCACCGAAATTAATATGGTCGGTGGTACTGATGGGTGGTGGATAGATACTGGCGCTACCGGCCATGTCTGTTATGATCGTGCTATGTTTAAAACATACACGAATGCTGAAAATAAGAAGGTGCAGATGGGTAACACTCACACTTCTGATGTTGCTGGTATTGGAGATGTTGTTTTGAAGTTCACCTCTGGGAAGACTCTTATCTTGAAAGAAGTCCTTCATGTTCCTGAGATGAAAAAGAATCTTGTTTCTGGTTTTCTTTTAAATAAGGCTGGGTTTAATCAATCTATTGGGGCTGATATGTACACCATCACTAAGAATGGTATTTTTATTGGGAAGGGGTACGCCTCTGATGGCATGTTTAAGCTTAATGTTGAATTTGATGTTATGAATAAAATTTCTACTTCTGTTTACTCTTTGTGTGATTTTAATATTTGGCATTCTAGACTTTGTCATGTTAATATGCGCTCAATTTCTAATTTAAGTAACTTAGGCTTAATTCCTAAACTTAGTTTTAATGACAAAGAAAAATGCGAATTTTGTAGTCAAGCTAAAATAACAAAGAGCAAACATAAATCAGTTATTATAAGAGAATCTGAACCAATGGAACTTATACATTCTGATATATGTGAACTAGATGGAACCATGACTAGAAATAACAAACGTTATTTTATCACTTTTATTGATGATTGCTCAGATTATACTTTTGTTTATTTAATGAAAAATAAAAGTGATGCATTTGATATGTTTAAAGTTTTTGTGAATGAAATAGAAAATCAGTTTACTACGAAAATCAAGAGACTTCGTAGTGATAGGGGAACCGAATATAATTCTAGTTTATTTAATGAACTTTATAAACAACACGGAATTATACATGAAACGACTGCGCCATATTCCCCTGAAATGAATGGTAAAGCAGAAAGAAAGAATAGAACTCTTACTGAATTAGTTGTTGCTATTATGTTAAATTCTGGTGCCGCTAAACATTAGTGGGGGGAAATAATTTTGACTGTCTGCTTTGTTTTGAATAGACTTCCCAAATCTAAAAGAAGCGAATCTGCTTATGAAATATTAAAGAAAAGACAACCAAACTTGTCTTATTTAAGAACTTGGGGATGTCTAGCATATGTCCGTAAACCGGACCCGAAGCGAGTTAAACTCGCTAGTAGAGCCTATGAATGTGTATTCATTGGTTACGCAGCAAACAGTAAAGCATATAGGTTTTACGACCTAAATGAAAAAGTGATCATAGAATCTAATGATGCAGATTTCTATGAAAATAAATTTCCCTTTAAATCAAGAAATAGTGGGGGCACTGAACAGGATAATATTCCTGACTCGAGTCACGTTCCTGTGATACCAAATGCGGATAGCAATGACGAAGTAGAAACTGAACTTCGTAGAAGAAAACGTGTAAGAGTTGCTAAAGACTATGGTCCGAATTATGCGGCCTATACATTGAATGAAGATCCAGCAAATCTTCAAGAAGCCTTGTCATCGATGGATGCAGATCTTTGGCAAGAAGCTATTAATGATGAGATGGATTCTCTAGAATCTAACAAAACATGGCACTTAGTAGACTTGCCTCCCGGCTGCAAACCAATTGGTTGC
The DNA here is from genome assembly GCA_951799995.1 of Trifolium subterraneum. Taxonomy (NCBI): domain Eukaryota; kingdom Viridiplantae; phylum Streptophyta; class Magnoliopsida; order Fabales; family Fabaceae; genus Trifolium; species Trifolium subterraneum. Next base: position 10,135,638 of record OX637466.1, on the reverse strand, counting down.
AAATGGATTTTGAAAAAGAAACTAAAACCCGATGGCACGGTTGAAAAATACAAGGCTCGCCTTGTAGCCAAAGGTTTTAGACAAAGAGAAAATATTGATTTCTTCGACACGTTTTCACCTGTCACTAGAATAACGTCCATTCGAGTACTTATTTCTATAGCAGCTCTTTATAACTTAATTGTACACCAAATGGACGTTAAAACCGCTTTTTTAAATGGTGACTTAGAAGAAGAAATCTATATGGAACAACCTGAAGGGTTTGTTATACATGGGCAAGAAACTAAAGTCTGCAAGTTAGATAAATCTCTGTATGGTCTTAAACAAGCTCCAAAACAATGGCATGAAAAGTTTGATAACTTAATGGTATCGAATGGGTTTAGACTCAATGAGAGTGACAAATGCATTTACTATAAATGTGATGGCAACATTTGCACTATAATATGTCTCTATGTAGATGGCATGCTGATATTTGGTTCAAACCTTTCTGCTGTAAATAATGTAAAATCTCTGTTGGGTAACAACTTTGATATGAAAGATCTCGGAGAAGCAAGTGTGATTCTTGGAATAAAAATCACTAGGTCTGAGAAGGGGATATCCCTAGATCAATCACATTATGTGGAAAAGATCCTAAAGAAATACGGTTATTATGACTGTAAACCTGCCTGCACACCTCATGATCCCAGTGTAAAACTGTTTAAGAACACTGGTGATAGCGTAAGACAAACAGAATATGCGAGCATCATTGATAGTCTTAGGTATGCCACTGATTGTACTAGACCCGACATCGCCTATGTCGTGGGACTCTTGTGCAGGTTTACTAGCAGACCCAGTAATGAGCATTGGCACGCTATTGAAAGAGTCATGAGATACCTGAAAAAGACCATGAATCTAGGATTACACTATCAGAGATTTTCAGCTGTACTTGAAGGGTACAGTGATGCTGATTGGAACACCTTGTCAGATGATTCCAAAGCAACTAGTGGCTTTATATTTAGTATAGTCGGTGGAGCTGTATCATGGAAGTCTAAGAAACAGACCATTTTGGCCCAGTCCACTATGGAATCTGAAATGATAGCACTAGCAACTGCTAGTGAAGAAGCAAGCTGGTTGAGATGCTTGTTATCTGAGATTCCCTTATGGGAAAAACCTATGCCTGCTGTCTTGATCCACTGTGATAGTACTGCAGCTATCGCTAAAATAGAGAATCGTTTTTATAACGGTAAAAGACGTCAAATTAGAAGAAAGCACAGCACAGTGAGAGAGCTCATCACTACAGGTGCTGTGAGAGTGGATCATGTACGCACTAATGATAATCTAGCAGATCCTTTGACGAAAGGACTGGCTAGAGAGAATGTCCAAAATACATCTGTCAAGATGGGACTAATGCCTATGAGTTGCTTATGATGGTAACCCAACCTAAAAGACTGGAGATCCCAAGAATTAGGTTCCAATGGGTAAACAACAAGTCGTGAGTAATATGAAGTGAACATGCAAGTATATTAGGCATGAATCCTGAAAAGAAAAAAGGTTGAGTTGGTAAAACTCTTAATGAAATCTATACTCTATATGAGTGGAGTACATCGGGAGTACTCTTGATAGAATCACCTATATGAATGTGGAACTGAGGCCGGTTCCTCTGGAGTTTCGGGGCGAATTCCTAGAGCATTCAAGAAACTGGGATAGTCGTGCAGGGCCATTAATGCACGGGCCTAAGAATACACCTTGAGAAAGGTTGTGTGCTGGTTTGAGGAAAATCTGAGATAGAGTTCCAAGACTAATCGTCACTCTTGTTTAATCAGGCTCCTACTGGCAACGTGAAGGTTCCAAGACATAGTTCACCTTCGCTTATGCACAATCTTACTGAAACGTTTAACGTTATGACTGAAACAACTTTTTTAAATTCAAGTGGGGGATTGTTGGAACATGATGAGTATATGGAGGAAACTTGGTATTGAAGTAAACACAAAGTGTTAGAACCATCTGTAGTGTGAATTGAAAAAAGACTCTTTTGAGTCCCACATTGCTAAGAACACACTTCATGGTAGTGTTTATATACTACAAAGTGACCACTAAGGGTGTGCCCTTGGGGTACCCACTTTTGTATGAAAGGGAGACCGCACACCATGTCGAATATCACACACACACGCGCACGCCGCCGCCGCCGTCCGTCCGACCGGCCGGCTCGGCTCGGATCGGGCCAGGCCGGGCTTGGGCTTTGGTCATGTGATATATTAATTTTTTAATGCGGAGAAAAAGAAAATTCTAATTAATTTTCTTTAATGCGTGTCCCTTTATTTTCGCACATTTAAAATGTGACTTAGACCAAGTCTTACACGGTGACTCATCCACTAACGGGTGAAATAACGGATCCCTGAAAATTCTCCCACGTTTTGCTTTGACTGGGTGATTTTCGGCTCCACTTATGACTCTGATTTCAGCTCCTCACTTGCCTATAAATAATGCTTCGTTCTTCAGTTATTTTTTTGGCTTCTTTTCTCTGCATTCTGAGAAACTGTTTTTTTTTCCCTTCTCTCTATTTCTCTTCTTCGAAAATTATTTGTTGTTTCAATTACGAACGGTTATCACCGTATTGAATTGATATTTGCATATCAATTATCGAGTGGCTTTTCAAACCATTACTGGTGTATTTTTGACCGATACTACAGTGCAGTAGTTCATCGGTATTTATTCGGAAACGGCTGTTTTATCCTGGGGACTTCGCGGTCGATATACTACAGTGCACTTTATCGAGTAGTTCCGCGAAACGTCTTAAAGAAAGCGACCTAGTACGCGACTCAGCCAATAATTTATTTCGTTGCCAATTTTGAAAAAATCGTTTTCTGTTTTTTTATAAAGTCAGTAAACCGTTTTACAACATATTATAGTGATGAGATTGTTGTTGGTGGTGGTTTGATGAAAATGAAGTTTGATGGTATAGTATGGAGTGATAGTGGGTGTGGTTTGTGAGATAGCACAACACCGTGTGTGTTGTTCTTTTTGTTTCTTTTCTTTTGATTTGGTTTGAGGATTTTTTCTTGTAGAGATGAGGATGTGAGAATGGTGGTTTGTGATGATGGTTTAGTGAAGTTGTCCTTTTTTATGGTTTTGATGAAGAACACAACATGCTGCTATTATACTCTTTTCTCTTTTTTTTCTTCTTTTTATAAAGAACACAACAATGATGTTGTTGTTCTCTGTTTTCTCTCTTTTTCCTTTTTTTGTTTGATTTTTCTCTTAATAATAATGATAATAATAACAACAATAATAATAATAAGAATGGAAAAGCAAATACTAATAATAATGATGAAAACAAACAAAAACAATAAGTAAAAAATGATAAAGAAAAAAGAGTTAGAGAACTTACCTTGAATGTAATGAAGTTGGTTTTGTGTTTGATGAACAACAAGTGGGTATGATGAACACCTTTTCTTTTGGTTTTGGAAGAGCTTATGGTTTTGTTGGATTTTATTTCAACAATTTGTTTGGTAATTTCTTTTGTTAAAACTCTTCTTTCTTTTTTCTTCTTCCTTTTTTTTGCCATGGAGAGCTCCTTGTATTTATAGGCATGAAAGATCTTTGGAGGGGCTTATGAAAGAGTTTGGAAAGAAACAAAGAGAGAGAAATGTCCTTGCAACTTTATTTTTTGCTGTGAATAGTGCGTTATCGTTGCTGCATAGTGCATTATCGTTGCAGATTTTGCACTACAAAGATGTTGCATGGTTTTGTATCCATTCACGTGGCTTTCCTTTTGTCCAAAAGAGGGAATCTTCTCAAATAATTTGAGGACACCAAGTGGAAAGTCTTTGTCTTGCAAGAGGGAACCAAATCATGTGCCTTTGTTTCTTTGTTTGGTGACTCTTGTCCTTTGCCAACCAAACCATGTGCCTTTGTTTCTTTGTTTGGTGACTCTTGTCCTTTGCCAAACAAAGAGGATGTGCTTCATGCTTGTCCATTCATTTATTTCCCATGTGTTGCAAATGTTTCTTGGAAACAAGAAGCTTTACGTGGGAACATCATTCTCCTTTGATCATTATTCCTTTTGTTTGCATAAAAGGCTTTGAGAACATATGTCCAAAAAGGCTAAGCCCATGAAATCATTTTATGCCATGTTTGGCATGTGTGTGAATATCTCATCAAGTACATTATCGTTGCATGACCATAGCATTATCGTTCAAACAAATCTCACAAAACACTTTAATAGATAGCAAGATAATTAAAATTATTGTATTTGCTATCTTTGAAACAACAAATAAGGACTTCGTCCTCAACCAAACACTCCTCAAATGGGTTACTTTATGTATTCCAAATGAAGTGTGGAAAAAAAACAAACAAAAAGTGGTGGTGGGCAAAAAAGATAAAATATCGTTGCGGAGAGAAAAGTTGGGACAAAATTGGGATGCTACAAACACGAAGATCATTTTTATCAGCTTTTGGTTGTTGATTCTAAATGTAACAAATACAAAAAATCATTAGCATGTGATATAGATTTTGTGTGAATGCAAGAGATTACTGAAAAGGAAAACCTTCAATTGACTTCCTCACTCTTGGCACGAAGAGCGTTGTATTTATTTTCTTTTGTTAATTTTAAATGTAACAATTACATGAATCATTAGTACTATGTATATCAAAAACATGTCATATAAACTAGGAGTGAATATAATATATTAGTGAAAAGAAAATACTTTCAATATAGTTTTCTTGTTTGAAACCTAAAAATGGGATATAAATTGAGGATCAACATAAAGTGAATTCGTTTATGAACATATCACTGCCAAGACATAGAAGTTCTAAAAATGTAGTTAAGGTTATGGTATATGGGTGATAACCCATCATGAGAACCTTAGCCAATATAGAAAAGCAAAAAATAATTTCACATAGTTGGTAGTAACAATTCATCAGGATATTCAAAGTAAATAAGTGACAAGTAATTCTTTGAATTCCAATTGGCAATAAAGGGACATGGAAACCTAAAACCTTGGTAAATTTAACAATGGATGGGGTATGTTATGGCATATATGGAGCATATGATAGAATGAAAAATGGAATCATCAACATCAATGGGCATGAAAAGAGACCGAGAGGAGGAAGAAAGATAAAATAGAAGAAATTTTGCGACTGGAACAACAAATTTCGTTTGGGTTAGTCTTGAAAGTGAAAGCTAAAGAGACAACATTTTAATGCATAATTAAAACAAACACTTAAAAGAAATGAGATTTCAGTTGCAAAGAAAGCTTCAATTATATACTTACAACAATTGACAAGATAAAAGATAGACGCTACCTGAAGGGGAGGTTTGTATTATGTTCACCCTCTATACATTTAATCACATGCCTATTTACAGGGTGATCATGGGGAACGTGGGTTGAATACTTAAGATTACCTCTGAATCATGCTCCTGGTTGTAAAGAAAGTGGGGATGAATGAAATAAATCTTGGGAGAATGACGGTTATACTCATAGATCGTAGGATCATGGGGTTATGGGTGTCTCGCCCCCTCGCCTTGCCAAAGATGATTATCTCGCCCGTACGTCGCGCCCTCGAGCATAATTGGGCTAGGTTCTATTTTACGTATTGGGCGATTGCTATTGGGCCGTTGTATAGGTCATTCAAACAATGTTTGGGCCTTGCTAAATAGACCCCTTATATTTTTATTCGGTCCACAACCCCCCAAGCACGAGGCTCAGTGGAGGCGAAATGGTGATAATGGACGAATTTCCCGCTGGTAACCGCTTCCTTGCGTGGCGAACTTCCCGGGTTTGCATATGTCCCACGATACGCTTTTCTTCCTTTGGTGTTGAGTACCATAAATAAGATGTCATTGAGTCGTTTCTATCACACAACTTTTTCCATGCTGCTTTCTTTAATATAACTATGAATTCCCCAACTTCTGTTCTTGAATCTCCCGTGGTCATAACCATAAAGGATCTAAAAGGTTTACTTTGCCATGACATAGATGCTCTGATTGACCAGGTGGATAACTTTTCTGATTTCGCTGAAGAGCTCAGATCAGCTTCCTGGAGGCTAACCAATGCAGAATTGCGTTTCCTCGAGAGAGTGATGCACCTTAAGGATGGCTTAACCGATGATGCTGCTTTCATTGAATTTGTTGAGGATGCTCACCATCTCCATCCCGAGCTGGTTTCTGATTTGTTTGATCAGACCTGGCGTCTGAAAGAGAGCATGAGAGTTCATGAGGAGCTCCTGAACTTAGCATTTACTGAAGAAGAGGCGGTGATGCATCGTATGAAGGCTTTGGAAGATGAATTGAAGATTTCGGCCAAGAAGCAAGAAGAGCTCCGTGTGAGTAACAGGGATGAAATCGCCGCTGTGCTTTTCAAGCGTCGTGAACTTGCGCGTCTTGAAGTCAAGACAAAGACCTTGGGAGAAGGGTTAAAAAAGATTAATGATGACTTGGTGAAGTCCAAGAAATACAAACGTGCCCTTGAAGACATGCAAACCATAGCTTTGGATGCCGCCCCTGATGTTTAGATGCTTTTGTTGCTTTGATGTAGTTTCAACTGTTCTTTTCCTTTCAGTAATTTTCCTTTCCGTGCATTTCCCTTATTGTACTTCTCTTTTGGACGAATGAAATGAATTTCCTTTCTTAATTTCCAGCTTTCATATATCTTATCAAATACCAAATAATAAAAAGCAAAGAAATATAGCAAATTTCGCCTGTTTCTCTGCGCAAACAAAATGCCACGCCTTAAGGCGAGAATTTTTTTGTCATATGCCAAAGGCGTTAAGATACCACGCCATAGGCAAGATATTAAACGTTTCTTCTTCCACTTTAATTTCAATTTTGCCAACTGTCACAAACATGTTGCCTACACTGACACGCGTTCCCATACATTGTTTTACCCAATGGATAACTGAACGTTTCCACTTCACTGACGGTTCGCCTATAAATACTGTTGGGTTTTTGAAATTGGCTACATTTTGTAAAAACAAGATCAAGTCAGAGGAGGGACAAGATGGGGCTACCTTTGGTACAACATCCTGAGGCCAGAATATGTGGAAAGTTTGTTACACAATATTAGTGCGCCTATTTTGTGAAGTAAATCCATTAAGCGTTGTACTTGTTCCCCAAGACAAGTAACTAAGCTTATTTTCTTAGCATATCTTCTTTATGCATTGCCCCTAAAGATATTCCTTTATTTTAGGGTTTTGTTGGATTTATTTAAACATATATTTTACTATCGGATATGTTACAATTATATATTATTTGTGAAGCCTAAAATCAAGGAACTAAGCTAATTTCCGGATCTTATCTTTTATGCATCGCCCCTAAAATATATAACTATATTTTAGGACTTTGTTGGATTTGTTTAATCAATTAGTGTGCTATCGGATATACTATGATAAAATATTATTTTTGAAGGCCAAAAATCAAGGAACTACCGTGGCTGTTTCTGTGCTATATATTGAAAACCATAGACCTTTTTAGGAACTGAAGCTCTCGTGAAGAATTGTTTTCTTTGTCTAGGGTTTTAGCGTGTCAATTGTTTTATTGTGAGCCTATCTTGTATCATCTTGATACTTGCTTAGGACTGTGTTCTTGAGTTGTATTCTTTTAATCTACTCCTAAGCTTTGAAGTACGGAGATAGGTATTGTGTGAAGTGTGTCTTCACCAAATTGTTTGTTTGCTTACGATCACGCTGGGTGCGTGGTTAAGAGGAGAAGGGACGGGGTCTCTGATCTAGGTGGGCCTAGGTTGAAGAAAGCACGGGTAGTGACTAGGTGACAAAGTGTAAACGGGTCGTTTGCTGGAAGCTTCTAACTAGTATTATCATAGTGGATTCTCTCCTGGATTGGTATCCCCTAGAGTAGGTCGTGTTATACGCCGAACTGGGTTAACAAACACAGTGTGTTATTTTATTTCCAGTTATTTATCGTTTATTATTTATTGCTTCTGCTGCAACCAGTGTAGTGTCAAAGGTTTCCCCATCCGGTACCCCATTTGGACTACGCCAGAATTTCAATTGGCATCAGAGCAGGCACCCTGTTCTGTTATTAGGGTGAGCTCCAGGGAACGATTCTGGTCATTATGGAAGGGGAAGGAGGAGCTGTGACTAGGCCACCCCTGTTGGATGGTACTAACTATGATTACTGGAAATCACGCATGGAAGCATTCTTGAGATCAATGGATAGCAAGACATGGAAATCTGTGGTGAATGGATGGGAACATCCTACTGTCACTAACAAAGATGGTAATGTGTCCTTGAAGCCTGAAGGAAAATGGACGAAGGTTGAAGATGAACTTGCCCTTGGAAACCACAAAGCTTTGAACGCCTTGTACAATGGTGTTGATAAGAACATGTTCAGATTAATAAAGCGATGCACTGAGGCTAAAGAAGCTTTGGAGATATTGATAACTACTCAGGAAGGGACATAGTCAAGAACTCCAGACTACAGATGCTAACTACTAAATTTGAGAATCTCAGAATGAAGGAAGATGAGACGGTACATGATTTTCATATGACAATTCTTGATTATGCTAACACATTTGATTCTTTAGGTGAAAAACTTCTTGAAGAAAGAATGGTGAGAAAGATGTTGAGGTCGTTGCCCAAGAAGTTTGACATGAAGGTCACAGCAATTGAAGAGTTTAGAGATTTATCTGACATAAAATTGGATGATTTGGTTGGATCCCTCCAAACTTATGAGATGTCTGCAAATGAACGTGCTGGAAACAAGAAAAAGAGCATAGCCCTTGTTCCAAATGCTGAAAGTGATGATATACAAGAAGATCTAGATACTGATGCAAGCATTACTGAGGCAATGGTTCTTCTAGGAAGACAATTTAACAAAGTGCTAAGAGGAATAGATACGCGTGGAAAGCTGAATGTGGAGCAGAATGTGCCACACATCTCACTCGACATCCACAAAAATTTCAACTCTCAAAGGATACCAAAGCCTGAAGAGAGAGGAAGTCAAGGGATTGGTGTACAATGTCGTGAATGTGAGGGGTATGGGCATATAAGTGCTGAATGTCCAAATTATCTAAAGAAACAAAAGAAAGGCATGACTGCAACATGGTCAGAAGAAGATGATTATGATGATGATATTAAGAATGAGACTTCTAAACGCATCACTGCCTTAACTGGAACATGTACTTCAGACACAGAATCCAACACTGGAGATGTGACTTATGAAGAGCTAGTTGCATCCTATAGAGATCTATGTCAAAAAAGTGCAGAACTTTGTAGAAGTCAAGAAAATCAGAAGAGGCTCATATTGGAACTTCAATCTGAAAAGAACGAGCATCTGACCACAATTTCAGAACTGAATGATGAGGTAACATTACTAAACTCTAAACTTGAACATATGAAGAAGGAAGTTATAATGATGCATGGTGGCACGGCTACACTAGAAGAGTTAATGGAAACACAAGCTCCTGGAAAGAGGACAAAAGGGATTGGTTATGACTACAAAAATCTCAACAAACCTAAGCAATATGATCCAGAGCTTAAGTTTTTGCCCTTAGAAGGAAACAACAGGCCCCCAATGTTGAAGCAGAGGCTGCCCCATGTGCAACCCCATCCGGGAATCAAAAATAGGAAATCTCAACTATGGGTGTGTCATCATTGTGGTAGGAAAGGACATATAAGACCTTTTTGCTATAAGTTGTATGGGTATACTAAAAAATCACTGAAGCAAAAACCTGAAGTTGAAGTGGTTGAGACCAAGAAAGAGTGGAAGCCCAAGGAGGAAGATGTAAGTTTAATAGCTCATACCTCTTTTAGATCATCATCTAAGAAGAATTGGTATTTTGATAGTGGTTGTTCCAGACATATGACTGGAGTAGAAAAATTCCTAATGGACTTAAAGTCTTATTCAACTAGCTCTGTGACATTTGGTGATGGAGTAAAAGGTGAGATCAGAGGTATAGGAAGCCTAACCAATAGTGGTTTGCCAAGGCTTGATAATGTGCTTCTTGTGAAAGGATTGACCGCCAATCTAATCAGTATCAGTCAATTATGTGATCAAGGTATGAAAGTGAATTTCACCGAGTCTAGGTGTTTGATTACAAATGAAAAGGGTGATGTGTTGATGAGAGGTGTAAGGTCCAAAGATAATTGTTACTTGTGGGTTCCTATAGAAACATCTCGTTCATTGTTCAACAATATGAATTTATAGCAGTTATCGCTATGTGTGCGTGCAACCACTTTTGGCTCTTTATATTCTTTGCACGCTGATCAAGAAAGAGAGATTATAACTCAACATACTTTTTTTCTTTGCGCCTTGATTATGTTCTTTTTGGATGGTTTGTCTTGGTGCTCAGGTTTTCTTCTCTCCTTTGATTTGTGGGCTATGTCCTGGATTTACTATGCACCTATGTGCACTCTACTATTGTGTGATCTACTATGCTATTCTGTGATCGTTTGGTGCTGCTTGTTGATCTTGTCAAATTTGATGGCTAAAAAGGGGGAGTACTGTAATGTGCGTAATAATATAATCTTTTTGTTCTTTGACTGTGTGCTGCATGTGGTGGAAGATGTGTCTACATCTGGATCTACATCTGATGTGTGTATGTGTTGATGAATATCCTATGATGTGATGGTCAGTAGTAGGTAGTTTGTGTGTTGTACTGGTATGCATGATCTGATGTATGGTGTGTAGAGATAATGTTTGCAGATGTATGTTGTGTTGAGGGGGAGTAACACTTATTTGCTATGCATGTCGTAAGGGGGAGTAATCCTAATTTTTGTTGTATGTGTGATATGCACATGTTCAGGGGGAGTGAAGGTATCTGATGATTCCCTGACATGTATGTATTCAGGAGGAGTAAAATTTGTGATGATATTCTGATGTGTATTGATTGAGGGGGAGCAATTTACATTTTATCCCAGATGCTCTGCTGAATGCTGCCCCATCCTGGCTACCATCCAGTTTTTCTGATTCTGAGTATGTTTGTGTGCTATATAGCTGAGAATTTGTTTTTCTCAGTTGATTAGGAATTTATTTTTCCTATGTATCCCAGATGATGGACTCTGTTTTCCTGGTATGTTTGAGGGGGAACGATTGATACATGTGATGTATGTGATGAGGTGGTTGATGTTGCCCCATCCTGGATACCATCCAGAATGTCTAAATGGAGAATTTATTTTTCTCTATTTAACTGGAATTTATGTTAGTCTTCTGATATGAAGTGTGCTCTTTTTGAAGACTTATTGTGTGAGAAACTTATCTTCTGATGTGAAGTGTGTTTTTTTTAAGACTTATTGTGTGAGAAACTTATTTTCTCCAAGAATGTGAATCCACTTAGAGAGTTTATTTCTCTCTGATGTTGTGCCCTATGAGACTGAATGTGTTTTTTCCGCTGGTGCTAATCTCTGATGTTTCTCATATGATTTAACTCACTTGAATGAAGATGTTATAATCTTGTGTTCTATTCTCCTTTTTAGTTGTGTGTGTATGTTGACTTAAAGGAAGATTTGAACTGCATCTCTCCATAACTGGTCTGATATTGTTTTAGCCAAAATTTGCCAAAGGGGGAGATTGTTGGGTTTTTGAAATTGGCTACATTTTGTAAAAACAAGATCAAGTCAGAGGAGGGACAAGATGGGGCTACCTTTGGTACAACATCCCGAGGCCAGAATATGTGGAAAGTTTGTTACACAATATTAGTGCGCCTATTTTGTGAAGTAAATCCATTAAGCGTTGTACTTGTTCCCCAAGACAAGTAACTAAGCTTATTTTCTGAGCATATCTTCTTTATGCATCGCCCCTAAAGATATTCCTTTATTTTAGGGTTTTGTTGGATTTATTTAAACATATAATTTACTATCGGATATGTTACAATTATATATTATTTCTGAAGCCTAAAATCAAGGAACTAAGCTAATTTCCGGATCTTATCTTTTATGCATCGCCCCTAAAATATATACCTATATTTTAGGACTTTGTTGGATTTGTTTAATCAATTAGTGTGCTATCGGATATACTATGATAAAATATTATTTTTGAAGGCCAAAAATCAAGGAACTACCGTGGCTGTTTGTGTGCTATATATATATTGAAGACCATAGACCTTTTTAGGAACTGAAGCTCTCGTGAAGAATTGTTTTCTTTGTCTAGGGTTTTAGCGTGTCAATTGTTTTATTGTGAGCCTATCTTGTATCATCTTGATACTTGCTTAGGACTGTGTTCTTGAGTTGTATTCTTTTAATCTACTCCTAACCTTTGAAGTACGGAGATAGGTATTGTTTGAAGTGTGTCTTCACCAAATTGTTTGTTTGCTTACGATCACGCTGGGTGCGTGGTTAAGAGGAGAAGGGACGGGGTCTCTGATCTAGGTGGGCCTAGGTTGAAGAAAGCACGGGTAGTGACTAGGTGACGAAGTGTAAACGGGTCGTTTGCTGGAAGCTTTTAACTAGTATTATCATAGTGGATTCTCTCCTGGATTGGTATCCCCCAGAGTAGGTCGTGTTATACGCCGAACTGGGTTAACAAACACAGTGTGTTATTTTATTTCCAGTTATTTATCGTTTATTATTTATTGCTTCTGCTGTAACCAGTGTAGTGTCAAAGGTTGCCCCATCCGGTACCCCATTTGGACTACGCCAGAATTTCAAATACATCATCCTTCTTTCTTCAACAATTTTCCCAAATTCCAGACTTTTTTCTTCGTAAAATTTCTTGCGTTCATCACAGATCTAGTTTTTCTTACCGGATTTACTAGCAAAAAACTCGCTAACAATCCACTTCCTCCGATTTTCTCGCTCTCCAACCATCTAATCTCTGTCAAGGTATATTTGTTTCTCACCCTTTCTCCCTAAGTGTTTTATTTTGCTTTAATCATGGTTCTTTTACACGAACTTAGCGGTGCGAAGGATTATCCCTTAGTAATTCATCTTGTAGGTTCTGATTGGGAAACTTAAACATTAGCAGTTAATATGAAGAAATGTTTGTGTTGCTCAAGTGACTCCAAACAACACAAGAGGGGGGGTGAATTGTGTACTCAAAAAACAGATTAAAAATAAACACTTAAAAAAGTTGATAAAATAAAATAAAATGCTTGTAAATAAGTTTAAATAAAATTAGAGAGTACAAATAAAGTTGCTGAAAACAAGTAAATAAAATGAAAATAACTTGCAAGGAAAATAAAAGAGATGAAAGGGAAAGGAGAAAGAACACAAAGAAATTATACTGGTTCGGAAAAAACAAAGGGTCTACTCCAGTCCTCAAGGAAAGCACCTTGAGATTTCACTAAACCAAGCTTTTATAACAGGATAAACTAATAACCTATACAACCAACTCTCAACACAAACAATGGGATATCACCTCCCTTGTGCAAGAGCCTCTAAACCAAGAGATATCACCTCTCTTGAAAACCTTGGGATCACACCCAATACAATAGAGATTACAAAGATTGAAAGATTACACCAAATGTGTAGATATAACAAATTGAAGCACAAGTACTACAATTGAAGAAAAATTTTCATTCTTTCCTTCCAATAACCATAACATTCACCATTGAAAGGTGGGGACATATTTATGGAAGTTTCTCTATTAAAATTGTTTGAAGTCATCTTGGCTCTTGAGACGTTTAGTCTTTAAATAACAGTCCAAACTCTGATGCCACTTGTAGGACCAAGCGCTTACCACTACACCAAAAGAAATTGTTGTTAGTGAATGCGCAACTTAATATACTTATAGTATAGAGTTCTTTAAGGGGGCTGCACCTAAGCGCCATGGGTTGGGATGTTAAGCCCATCGAATCCTAAGGGTGACGTTAGATTTATTTATTCCATCAATCTCTGATAGCATTTGTTGCTTAAGTGACTCCAAACAACACAAGAGGGGGGTGATTTGTGTACTAAAAAAAGAGATTAAAAATAAGCACTTAAAAAAGTTAATAAAATAAAACGCTTGTAAATAAGTTTAAGTAAAATTAGAGAGTACAAATAAAGTTGTCGAAAACAAGTAAATAAAATGAAAATAAATTGCAAGGAAAATAAAAGAGATGAAAGGAAAGGAGAAAGAACACAAAGAAATTATACTGGTTCGGCAAAAATAAAGGAACTACTCCAATCCCAAGGAAAGCACCTTGAGATTTCACTAAACCAAGCTTTTATAACAGGATAAACTAATAACCTATACAACCAACTCTCAACACAAACAATGGGATATCACCTCCCTTGTGCAAGAGCCTCTAAACCAAGAGATATCACCTCTCTTGAAAACCTTGAGATCACACACAATACAATAGAGATTACAAAGATTGAAAGATTACACCAAATGTGTAGATATAACAAATTGAAGTGTAAAAATAATGAGTGTGATGAGTATTATTTTTTGATAGAATTTCAATGAAAAATGGAGTTATCAAATGAGCTATTATAATACACATATTTATAAAACAAAATGAGAGTGTGGTGTGGTAAACAAAATGCCTTTTTGAAATCCAGCAATGAAATGTAATTAAATTTAGAGGAACACACATGTTGAAAATTATTTTTAAAATGATAATTAAATTACGCAATTTTGAAAATAAAATATGTCAAAATATTTTTATGCAGAATCACATTTAAATAAAATTATTGTGAGTGTGTGATATATTTTAAAGAGAACTTTTTCTACTACTCACATTAGGATCCTAAAAAGATATAGATTATAACTTAAAAGATCTATAACCCAAGTCTTGAAAGTTTAATCCTCTTTTCCACTTTTTGCATCTTGGTCATTCTTGAACTTCTTTTGTGAATCATCAAAACAACAATGTTCCTGTGAAGACATATATTCACAGTTTGAATTCCCGGTTAGTTATAGTGATTTTGAGTCCGGGAGTAGCGATAGTGATAGTGATAGTAGTGGGAATAATAGTGATTGTGTCATTTTCTCTTTGTCTTTGTTTAACTAAAAAAAAACCCTAACAATCGCTCTTTAATTTTGCAGACTCCGTCGCAACGATTTCTACATCAATGGAGATCTATTCTAGTTTTACCTCAAACGAGTTTGTCTCTACTTTTAGGAGGGTCATCAAAGTATCTAGTTCTAACAAAGAGAACCGTGTCATGGTCGATCCTGTCGCTGAGGGAGAATATGTGACTACTGTTAACAATCAGGAACCACACTACTTCTATATGTATACTCACGTCCTCCAAACCCTAAACCTTTGGCTTCCTTTTACTGCCTTTGAGAGTCAGATCTTGAGGGTAATGAACGTCGACCCCTGCCAACTCCATCCCAACAGCTGGGCCTTTATGAAGGCTTTTGAAATTGTTTGTGAATACCTAGAGATAGTTCCCACTGCTGGGATTTTCTCTTGTTTCTTTCAAGTTAAAAATGTCTTTCCCCATTCTCTCATTTCCATCAGTAGGCAAACCAACCGAGGCGATTCACTCTGTTTGCATCCAACTTCAAAAATTATAGGGATACCTTTGTTCGTTTTCGCTGTGGGGAAGGATGTCCAGAGCTCATGTTTGACGAGTCTGGGAAGCCCTTGTTCCCTTTTTACTAGTCTCCAGCCCCTCGACTCATCAGGGGAACTAGGGTGGAGACCCTTAATGAGTATGAACGGGAAGCTACTAAATTTCTCGCTAGATTTAAGGTGATGTGTTCCAGTGATCTCATCGCTAGGGAACATAAACCTTAATCTCTTGGGGAATACATGTGTAAGTAATTTTTGTTCACTCTTTTACTGTTATGAATTTTATTTCTATCTGATACTTATTATTATGATTTCGCTAATCTTGTCCCATACGTGTCTGGTTTTGTAGCTTCAATGTCTACTCTTTCAGCCAAGGATAGGGCGGCTCTTGTTCTCAAGGCGAGAGAACAAAAAGCACAAGCAACTGCCGCCACCGCCTCTGCCGATGCTATGGCGCAACTGTTGGTGGATGAGAGTGGCACCCAAGGCTCAATGAGGAAGAAACAAGAGGAATCCACGCGGATTTCTGTTGAAATTCCTAAGAGAAAGAAGGTTGCCCCTGATGAAGAAGAGTGGGGGTTCTTGAGGAACAACTGAGAAGGAAGAGAATGCCAAGGAGCAGAGGTTTGCCTCCTACATTTCTTGGCGGGAGTAGCCAAAGTCATGCTGATCCGGGGGGCGTGCCAAAGATACCTCTCCCTCCATTACTTGCTGCAGCGCTAACCCTGAAAAGACGAAGAAGAAAGGGACCTCGCACCCTAGCTTTTGGACCAAGGATTTTGACTCCTTGTCCTATGTTGATGAAGGTTTCAAGAGGTTCGCTGACTCCTCCTCCCTTTATGAAAAGCGGCCATGGATCGTCATATCCAGGGTGCCATGCTTAGCTATTTCCTTTCCGCTCGCTAGGAGCTTGAGACTATAGATGCTCGGAACAAGATGAAAGTGGCGGATGAGAGTCTAAGCTCTCTTGAAGAGGAGTATGCTGCCTCTGGGGACAAGCTTGAGGGTGACATCAAGGAGATGAAGGCCATTAAGGAGGAGGAGGTGAAAAAAGTTGTGGAGGCGAAGGAAAATGAGTGGGCCAAAGAGAGGAAAAACCATGTGGATGAGCTGACCACTTTGAGAGAAAGGGCGAAGACTCTGGAAGAACAGCTCACCTCAGTGACCAAAGAGAGATATGAAGCTATCTCTTAGTGAGGCGAGCTAACCAAGGAGGTAGATGCCCTTTCCGCCAAGGTGGGAAGCTTAGAGTTCTTTGATGACTCTGTCCCTAAGACTTCTATATGGAATGAAAACTTAGGTTCACTGGATAATGATCTAAGTAAGTATGCATCTTAAGTTCAGTTTGAAACCTGGACAATTGTTTGTAAAGCAAGACATTCTTGAGAACCCCGCATATGAAGCATTCAAGGAAGAAATCAAGAAAAATGTGGATACTCAAAATGAGACGCTGGAAGAACTGAATACAAATCAAAGGGAAATCAAGTCTACTTTGGAAACCATCCTTAGTATTCTACAAAATAGGAACCCTTAGGATTTGTTTGACTAATGTCGCAGTGATTTTTGGATATCGAACTATTAATTAGCGCCGAATCGCAATTTAATATTCCACCACCGATCTTTAATTTATCCGAGGGAAAGGGAAAAAACCCTATTTTTAGAGATCAAGGTTCGGGTGTTAGTTATACGAAGGGAAGGTACTAGCACCCTAAGTATCTATAGTATCCTATAGGAATCTCTTGTTTTTATTCTATTTTTGCGCTTAATTTTAATTGCTTGTAAAAAATGTATAATGTAGGAATTAAGGTGATAAATAAAAAAGGTTTAAAGTGAAAAAGAAGGAAAATGTTTTTTGTTGATTCGCAAATACAAGTCTCATGCCTACGTACCCGAAGGATTAAAATCCCGTAGTTCGGGGTAAAAATTACGAGTAAATTTGTTTGTTTAATTTTAAGGTTTTGAAAATGGTTTTAAAGACCAAAAGCCAAAAGTGGCAAAATGTGAGTTTGATTGATATTAATTTGTGAAGGAAGTCTATATGGTTAAATTGATTAAAGTTTGATTATAAAAGGAGACGTGAACACTTGGTTTAAAATCCAAGGTTTATTGATAAAAATTTTGAGTGATAAAACACACTTGGTTTAAAGCCAAGGTTTTTGCATGATTAAAGATGTTTGATTGAAGAAAAAGCACTTGGTTTAAAATCCAAGGTTTTTGCGAGAAAAAGGAACACTTGGGTTAAAGTCCAAGGTTTTAGCGATAAAAGAAGCCATTGGTTTAAAGTCCAAGGCACTTGGTTTAAAATCCAAGTTTGCGATAAAAAAGAACTTTTGGGTTAAAATCCAAGGTTTTCATGAAAAAAGAAACGTTTGGTTTAAAATCCAAAGTTTTGAAAATGTTTTATGACAAAATATTTTTGTGCTTTTGAGAATAAATTGTCTTGATATTTTAGAAGAGGTGTTGACCTCATTTTTTGATAAAAAAAGGAATTGGGTAACGGTTGCGCGCGGAAGGAAATAATACTAACGTTGTAACAAAAAATTAAGCGCGAAGACGATTCGTAATGATATTTTGATCAAAGCAATGTCTTTTCCCTCGGAATTTAATATTCTAACGTTTTGCGGAAATTTTCATTTATGGTGTACATTAAATCCTAAATTACATTCTAAAATATTTGCGATAAAATAAACATGAAATGATGCAAGAGGATGGATGCTATGCAATTCTCATTTATATTTACATTAAATCCTAAAATACATACTAAAGTCCTTGCAATAAAATAAATAGTTAATTAATAAGGCAATAAATAAATTGTTAGATTAAATGAATTATTAATAATAAGTAAAATTGACATGTATGAATAAAAATGTTAAGTTAGTAAGTTAGTAACAATAATTAAGAATAAAGAGCATGAATAATAGAAGTTAGGTTAGTGAGCAAAATATATAAAATTAAGCAAAAATAAATAAACATAGATTAAAGCAAATAAGACACAAATAATCATGAAATAAATAAATAATAAAAAATAAAAAGACCTCAAATTAGTGCTTATTTTGGATTTAATAGCTCATTGAAACACATTCCATAAGCACTTTTATCATAGGTCAAGAAATAAAATAAAAAAAATAAAAAAAAATAACAAACTAAAACAGAAGGGTGCAAATAGGGACATGAAAATAAAAGGGGGGGTACGAAAAAAGCAACAAAACAGCAAAGCCCAGTCCAAAAGGGCCCATCTGCGTAAAAACAAACAACAAAAACTAGGATCAAGTCTGGCCGTCTGATGGATCAAACGGCCCTGATCTAATCTTGAAATGGAGAGATCTAAGCCATCTGATAGAGATCAGTGGCTGAGATGAAATGGTGCATGGTGCGCTGCGATAGACACGTGCCCACCGGATCGGGTTGGGGGTATAAATACCCCCAAACCCTAAAAAAATTTCAATTCTCATCTTCTTTCTCTCTTACGCCGCCGTCAACCTCTCTTCTTCTCTCAACCTTCTCTCATTCGGTTTCCATTAAAACTCCAACATAACTTCATTTTTTCAAAAATGCTTCAGCATCAAACAACTCCTAAATCTAGATCCATATTCAAAATAGCAAAACAAAAACCTCCTAGGCTAGATCGAACACGAACAGAAAGGAAAAGGAAAAAAAAAAATTCAACCTCTTGGTGTTTTTTTCGATCCTGTTTCTGACTCTCTTTTCTCTTCTCCTCGTTTTCGATTTCTTTTTTTTGATTTGTTTGGGTTCGGTTTTGTTTGTGAGAGGAAGAAGTTTTTTGATTTCGTTTTGTTTTTGTTTTTGATTTTGGGTTTGATTTGGTTTGTGGAAGATAAATGATGATGAAGATGATTAGGTTCGATTTGATGATTTTGTTTTTGGTTTTTTTCGGTTTTCTGGATTGATGGAGGGTTTGGTGGTTTGTATGTGGTTTTTCGGTTCTGGATTCGATTTGAATGGTTTGGTGGTTTGATGAACTAAGATGATGATGATTATTGTGTTTTGGTTTATGATTTGATTCAAAAGAAGAACATGAGATTTTCTTTTTTCTGTTTGTATTCAAATGTGCTCTGCGGCTGCTGGAAATTTTTTTAACCTAGGGAACAGTGTCATTAATGCTCTATATATACTGTGTCAGAGCTAGGGTTTTGGACAGATGAAAATTTCCCCTTTTGGACAAAATTGCCCCTTTGGGCCTGGATGAGGACAAAAACACAAATCTGGACCTTTTAAAAAAAACTGAAAACAGGAATACACCAAGAGAAAAACGTAAAAAAATGAAATAATAATACATAATAAAAACTTAAATAAAATAAAATAAAAAACAAATCAAATAATAATAATAACAAAAAACAAAATATAAGAAGAAATAAAAATAATAATAATAATAAAAACAAAACTAATAAATGAGGTATTTTAAAATACCTCTCTGCCAAAATTTCGTCAGAAACGACAAAGGAAAAAAAACAGTTTTAAACGCCGAACAAAAGTGATCGGTCAAAAAATGGGGTATGACAACTAATATATTTAAGCACAATATGTTCTTTGTATTTTGATTATTTTGTTCTGAACCTTTTATATATGACAATTATCTTTGAATGATCCTTTAAATGATTTATGTATGTTTATTATTGTTATATGATTTATTGTTATGCAGATATTCTTGAAATAAGACAAGACACAAAACAAAAAGATCAAGATAGAAGAAAATGAAAAGTAAACGTTTTTATTAAAATAGTGAAGATTCCTTATTACATAAAGCCTAGGAAAAACTAATTGGAATCTCCTTATGAAGGAGCATCCCTCCTCTCGGATTCCACAGTACTCTCAGAGGTAGCAGATTCTGTATCAGACTCTGAATCTTTTTCTCCAGGCTTAGTATTAAGATCTATCACTTTCTGTCATCTTCAATGAATCTTTCTGCTTTGACTTGTTGTCTTCTTTCTTGTTTCTTTTGTGCAAAGTTGATAATTTACTATCTGTTCTTTTCATTATGACCTTCTTATTCCTAAGATTATTCTTGATGAATAAAATGTCTAGGACGTTCTCCTTTTATAAGCTTTTATAACGCCAATGTCCCAACTTTTAACAACAAGTTCATTAAATTGGACATAGTTGTAAACACCTCTTTGACTTGACAATATTGTTTGTTACGCTTTGACTGCTTAGTTTTTACTGTCTTTTTGATAATGACAAAAGGGGGAGAAATGAGTAAGGAAAAACGTGCAAAATTGTTGTTTTTCAAATTCAAACTCTTAAACTTTTTGTCAAATGGGAACAAATTGTTGTTTTTCAAATTCAAACTCTTAAATTTTTTGTCAAATTCAAACTCTTCATTTTTTTTTATCAGTATCTATTGAATTTTATTAAAGGGGAGCAAATTTATTATTTGAAGTTCATTATTCATTGATAACTTTATGAAAAGGGTGCAACTTTTTCAAATATGAATAATCTAAGTCATATAATAAATTGTATCTTAAACTGATCAAAATTAATTATATAAAACTTAGGGGGCGCTTACAAACCTAACCCTGGGATTATCAGACTTAGGGGGAGCTTGCAAAACTCAGAAACATAATGTCAACATAGTTGAATTTTTTCAACAACAATTGTATTTAACACTTATGTTTGTCATCATCAAAATGGGGGAGATTGTTGGAACAAAATGAGTTTTTATAGAAAAACACCCTCATAAGATTTTGATGATAACAAAGTATTAAATGGACAATTGTAGTAGTAATGTTTTGAATTAAGTGTGCAAGTTATTATGAAATTTAGTACACTTTATCAGAACTCATTTAGTATAAAAGCTTTCTGAAGAAGACAGATTCTGAAGAACACGCAGTAAAGCTCTAAAACTTTGAACTCTGTAAAAGCTATGAAGATTTGAACTCTGAAGAAGCTCTGAAGCTGAACTTTGAAGACCTTCAAAAGCTGAACTCTCAAAGCTTTCACAAGCTAAATTCATAGTCCTGAAGAACACTCTGTTTTTAACAAATTACGCTGTTTTGATAAATCTAAAGCTTCTAGGACATTCCTTGATAGATGAGAGCACAAGCTTAAAGGATAACTCTCCACAACGTCAAATTCAAATTTTATCTATAAGGAGGAGCGTATTGTACTGGTTGTACAATTATTACTCCAAATGGTGGAGCAAAGGAACAAAGACAAAGTAGTGGAATTGAATTACCTCTTATGGATAAGAAATTCAATTTCATGCTTCAAGCAATCTTATTTCTATAGCTTTCCATCTACAACGGTATTATTCATCAATGTATCTATTTACTTCCATATAAATAGATATCCTTGATTGAATATAAATGACTAATGAACCGATAGAGCAAAAAGTAATTTTTGAAAGTATTAAGTCAATAGTTCAAAACTATCTGAGCCTCTGATTGTTATTCACTTATTGTGTTAAGTGTCTTAATTTCTTAGGAAAAACGTAGTAGTTAAGAAATACTCCTACGTGAGTTATTTTGTTTTTGATAAGTCTCTTGTTATGTGTAACTTGAGCAATTTGGAAGTCTCTTGTTTGTTGTAACTTGAGCAATTTGTAAGAAGTCTCTTGTTAGTTGTAACTTGAGCATTAAAAGTCTCTTGCTTGTGTTCTTGAGCACTAGGATTGTAATCTTTAGTGATTATAGTGAAATCCCTTGGAAGTACAAGGGGACTGGAGTACTCTCGGTTTGTGAGGGGAACCAGTATAAATCCTGGGTGTTCATTTTCTCTCTCTCTCTCTCTCTGTCATTGTATTTATTGTGTTAAGTTTTTCGCTGCCTAAAGACTCTGATAGATAACAATATCTTGAAAAAGTTTTTATTTCTAAAAACACAATTCAACCCCCCCTTATTGTGTTTTTCACACCTTCAAAGGTGACACTCAGTCTGAAGAGAGTGAAGATCCTAAGGAAAGTGCAGAAGGAGAGAAGAACGCTGTAGACAAGGATATGAGTGACAACCCTGACCTTGTAGACCTATGTTGAAAATCCACCATCCGAGAAGACTGCTACTTAGAGCGTTGCCAAGAGAACAAGGAGTGCTAGAGTTGTGGTGTCTACAAGCACACCAAGCGTGGAAAAGACTCCTGTGAAGAAGACCGACAAGAAGCCAATGAGGTATGGTCCAACCAGACCCAAGAGCACACCTCCCAAGAAGTCTACGCTCAAAAGGAAGGCTCCTCCATCTGATTCTGACTCTGACTACAATGTCGAGCACAATGTCACTCACATTGGTGACTCAGAAGGAGAGACCAGATGCAAGGTAAGTCAGAGTGCACTTACCCTTGTAACCTCTGGAAGAAAGAAGTTCAAAGGAAAGAAGATACCTCAGAATGTTGATGAAGCACCCATGGACAACATATCTTTTCACTCTGTCATTAGTGTGCAAAGGTGGCCATATATCCACAACAGAAGACTAGGCCTTGAAAGGGAGCTAAGCAAGGAAGCCTTGAAGAACAAGGATGTGATGAACCTGATCAAGAAGGCTGGACTAAGGAGGACTATGACAGAATTTGGTGACTATTTTGAGAGGCTGGTGAAGGAATTTATGACCAATATTCCTGAAGAATGTGATGATCCCATGAGCAAAGAGCATCTGAAATGTGTGAGTTTCTCCCCCACTGTGATCAATAAGTACCTTGGAAGAAGTGAAGCCTCAACCAGAGCTGGAGGTGACTGACAATGAAGTGTATAGAGCCATCACTGGTAATCAAGTGAAGATGTGGCCAAAGAAGGCAAAGCTGTCCTCCACAAAGTTAACTCCCATGTATGCCATTCTCAACAGAATTGGAGCTGCAAACTGGGTACCTACTTCCCACACTTTTGATGTAGCTACAGGTTTGGTTAGGTTTATTTATGTTATTGGTAATGAATTAGCTTATGACTTTGGAACCTATATTTTTGAAATAATCATGAAGGAAGCCAAAACCTTTGCTGCCAAGTGGCCTATACCTTTCCCTACCTTTTGTGGTATAATTCTTAACCAACGCCCTGAAATTATTAGAGATGATATTGCCTGCAAGAGGAACCCTCCTCTCACCATTAGTGCTAAGGTGCTGGAAGGGTTAAATGTGGTAACCAATGTTGGGACATTCAGCACTAATATGACAGGGAAGATGACTAGGAAGCAGATGATTTCCCAGCAGATGATTTCCCAGCTGACGGACAAGCAACTGAAACTATTGAAGACAAAAACGCTATAGAACGATTTAGAGTTTTAGGCTTTAGTTTTATTTTGTTCTTTGTTGTTCTTGCTTGCAACACATCGATACTTGCTAAGGATTATTGTAATCGCAAATCACTCCTAAGCTTTTAAGCACGGAGTTTGGTTTGTTCTAAAGGAGCAAAGATTAAACACGGGTTATGTGATTGAGAGGGAGTGAGAGGGGTCTCATATCTAGGAGGTTCCTAGGTAGAAGTTAATACGGGTAGTTGTTAGGTGAGATGCTACAAACAATTGGTTTGCTGAGAGCTTTGAACTAGCTTTATCATAGTGGACTTCCTTCTTGGATTGGTATCCCTCAGAGTAGGTGTTGTTACGCCGAAATGGATTAACCGTGCACAAGTTTGTTTTCACTATTGGATCCATAAGTTCATTGGACCAAATGAGATGTTATGTTACATATTGATCAAAGTGTGAGACTTATTGATCCAATTATTAAAACAAGTTTGTGCATAGTGCAAGACGTGTCTCAATTGTGCCCCATAGACTTGGCCTATAAATAATCTTAAATGATACATATACATGAACTATTGTAAAATGGAGTTAACGGACTCAAAATTTAGGTGTTGTTCAATAAGTATAATATAATTGTGTTTTTCTCACGTTAAAATCTGCTTTTTGTTATAGCTCTTGTCCTAGTAGATAAATGTCTGCTTCTGACTCTCCTAGGGTTTTGTGTCCCTGCTTTTCTCCTTGTTGTATCTTGCTTTTATTTCATTATTATTAAAAGTCATGAGAATTAAATTATTTATATTAAATTAAGTGTAAAATGATTCTATGAATAATGTTAGATGCACAAATTATGTGTTAAACTATGATGGGAGAACAATATAAAATTAATACATTAGAAACTAAGGCTCTTTATGGATCTCAAAATTTTTTGTCAAATATAGTTTTAGTCAAAGTTTAGTAAAATACCATCTATTTTTGTTTTCTTTGACTAAATTGATTATTTTATTAAAAATGGTAATGTCCATATTTGAAACATTTTTTCTATATCAGAGTACTCAAAAAATAATATTCAATTTTTTCCTTCTAAAATCTATTTGGCGTGATTGTGAAAAGATTTCCTATTATAAATTATTATTGTATGATTCTCAACTATAAATGACGTGGCTTGGTCAACAAAAAAATCAATTCATGAATTAAAACGTTGAAAAATCAATAACAGTCCATTGTTTTTCACCGTAAAAAAAAACTGCCAATTGTTTTTCAATTCACTATATATACGAGGAATACATATCTTTCCACATAAAGTTTATTAACAACTCAAAATCAATTAGTTTTAATAAAACTATGATGATTTCGCACACCTCAAAACTATTTATACTTTCATTATCTTCTTATGTCTCTCTTCATGTTATAAAACCCCAACCAAATACTTCTCCATATGAATAAAAGAACATGGAAGGATATCTAGAAGATATGTTAATAAAATTTGACATTTTTCATTTCTTTTTGAAGTATATTGCAGAAACTAATTCAAAGAGAAAGTCATTTCATGGCTTTCTTCTGGGTCTTACAAACTTTTCTCATTGGAGCTTCCGAGAGTTCCAATATAAATACTTACATGGTAATGATATGTCCATGAACATTGACACGATGAATGTGAATATTGTTCATGGTCTATCATCATTTTAAGCATAACCATTGTTGGATCGGAGGTCAAAAGGAGCTGTAACATATGTAAAGGATCAACAAAATTGTGGTAAGTTTTTTTTTTTTGCATGATATATAAGGAGTTTCGTATAGTGTGCACAAGTAAGACAGGTCTTTCACCGTGCACAAATTTATTTTCACTATTGGATCCATAAGTTCATTGGACCAAATGTGATGTTATGTTACATATTGATCAAAGCGTGAGACTTACTTATCCAATAATTATAATATAATTGTGTTTTTTTCACGTTAGAATCCGCTTTTGGTTATATCTCTTGTCCTAGTAGATAGATGTCTACTTTTGACTCTCCTAGGGTTTTGTGTCTGTTTTTCTCCTTGTTGTATCTTGCTTTTATTTCTTTATTGTTGTTTTATCATTCGGAAAAAAGTCATGTGAATTAAATTATTTCTATTAAATTTATTTGTAAAATGATTCTATCAATAATGTTAGATGCATAAATTATGAGTGCAACAATGATGGGAGAACAATATAAAATTAATACATTAGAAAGTAAGTCCCTTTATGGATCTCAAAATATTAGGTCAAATATAGTTTCGGTCAAACTTTACTAAAATACCATATTTATATTTTGTTTTTCTTTGAATAATTTGATTATTTTATTAAAAATGGTAGTGTCCACATTTGAAACATTTTTTCCATATCAGGATACTCAAAAAACAATATTCAACTTTTTTCCTACTAAAAACTGTTTGGTGTGATTATGAAATAATGCACTTAATATTTACTCCCTATTTATATTTCATGTTTTGGTTTCAACCAAGAGAAATATATTGACAGCATTTTCGTTCCACTAATTTCTTAGATTCACCCAGTTTATATCACATGCTTTTGATATTTGTAATACTAATAATTTATATAATTGTTACTTTACTAACAATATAAGAAACTAAATAATAATGCCCTCCGTGCCGAAAATGAGGAAGTTGTGCATGTGCCTATGCAAGTCAAGTTCTGGTTTTAAAATAAGAGAAATCTATTGAAGGTTTTCCTTTTCACGGTTCTCTTGTAAGTACTTTAAATTTATACCACATGCTATAAATTTAAAGTGCTTACAAGAGACCATTGAAAAGGGAAACTTTCAATGAATTTCTCTTATTTTGAAACCAGAACTTGATTTGCTTGGGCTCATGCCCAACTTCCTTATATCACATGCTAATGATTTTAGCTAATTGTTACATTTATAATCAACAACTGAACATATATATAAATGATCTTCGAGTAGACTTGTAAATAAGTTATTGACTTTGCCTTTTCTATTATATCATTTTTTTTCCTTTTTGTTTTCTGAAGGTTTTTTTGAATATGTCATGAACGATTATTCTGTCTATATAAACACCCTAAAATTCATACATCTCATGTACAAAATAGGGTTTAAAAATACATCTTTCAATTCTTTTCGAGTGTACTTCACTTATGAGGTTGAAAAATGGATTATTCAATCAGAGGCGTCGTTGGGTCTGATGAGGAAGAGATGGATAACTTAAACAATGAAACTAAATCATCCAACTAACGTATGAGCTTTTACCAAACAACCGTGCTTGAAAAGTAAGATAATTATATTCGTTAACATTATTTACTTTTCAATTTTGTTAATGAAAAGAGTTATCTTACTTTTCAAGTCTGGTTGTTTGGTAAAAATTCATAAGTTTGTTGGATGATCTATTTTCATTGTCTAAATTATTCATGCCTTCACTTCTAGACATAGTGACACCTCCGATTGAATAATCCATTTTTCAACCTCGAAAGTGAAATACACTCGCAAAGTATTGAAAGTTGCCTCTATAAATCCTATTTCATGTCTGAGATCTATGATATTTAGGTTATTTATATAGAGGAGTAATTGTTCATGAAACCTTCAAAATAACCTTCGAAAAAGGAAAAAAATAGTTAAAAACAATATAATAAAAATGAAAACTCAATATGTTATTTACTAGTCAACACGAAGATCATTTTTATCAGCTTTTGGTTGTTGATTCTAAATGTAACAAATACAAAAAATCATTAGCATGTGATATAGATTTTGTGTGAATGCAACAGATTAGTGAAAAGGAAAACCTTCAATAGACTTCCTCACTCTTGGCAAGAAGAGTGTTGTATTTATTTTCTTTTGTTAATTTTAAATGTAACAATTACATGAATCATTAGTACTATGTATATCAAAAGCATGTCATATAAACTAGGAGTGAATATAATATATTAGTGAAAAAGAAACTACTTTCAATATAGTTTTCTTGTTTGAAACCTAAAAATGGGATATAAATTGAGAGTCAACATAAAGTGAATTCGTTAAGAACATATCACTGGCAAGACATAGAAATTCTAAAAATGTAGTTAAGGTTATGGTATATGGGTGATAACCCATCATGATAACCTTAGCCAATATAGAAAAGCAAAAAATAATTTCACATAGTTGGTAGTAACAATTCATCTGGATATTCAAAGTAAATAAGTGACAAGTAATTCTTTGAATTCCAATTGGCAATAAAGGGACATGGAAGTGGGGCAATGGTTGTTAGTCTTAAAAAGGAAACCTAAAACCTTGGTAAATTTAACAATGGATGGGGTATGGTATGGCATATATGGAGCATATGATAGAATGAAAAAATGGAATCATCAACATCAATGGGCATGAATCGAGTCCGAGAGGAGGAAGAATGATAAAATAGAAGAAATTTTGCGACTGGAACAACAAACTTCGTTTGGGTTAGTCTTGAAAGTGAAAGCTAAAGAGACAACATTTTAATGCATAATTAAAACAAACACTTAAAAGAAATGAGATTTGAGTTGCAAAGAAAGCTTCAATTATATACTTACAACAATCGACAAGATAAAAGATAGACGCTACCTGAAGGGGAGGTTTGTATTATGTTCACCATTTTTAAAAACATTTATATTTATAAAAATACTAGTTCTTTATCAATAAATTTAACTTCAATTGAACATAGACAAAATAGGTTTAGTTAAACTATAAGGAACTTAGACAAAGTAATCAGAGAGAGTATAGAGGAATGGCGATAGCACAATATTTTTGTTCTGGAGAACACTTAAAGGGTTATGCAAAGTAATTAATATGGACTGTCAATAGCAAAAATTATCGGTCTGTGATAAAAAATTATTCGTCCTTTTCTCATCAAAGTCACAGGTATTTATAGGTTACATGGGGAAGGAATTCTTCCCGCCCTTTTTCTCCGTTGGCCTCCCAACGTTCTCCCTCTATACATTTAATCACATGCCTATTTACAAGGTGATCATGGGGAACGTGGGTTGAACACTTAAGATTTCCTCTGAATCATGTTCCTGGTTGTAAGGAAAGTGGGGATGAATGAAATAAATCATGGGAGAATGACGGTTATACTCATAGATCATAGGATCATGGGGTTATGGGCGTCTTGCCCCCTTGCCAAAGATGATTATCTCTCCCGTACGTCGCACCCTCGAGCATAATTGGGCTAGGTTCTATTTTATGTATTGGGCCGTTGTATAGGTCATTTAAACAATGTTGGGCCTTGCTAAATACACCCCTTATATTTTTATCCGGTCCACAGCCTCCCAAGCACGAGGCTCAGTGGAGGCGAAATGGTGATAATGGACGAATTTTCCACTGGTAACCGCTTCCTTCCGTGGCGAACTTCCCGGGTTTGTATATGTCCCACGATATGCTTTTCTTCCTTTGGCGCTGAGTACTATAAATAAGATGTCATTGAGTCATTTCTGTCACACAACTTTTTCCATACTCCTTTCTTTAATATAACTATGAATTCCCCAACTTCTGCTCTTGAATCTCCCGTGGTCAGAACCATTAAGAATCTAAAAGGTTTACTTTTCCATGACATAGATGCTCTGATTGACCAGGTGGATAACTTTTCTGATTTCGCTGAAGAGCTCAGATCAGCTTCCTGGAGGCTAACCAATGCAGAACTGCGTTTCCTCGAGAGAGTGATGCACCTTAAGGATGGCTTAACCGATGATGCTGCTTTCATTGAATTTGTTGAGGATGCTCACCATCTCCATCACGAGCTGGTATCTGATTTGTTTGATTAGACCTGGCGTCTGAAAGAGAGCATGAGAGTTCATGATGAGCTCCTGAACTTAGCATTTACTGAAGAAGAGGCGGTGACGCATCGTATGAAGGATTTGGAAGATGAATTAAAGATTTTGGCCAAGAAGAAAGAAGAGCTCCGTGTGAGTAACAGGGATGAAATCGCCGTTGTGCTTTTCAAGCGTCGTGAACTTGCGCGTCTTGAAGTCAAGACAAAGACCTTGGGAGAAGGGCTCAAAAAGATTAATGCAGACTTAGTGAAGTCCAAGAAATACAAATGTGCCCTGGAAGACATGCTAACCATGGCTTTTCATGCCGCTCCTGATGTTTAGATGTTTTTGTTGCTTTGATGTAGGCAAACAAAATGCCACGCCTTAAGGCGAGAAGTTTTTTGTCATATGCCAAAGGCGTTAAGATACCACGCCATAGGCGAGATATTAAACGTTTCTTCTTCCACTTTAATTTCAATTTTGCCAACTGTCACAAACGTATTACCTACGCTGACATGCGTTCCCATACATTGTTTTACCCAATGGATAACTAAACTTTTCCACTTCACTGACGGTTTTTCGCATATTAATACATCATCCTTATTTCTTCAACAATTTTCCCAAATTCCACACTTTTTTCTTCCTAAAATTTCTTGCGTTCATCTCAGATCTAGTTTTTCTTACCGGATTTTCTAGCAAAAAACTCGCTAACAATCCATTTCCTCCGATTTTTTCGCTCTCCAACCGTCTAATCTCTGTCAAGGTATTTTTGTTTCTTACCCTCTCTCCCTAAGTGTTTTATTTTGCTTTAATCATGATTCTTTTACGCGAACTTAGCGGTGCGAAGGATTATCCCATAGTAATTCATCCTGTAGGTTCTGATTGGGAACGTCATGTTCGTGCCCATTATAGTAGGGTTGATGGAACTCTAAACAATAACGGTTATTATGAAGAAATGTTTGTATTGCTCAAGTGACTCCAAACAACACAAGAGGGGGGTGAATTGTGTACTCAAAAAACAGATTAAAAATAAACACTTAAAAAAGTTAATAAGATAAAATAAAATGCTTGTAAATAAGTTTAAATAAAATTAGAGAGTACAAATAAAGTTGCCGAAAACAAGTAAATAAAATGAAAATAACTTGCAAGGAAAATAAAAGAGATGAAAGGGAAAGGAGAAAGAACACAAAGAAATTATACTGGTTTGGCAAAAAAAAACGGCCTACTCCAGTCCCCAAGGAAAGCACCTTGAGATTTCACTAAACCAAGCTTATATAACAGGATAAACTAATAACCTTTACAACCGAGAACTCTCAACACAAACAATGGGATATCACCTCCCTTGTGCAAGAGCCTCTAAACTAAGAGATATCACCTCTCTTGAAAACCTTGGGATCATACCCAATACAATAAAGATTACAAAGATTGAAAGATTACACCAAATGTGTAGATATAACAAATTGAAGCACAAGTACTACAAAGTAAACTATGTAGTATAAAAAAGCTCTTGATAAAATATATTAACAAGTGTAAAAATAATGTGTGTGATGAGTATTATTTTTTGATAGAATTTCAATGCAAAATGAAGTTATCAAATGAGCTATTATACGACACATATTTATAAGACAAAATGAGAGTTTGGTGTCATAAACAAAATATAGCCGTTGTGTAATTTGATGCATAGTATTAAAAAAACACACACCCAAGAAGATACTATTTGATATATATAATTAGATAATTACAGTGAGTCAAAGGTAGACGGGCAACAAGCTGCGCCGCTAGACCTTTCCGTATAGCAAAACCTAATCTTTGGAAAACTACATTCATAGACCTAGGCGACACAACGTTACTATGCATGACCTTTTGAACTCTTTTCAAAAGGTTTACCGCCTCTGGTGCGAGAAAGCCAAAAGTGTCAAATGCAAACGGTATAAAAACGTGTTGATTATCAGAGCATGCTTTCTCATGTTTGCTCATCTTGCTTGAAGCAGCTTTGTGGGCTGCCTGTCCCACAGTAAAATCCCCGACCCCTAGCCCCACGAGTGGGGATACTCCAGTCAAATCTACACAAGCATGTTTCCCACCTACCCATCAAGACACTAGAACATCCGCTGGACGAAGTGTCGATCTTCCTTCTTGTGGGTCAGTCAAAAAATTCACAGGTGCCACTTTCTTCACAGAAATTCCCGCACGCCTAAAAATATCAAAAAGTACATCTCTGACCAAGTCATGCCTGTATTTGAAGCCTGAATTAGATTGTTTCCAAATGAAAATATGCCATATAAAATTCATGCCTAAACTATAATGAATAACGATTATAATTTGTTTTAATGCAGATCATGGATTTGATGCCAACACAATCAAAATTCAATTATGGCAATTTGATATATATCTATTTTAAGAAGTAAACCTTACGAAATGCCTTTTTGAAATTCAGCAATGAAATGTAATTAAATTTAGAGGAATACACATGCTGAAAATTATTTTTATGCAAAATCATATTTAAATAAAATTATTGTGAGTGTGTGATATATTTTCAGGAGAGCTTTTTCTACTACTCACATAAGGATCCTAAAAAGATATAGATTATAACTTAAAAGATCTATAACCCAAGTCTTGAAAGTTTAATCCTCTTTTCCGCTTTTTGCATCTTGGTCATTCTTGAACTTCTTTTGTCAATCATCAAAACAACAATGTTCCTGTCACGATATATATTCACATTCTCCCCCTTTTTGATGATGACAAACATCTCATGGTGGGATTTGCTCAATGAAGGGGTTAGGATTAAAATAATCGAAATATATAACAGAGATAAGCGCATATTATTCTCCCTCTTTCTATATGCAATCATTTACAAACTGCTACCCCTGAAACATGCAAATCACATAAATCTCCTCCTTTTGGCATTATCAAAAAGTGGGAAACAAATATTCATGGCAAGACATATATTCAGGAAAAATAAATCATAAAAAGATAGTAAATTGAAATGAGTAAACCTCTTTTGTTTTTCATGAATTTACAATTTCTTTTTGGAGAAAAAACTTTCAATAATATCACCTTATGATGCATAGCCACTTTTTTATGATAATAAGGACAATTTTTTTTTCTTTTTCTCCCATTTCACGTGCTTTGAATAGCAAATAAAGATATACAATTTGAGTTCTTGTGCTCCAAGCAAACCTACAAGACAAAATTATGTTTTGACTTTTGGTACCCAAATCATTTTGGGTTCTTGAGAGTTAGCTTTAGGCAAAGTGCCATTTCAGATTCCTTCCCATATATTATTTAAATATTGATTCTTTCTCAAATTACAAATAGAGGATGTATGACCATTTTTATTGCAATAGAAACACTTAACAAAAGGTCTACTAGATGTCTTGTTTGGGCTAAAATTTCTTTTAAAAGGTAAAAAGTGTCTTTTTGCTTGATAGCCCAAACCATCTTTATTATAGCTTCCCTTTTGATTGCCCAAAATGATGTCTAGTTTTTCTCGACCCATTGTGAATTTAGAAAGAACATTATTCAAATCTTCAACTTTATTTTTCAAAATATTGCATTCATTACGTACAATATTTTCTTTCTTATTTTCACAAGGGGTGTGAGTAGAGACTTTACTTACAAAAAGTTGTTTCTCTTTAAGAACATCTATTTCCTTATTTAAATCTTCAATTTTTTTATTCAAGGGTGGAAATAGTTTTCTTAGAAGTAGAGACAATTTTTTTAAGCTTACTAGACTCATTATTTAATTCTTTACAAATAAAGAGCAATTCATCATAAGTAAAATTGCACTCAGAATCAGATGAATTTCCCTCTTCTTCTTCTTCTTCATTTTCATGATTTGCCATAAAGCATAGATTTCCCTCGCCATTTTCTGATTCATCGGATGAACTCATATCGTTTCCATCCCAAGCAATGTATGATTTCCTTCTTATTGTACGAGAGCTTGAAGTTTCATTTTCTTTCCATTTATGCCTCATTGACTTTTTGGGCATATGAAACATTGTCTTTATGTCTCCGTTATTTTCTTTGATATTTGCTTTGAAGGCAAGTCTTTTATTTTGATTTTCACCTTCTTCAATTTCAAAGAGTCGATTTATTTCGAGCTCATGTTCCTGCAATTTACCAAATAAAATAGCCAAATTCATTGAAGATAAATTATTAGATTCCAAAATAGCGGTCACTTTGGGTTGCCAACTTCGATTTAAGCATCTAAGAACTTTGTTAATTAAATCTTCATTTTAGAAATATTTTCCAAGTGCTCTATGATGATTTATTATATGGATGAATCGTTTTTGAATATGTTGTCTGCTTTCTCCCGATTGCATCCTAAATAATTCATACTCACAAGTCAATGTGTTCATCCTAGCGCTCTTGACCTCGATAGTTCCTTCATGGGTCAATTGGAGGGTGTCCCACATTTCTTTGGCGGTCGTATAATTTGATACTCGAAAAAATTCATCAACACTTAAAGCCTTGTGATGATATACTTTGTTTTCAAATTGTATTGTACCTTTTCTTTTTCATTTTTGGTCCAAAGATTTCTTGGTTTATTCACCACTACATTATTAACTAAATGTGTAGGAATAAATGGACCATTTTCCACAGCGTCCCAAATATCAAGGTCTATACCTTGAAGAAAATTTTTCATTCTTTCCTTCCAATAACCATATCATTCACCATTGAAAGGTGGGGGCACATTTATGGAAGTTTCCCTATTAAAATTGTTTGAAGTCATCTTGGCTCTTGAGACGTTTAGTCTTTAAACAAGAGTTCAAACTCAGATGCCACTTGTAGGACCAAGCGCTTACCACTACACCAAAAGCAATTGTTGTTAGTGAAGGCGCAACTTAATATACTTATAGTATAGAGTTCTTTAAGGGGAGTTAAGCCCATCGAATCCTAAGGGTGACGTTGGATTTATTTATTCCATCAATCTCCCCCCCCAGTGTCAGCCGGGGGATTCGAACCCATGACCTTGCTCTGATACCACTCGTTGCTCAAGTGACTCCAAACAACACAAGAGGGGGGTGAATTGTGTACTCAAAAAACAGATTAAGAATAAGCACTAAAAAACGTTAATAAAATAAAATAAAATGCTTGTAAATAAGTTTAAATAAAATTAGAGAGTACAAATAAAGTTGCCGAAAACAAGTAAATAAAATGAAAATAACTTGCAAGGAAAATAAAAGAGATGAAAGGGAAAGGAGAAAGAACACAAAGAAATTATACCTCTTCGGCAAAAACAGAGGGCCTACTCCGGTCCCCAAGGAAAGCACATTGAGATTTCACTAAACCAAGCTTTTATAACAGGATAAGCTAATAACCTTTATAACCGAGAACTCTCAACACAAACAATTGTGCAAGAGCCTCTAAACCAAGAGATATCACCTCTCTTGAAAACCTTGGGATTACACCCAATACAATAGAGCTCCGGTTCTATTGTTAATCACCTAACAGTGAGACAATAAAAGATCTGAAAAACACTTCATGTCTGCAGAGTCTACACCTTCTACAAACACCAACACCAACACTTATCTCTCTCAAGTTGCTTTTGACTACGACAACATGAACTCTACATCCAAACATGATTCAAGCAACAAGAAAATACCAGTATTCAGTGTAGATGCTTTGAGGTTTGAATGGTGGAAGGACATCATTTATCACTACATCAATGGGATTGATGATGAGCTATGGGGTCTAATAGAAGAAGGAGTTTCTATTGATGGAATATGTCCTGATGGTAAAATCACTCTAGCTCAGAAGAGGGCTTTATCTATAGCAAATAAGAAGATCTTCTCCAAGCACAACAAGGTGAAGAACATCATGATGTCTGCTATCTCACATGATGAGTATACTAAGATAATGGATAGATCTACAACTAAAGCAATGTATGACTCTCTGTGTGCAACATATGATGGGAACAAACAAGTTTAGAACGCAAAAGCAAGGCTCTTGGTTCAGCAGTATGAACTCTTTTTTATGAAGCCTGATGAAGACATTGAGACTATGTTTTCAAGGTTTCAGACTCTGGTGTCTAACCTCAGGGTTCTAAAGAAGAGTTATACTACCTCTGATCATGTATGGAAGATTCTTAATAGCTTAACTGATAAGTGGAGACCTAATAGCACTCAAGGCCAAAGCTATCGAGACTGATGAAGAATCTTCCCTAGATGACCAAGAGGATGAACAAGATGATGAGGAGTTTGCAATGTTTACAAGAAACTTTCAGAAATGGGCAAAGATGAACAACAAGAACTACAAGGGTAACAACTCAAGGAATAACTCCAGTAAAGAGGAAAATAATTGCTTCAAGTGCAAGAAACCAGGACACTTTATTGCTGAATGTCCTGAAGCTTCATCAAAGGATAGAAATAAGAAGTCAAGTAGCAAGAAGGAAAGCTACAAAAAAAGATTCAAGAAGAGTTTAATGGCAACATTTGAAAACTTGGAAACGTCCTATGATGATGATGATGAAGAAGCAAATGTGGCTCTGATGGCAAATGCTGATTCTGATGGTGACTCTGAACAAGACTCAGACTCTGAAGGATCAGATGCTGAAGAGTTAGAAAAAGTATTTCTAAACTATTCTAAAGAACAACTTGTGACTTATCTTGGCATGTCTTTGAGCAAATTTGCTAAATCATCTTCTGAAATAAAACTTTTAAAAACACAGAAAGATGACTTAGCAAAGAAAGCTGGTCATCTTCAAACACTGTATAAAAACTCTTTGATTAAAATTCAAGATCTTGAAAGTGGTTGCGCCAAATGTACCAAATCCAGCGATGAGCATGAAGTTGCTCTTCAAGAGTTTGTTCATCAAAATGTCAATAAAAGTAAAGTTGCTTCTATGATTTATAGCGTTTGTAAAAATAGAGGTGAAGGAATTTGTTATTCATATGGTAGAACATATGGAAAACCAAATTCGTCTTTTTGTTTAATGAAAACCCCTGATAATCTTTCATCTACTTTTTACCAATGAAAAGTAAAGGCAAAGTTGTGGTTGTATCAGATTCTGAAGGAACCTCTGGGTCTGCAAAACAAACTCTGAAGTCAATTCAGAGGTTGTCTCTCAGAACCTCAAGGTGAGTAACTCAGAACCTACGGATTTAGAATATGAGACTATCAAGTCTAAGACTCTAGAGACTTTGGGACTCAGAAGCTCAACCAATCAGAGTCTGAAACAAACTAAGCTAGTGATTAATAATCAAAATAAAACTCTAGTGTGCAAAGCCAATCCTAGATTAGAAGAGCACTCTAAGTCTTATAATGGTCATAAATCAAAGCGTAGGATTCAAAAACAATGGACTAAGAAAACTATTTTTCAAAGACCAAACTTTCAAAGAAAATTCTATGCTAGTCCAAAAAGTTTTTCAAAGGTACGAGATAGAACAAAGGATTATAGAACTAACCCACCTGGACCCAGAAAGCAATGGGTACCAAAGTGCAAAATTGTCTACTGTCGCGGTGATTTTCGGATGCCAAGCTATTGGTTAGCTTTGGTTCTCAAAAATTATGATTCACCACCGAACTTTAATTTATCCAAGGGAAGGGGAAAAGATCGAATAAACCCGTAATTAATTTTTTTAGAGATTTTAGGTTCGGGGGTTAGTTATACAAAGGGAAGGTATTAGCATCCTATGTATCCGTAGTACTCTACGGGAACCTCTTGAAATATGTATTCTTGTGCTAAAATGTTTTACTTGTAAAATTTGCTTATAAATGATTGGGTAACGATGAGAGAAATAATTTTTTTTTTTATTAATTTTGGGATATTCAAAAGAAAAGAAGAAAAAGAGTTTTATTAATTTTGAATTGGGAAGACACAAGGTCTTTTGCACTACGTACCCGTGAGGGATCAAAATCTCTTAGTTCGGGGTAAAAATTGTAAAGTGATTTGTTTGATTGATTTTAGGAGAAAAGATGAGTCGTCATCTTAAGTTTAAACTCCTTTTTAATCCGCCACGAACATACTGAAAAGTTTATATCTTTTCCTGCCATATGTCGTGGGGAGATGAATTTCAACTAGAGATAACTCACATCTAAACTCTTTTAAAAAAGGTTTGAAATTGAAAAGCCAAGCGGCAAAATTTTTTGGATTGTTTTGTATTTTCAGTCTTTTTGAAAATATTTAAATATGCTTAAGTGTGTTAAAGCATTTATAATAAAAAAAAAAGTTTGAAAAAAGTCTCTCGACGAAAGTCGAGGTTTACTATAAAAGATTTCTTTTTGAAAATATTTGAATGTTTTTGTTTTTTTTTTTTATTTTTAAGAAAAGTTGTATTTTCAGAACGTCGATTATTCGGACCGCAAGCCATCCGGCAGGAAATCCGAAGTATCCGGAGAGTGGAAAGTCATCCGCCAGACCACTCCTTTTTTCATTCTTTTTTTTATTTAAATAAAAATAATTTTATTTCAAGGTCCAAAATAGTGAACAAGTAAAAGCGCAAAAATAATCGTAACGCGAGGTTAACGAAAAATTTCACTTTCCTTTGGACTTAGACACAAGCATCATGAAAAAATAAATAAACAAATAAAAGAAAAACAAATCATAGAAACAAATGGGGAAGCTGGGAGCTGAACACAGGACCCCTTCATAAATAACCAAAGACCAAGCCATCTGTGCAAGCGCGCGAGTTTGTTTAAAAGCAGCATACCCAAACATATATATTAAATAAATTATTTAAACAACTGTTCATCATCTTCAACCTCTAGACACCAAAAAATTCAAAATTTCGTATTTTACTTTCATGCACCAAATTGGACAAGTAAATATACCATTTTACTCAGAATTTCATGAGGATTATTAATATGCATTTAAATTTTATTAATGATTACACAAACAGTCTAATTTGGAAAATTAAAGTAAGAACCCTAAAACTTCAAACACATATTAAATATCATTTAAGTACAAACAGAACTCACAAGTATAGGCCTTTCACTACTCACATTATGGTATACATTTTTTCTTCACGAATCGTTCAAAAATAATG
The DNA here is from genome assembly GCA_951799995.1 of Trifolium subterraneum. Lineage (NCBI taxonomy): Eukaryota > Viridiplantae > Streptophyta > Magnoliopsida > Fabales > Fabaceae > Trifolium > Trifolium subterraneum. The sequence goes on along the minus strand of OX637466.1, from coordinate 10,097,336 downwards.
CATGTATGATGGAGTTCAAAGTCACGAAAATATACCAATTGGAGCAAGGTCCAATGCCTCTTCTTTGAAGTTACAGATGAGGAATAAAGATCCCTTTAGCTTCCTTGAGTCTCCATGAGTGTAATGGTATAGTTACTTTTCCTTGAAGCCTTCTAAAATGTTCTACCCAATTCAAGTTGAAAGTGACAAAAAATGGGAATTGGGAGATGGTAATGGAGGTGTTACAGTTGATGATAAATGCATACATAAGCTTTTTTATGATGTATGGATGGTTATTTGATAGAGAAACTAGAGGAAATTTGGATGATATGCAAGTTTCGAAATTATGGTTTTTACAAGTGTAGTAATGGAGTTTTTTGGGTGAATTTGTGGATCCTTGAGTTCTGAGGCTTGAGGGCCTTTTATAGAGGTCGAAATTTGTCTGAGGATCAGACATGGAGTGTCTCTGAAGCATAAGTTGAGGCTGCTTTGCTTGCAATTTGAGATTTGGTTCAAAAATGTCTTTGACCCTCTTTTGAATTCAATGGCAAAATGAAATGTTTCGTGGTTCATTGAAGGTGTTTTACCTTGCTTCTGATGCATAGGTGAAGTGTGTTCAGAGAAAAATGGTATTCACAAGCCTCATGGACATAAAGCAAGATTTTGGAGATTTTGGGAAAAAGAGCTTTTCACTTTTGATCCATTTGTGGTATGAAATTTGGGCAATGCATGGATTCCTTGTATAATGAAATGTTGATCATGCTAAACATCAGTAAAAACTGAAAATAGAAGGTTCACATGAGAAGTTTTGTGGATCATGAGGCCACACCTTTGTTTGGACCAAGAAAAAATAACTTGTAATCTGATCTCAAAATCAACTCTACCATGGCTTAATTGAAAATTCGTAACTTCGCCCTCAAGCAACAAAAACCCACGCTCTTGGTATCAATGGGAAGAGGACATGACATACTACAACTTGGATGTTGAACATTTGAGCTGAATCAACTTGGATCACATAGAACAATGGCCATCAAAACTCAAAATTATCACTGTGAAACCCTTAGAAATATTTTCCAAGTTTCTGGCCATTTTCACAACTCTGAACCCTCAACTTTGGAGCCTTGTATCTTCCTATTCCTATGCGAGTTTGGTTTAATATTTCCACAATAATGAAGTATGCCATGTCACCTTCAAATACATCCATCCACCATGAAAAATAATTGCTTTAATTGATCACAAAGTGTCCATAAAGTCATGCACTTAGTAAGATCAAAATTCCTAGAAAAAATTCTAAGTGTTTTAGAATTTCAAAAGTGATGAGACCTTGACTTTCTACTTTGATTTCTTCCACTTCAAGGAACCGTTTAGCCTCAAATTTTCCATCAACTTGTAGGATCCAATGCCCTCTTTAAGAGAAGCCATCAAGCATCTCAAATGAATTTGTAAATTGCTCAAAATTGTCTTGTGAAGTTGGGTAGATGATCATGAAGATTTGTACTTAGAAAATATTCCAAAACTCTAATATTTGACTTTTTTGAACCTTTTCTTGATTTTCCTTATTCTTAATATTATGCAATAATGCAAAAAGAGGGTGGGATCTTAGGTCAAAAATTGGGGTATGACATCTACCATTCAGATCTTCCTTGTAGGAAAAATTATTTCACATCAAATGAATGGAAGCTTGTGATCAACAATGGAAGAAAAGCCTATGTTCCTAAACATTACTTTCAAAACTACTGACTTGAAGAAAACAAATGAGTACTGGAAAGAGCTCCACAATGAGTGTGGAGAGTATTATTACAATGATTGACCTTGTTTATTCTACATCTATCCAGTCTAAAAGAAAATGGTAATCAATCATGGTATCTGGATAGTAGATGTTCAAGGGACATGACTGGTAATAAGAAGATGTTCAAATCTCTAAAACTTGAAGATGGTGGAACAGTGGGCTTTGGAGGTAATCAAAAAGGGAAAATCAAAGGTACAGGTAATGTAGGTAATTCCTCCCTTTTAATTAAAAATGGCTGGTATGTTGATGGACTTAAACACAACCTGTTTAGCATAAGTCAATTTTGTGACAATGGGTTTGTGGTAACTTTTAATAAGGATTCATGTATTGTAATCAAAGACTCTGACCAATCCATAGTGAAATTCTGGCGTAGCGAATGGGGTATCAGATGTGCCAACCTTTGCGTCAACAGCAAAAGTAATAATTAACAATTAATAAGTAACCGGAAATAAAAGATACGCAGTAATTGTTAACCTAGTTCAGCGTATAACACGACCTACTCTGGGGGATACCAATCCAGGAGAGAATCCACAATGATAATACTAGTTAGAAGTTTCCAGTAAACAACTCGTCTACTCTTCGTCACCTAGTCACTACCCGTGCTATCTTCAACCTAGGACCACCTAGATCAGAGACCCTATCCCTTCTCCTCTTAACTACACATCCAGTGTGATTGCTCTAGACTCAGGAATAGCAAAGACACACTTCAAGACAAATACCTATCTCCGTGCTTAAAATCTTAGGAGTAGATTAAAACAATTACAACTCAAGACTCAGTCCTAATCAAGTATCAAGGTGATACTAGTTAGGCTCACAAGTAACACAAAGAACACGCTAAAACCCTAGATGCAAGTTTGCTAAACGTTACAAGAGTTTCAGTAACCTTAAACTATCTATGGTCTTCAATATATATAGCGTACAATTAGTCACAGTTGTTCCTTGATTTTTGGCCTTCAAAAATAATATTCTTTCTTAGTATATCCGATAACATAAAGCTTATTTGAATAAATCCAACTAATCCCCAATCTTACTGTTAAATATGCCTTGCTAAACAAGATTGCAGCTGCTAACTGGGTTCCTACCTCTCACAATTACTCTGTTGCTACTGGCCTTGGTAAGTTCATTTATGCCCTGGGCACCAAGACTCCCTTTAATGTTGGAAATTTTATCTTTGATCAAACCCTAGTACATGCTAAGTCTACTGCAACTAGGTTACCTATAGCATTTCCTACTGTTTTGTGTGGTATTATTCTCTCCCAGCAACCAAATATACTCAGGAACTCTGATGTTCCATGCAAGAGAGAGACTGCCCTTACTTTTGACTGCAGATTACTTGAAGGCCCACATGAGGTGGATCTGGATGTCCCATTCGCCACCCCATCCAATGTTTCCATGACTAGGAAACAAATGATTGCAGATCTGAAGGATGTAAGCAAAGCTCTTGGGGATAAGAAGCTGAAGCTAGATAAAGTAATAGAGGCCTTGGAGTCTGAGGAGCGTACTGGCACTGCTGGACCCTCAAATATCCATGCTGGAGTGAATGTGGAAGGAGATGTTGGCAATGCTACTGTACCAGACTCTGATGAAAGTCTTGGTTTTTGATTCTGGAAGATCATGCTGATGTATTTTCTGTTTTGTTCTCAGTATGGGCTATGCCCTGGATTTGTTATGCACCTACGTGTGCCTATGGTTTCTGTAATCTCTGCACTCTGCTTCTGGTTCTTTTTCTCTCCTGTTTAGCTTTGCCAAATTGATGACTAAAAAGGGGGAGTAAGTTTTGATGTTTAATGTTCTTATGTGTTTGATTGCTCTGTGTGTGCATGTGGTAGATATGGTAGCTACATTTACATTTACATCTGGTGTGAGTAAGTTTTTATGTGCATACAGTGAGGGGGAGAAAAATATTCCTTATTATGCATAACTTCAGGGGGAGAATCTGTCTGTTGAATCTGATGAGGCAAGTAATGCTCTCTCATCCTGGATACCATCCAGAAAAGTCTGAATGGGAATTTATTTTTCTCTATTAGACTGAATTTCTGTTTGTTTGTCTTCTGTTGTGATAAATATGTGTTGTTGAAGACTTTAGCATGAGAAATTTTTTTTCTGATCAAGTTTGTGAATCCACTTTGAAGAAGTGTTTATGTCTTGATGCTGTTGTGTTGTGAATGAACTCATCCCGCTGTGCCAAGCTCTGATGTTTGTTATAGAGTTTAATTCACTTGAAGTGTAGAAGGTATAGTATTCCTGTTGTGTTCTATCCACATCATTTGATAATCTGCCTAATATTGGTTTTAGTCAAAATTTGCCAAAGGGGGAGTTTGTTAGATTTTTCAAATTGGCTTAATTTTACAAAAACAACAAATAGCCAGATGTAGTGGCAGATGTGGCTACATATGGAATGACATTCTAAAAGCCTGAATATACGAACAGTTTGTTTGTGCGCGTTGTCTTTCAAGCTTATCCGTTTATGATACTTTAGCGTGCTGCTTGTTCCTCAAGACTTGGAAAGCGCTTATTCCTTGTAGATATCCGATAGTATATTAAACCTAAAATATATTCCTATATTTTAGGATTTCGATGGATTGGCTTAGCTTACAAGCTGTATCGGATATGTTGCCTTTTTTATAATGATCTGAAGACCAAAAAATCAAGGAACTAATTTTATACTTCACGAGCTATATATATTGAAGAACACAGACGTTTAAAGGTTACGAAAACTCAAGTGAAGAAATATATATTTGTGTCTAGGGTTTTTAAGTTTCTCGTGTGTGTATTTTTGTGAGCCTATCTTGTATCTCTTTGATACTTGCTTAGGACTGTGGTCTTGTGTTGTAAGGGTTTTAGTCTACTCCCAAGCTTTTAAGCACGGAGATAGGTTATTGTTTGAAGTGTGACTTCATTGTTCTCAAGGTTAGATCAATCACACTGGTTGTGTGGTTAAGAGGAGGAGAGATAGGTGTCTCTAATCTAGGTGGTCCTAGGTTGAAGGAAGCACGGGTAGAAACTAGGTGACGAAGTGTAAACGGGTCGTTTGCTGGATACTTCTAACTAGTTTTATCATAGTGGATTCACTCCTGGATTGGTATCCCCCAGAGTAGGTCGTGTTATACGCCGAACTGGGTTAACAAACTGCTGCGTATTGTTTATTTCCAGTTGCTTATTATTTTACATATTATTCACTGCTGTGTGTGTGCGTTGTAGTTACAAAGGTAGGCACATCCGGTACCCCATTGCTACACCAGAATTTCAAATATCAATAGCAACAGTTTGAATTTAAGAAACCTTTGTACCTTTTTCACCAGATTCGGACACAATCTTCTCAACAGGGGTAGGAGATCTACGAGTACCATCCTCATCCTCATCAGTCCAGATTCCACCATCGACATTAAGCACAACGTTATTTGGTAGAATTCTTGGGGAATTCAGAGAGGTGTCAACATCTGCTACCTCATTCTGCTTTGGCGAGGATTCATCAGGACAACCTTTATCACTTTCCAAATTTTTGTCAGCATTGTCAACTACATTCAGAATAGTTTGATCAGCCTCATCAGCCCTGGGATTTGGACTGTCACCGTTTCCCTCTTCTTCCTTCTCTAACGCATGAACATTGTTAGGGTTTTCCACAGTAATTTCTTCAGTTGATTTGGGAATTTCCCCAATTTCATCAGCCACCATATTGATCGTAGGATCAGTTTCAATGTTCATACCTGATTCAAGTGGCGTTACATGCAAATCAGTCATGGACAATCTTCGATTTGTTTCATGTTTCTTGGATTTCTTCTTCTTGCTTTTCTTGAACTTCTTCATGCTCGAAGAATCAGAAACCTTTTCTTTGCGATGCTTTCTTTTCTTGGCAGAATCAGAAGATACCATTTTGACCTTCGATGACTTTGACTTCTTCTTAGTCATGGAGGAATCTTCTTCTTGAGGATTGTACAGAGAAAAGTCACATGCAATCGGTTCAGGGCTAGGAGATTTCTCTGGCGATTGATTAACCACAACGTTCTGTTGATTCGTATCGGAAGGAGATTGCGAATCGCTTGACATGGTGATTGAAAAATTGAACAGTTGCGTGAGGGGTTGAGGGAGTAAAGGAATAGAGAAAGGTTTTCTGATGATGAGAGAGCAATCAGAATTGAAAGTGGTGGAGAGAATAAGTTGGAAAGAGACAAATTGTGACTTTTGATGTATAAAAATCTCTCCTTGATCAGCGTGAATGGGATATGAAAAGTTGGTCTTGATTGCACACTTACACCACACTAATTGCTATAACTCCTTAAACAGGAAAATTCCCAACTTGCCCCTAAGTTTTTCAAACTGATTAAAATCTAGTGCCTTCGTAAAAATATCGGCCAGTTGCTCATTAGTGGTAACATGCTCCAATATCTCAACTTTGTCTTCAACTAATTCTCTGATAAAGTGGTGCCTTATATCAATATGCTTGGTTCTGCTATGCTGAATTGGATTCTTGGATATGTTAATAGCACTCACATTATCACAGTATAGAGTCATAGTTTCCTGACGAATACTATATTCGCTGAGCATCTGCTTCATCCAGACTAACTGAGAACAGCTACTACCAGCTGCAATATATTCCGCTTCAGCCGTAGATAGTGAAACACAATTTTGTTTCTTACTAAACCAAGAAATCAAATTATTTCCCAAAAAGAAACAGCCACCAGAAGTACTTTTTCTGTCATCTGCACTCCCAGCCCAGTCAGCATCACAGTAACCAAGTAGCATTGTATTATCACCATGAGAGTATAGCATACCATAATTACTAGTACCATTCACATATTTCAGGAATCTTTTGACTTGAGTTAGATGACTTACCTTTGGTTCAGCCTGGTATCTAGCACAAACTCCAACTGCAAATGTTATATCTGGTCTACTAGCCGTTAGATATAGTAAGCTTCCGATCATACTCCTATATAAGCTTTGATAAACTTTAATGCCCTTCTCATCTTTGGATAACTTCAAATGAGTAGGAGCAGGAGTTCTTTTGTGTCTTCCATCTGGTTCACTTGTAGGCGAAGAAAAAAGGTTAGTTCACCAACCATACTCATTTCAAATTCAGATTGCATTTGTTGGACGAAATGGTGCACCATTCTATGAGACATTCCACCAAACACAATATCATCTACATATATATCTGGGCTATCATCAAATCCTTTTTCTCTTCTTTAACAAACAAGGTTTTATCATTTCCTCCTTTTCTGTAACCTTGTTTTACTAGAAATTCAGTGAGCCTCTCATACCAAGCCCTAGGTGCTTGTTTGAGACCATCTAATGCTTTCTTCAATTTGTACACATGATTAGGATGCTTTGGATCCACGAAACCCTTTGGCTGCTCAACATAGACATCCACATTTAAATATCCATTTAGAAAGGCGCTTTTCACATCCATTTGATAGAGTTTGAATTTTAGGATGCACGCCACTCCAAGAAGTAACCTTATAAATTCTAAACGAGCTACAGGTGCAAATGTTTCTTCAAAGTCAACACCTTCTATTTGATTATAACCCTGAGCCACTAGCCTGGCTTTATTTCTTGTAACTACTCCTTGTGCATCAGACTTGTTTTTATATACCCACTTGGTACCAATTATATTAGTGTTAGTTGGCCTTGGTACTAAGTCCCACACTTCACATCTCTTGAATTGATTCAATTCTTCCTGCATTGCTTCAATCCAAAACTCATCTGTTAGTGCCTCTTTAACATGCATTTGATACAATATCTTGTGATCTTCTAGTGGTAATGCCTTGATCAGGATCACCAATTATAAGGTCTGTGGGGTGATTCTTCTGAACTCTTACTGAAGGACCTTTGTTCACTGGAGCACTGGTCAACTCAGCCTCTTTGCTTGAATCTTCAATTTTATCTATACCTGTCTCATCCTTCAGACTAACAGATGGGGCAGTATATGGGTCAGCATTTGCATCGGCATCTGGTTCTTTTGTAGAGTGAATATCTTCAACTACAACATTTATTGACTCCATTACTGTGTTAGTTCATGAGTTAAACACTCTAAAAGCTCTGCTGTTTGTTGAATATCCTAGAAAAATTCCTTCTTCACTTTTAGGATCCAATTTTCTTCTAGGTTCTCTATCTGCAAGAATATAACATTTACTTCCAAATATGTGAAAGTATTTTACAGTAGGCTTCCTCCCTTTCCATAGTTCGTATAGAGTATTTGAAGTACCAGTTCGTAAGGTGACCCTGTTGTGAATATAACATGCAGTACTCATTGCTTCAGCCCAAAAGTGATAAGGTAGTTTCTTAGCATGCAGCATTAACACATTCCTGCAGCGTTCTATTCTTCCTTTCCACCAAACCATTTTGTTGGGGTGTAATGGGTGAAGAGAACTCATGCCCAATTCCTTTTGAAGCACATAAATTAGTAAAGCTGGAGTTTTCAAACTCCCTACCGTGATCACTTCTGATTCGTATAATACCATCATCTTTTTCTCTTTGTAGTTGCATGCACAAGTCTTTGAGACAAGAAAGGTATCAGATTTTTCTCTAAGGAAGTTGATCCAAGTATATCTTGAGTAATCATCCACTACAACAAATGCATACTTCTTTCCTCCTAGACTTTCCACCTGCATAGGACCCATTAAATCCATGTGTAACAGTTCAAGCACTCTGGATGTGGTTAAATGGGGCACGGTAGGGTGCGACATCTTGACCTGTTTCCCAACCTGACATTCTCCACAAATCTTGCCTTCTTCTATTTTTAACTTAGGCATTCCTCTTATAGCCTCTTTAGTGATAATTTTCTTCATGCTCTTTAGATTGAGATGACCAAGTTTCCTATGCCATAAGTTAACTTCACCTTCTTTGGTTATCAGACAGGAAGATAAATTCATATCTTCAGGAGCTACCCACAAATAGCAGTTGTCCTTTGACCTTACTCCTTTCATTATCAACTCACCTTCTTCATTAGTAACTAGGCATTCACCCATGGTAAAATTCACCTTCATTCCTTGATCACAGAGTTGACTTATACTGATAAGATTTGCTGTTAACCCTTTCACAAGCAACACATCATCAAGATCTGGTTGTCCAACATTTGCAAGTCTCCCAATTCCTCTAATCTCGCCTTTTGCTCCATCACCAAATGTAACATAGCTAGTAGAGTAAGATTTTAGATCTACCAGAAACTTTTCTATTCCAGTTATATGTCTGGAACACCCACTATCAAAGTACCAGTCTTCTCTAGATGTAGCTCTAAGTGATGTGTGAGCAATTAAACCAGCATCATTACCTTTGGGCTTCCACTCCTTTGTATGTTTAATCTCTTCTTTCTCAGACATTTCCCTCTGATTTCTCCTTGGATACCCATATAATCTATAGCAGAAAGGCCTTATATGTCCTCTTCTTCCACAATAATGACAAATCCAAGGTTGTGGTCTCATATTTCTGAATCCCAGATGGGGTTGAACATGGGGCAGCCTCTGTTTTGGCATTGGAAATTTTTTGTTACTTCTAGTAGGCAGAAACTTCAGCTCAGGATCATATTCTTTAGGTTTATTTAGGTCCTTATATTCATAGCCAATACCTTTTATCCAGTTCCTAGCAGCATGCGATTCAATTAGTTTCTCTAGAACAATAGTGTCATTGTTCATTGAAACTTCCTTTTTCAGCTTTTCAAGTGTAGAGTTTAGTTGCGTTACCTCATTATTCAGTTCAGAAATCTAAGCCAGGTGCTTGTTCTTTTCAGACTGTAGTTCCAATATAAGCCTTTTTTGATTTTCTTGGCTTCTACAAACCTCTTCACTTCTTTTGCATAGAGCTCTATAAGATTCAGCCAACTCTTCATAAGAGACTTCCTCATGATTTGATTCAGTGTCTGATAGGCACACTCCAGTTAAAGCAGTGATGTGTTTTGCAGTTTCACTCAATGTGTCTTCATTAGAATATTCATCCTCTGACCATGTTGCAGTCATTCCCTTTTGTTGATTCTTCAGGTAGTTAGGGCATTCATATCTGATGTGTCCATATCCACTACATTCATGACACTGCACTCCTCTCACCTGACTCACTTTCTCTTCAGTTTTAGGTTTCTTTTGAAAACCAGAATTCTTGTTGATGTCGAGTGAAATGGGTGACCCATTCTGCTTCACATTCTGTCTCCCTCGCCTATCCATTCTTCTTAACACTTTATTGAATTGTTTACCTAGAAGAGCCACGGCTTCAGATTAGCTTTCATCAGTATCTGTATCATCTTGTACAGCATTGCTTTCTGCATTTGATACATAAGCTATACTTTTGCTTTTGCTTCCAATACGTTCATTTGCAGAAATTTCATAAGTTTGTAAGGAGCCCACCAGCTCATCCATCTTTATTTCAGATAGATCCCTGAATTCTTCTATGCAAGTGACCTTTATATCAAACTTTTTGGGCAAAGACCTCAGCAATTTTCCTACCATCTTTTCTTCAGGAAGTTTTTCACCTAAAGAGTCAAAAGTGTTAGCATAATCTAAAATAGTCATATGAAAATCATGTACCGTCTCATCTTCTTTCATTCTGAGATTCTCAAATTTGGTGGTTAGCATCTGAAGTCTGGAGTTCTTGACTTTTGATGTCCCTTCCTGAGTGGTGATCAGTATCGCCCAAGCTTCTTTAGCCTCAGTACATCTCTTTATTAATCTGAACATGTTCTTATCAACACCATTGTACAGGGCATTCAAGGCTTTGTGGTTTCCAAGAGCAAGTTCATCTTCAACCTTTGTCTATTCTCCTTCAGGTTTCAGAGACACATTTCCATCCTTGTCAGTAACTGTAGGATGTTCCAGCCATTTATAACAGATTTCCACGTCTTGCTATCCATTGACCTCAAGAATGCTTCCATGCGTGATTTCCAGTAATCATAGTTAGTACCATCCAACAAGGGTGGCCTACTCACAGCTCCTCCTTTCCTTTCCATATCGTCCAGAATCGTTCCCTGGAGCTCACCCTAATAGCAGAACAGGGTGCCTGCTCTGATGTCAATTGAAATTCTGGCGTAGCGAATGGGGTACCAGATGTGCCAACCTTTGCGTCAACAGCGTATACAACAAAATTAATATTTAACAATTAATAAGTAACTGGAAATAAAAGATACGCACTAATTGTTAACCCAGTTCCGCGTATAACACGACCTACTCTGGGGGATACCAATCCAGGAGAGAATCCATTATGATAATACTAGTTAGAAGTTTCCAGTAAACAACTCGTCTACTCTTCGTCACCTAGTCACTACTCGTGCTATCTTCAAACTAGGACCACCTAGATCAGAGACCCTGTCCCTTCTCCTCTTAACCACACATCCAGTGTGATTGCTTTAGACTCAGGAATAGCGAAGACACACTTCAAGACAAATAGCTATCTCCGTGCTTAAAAGCTTAGGAGTAGATTAAAACAATTACAACTCAAGACTTAGTCCTAATCAAGTATCAAGGTGATACTAGTTAGGCTCACAAGTAACACAAAGAACACGCTAAAAGCCTAGGTGCAAGTTTGCTAAACGTTACAAGAGTTTCAGTAACCTTAAACTATCTATGGTCTTCAATATATATAGCGTACAATTAGTCACAGTTGTTCCTTGATTTTTGGCCTTCAAAAATAATATTCTTTCATAGTATATCCGATAACATAAAGCTTATTTGAATAAATCCAACTAATCCCTAAGATATAGGAATATAATTTAGTAGCGATCCATAGGAGATATGATCAGGAAATTCGCTTGATTATGTGTCTTGGGAAACACGATAAAACGCTTAATGGATATACATAACAAAACGCGCGCTGTACAACTAACTTCGAACTTTGTTAGACTTCAGGATGTTGTACCAAGAGGTCATGCTAACTGGAGGTTAATCTCTAAGCTTAGCAAACTTGATCTTGTTAGAGTCTTGCCTAAGCTAAACTATCACTCAGATGCATTATGCGGTTCATGCCAAAAAGGAAAGATTGTGAAAACATCTTTTAAACCAAAACATGTTGTCTCTACCTCTAAACCTTTAGAACAACCTCTATCAATGGAAATAAATATGGATTAGTTATTGTTGATGATTACAGTAGATGGACTTGGGTTAAATTTTTTAGAAATTAGTATGATTCATATGGTGTGTTTAGCAGTTTCTGCACTCAGGTACAAAAAGAAAAAGACTTGCATATTTTAAAAGTTAGAAGTGATCATGGTGGTGAATTTGAAAATGAACTTTTTGAAGATTTTTGTGAAAAATATGGTATCTTACATGAGTTTGAAGGTGACAAACACAAGAAGGGGGGTGGAATTGTGATTTGAAAAATTAATTCTTTTGATTTAAGGAATATTGAAATGCAGCGGATGTAAGAAGCTAGACAAACAACAAAATGCAAATAAGACAATGAGAGAGAGAGAAAAAGCACACACAGAAATTTTATACTGGTTCCTCTCACAAAACGAGAGTAGTCCAATCCCCTTGCACTTCCAAGGGATTTTACTATAATCACAAAGATTACACAACTAATGCTCAAGCACACAAGCAAGAGACTTCCTTCCTCTAGGTCACACAAGACAAAGAGACTTCCTTGCTCTAATCACACAAGATCAGAGACTACCTTGCTTAAGCACACAAGCTTAAGACTTCCTTGCTCAAGTCACACAAGACAAGAGACTTCACAAACTAACTTAATACACAGATTAAGTAGGACTGAAAGTTCTAAGCAAGACTCTCTAAACACTAAGTTCAGAGTCTACAATATCAAAAGATATTTTACTTAGAAGGTTACACAAGAAAGAATAACAACAGTTCACAGCTTGAATACAATTTGAATCTTTCTCTGAGTTTAGATGATCTTCCAGTAGTCTTCTCTCTATCAGGAAGTCTTCTATTTATACTCTAGGTATAAAGACGTTGAGAGAGGAGCGTTGGTTGTACAATCTTCTTTTTGTTGACAAGACCGTTGTACTATTTCATTAGTTATGAGCTGTCTTCCTTCAGAGAGTGTTCTTCAGACTCTGATGATAACATTTCTTTGATCTTCTGAAGATGTACACAAGCTTCAGACTGTGTTTCTTTCTTTGGCATCTGAGGACTTCTTCAGAGGCTGTGAAGCTTCTTGCTTCTCAGAGTCTTAATACTTCTGACTGTGTCCTTCAGAGGCTCAAATGATGATATACGTGGATGAGATTTTTACTTTGTTCCTGCACACTAGATCATTCATTAGTAATACCAATTGTCAATTTAATACATTGTTATCATCAAAACTTAGGGTGTTTTATGATTAAAACTCATTTTGTTCCAACAATCTCCCCCTTTTTGAAGATGACAAACATATGTATTAAATACAATTGTTGTTGATTAAATTAATTATGTCAACATCAGGTTGTTGAGGTTTGTAAGCTCCCCCTGAGTCTGATAAACCATTACGGTTAGGTTTGCAAGCTCCCCCTAAGTTTTATCCCTAATTAAGTTGAATTAGTATAAGAACAATTTGATAAAATTTATTGTATCTACATACTTAACTCTCAGAGTGTGAGGTTTGCAAGCTCAACTCCTGAGTCTGATAAAAATAATTAAGAACACAATCTTAACTACCTTCATCTATGCAAACACAATCATGTTTATTAATTTGCTATCCTTATCAATTAAGTTTGTAAAGATTTAGCAAGATAAGAAAGAGATAAGATTCTTATTGAAGACAATTTCAGATTCTTATATGAGTAGGTATTAAAAAAATACACTACTGACTCAATTGTACAACTAAATAATACTCCCCCTTTTGTCATTAGCAAAAAGTTTTTAATAGTGAAAACAAAAAGTTGAAAAACAAAAGGTGAAAAACAAGAATCCTAAGGGTGTTTGGACAAGAAGAGAGTGAGAAGCTGTTGAGCCTTCCTTTCAGATGCCCCTGAGTATGCTACAAGCTCTAGAAGCTTATCCTCTTGTTCATCAAGCGTATGTTTAATTATGTGTAGAACCCTTGCTGTCAAGTCTGGATTTTCTTCTTCTTGCTGTTCCACAAGTGGTGCAGAGACTGGTTGACTTGGACCACTAGGTGAACGAGTCACATGATCATCTAGTACAACAATTCTATCATTTATTGAAATTTCAGTATCTATAAGCATCTCCGGTGATGAATATTTTTGAGAGTCTGATGGAATTGATTTGGGTTGTTCAGATGAGATGTCATTTAGTGGTTCAGAGGTTTCATGAATTGGAGAAACTCTAAAAGATGTTTCTTTCAGAATCTCTTCCTCAGTAAGAATTTTGGGTGATGACTGAGGAATGACAATATTGGATGGCTGAGCTGTTTCCTCCTCAGGAATATGGTTAGCTCTGGAAGAAAATTGTGCAAAACTAGCTAAAATGTCACCATTGATATTTTACAAACTAACTTAATACATAGATTAAGTAGGACTGAAAGTTCTAAGCAAGACTCTCTAAACACTAAGTTCAGAGTCTACAATATCAAAAGATATTTTACTTAGAAGGTTACACAAGAAAGAATAACAACAGTTCACAGCTTGAATACAATTTGAATCTTTCTCTGAGTTCAGATGATCTTCCAGTAGTCTTCTCTCTATCAGGATGTCTTCTATTTATACTCTAGGTATAAAGACGTTGAGAAAAGAACCGTTGGTTGTACACTCTTCTTTTTGTTGACAAGACGGTTGTACTATTTGACAAGACCGTTGTACTATTGCATTAGTTATGAGCTGTCTTCCTTCAGAGAGTGTTCTTCAGAATCTGATGATATCATTTCTTTGATCTTCTGAAGATGTACGCAAGCTTCAGACTGTATTTCTTTCTTTGGCCTCTGAGGACTTCTTCAGAGGCTCTGAAGCTTCTAGCTTTTCAGAGCCTTAACACTTCAGAATGTGTCCTTCAGATGCTCAAATGATGATCTACGTGGATGACATTTTTACTTTGTTCCTGCACACTAGATCATTCATTAGTAATTCCAATTGTCCATTTAATACATTGTTATCATCAAAACTTAGGATGTTTTATAATTAAAACTCATTTTGTTCCAACAATCTCCCCCTTTTTGATGATGACAAACATAAGTATTAAATACAATTGTTTGTTGATTAAGTTAGTTATGTCAACATCAGGTTGTTGAGGTTTGTAAGCTCCCCCTGAGTCTGATAAACCATTAGGGTTAGGTTTGCAAGCTCCCCCTAAGTTTTATCCATAATTAAGTTGAATCAGTATAAGAACAATTTGATAAACTTGATTGTATCTACATACATAACTCTCAGAGTGTGAGGTTTGCAAGCTCAACTCCTGAGTTTGATAAAAATAATTAAGAGCACAATCTTAACTACCTTCATCTATGCAAACACAATTATGTTTATTAATTTGCTCTCCTTATCAATTAAGATTATAAACACTTAGCAAGATAAAAAAATCAGATTCTTATTTAAGACAGTTTCAGATTCTCATGTGAGTAGATATATGAAAAACTACTGACAATTGTACAACGAAATAATACTCCCCCTTTTGTCATCAGCAAAACGTTTTAAACAACAGTGAAAAACAAGAGGTGAAAAACAAAAGGTGAAAAATAAGAATCCTAAGGGTGTTTGGACAAGTAGAGAGTGAGAAGTTGCTGAGCCTTCCTTGCAGATGCCCCTGAGTATGCTACCAGCTCTAGAAGCTTATCTTCTTGTTCATCAAGTGTACACTTTATTATGTGTAGAACCCTTCCTGTCAAGTCTGAATTTTCTTCTTCATGCTGTTCCACACGTGGTGCAGAGACTGGTTGACTTGGACCACTAGGTGAACGAGTCACATGATCATCTGGTACATCAATTCTATCATTTATTGCAATTGCAGTATCTAAAAGCATCTCAGGTGATGAAGATTTTTGAGAGTCTATGGAATTGATTGGGGTTGTTCAGATGATATGTCATTTGGTGGTTCAGAGGTTTCTTGGGTTGGAGAAACTCTAAAAGATGTCTCTTTCAGAATCTCTTCATCAGTAAGAATTTTGGGTGATGGTTGAGGGATTTCATCATTGGATGGCTGAGCTATTTCCTCCTCAGGAATGTGCTTAGCTCGGGAAGTAAATTGTGCAAAACTAGCCAAAAGGTCATCTAATGAAGAGTTAGAAGACTCTGACTCAAAGTCTGAAACTTGGACATATTCAGGTTCAGAGGGTGTTGGATAGATGGTATTTAGGGGTTGGACATGTTCTAGGATAGATGCTTCAGATATTTGATTGCAATAATTAAAAGAATGATTGATACCTGTATCTGACCTTTGTTTCTTTTTTCCCCTAGTGGTGCAGTGCTTTGTGCGAGATCTTTTGAGAATTTTTGCACTAAGCAAGTCTTTGACAGTACCTTCTGCAGCCACATGCTCTTCATCAACACTCTCTTCATCCATAGTAGCTCTTACTTCTGGATGAACATCCTCTGACCTCTTAACTGGAGTTTCTTCCATTGGTGGTTCCTCAACCATTGTATCTTCCTCATAGTCACTGAATACCTCTTCCTTAACTGCTCTCATTATTTGTGCAAATGTTGGACCATCACCTCTTCCAATGTCCTTATGAGTGACTGTAGTTCCTCTTTCCTTCATTAATCTCATGTATTCCAGAATGACTTCAGGAGGTTCATTATCAAATATGTAGGCGTCACTCATAGGCTTGAATTTTGTCTTATTTATCAGAAGAGGTTTTTGAGGATAAATAAGCTTGCCTGATTTCCTTAAACGTAGACTCACCAAGACTTTAGCATCAAGAATGGGTACTCTAACTTGTTCAAGGTCTTCAGACACCCCAGCAAGCATGAATCTATCAGAAAGACCAAGTTGCTCAAAGATGGAGATTAAGAGCCTTGGATGAGAGATCAACTTGGAAGGATTGTCAAACTTCTGAGCCTCACAAATTGTCTCACATAGATGTTGAAAGATGTACGCAGGTAGATTCATTTTCCTTTTTGTTGAGAGGAAGTAGATAAAGTGTCTCTGATCCCAATTCAGAGAGTCACTGCCAGTATCCCTTGGGAGAAATGAAGAGAATACAATCTTGGCAAGAACCTTTTCGCGATCATTCAGATGACTAACTTTATTTGACAACTTCTAATCCTTGAAACAAAGTCTGGCCATATCATTGAGGTGCACTGACTTGTTGGACCAAAATATGTGTTAATACACACCCTTAAGTTTTGATGATAACAACGTATTAAATGGACAATTAATGGTACTAATGTTTAAATTAAGTGCAGGAGAATTCAACGTTTAATCAAGAGCACACTTAATTTAAACTCTGATGAAACCAATGGAAGTCTGAATATTTAGACTCTGAAAGAGTTCAGATGCTACAACATGGTCAGAAGCTATACAAAGTTCAGAAGCTCAAAGTAGATCAGAACGTCTGAAGCTGTTCAGGGACTCAGAGGAGTTCAGAAGCTCAAGGATGTTCAGAGGCCTACAAGAGTTCAGAGGCTGTCTGCTAGTCATAAGTCATTCAGAGGATGAAGGCATTCAGAAGCTGAATTACGAAGGACTATCAGAGGCCAACCATTCAAAGACCAATCAAACTCCAAGTTATCAAAGGTTCATCAGAAGCAAAGGAATTCCCAGTCATCAGAGGGCTACATCAACTACAACTTATCAAGCCTGATGACTTGTTCTAAGGTCAACTAAATAGCAACGGTCACAAAGGATGTGATCCCTCTCTCTAGGAGCTAGTTGTACCTTATAACTGTACTATTGGACAGACAGCAAAGGAGAAGCTTCTCTGCAAAGGAAGACGTGGCTTTACTCAACGGATCTTCAATGTCTACAGCTGTCCAAGTTACATCGGGAATTTCTCCAACGTCTCAATGTCTTTCTCAACTCATATAAATATGCCAAAGAAAGAATTGATGACTAGCGCTCACCATTAGATAAAATCTCTCAGAAGAAAGTGAGAACTTGAATTGTAATAGATAATATCTCTCAAATGAAGTGAGCATAGAAACTAGCTTAGAGCCTCTGAAGTTATTAGGTTTGTAATAAGTTTTAAGCTCATAAGTTAGGAGTAAGTCTTCAGCTTAGTGTAGAAGCAAGTAAGTCTTCTGCTTATTGTAGAAGCAAGATAGTCTTCTGCTTATTGTAGAAGCAAGAAAGTCTTCTGCTTAGTGTAGAAGCACGTAAGTCTCAATCTTAGTGATTAGAGCAGTGAAGTCTTGAGCCTGAGTGCTTGAGCAAGGAAGTCTCTGATCTTGTGTGATCAGAGCAAGGAAGTCTCTCTGTCTTGTGTGACTTAGAGCAGGAAGTCTCAAGCTTGTGTGCTTGAGCAAGGAAGTCTTTGATCTTGTGTGATCAGAGCAAGGAAGTCTCTATGTCTTGTGTGACTAAGAGTGGGAAGTCTTGAGCTTGTGTGCTTGAGCAACTATTGTAATCCGTGTGATTATAGTGAAACTCTCTTGGAAACAAGGGGACTGGAGTACTCTCAATTTGTGAGGGGAACCAGTATAAATTGTTGTGTGTTCTTCTCTCTCTCACTCTCTCATTTACTCCTTCATCATTCATAACGCCATAAGTTAATTGTGTGAATAATCCGCTGTGCTTTTAAAGACTCTGAAAAGATTTAAACATCTTGGAAAGTTTTTTAAATATCCAAAACACAATTCAACCCCCCTTCTTGTGTTTTCTCCACGCACCTTCATGACTTTCTTCTAGAGGTTGCAGTATAGAGCCTGATCATTCCAATGTTGGGAAGATTCATCATCTTGGCCAAATTGCTTCTTGTCAAGATGACTGGAAAACCTCCAACACTAGAGCGAATCTCTGTTTCAGTGAATTCCCTCAGACCCAATTCCACCCTTGATTTTCCTTTATTTTCACTTGGGTTCTGATCAATTACTCTTGGAAGTTCAGCATAAGCATCTACCAAAGTCACAACTTCACTCTTTCTCCAGAAGTCAAACACCAAATTGGAGTAGATAGGTCCATTAAGCATATCCAAGTAGTGCCGCCAGCCTTGTTCAGTGAAGAATTCTTTGTAGTCATGTCCATTGACTTTTAAGGCCTCAAAGTCTATTGGTCTTTCCATAACCAATTTACTTTCTTCGAAACGAAGATTCATAGTGGCATCTTTAAGATAGGAATCCTGAGCGTAGATGTTTATTGGAATGTCCTCTGGAAACCTTGGTACAGAAGATGAACTTGCCATTTTTGAGGTTAACGAACAGGGTGTTGCTAATATGAGGGAGGAAGAAAGTGTTATGGGTTTTAGAGAAAGAAAAGTGCGGGATGTGAAAGTGAACTTGTGCGAAAGTGAGTAAAGTGATTTTGAAAAACTCTTGTAAAAAAAAATGATGAGGGAGTACATTCGTTCCATTAAAGAATTTCATCATAAACTGCCGTTACTCTAACCAATCACATATTGAGAGTAAAGACAAAGTATTTGACACGTGTACTCCACTTGGTTAAACACTTCAGAGTTTAAAAATTTTCAGCATCTGAAGACCTTTCAGAGTTCAGAAGCTGAATCCACAATTTTGTTATTCAGAGCTTGATGTCTTCAGAGACTAAGGTCATGTTCAGATGCCTTTTGATAAAGTCTAATCTTTCAACTGCTAAGGGTTTTGTAAATATATCAGCCCATTGTCTTTCAGTTTCAATGTATTGAATATTTACACTACCCTTCTGAACAAGGTCTCTTATAAAATGATGTTTAATTTCAATATGTTTAGCTCTTGAATGCAAAATTGGGTTTTTAGAAAGTTGAATAGCTGCAGTGTTATCACAGAAGAGTGGAATATTGTGACTATTGACTTTGTAATCCTCTAACTGATATCTCATCCAGAGTAGTTGTGTACAACACTTGGCTGCTGATATGTATTCTGCCTCTGCTGTAGACAAAGCTATAGTAGTTTGTCTTTTGCAGGCCCAAGATATGAGATTTTCTCCAACAAATTGGCAATTACCACTTGTGGATTTCCTCTCAATCTTGTCTCCAGCAAAGTCAGCATCACAGAATCCTATCAGTTTATAATCATTTGTTTTCTTATAGAATAAACCAAGATTTGTGGTTCCCTTCAGATATCTAAAGATTCTCTTTACAGTAGTAAGATGAGATTCTCTAGGATCTGATTGGAATTTAGCACACAGACAGACACTAAATAAGAACTCAGGTCTTGATGCAGTTAGGTAAAGTAAAGAACCTATCATACCTCTGTAGAGCTTCTGATCAACTTTGCCTTCTGAATCATCTTTGCTGAGACTGCTTGTTGGATGCATTGGTGTTCTCATTGGTTTGCAGTCTTCCATGTTGAATTTCTTCAGCAGCTCCTTTGTATACTTGGTCTGATGAATGTAGGTTGCATCTTTGTCTTGGTTGATTTGAATTCCCAGAAAGAATTTTAGCTCTCCCATCATGCTCATTTCAAATTCTTCCTGCATAATCTTAGAAAATTCCTCGCACAAAGATGAATTAGCAGATCCAAAAATAATATCATCAACATAAATTTGAATAAATAAAATGTCATTCTTAAATGTTTTACTAAAGAGAGTATTGTCAACTTGACCTTTTTGAAAACCTTTTTCAACTAAGAAGAAATTGCTCAGCCTTTCATACCAAGCTCTGGGAGCTTGTTTCAGACCATAAAGATATTTCTTTAACTTAAAAACATGGTCAGGATGTGAAGCATCCTCAAAACCAGGAGGTTGTTTGACATATACTTCTTCAGAGATGAAGGCATTTAAGAATGCACTTTTAACATCCATTTGATACAAAATAATATTATGATGAGTAGCATAGGAAAGAAGTAATCTAATAGCCTCAAGTCTAGCAACAGGAGCAAATGTTTCAGTGTAGTCAATCCCCTCTTGTTGACTATATCCTTGAGCTACTAGTCTTGCCTTATTACGAACAACTTCTCCTTGTTCATTTAGCTTGTTTCTGTAGACCCATTTTGTTCCAATGATATTCTTCTTAGAAGGTTTGAGTACTAAGCTCCATACTTCATTTCTTTCAAACTGGTTTAGCTCTTCTTGCATTGCCACAATCCATGCATCATCAGCTAGTGCTTCATCTGTTGAACTTGGTTCCACTAAGGAGATCAATCCAATTAATGGGTCTTCATTTCTGAAGCTTGATATGGTTTTCCTTGGACTGTCCTTGTTTCCCAAGATTAGCTCTTCTGGATGAGAGGATTTATATTTGAAAGAATGTTTTGATTGTTCAACTCTGCTTGGACTGCTTCTGATAAATTCTGATGCTGGGTGATCTTCAGAGTCGAAGGTTTCAGGAGTTGAATTTGTTTCTTCAGAGGTTGGTTGAGATGGTCCTGATATTTCTTCAGGTTCTGATTCTTCATCATCTGATAGTTGTATATCTGCAAAGTTCTCAACTAGCTCTGACAAATTGTCAGGCTGCTTGTCATTAAATTTTATGTGCATACTTTCTTCCACTATATGAGTTTCAGAATTATACACTCTGTATGCTTTTGAGCGTTCAGAGTATCCAATAAAGATAGCCTTATAAGCTTTAGCATCAAATTTCTTCAGTGAACGTTTGTATTCAGAATGTAACATGTACAACCAAATTGATGAAAATAGGATACACTAGGTTTCTTTCCCTTAAATAGTTCATATGCTGTTTTATTCAAAATAGGTCTAATATAAATTCTATTTTGAACATAACATGCTGTGTTTACAGCCTCTGCCCACAGATACTTAGCAATGTTAGTCTCATGCATCATGGTTCTGGCCATTTCTTGCAGAGTTCTATTCTTTCTCTCTACAACTCCATTTTGCTGTGGAGTTCTAGGAGAAGAAAACTCATGCAAAATGCCATATTTTTCACAAAATTTTTCAAACATTTCATTTTCAAATTCACCACCATGATCACTTCTAACTTTTAAAATATGTAAACCTTTTTCTTTTTGTATCTGTGTGCAGAAACTACTAAAGACATCATATGCATCATCCTTATTTCTGAGAAATTTAACCCAAGACCATCTACTGTAATCATCAACAATGACTAGTCCATATTTCTTCCCATTGATTGAGGCTGTACTCACCGGACCAAACAAATCAATGTGAAGCAGCTCTAAGGGCCTAGAGGTAGAGACAACATGTTTAGGTTTAAAAGAAGTTTTCACACTCTTTCCTATTTGGCAGGATCCACAAAGAGCATCTGAGTGATAGTGTAGCTTAGGTAGGCCTCTGACAAGGTCAAGTTTGCTAAGCTTAGAGATTAACTGTCACATCACGTTTTTATTTAATTAATTATTTGATTTAATTTATTTATTTAAATTCCATGTTGTGTGATTTATTTAAATATGTGGCTTTTAGTGTAGTAGTGTGAATAGAATAGTAGTGTTTCTAGGAGGTGTAAATAGAGGATTTGAGTGGGCTTATGAGGAAGGGCAATTTGGTAAATTGAGGGGGAATTAACCTAGGTATAACTTTGGAAACATAGTGAGAGAAAGTCATTTGTCACACTTATATGAAGAAATAGAGAGAGGGAAAGCTAGAGAAGAAGAGGAATAGCATAGAAGAAGGAGCTAAGAGGGGAAGATTGGGGAGCTAATTCTTGAAGAATTAGAGGTAAGAGAGTAGTTATTTATGATTGCGGGTGACCAAGAGGGAGGAGAAATTTCATTTCTCTTTGCCCAAACCCTCTCACCCTTTTATACTCTAAAGTTCATAACTTTATGAGTTCTTTGAATCAAAATGTTATCTTTCTTGTTGATTTAGTGTTATTCATGTATTATAATGCTAGAAATATATGTTGATGATTTCAATTTCGAAAATCTATGGTTGTTGGTTTGAAATTGCATGTTCATGAGCTTTTGATGAAAAATATGATAAATCTCACATTGATGATGATTTTAATAGTTTTAAGTTATGAAACTTGTACTTCTATGTATGATAACATGTTTATGATCTAAAGGAAACACCTTTTTAAAACTGGAACACGTTTTGGATGATTTGGGGGTGGAATCCGAACGGTCGCGAAAACAGAGCATCAATTCTGAGCATGTGTCACCAGGCGAGAGCTAGCGAGAGCTAGCGAGGGAACCTGCTAGGCTCGCCAGAGCTCGCCAGCCAGCCCTGTGCTCTCTGACTTGCTTCGCTACGGGGAGAGCTAGCGAGAGATGGCGAGAGGTCGCCAGGTACTCGCCAGAGGGCAAGTAAGCCTCTGACTTGCCTCGCTACGGCGAAAGCTAGCGAGACCTGGCGAAAGCAGTCAGGTTTATTTGATTATTAATTGATGAAGGGATAGTTTGGTGTATAGTTTGCTAGTCTTATAGTAATACATAAATGATTGATGTTGGAATTATAATGAATTGACGGATGGTGATGTTTCTGTATGATTGTTGAAATAAATATACATAATAATATTGATGCTGAATGTATATAAGCATGTTATGTGTTGACGAATGATTGATGGTGGAATTATGTATACATGAGGTTGCATAATGGTGGTGAATAACATACGTTATATATATGTTCATGCATCATGATTGAGTCTATTGATGAAGCTTGGGCGTTTGACCCATAACGAATTGATGAAGCTTGGACGTTTGATCCATAACGCATAGGATTCTTGTATCCTTATTTTGGTGAATGGTACCGCATGCATGTAGTCGTGTCTAGGGGACATGGCATGAAGGTGACATTAGATGCAGTTAGGAAGGTGAACCTTAAATGTGCTATATGTGATAATGATGTGATATTGTCTGATTATGTGCTAAGTGTTTTCTTGCATATAAGTTGTTGATCATTGGTGGTGTGAATTTGGATACGTATATTAGATGATTAAATATACATGTCTTATTGATGTCGTTGGATTGCTATTATATACATGCCCAATATATGTACAATAGATTGATGTACGCATTGTATATCTTGGATTAAATGTTATTATTTTACTTGCATTTATTATATGTTGATTATAAGTAACTAACTCTCTATTTTTGTATGTAATGGATCGTTGGGCGATTCAAATTCTCAGGCGTGAGGATTTACTTTACCTGCTTAGGAGGAGTACCCGGCACTTGTTGCTAGTATTCAGGGTGAGGAAACGAGTCGCTATTCTAGTATCGCGTTTTGTCCATTTGCTCTGGTGGTTGTACCACCGTGTTGGGGTTTAGTCTTATCGAACTTATGTCTAGTGTTGCGTTTAGGCCTTGTTTTCTTATGATGATATTGTAAGGCTTTATGCCAAGTACTTAATTATCTATTTGTTGATGATACGATATGTGTAGATGATTTATGTGGATGTGGATTTATTATGCAGATGAATTGTTTAGCCAATGACTAGTGCTTATGATTCGAACTATAGCCATGATGGTAAATGATTGATGACATGTTATGTTGTTCCGCTGCGATGATCTCTTAATCATGTTTTGTATGATATGATATGCTATTTTTGGTTTTTCAATTTATACGTGTAACGCTCTACTTGATTTACTTGATTTCATTTGCTGTTTAGTCGAGAATTTTTGGGTAGAATTAAGTAGGGTGTTACATTAACCTCCAGTTAGCATGTCCTAACCTCTTATCAGAAAGCATTTTATCAAAGTTAGCAAGCATTTTACTTCTTGGTCTGCCAAATCAGAAAGGTTTACTTTAAATGCATTGCCTTTCTCTTGCCTTTGAACACTATGGACTTGTCAGATTCTCTAATTACAGTACATAGCCCTTTATCAAAGTTAACCACAAACCCATTGTCACAAAATTGCTGATGCTAAATAGGTTGTGTTTAAGTCCATCTACAAACCAAACATTATTAATTAAAAGGGAGGAGTTACCTACAATTCATGTACCTTTGATCTTGCCTTTCTGGTTTCCTCCAAAGCCAATTGTTCCACCATCTTCAAGTTTTCATGATGTGAACAATTTCATATTACCAGTCATGTGCCTTGAACATCCACTATCCAGATACCATGATTGATTACCATTTTCTTTCAGTCTTGATAGCTGTAGAATAAACAAGGTCAATCATTGTAATAATATCCTCTACATTCACTGTGAAGTTCTCTCCAATAATCATTAGCTTTGTCCACTTCAGCAGCTTTGGAAGTAAAGTAATGTTTTGGAACATAAGCTTTTCTTCCACAGCTGATCACTTGCTTCCATTCATCTGATTTGAAATGGTTTTTCCTACAATGAAAATCTGAATAGTAGACAATTTTACACTTTGGTACCCATTGTTTTCTGGGTCCAGTTTGGTTAGTTCTATAACCTTTAGTTCTTCCTTGCCTCTGTGAAAAGTTTTGTGGACTCTTAAAGAATTTCCTTTGAAAATTTGGTCTTTTAAAATTGACCCTCTTAGTCCATTGATTTTGAAATCTAGGCTTTGATTGATAATCACTATAGGACCTAGGTTGCTTTTCTAATCTAGGATTAGTTTTGCTTACCAGAGTCTTATGTTGATTATTTATCATCAGCTTGGTTTGTTTTAGAGTCTGATTGGATGAGCTTCTGAGTCCCAAAGTTTTCAGAGTCTTAGACTTGATAGTCTCAGGTTCTGAATACTTAGGTCCTGAGTTGCTCTCTTTGAGGTTCTGAGAAACAGCCTCTGATGTAACTTCAGAGCTTGTCTTGCAGACCCCAGAGATACCTTCAGAGTCTCCATAGCTTTGCCTTTGTTTTTCTCAGGCACAAAGGTTGAATAAAGATTATCAGGAATATTATTTAAACAAATATAAGGATTTTGTTTCCCATATGATTTACCATATGAGTAACCAATTCCTTCACCTACATTTTTACAAACGTTATAAATCATAGACGCCATTTTACTTTTGTTGACGTTCTGATGAACAAACTCCTGAAGAGCAACCTCATGCTCATCAGTAGGTTTGTTACATCTTGTGCACCCATTTTCAAGTTCTTCAATTTTGATTGAAGAATTTTTATATAGAGCTTGAAAATGTTCAGCTTTCTTTGCTAACTCATCCATTTGTGTTTTTAAAAGTTTTAGTTTAGAGGATGATTCAGCAAACTTGCTTAGAGACATACCAAGGTAGGTTAAAAGCTGTTCTTTAGAATAATTTAAAAATACCTGTTCAGATTCATCAGAGTCTGATCCATCAGAGTTTGATCCTTCAGAGTCTGATCCTTCAGAGTCTCCATCAGCTGTAGCCATCAGAGCCACATTAGCTTCTTCATCATCACTGTCTGAGGATGTTTCCAGGTCCTCAAACTTGCCATTAAGCTCTTCTAGAATTTCCTCTTGTAGCTCTCTTTCTTGCTACTAAGCTTCTTGTTCTTGTCCTTTGATGATGCTTCAGGACCTTCAGCAATGAAATGTCCTGGTTTGTTGCACTTGAAGCAGTTCTTCTCTTCTCTACTGGGCGTACTCCTTGAACTATTTCCTTTATGACTCTTGCTCATCCTTGCCCATTTTTGAAAGTTTCTGGTGAACATGGCAAATTCTTCATATTCTTCTTCTTCTTGATCATCTGAAGAAGAATCCTCTTCAACCTCCAGAGTTTTAGCCTTGAAAGCTTTTGAAGATTTCTTGGTTGAAGTTAAGGGTGCTGATCTTTCCTTCTTCTTCACTGCATCAGCATTCAATACCATCTCATGGCTCTTGAGATTGCTATTGAATGATTCAAGAGAGATTTTCTCAAGATCCTTAGCTTCCTCAATAGCTGTGACCTTAGGTCTCCATTTGTCAGTCAAGCTGTTCAGAATCTTCCACACATGATCAGAGGTTGTATAACTTTTCTTCAGAATCCTGAGGTTAGACACCAGAGTCTGAAATCTAGAAAACATGGTCTCAATGTCTTCATCAGGTTTCATGGTAAAAAGCTCATACTGCTGAACCAGTAGTCTTGCTTTGGCATTCAGAACTTGCCTATTACCATCATAGTTTCAGCAGAGAGAATCATAGATAGCTTTTGTTGTAGATCTATCCATTATTTTTGTATATTCGTCATCAGATATAACTGACATCATGATTTGTTTGACTTTGTTGTGTTTAGCAAATATCTTCTTGTTTTCAACAGACAATGCTCTCTTCTTTACTAACGTAATCATACCATCAGGACCTATTCCATCAATAGGTACTCCTTCTTCTATCAAGTCCCAAAGCTCATCATCAATTCCATTGACATAGTGGTAAATGCTATCTTTACCCCATTCAAATCTTAGAGCATCGCCACTAAAGATTGGAACCTTTTTATTGCTAGAATCATGATTAGATGCTGAAGAGGTAGAAGTCATGTTGTCGTAGTTGTATTGAACTTGAGATAGATCTGAAGCAGTAGGTATAGATGTGGATTCCCCAGACATACAGTGTTTTTCAACGATCTTTTACTGTCTCACTGTGAAGTGATTAAAAAACAGAACCAGACTCTGATACCAATTGAAGGTGAAAAATACAAGAAGGGGGGTTGAATTGTGTTTTGAAAAATTAATTCTTTTACTTGAAAGTAGATTGAAATGCAGCGGATGTAAGAAGCTAGACAAAACACAAAATGCAAATAAGACAATGAGAGAGAGAGAGAGAGAAAGCACACATAGAAATGTTATACTGGTTCCTCTCACAAAACGAGAGTAGTCCAGTCCCTTTGCACTTCCAAGGGATTTTACTATAATCACAAAGATTACACAACTAATGATCAAGCACACAAGCAAGAGACTTCCTTGCTCTAGGTCACACAAGACAAAGAGACTTCCTTGCTCTAATCACACAAGATCAGAGACTTCCTTGCTTAAGCACACAAGCTTAAGACTTCCTTGCTCAAGTCACACAAGACAAGAGACATCACAAACTAACTTAATACACAGATTAAGTAGGACTGAAAGTTCAAAGCAAGACTCTCTAAACACTAAGTTCAGAGTCTACAATATCAAAAGATATTTTACTTAGAAGGTTACACAAGAAAGATTAACAACAGTTCACAGCTTGAATACAATTTGAATCTTTCTCTGAGTTTAGATGATCTTCCAGTAGTATTCTCTCTATCAGGAAATCTTCTATTTATACTCTAGGTATAAAGACGTTGAGAGAGGACCGTTGGTTGTACAATCTTCTTTTTGTTGACAAGACCGTTGTACTATTTCATTAGTTATGAGCTGTCTTCCTTCAGAGAGTGTTCTTCAGACTCTGATGATAACATTTCTTTGATCTTCTGAAGATGTACACAAACTTCAGACTGTGTTTCTTTCTTTGGCATCTGAGGACTTCTTCAGAGGCTCTGAAGCTTCTTGCTTCTCAGAGTCTTAACACTTCAGACCGTGTCCTTCAGAGGCTCAAATGATGATCTACGTGGATGAGATTGTTACTTTGTTCCTGCACACTAGTCATTCATTAGTAATACCAATTGTCCATTTAATACATTGTTATCATCAAAACTTAGGGTGTTTTATGATTAAAACTCATTTTGTTCCAACAGAGTTCTCTTCTCCTAGAACTCCACAACCAAATGAAGTTGTAGAAAGAAAGAATCGAACTCTGCAAGAAATGGCTAGAACCATGATGCATGAGACTAACATAGCAAAATATTTGTGGGCAGAAGCTATAAACACAGCATGTTATGTTCAAAATAGAATCTATATTAGACATATATTGAAAAAAACTGCATATGAATTATTTAAAGAAAAGAAACCCAATGTATCTTATTTTCATCAATTTGGTTGTACATGTTACATTCTAAATACTAAAGTTCATCTAAAGAAATTTGATGCTAAAGCTTATAAGGGTATCTTTATTGGATACTTTGAATGCTCAAAAGCATACAAAGTGTATAATTCTGAAACTCACACAGTTGAAGAAACTATGCACATCAAATTTGATGACAAACAGCATGACAAAGTGTCAAAGCTAATTGAGAACTTTTAAGACTTACAGCTATCAGTAAACGACGACTCGGAACTTGAAGAAACATCAGAACCTCCTCAACCAATCTTAGAAGAAATCAATTCAACTCCTGACACTTTGGACTCTGAAGATCATTCAGCACCTGAACTCATCAATAGAAGTCCAAGCAGAGTTGAACAACCAAAACATACTTTCAAATACAAATCCTCACATCCTGAAGAGCTAATCTTGGGAAACAAAGACAGACCAAGGAAGACAAGATCAAGCTTCAGAAATGAAGACTCATTATTTGGATTGATATCTTTGGTGGAACCAAGTACTATAGATGAAGCACTAGCTGATGATGCATGGATTGTTGCTATGCAAGAAGAACTCAATCAGTTTGAAAGAAATGAAGTATGGAGTTTAGTACCCAAACCTTCCCATAAGAACATTATTGGAACAAAAAGGGTATACGGAAACAAGCTGAATGAACAAGGGGAAGTTGTTCGTAACAAGGCAAAACTAGTAGCTCAAGGGTATAGTCAACAAGAAGGGATTGATTATACAGAAACCTTTGCCCCAGTTGCTAGACTTGAGGCAATTAGGTTACTTCTTTCTTACGCTACTCATCACAATATTATTTTATAACAAATGGATGTTAAAAGTGCATTTTTAAATGGTTATATTACTGAAGAAGTATATGTTAAACAACCTCCTGGTTTTGAGGATTCTTCAAATCCTGAACATGTTTTTAAATTAAAGAAATCACTTTATGGTCTGAAACAAGCTCCCAGAGCTTGGTATGAAAGACTAAGTAATTTCTTATTAGAAAAAGGTTTTCAAAAAGGTCAAGTTGACAATACTCTTTTCAGTAAATCCTTTAAAAATGACATTTTAATTATCCAAATTTATGTTGATGATATTATTTTTGGTTCTGCTAATCCATCCTTGTGCAAGGAATTCTCTCAAGTTATGCAGGATGAATTTTAAATGAGCATGATGGGAGAGCTAAAATTCTTTCTGGGAATTCAGATCAATCAGAACAAGAATGGAACATATATTCATCAAACAAAATATACAAAGGAGCTTCTGAAGAAATTCAACATGGAAGACAGCAAGCCAATGTCTACTCCAATGCATCCTGTAACGCCCTATTTGCTTTTATTTATTTTATTAAATATAGAGTCTATTTACTTGATTTATTATATGTGGGTGATGTATTTTTATTTGAATGACTTTATTTTAATTAATTGTAAGGAGATGAGTAGTGAAGGGAATAATTAGAGTTAAGGGGTCGAAATTGGAGTTGAATAAAAATAATAGTATTAAGTGGAATTAGTAGGAATTAAATAAGGAAGTGTGAAGTTAAGAAATAGAAGTCAGAGAAAAGAAAACACTTTTCACGTAAAACAGAGAAACGAAGGGTTTTGGAGAAAAGGGAGAAGTACCAAGAGAGAAGAGGCTTAGAGAATCAAGAGCAGCTATAGGATTATTCGCTCATCAAACCTAAGCTAAGGGTGGGAACTTATACTTTAATTCTAAGCATGTAGTTTTGAAAACTGATTTAGCATGAGAATTGATGAAAATTGGGAAAACTAGGTTAACTATGAATTTGATTAATAATGGAATAAGAAGCACCTAAATCATGTTAGAATCACTGTTGTTAGAGGATTAGTAATATTGGGTGTTTGATTTCTAAAAAACTAAGAGAGTCTAAGGAGATTATATGAAAAAGGGTTACTATTAGAAAGTGGTTAAATTATGATGAACAGTGAATTTTAGTGAAATTTCTGCTTCTTTACCCGCATTTGCGATTAAAACTGGTACTGATTGGTACATAATTGGTCTTAGGTGTAAGCACGAAAGTTGTAGATAAAGATGTTAGCTTTCTAATGGCTTTGGTTTGACTTCAAGATTATTTTTGGAACTTAAGTTATCGTCAAATTACTACACGTAGGTCACAGTGAAACTTCAGCTTCATTACCCGACTTTGCGATTAAAACTGGTACTGATCGGTACATAATTGGTCTTAGGTGTAAACACAAAAGTTGTAGATAAAGATGTTAGATTTCGAATGGCTTTGGTTTGACACAAAAAATCCTTGTGAATAATTTTATGTGAATTTATGCAGTTGGATGATTAATTAGAATGTTGTGAAGTAGAGTCCTTGTCGTCGTGTCAAGGTCATATGAGTTGTAAGAAGTTGTCTAAGATGATTAAGTTGCTGATTTTTATGGCATTTTACAGAGTTCACATATGTATTAAAGTCGGGGGCTTGATGCCCTATGAGCTTATGCTCAAACCCGTTGGGGGCTTGATGCCCTGTGAGCCTACGCTCAAAAATTGTTGGGGGCTTGATGCCCTGATTGTTACCACATGCATGCTGCATAGTCAAGTCATCTAGGTTGTTTAAGTTGGAGTCATGTTATCTAAGTCGTCGAAGCATTGTCGTGTTGTCGAGTTGTGACAGAATTAATGAGCTGCATGAAAAAGTTATGTAGTTAACTGATGAAATATTATGTTGACGTTTAGGATGTTTTAAGTTATTAATTCTATGTTGATGGATTATATCCTTATTATTATTGTATATGTATCTCACCCCTTCTCTTGGAAATGCCGCCTTGTGGGCAAGTGCACATATTCAGGACTAGCTGCAGTTGTGAGTTGACTCCCTCATGGTCTTAGGATGCTCTGATACATAACGGGGCGGGTTTTATTGTTGGATTGTCCTTGTTACGTATTTTTCCTTGAGATTTCATGTTGAAATAATTTAGTTGGATTTTTGTATTAATGTTGAACATGTTGAGGCATTAGAGCCATATTTTGGTTGAACAAATTTATGAATACTATTTCCGTTGCGAAATTATTAAAAATGTTATCAGTTGATGTTTGATTCATTGATAGAAAAATTTACTCTATTACTTAAGTATTTTACGAAATGTAGCATTTAGTATACGTTGAAATACTCTGATTTATATGTATGATATACCTTGTTGGGAATACGGGGTGTTACAATTGATATCAGAGCAGGTCGGTCTGTCCGGCCAAGTAGTGGAGTCAGTCGTGTCAAGTGACGACTATTTTTGTTGTTTGTTTTGTTGCTTATCTGTTGTTCTTGGTTGTAGAATTTTGCTAAGAGATGGCTGGAAGAGGAAGAAATGATACTGCGATAGCTGCTGCGTTACAAGCTATGGCGCAAGCTATAGGACAGCCTCATGATGTTGGTGCTGGCGTTGTTGTTGATGATGGAGTTCGTAAGCTGGAGACGTTCCTAAGGAATCATCCTCCCACCTTCACAAGTAGGTATGATCCCGATGGAGCAATGAAGTGGTTGAAAGAGATTGAACGGGTATTCAGGGTTATGGAGTGCACAGATGCACAAAAGGTGCACTTTGGTGCTCATATGTTAGCAGAAGAGGCTGACGACTGGTGGGTAAGTACTCGCCCGATATTAGAGGATGGAGGTGAAGCTGTCACCTGGGCTGCTTTCAGTAGAGAGTTCTTGAGGAGATACTTCCCGGAAGATGTCCGAGGTAAGAAAGAAATTGAATTTCTGGAGTTGAAACAAGGTGACATGTCTGTCGCAGAGTATGCAGCCAAGTTCGTGGAGTTGGCTAAGTTCTACCCCAACTACACTGCAGAGACAGCTGAGTTCTTGATGCGATCGGAACGTGACTGCAAGTATACAGCCTTGTCGCGTGTAGTTATAAAAAATTATCGATCCCACAGAGACCAATAGTCGACCTACCGTTATCTAATGTCACGTTGTAAATCTAAGGCTTAATAATAAAAAAGGAGGGTTTTTGAATTGTAAAATATTTTTGGATTTTTTAAATAAATAAAAGAAAGTATTTTTTTTTTTGGATTTTAAAATAATAAAGTGTATTACTAGGATAAGCTCTTAGTTGCTTCGAAGGGTTCAATACTTAATTCACGCTTTGATAAAAGGGATAGTTTTCGAAACTATATTGATTTAAAAACACTAATCTCAGCTCTCGCAAATCTTGACTAGTATTGTAGATTATAAAGGTGATGCTTAACTCTCGTTATCACATCCGCTAATAAAGTACTTTTTGAAAACCAATATAATTTAATTAACTCCAACCCCAACTCTCGGTTCAAATTAAAGTCAATGTTCAGTTTTTACTATCTATTAGAAATCTCACGCTCTCACTCTATTGATTTTTACTTTAATTAATTCTCACTCTCGTGACAAATTATAATTATCGTTAAATTAAAAACTGCTTAAGAAAACTATTAGTTCATCAATCCTAAGTAGCTCTCGCGGATTCTAGAATTAACGCTCGGTTTTTACTATCCGGTATAAATCTCAACTCTCGTCTATGTTGGCTTATGCCTTAAATAATCCTCACTCTCGTGACAGATTATGAAACGTATTATAAAAAACCGATTGTTAAAAACGGGTGCGCGAACTAACTACCGAACCCCTACTAACTCCTAATTACACATCCTAGCAATATTAAATTAGCTAGACATAACTAAAACTAAAACTAAAGACGAAATAAATAAATAAACAGGAAATAAAAAGATAAAGCAAATAAATAAATAAAGCATAAATAAATAAAAGCAATAAATTGCAGGTGAAACTAAGACTCTGAACCTTCCAATCACATGGATGCATGTGACTGTGAATGGAAGAAGAGCAATTGTGCATAGAAGGCACATTCTTGAAGAGTCAGATGGAGAAGAAGATGAAGTGGAGTACATAAGAAGCAGGAGGGAGCATGAAGATTTTGATGCATGTATTGAAGATGACAACAACTCAGTATGGTGGAGTGATTGTTCAGGCTATGACACTGACTACACCTAATCAAGAAAGCTTCAATACAAGGTAAGTATGCTTAACTCCTGAATGACATTTCAGAGGAATAACTCTCAAAGGTTTGAAAATGTCTTCTTAGGATACACAATGTTCAATACTAAAAATCTTGAAAAATCCTGTCTGAACATATTTTTTTGTGTCCTGAAAGGCTTGTTTTTCAGCCTCTGAAATTCTTCAGGTTTCAGCATCTGAAGAATCTCAGACTCTAAGAAACGTTTCAACCTCTGACGGTTAAGCCTCTGAATACAAAATGAATTGGAAACATTTAAGTATTTTTACTAAAAAGTTTTGGCGCTAAATAGACAACACGTATACACTTTCTTATTGGATTAAAACAGCTAATGATGGTTTATTCTCTCATTTTAATTTAATATATTGTGTGCCTTAATTTGTTTTACTGTGTTGAACAAAATCATTTAAATACTTGCATACTTTACACTATCTCATTCCATTCTGTTGTCCTCAACATCTCTTGAACAAAACTCTCTCTCTAGTTTTTAGCAAACTCTTCACCCTAACCCTCTGTAATGACATCTACTTCTACATCAGTCTCGGACTCCTCGTTCATTTTTCCTGAAAAATTTTCGATCAACACCATCGCTTGCAAAGAAATGTTTTCTACAGATTTATCTCTTAAGATGGAGGGAAAATCTTTGAACCTGGTTATGGAACAACCAGTGGACTTTGATAGTTCGGAAAAGAATCAGTTTGATGTTCTAAAGTTCTTCTCTAATCATAAAGGGAGCTTTAGATACATGAATCTTTTAAATGGTCCAATCTATCCTTCTCTGGTAAAAGATTTCTGGATAAGAAGCAAGGTGAAGACAGTTGAAGATTATGATAAGGAGCTAGCTGCAAGAAGAGAAGAAAAGGTTGAAAATGAAGACAAAACTCCTGAAGAGTTAGGTTTAAGAATCATTGAGGAAGATGAGGTGCATTCTGTTGTGTGCGGTTTTGAAGTAATTCTCACTGCTTCAAACTTGGCTAAGGTGTTATCCATCCCAAATGAAGGCATCTACTACACCTTTAGTCACAATGAAGCACATAAATCTATGTTTCTAAAGATCATGACAAGACTGAGCTACATCAAAGGAAAAAGCTGTGAGAGCGACAAGATAGATGATCTCAAGCCCACTCAGAGAGTATTAGCCAAGATAATGTTGAGTTCTATATTTCCTAGCAGTGAAGACTCTGACAAATTGTCATGGGATCATAGGCATTTTGCTTATTTTCTCTCAAGGAAATATGACTTGAATTGGGCTAAATATGTCTTCAAACACCTCTGCAAGGCAGTGTTAAGCACTCAGAATCAGGACAAGCCTATTGTAAATGTCATCTACCCCAGGATACTTAGTGAGATCTTCTATCAATGTGGGGTAATTGACATAATCAAAGTTGCGGGTCAGGACTGCTTGTTAAAGGAAATCAGAGCCTCCACAGTATTTGTTCATACTCTTTTTCACATGAACTTGCTGTCAGGACATGAGATACAATCTTCAGATCCCTTGGTGCCTCAGTCTCACTCAGGACCTTCCTTGGTAAAGAAATGCAACATTGATATACCTACTACCTCTAGTGGTATCGTCAATCAGTACGTTCAATTACTGGACAACTTAGGAGAAGGGATTGAAATTGAAAAGGAAGAATTGAAGAAAAAGAGAAGGAGGCCAGATGAAGCTTCAAATGAAGGAGGACATTCAGAATCAAATGGACACAGAGAGGAATCATCCTAAATCCTCTGCTGCAAGAGAAAAGGTGGACGATCTGAATGTTCCTCTTCAAGACAGTCTGAGGGGTGATCAAGCAGATCAACAGCATCTGAGAAACCCTGTCTATTAGAATGACATCAAAAGGATTGAAGCAAAAGTAGACAAGTTTGTGGGATTGATGGAAGAAGTAAATACTAATCAGAAAAACATAATGGCAACCCTAGCATCTTTATGTAGTCAACCCCAACCTTAGGATCTTTTTCACTACTTATATGACTTTATAACTGATAATTTGCTAAGCACTTTGACTAGGTTAAACTGTTGGTTAGGATACAACTCTGCTTGTTAATCTAACATATCTATCTGAATGCTTATTTGTCTATTGTTAGTTCTGTTTAGTATGTCGTTTGTTTGTTTTAATTCTTTAATTGTTTTTGATTTTCATTAAAACAAACAATCTTGCAAATTGATGTTTCCATTGGTTTCTTCTTATGTTTTCTCCTATCTTGACTGACTCTCAGTGAAACTACTTTCTTCTTCTCTGAGCGTTTCATTTTTTCTCTCAAGAGATCTATCAATAACCTAAGATTACTCTGTGTGAGTAAAATGACTAGGTATCTCTCTCCTTTTATAAGCAAAATTCAATGGCCGAATATTAAATGTGTTCAACCACTTCTGATTTGACGGCATTGAAAGTTGAATTTCTATTAATTGCTTATATTACCTTTTTGATAATGACAAAAGGGGGAGAAAGAATATTGGTAAATCAATTGTTGGAAGAAGCGAAATTACTTGGAGAGTGGTCAAAATAGTAGCATGAGGTACATGCTGTGTTATGACAATCTGATCTTTGAGGATTTCAAAATATTGTACTAAAGAGCTCTGAACTGTTTTCAAATTTTTTGTTCAGACGCTGAGCTATTTTCTTTGAAAAGATTTTCTTTAAGCTCTCAACTGTTTGAAAATATTTTGAACTTTGAAGCTGTTAATGATAACCATCAGAACCAAGTGTGTGTAGAAGTCTCTAAGCGCCTCTGATCCTATTTTGTCATTCAATTTAAATATTGCTTCATCTTGCATCTGCATTAAGGGCTTATTCAAGGAGAATGCATTTATTAATTGAAGTTTATTATTCATAGTTAGTTCTTGAGTAAGGGTGCAACTTTATTCAAAGATTATCACACTATGGAAAGAAGAAGCTTGCAAACCTTGTTCTTTACATAGTGAAATATGAATAATTTAAGTCATATAATAAAGTATTTCTGAAACTGATTAAAATTAACTATGGATACAAAATAGGGGGAGCTTACAAACCTAACCCTATGGGTTATCAGACTTAGGGGGAGCTTGCAAAACTCAGAAGCCTAATGTCAACATAGCTGATTTTTATCAACAACAATTGTATTTAATACTTGTGTTTGTCATCATCAAAAAGGGGGAGATTGTTGGAACAAAATATGTGTTAATACACACCCTTAAGTTTTGATGATAACAAAGTATTAAATGGACAATTGATGGTACTAATGTTTAAATTAAGTGCAGGATAATTCAACGTTTAATCAAGAGCACACTTAATTTAAACTCTGATGAAACCAATGGAAGTCTGAATAATTAGACTCTGAAAGAGTTCTGAAGCTACAACGTGGTCAGAAGCTATACAAAGTTCAGAAGCTCAAAGTAGATCAGAACGTCTGAAGGTGTTCAGGAGCTCAGAGGAGTTCAGAAGCTCAAGGATGTTCAGAGGCCTACAAGAGTTCAGATGCTGTCTGCTAGTCATGAGTCATTCAGAGGATGAAGACGTTCAGAAGCTAAATTGCGAAGGACTATCAGAGGCCAACCATTCAAAGACCAATCAGACTCCAAGTTATCAAAGGTTCATCAGAAGCAAAGCAATTCCCAGTCACCAGAGGGCTACATCAACTACAACTTATCAAGCCTGATGATTTGTTATAAGGTCAACTAAATTGCAACGGTCACAAACGATGTGATCCCTCTCTCTAGGAGCTAGTTGTACCTTATAACTGTACTATTGGACAAGCTGCAAAGGTGAAGCTTCTCTGCAAAGGAAGACGTGGCTTTACTCAACGGATCTTAAAAGACTACAGCTGTCCATTTCACAACGGGAATTTCTCCAACGTCTCAATGTCTTTCTCAACTCATATAAATATGCCAAAGAAAGAATTGATGACTAGCGCTCTTCATTAGAAAACATCTCTCAGAAGAAAGTGAGAATCTGCATTGTAATAGATAATATCTCTCAAATGAAGTGAGCATAGAAACTAGCTTACAGCCTCTGAATTTATTATGTTTGTAATAAGTTTAAGCTTACAAGTTAGTAGTAAGTCTTCTGTTTAGTGTAGAAGCAACAAAGTTTTCTGCTTAGTGTAGGAGCAAGAAAGTCTTCTGCTTAGTGTAGAAGCACATAAGTCTCAATCTTAGTGATTAGAGCATGAAGTCTTGAGCCTGAGTGCTTGAGCAAGGAAGCCTCTGATCTTGTGTGATCAGAGCAAGGAAGTCTCTTTGTCTTGTGTGACTTAGAGCAGGAAGTCTCAAGCTTGTGTGCTTGAGCAAGGAAGTCTTTGATCTTGTGTGATCAGAGCAAGGAAGTCTCTATGTCTTGTGTGACTAAGAGCAGGAAGTCTTGAGCTTGTGTGCTTGAGCAACTATTGTAATCCGAGTGATTATAGTGAAACTCTCTTGGAAACAAGGGGACTGGAGTACTCTCAATTTGTGAGGGGAACCAGTATAAATTGTTATGTGTTCTTCTCTCTCTCACACTCTCATTTACTCCTTCATCATTCATAACGTCATAAGTTAATTGTGTGAATAATCCGCTGTGCTTTAAAGACTCTGAAAAGGTTTAAATATCTTGGAAAGTTTTTAAATATCCAAAACACAATTCAACCCCAAAATCTTGTGTTTTCTCCACGCACCTTCAAAGTTATCAAAGGCATGCAAACTGCTCACACAAAACTTTCTAAAAGATTTGAAATTCTTAGAAATGATCAAAGAGAATGTTCTGAGGTACTAAAAGAAAATAGTATTTTGAAAAAGACTATTTCAAAATTGGAAAATGATTTAACAAAGTTTATTAATACTATTACAACTTTTGAAAACATTTTGGGATCACAAAATGCATTTTATGATAGATCTGGTTTAGGACATAATCCTTATCAGAACAGAAAGCTGTATGAAAAATGTCTCATTCCAAACAAAGAAAAGAATTTTCAAAAATACAAATGTGATTTCTGTCACAAGGATGGACATCTTGAAGCCTTCTGTTTCAAAAAGAAAGCAAGTTTTCTATAGAACACCAGAACATTCTCAGAAACAGAAATTTTAGAAAACCTGCACATAGACATTCTCTGAACACTCTCAGAAGAGATGTCTATAAGAGAACACCTTATAAGAGATCATGTTATTCTCAGAGGATCCCTTATAAGAAATTTGAGACTAACACTCAAGGACCCAAGAAATTGTGGGTACCTAAAAACTTATTAAACTCAAATGTAGGAATGTCTTCTAGCAATCAAGAAAAGGCCTTGGTACTTGGACAGTGGATGCTCAAGACATATGACAGTAGATAGGAACAGCTTTCTGTCATTTGAAACAAGAGAAGGTGGATCAGTCACCTTTGGAAACAATGAGAAAGCTAGCATCAAAGGTATAGGTACAATTGGTAAGTCTGATTCTGCTAAGATTGAAAATGTTCATTATGTGGATGGCTTAAAACATAACTTAATAAGCATAAGTCAATTTTGTGACAATGGCTTTGAAGTTGGTTTTAAATCAAACTCATGTGAAATAAAACAATCTTCATCTAACAAAGTCCTTTTTAATGGATCAAGGATGAAGAATGTTTATGTATTATACTTAGATGAACTACCTCCTGAGTCATGCTTTGTCTCACTTGAAAAAGACAAATGGATTTGGCACAAGAGGGCTGGTCATGTAAGCATGAAGACTATGTCAAAACTTTCCAAACTTGATCTAGTTAGAGGTTTGCCTAAGATTAGTTTTGATCTAGATAAAGTATGTGAATCTTGCACAAGAGGGAAACAAGTTAAAAGCAGTTTTAAACCAAAAGAATTTATTTCCACAAAAAGACCTCTTGAGTTACTTCACATAGATTTATTTGGACCTGTCAAAACTACAAGTCATGGTGGCAAAAATTATGGCTTTGTCATAGTAGATGATTTTTCAAGATTCACTTGGATGTTATTTTTAAAACATAAAGATGACTCTTTAGAAGCTTTTAAAACATTTTGCTTGAGAGTTCAAAATGAGAAAGGTATCAATATTATCTCTATAAGAAGTGATCATGGAGGAGAATTTGAAAACTCTCTCTTTGAATCATTCCTAGATAATAATGGAATCTCTCATAATTTTTCTTGTCCAAGAACTCCCCAACAAAATGGAGTTGTTGAAAGGAAAAATAGAACTTTGCAAGAAATGGCAAGAACAATGATTCA
The DNA here is from genome assembly GCA_951799995.1 of Trifolium subterraneum. Classification (NCBI taxonomy): domain Eukaryota; kingdom Viridiplantae; phylum Streptophyta; class Magnoliopsida; order Fabales; family Fabaceae; genus Trifolium; species Trifolium subterraneum. The sequence goes on along the minus strand of OX637466.1, from coordinate 10,057,811 downwards.
TGAATCAAATGTGGAAAAATATTTTTGGGCTGAGGCCATTAACACCTCTTGCTATATTTTAAACAGAGTCACCATTAGAAAAGTTTTAAACAAAACACCTTATGAACTTTGGAAAGGCAGAAAACCTAGTATTTCTTATTTTCATATATTTGGATGTTTTTGTTACATTTTGAATATCAAAGACAACATAGGCAAGTTTGATTCAAAGTCAGACAAGGGAATATTCTTAGGATACTCTCTGACCTCAAAAGCTTATAGAATCTACAATTTGAGAACTCAAACTTTAGAAGAAAGCATGCATGTGAAATTTGATGAATTTGAAGATCAACCAACTGTGCACACTACTGATGATGAAGAAGAAGAACCTGTCATTATACAAAATCATGATTCAGATGAAAACCCTACATCTGGAGAATTGTTGGCTATCATCCTCCTGATCAAATTATTGGTAATACAGAAGATAGTGTTAGAACCAGAAAAGCCTTGCAGGATGTAGAGACCAATCTGGGATTGATCTCCCAAATTGAACCAAGATCCATAAATGAAGCAATCATTGATGAATCCTGGATTGAGGCTATGAAAGAAGAACTACATCAATTTGAGAAGAATGAAGTTTGGAATTTGGTACCATTTCCAAAAGATAATTCAATCATTGGAACAAGATGGGTCTTTAGAAACAAACTTGATGAAAATGGTAAGGTTGTCAGAAATAAAGCAAGACTTGTAGCACAAGGTTATAATCAACAAGAAGGAATTGATTATGATGAAACTTTTGCTCCTGTAGCCAGAATTTTTAGATACTTGGTAGGAACTCCTGATGTAGGATTATGGTACAAAAAGGGATCACACTTTGATTTACAAGCATATTGTGGTGCTGACTATGCTGGAGATAAAATTGAGAGAAAGAGCACAAGTGGAGCATGTCAATTCCTTGGAGAAGCATTGGTGAGCTGGTGTTGCAGAAAACAAAACACCATTGCTCTCTCAACCACTGAAGCAGAATATGTTGCTGCATCAAACTGTTGCTCTCAAGTCATCTGGATCAAAAATCAACTTGAGGATTTCTCACTAAGGTACACATGTATCAAAATTTTATGTGATAACACTAGTCCTATTAATTTGTCTAAAAACCCTATTCAGCATTCAAGATCAAAACATATTGAAATTAAGCATCATTTTATTAGAGATCATGTTAACAAAAAGGATGTGGAATTAGTTTTTGTTGATACTGAAAATCAGCTTGCTGACATTTTTACTAAACCATTGGTTGAGGATCGTTTTAATTTTATCAAAGGAAAATTGAAAATCATCAAAAATCCCAATCCTACTTGATGTTTGTATATCTGTGTATCTGGGGGACCGTTCAGAGAACGATCTCTGAATACTGCGCTGAAGCATAACAAAACAAATAACGGTCATTTGATTTAAATGGGCTCATCAACATGGCTTTTATGGCAAAATTGATTTGGGCTTCCCTCTCTCCTCACTCATTGGGTAACGGTTTTTCTCTCTCTTTCTCTTTCCCACGTTTTTGTCAAAACCAAAGTACAAACCTACTATTCATCTTTCTCATCAATGTACACCTAGTCTATATTCTCCCTCTTCCCCAAGTTTCTGATTTTTCTTTTTATAATCTCTCAAACTCTCTCAACTTCCATTAAACACATTCAAGCTCAAATCTTCATCAATGGCTAGAACTAAAAATGCTGGTGGTAGAAAGGTCCCACGAACCAAAAACCCTTCAACTTCATCTTCACCACCACGATCTCCTTCACCCCCAAAACCACCTACTCCAAAATCATCATCATCATCATCCTATGAAACTACTTCTGAGTCTTACAGATCCATCACAAAACGAGAAAACACACCAGAAATCCAATCAACACCTATCACCACAAACATGCATGTCACTGTTGATAATCCCCCAAATCCCCAAAATTCTCCAAACACTGTTTTCCAATTCTCACCATCTAAATCTCCAGAAAATTCACCCATCAATCTAACTCAAAATCAACCATCATCATCACCTGTTGATTCACTCAAACACTCACCAAATCCATAAAATGAAGAGGATGATTCTCCATCTCCAACGGCTACAATATCAAGTCCAAAGGACTCTCCACCTGTTCTTGTTAAAATGAAGAAATCCAAGTCTTTTGATTCCTCCAAAATTAGAAGGTCATCAAGAATAATGTCTGGTGCTGGCAAGAAACCTGTGGTGGACACCACAGTGCATGTGTTAGATAAATCTGACTCTGAGATTGATCTTTTGGAAAAGGAGATTGATGACTTTGAACTTGAGCCAGTTACATCTACAAAGTCTGAACCTGTCAAGCCAAAGAAATCACCAACTCCAAAGAAGAAGGAGGTTAAGACTGCTGTCAAGGCACCACGAACAAAGAAGAAGGTTACTGTGAAAAAATCTAAAGAGAAATTGCTACCTGCTCCTCTCATACAACCTGAAGATGAAGAGATTTTTGAAAAGTATTGGATGACCAAACCTGTAGCAGTGTCAAGACTATATAATTTTGCTGAGCTATCCATTGGAGGAGTTGATCTAGAAAAATTTGTGGAACCCTTTGAGTGGAAAAGTTTCTTTCACATCAAAGAAACTGTTTATCCTTTATTGGTCCAAGCATTCTACTACAATGCTCAAGTTTTTCCAGAAAAGGATTTGATCACATCCAACATCAAGGATGTTGAACTAGCAGTTGATCCTTATATGATTGGAAGCTTAATTGGAATCAAGAGTGAAGGGCTGGAGGTTTATGGAAATTATTGGTATGACCAAGTCAAGATCAGCAAAGAAGAATTGAAGAGAAAAATGTTTACTGAAGAAGGAGCCAAGAAGAATTCTCCTCCATCCTCAATGCTGAAAACTGAGTACAAACTTCTCCACAACATGTGTCAACACTCATTTTTCCCTCGCACTGGGAGCAAAGATAAGGTAACTGATCTTGATCTTCTTATGATGTATCACATGGCCAAAGGAGTTAAATTAAACCTTCCATATATTATCCTACACCATATGATTCATGTTGCCACATCTGGTTATAAGAAAATTGCCCTACCATATGCCATGCTTTTGACTAGGGTGTTTAGGCTTTACTATGCTGATATGGATAATACACTCTCTGAAAACCATTATTACACCTTTAGTTTGAAAAATGTGCAGAAAGATGTTGAAAACCCTGCTGTTGATGTTGGAATTAAGAGAAAAAGACATGTTTTTGAGAAAACCAATTTGAATGTTCTTGCTGATGCCTCTGGAGACCGTTTGGAGAACGATCTCCAGACTGATGAACAAACTCAAAACAGTGGTGATGTTGATCCCACCACTGAGAGTGATAAACTTGTAACCACTGCTGCTGCTACTCTTCAAGGTTTTAAACCTGTGTCTGCCCCACAAAATACCACCATTAATGACATCTAGCCAAGGAAGTTTGTCTTCCTTTTGCACATCTGAGTTTATAAGGAACATCCTCACCTCTGATACTCCTGAAATTTCCACCATTCCTATTCCAAAACCTACTGATAGTGCTTTGCCATCCATACCATCTTCATTTGCTACATTTGATTCATTTTGCTCATCTGTTAATGCTACAAATGCTGGAACTCAACAATTAGTGTTTGAGGGAAATGTCAACTTTGACTTTCCTGGCCCTTCAAGGCCCACCAAACGCTTTAGGCTTGAAACTGATATGGAACAAATGAGAAAAGATTTGGATATTTTGATTAAGGGAATGGCTATTCAACACTCCATGATGGATCATTTGATTTTGGAATCTAAAACTTTGAGAACTTGGTTTACCACTGTTGTGTGTCCTCAACTCCACATTCCTCCACCTCCTGAAATTGAAACTCCACAGTTTGATTCATTTCCTGCTACAAATGACAAATCTGATGATGATGATTGTCCTACCACTTCACCTGCTCCTGATGGAGCTAATGACTGATAAACTTTGCTTGTTGCTCCTGGATTACCCTTTTCAATGATGACAAAGGGGGAAAATGATTTGATAGATCAAGGGGGAGCTCAATGATGTTTTGAAATGCAAGCCTGTTTATTTGTTGCTCTGGATATTTAATATTTATGCTATGTTTTATTTATGTGTTTTTAAATCATCCTGTTTAGTGATAAATATTTTGGGAAGTTTTATTTTGTGACATTAAACTTCTCCTGCTATGTACTAATGGTCTAAACTAGGATTTGATGCTCTTATTTTGCTTTTGATGGATGTTTGAATCACTTTTGATTAATCATGTACTATACACTGTGTTTGGATGCTCACATATGTGAGATTGATGATTAACGTTCTCTGCTTGATTCAAATTTTATTTGTGTTACTCAATTCTTTTAAAGTCATTAGCATGATCATTTTGAAAATTGAATGCTTGAATTGAGGGGGAGCTTACAAATTAAAAACACTAGACATTTTATTTCAAGCACTTTGAATTTTGATTAAAATTAGAATTCTCAAAACATAATTCAAGAAGTTTGTCATCATCAAAAAGGGGGAGATTGTTGAGGCAAAATCCCTAATTGATGTTTTAAAGATAACAATCCTCTTAATTATTTTTTAGTGTAATTCTAATCCTTTTGGTATCTAACAAGTGCTCTTGAGTGTTTTAGTTAAGCTAGGAACAATTGAGCTATTTAGATCAAATATCATGTTTTTATTTTGATAAAAACAAAAGCTTGGAGAACGGTCTCAGATTGATCTCTAAGATCTGCGCAAACATCATTTTCACACAATCAATGCAAAAGGACTTATGGATAAGTCAACTATGTACAAGACAAATGATCACTTTTATCTTGGGCTTCTCTCACGAATTATCTACATATCCAAGGGATCATTTAAGGCAAAGGTTTCTCTCATGAATAGAGAACTTACTACTTTTACCAAGTTCTATGTTTGAACATGTGAAGATTGAGCATATGACATAAGGATATTTTTATTCTCAATTTATGGAACTGGTCTTGTATGGACCATGGAGAATTAGACAGCACAACCTAGCCTTGGAAATTGACTTGTACTTTAAAGGAATAAAGAAAGAACATTCTCCAATGTTGTTTCTCTTTCTATATGACAATTGTACTTGCAACAAGGACATTGAGAAACATCAAGTACAACCTCCAACTGCTGTTTTTATCCATAACAGCTGGCCTTTTCGTGCTCTAGCTTCCTTGCTTCAAAAGGAAGAAATTCATTCACGTCAGAATTTGGAGATCGGTCTCAGACCAATGCTGGAAAGAGAAAATCATCATTTAGAGTGACACCAGCTTGCATACAGTTGTTTAAAGGTTATCCAAAAGCTGGACAACGGCTATACTTGTTTGTTAAGCAACATACAGCAACATTACATCTCAACAACAGCTATTCATACGCTCCTCTCTTAAAAGTCAGAAGAAGAAACTTTGGAGATCGATCTCAGACTGATCTGTTTTCTTCAAATTACATGAGCTGTCATTATGCAGAGCTACTAGCCGTTATTTTCAAGCTTCCAACGGATATACTTCGTGGCCAAGACTCCCTGATCATCACTCATCTATATATTGAGGTCCTTGGCAACTTTGAAGAGCAAGAGTCTCCACTACAACTTCAACACTTGTTTTTGTAATACAAGTTTTTATCACGAGCACTTCTTTTCACTCTCACTCAGATTTGTAATTCATATATATAGGATCAGAATATCCAATGAGTGTTTTGAGAGTTTATCCACCCATTTTCAAAGCTTCTCATAGTGTATTGAGTGAATAGGCTTTGATTCCAAAATCCTTCATCATTGTAATCATTGGCTCAAGTTAGTACGTAACTACTAATTGAGTGACACCTTCATAGTCAGTGTGACTTAGGTAGATTAAGCTTGTAAGGCTTAGAAGATTATTTGGTCTTGGATCTAGATCAAAGGAAGTGTAACTTGAGATCATTAGCATCTCCTAGTGGACAATCTCACAAGGAGTGTGGGGACTGGACTAGCCCAAGCATTTTGGGTGAACCAGGATAAATTGTTGTGTGCATTCTCTTCCCTTACTCTATTTTAATTCGTGCAATCACTAATCACACAAGTCACAATTTAATAGTTATATATATACTATCAGAGAGTGATTGGAAGAACGTTCTCCAAACTGCAACACTTTTGGTTATTAGGTTTAACTAACAATCTAATTATTTTCTTCAAGTATATTGTGTTTGACAATTTTTATAGGAAATATTTTAAAGGTTCACAATTCAAACCCCCCCTTTCTTGTGAAAACTTTGCTACTTCATCACCCTTATGAGAAGTTGGGCTTCACTCTCGCATATATATATATATATATATATATATATATATATATATATATATATATATATATATATATATATATATATATATATATATATATATATATATATATAGGGCCGTTGTGTGGATCAACAAATGATTTATGGGCCTTTGCTAAATACACCCTTTATATTTACATCCGGTCCAAGTGGCGTACCAAATAGCTTTTCTACTTACTTCTCTTTCGTTCTTTTGAAGTTTCTTCTCACATATTCACTTGATGGAATTTTATCCCGACTTTATTTGTCCTGATTTGTTTAGTCTATTGTTTGATTTACATTTTTGTTGCCTGGTCCTTTGTTCTCCCTTCAAATTTATTGTTAGTTTTTGTATCTCTTATTTAATAATATTTGTTTGAATATTTAGTTTATTTTTGTTATAATATAAACTCAAATATTTTTTGTTACCAATATATAAGTTTGGACGATGATTTCATATATTTGAATTTACTTTTAGTTATTTGGCTCAAGTAAAAAATTAATTATTTTAGAAGAATTTCGCATTTCATCTTATTATTTGTCTACAACAAATGTTATATTTCTTATAAATATATTTTGGGCCATAACTTTAACATTTTTTAACACCGTAGAATATGTACTTATTTTATTTAAATATTTGCAGTATTATTTAAATCAAAGTAATAATTTTGGAATTTTTAGTGAATTTCAGAACACATATACACACTATCTTTATGATATAAGATTATTTAAATCTTATTATGTTGCATGTAATTATGTTTAAATATGTGTGATTATATTTTATAAATATACGTAAATATGTTTTAATATACATAGTTTCAACAATTTCTAAAATTTATTTTGACGTATGAGCATCAACAATTTTTACAATTGATGGTTTTTCATCTTATTCTTGAAAAATTATAACTATTTCCTCTACTCCTTCATATAATTTAAGGTCTCTCATATTTATAAAAGAAACAATTATTGTTCTAATAATAAATTTATTTATATTGAAGTTTCTTCTCAAACATTCACTTGGTAGAATTATATTTCATATTTTATTTTGTCAAAAATTCAAAAAAATTTTAGCGAGCGACTTTATTTATCTTCTTTTTACTATGCTCTATTCAATTTATTTTTTTTATCTTTTTCTTTTTTTATGAGTAGAAAATTGATCTTGCCTCTCTTAGAATTTTTTTTTTCCCGCTCCAACACAATATGTGCTCCATATGTGATCTACCGTTCCCTTTGCACTCCTTTGAAAAATGCATGGTTTATATATAAAAGACTAATTACACCTACATAAAAGAAAGCAAATGTTATGTATCAAACATGAAGTGATATAATTTATAGTATAAATTTTGCATGTAATAATCTCATTCTTTGAATTTTGAGTGAGAAAAATAGACACAGTGAGATCTCAAAAAGTTTGAGAAACTAATTATTCTGCAAAATGTTTAACCTCTTAAATAAAATCTCACACAACCATTTGTTAAGAGGAGTTGAGCATAACGTTTTTAATTATCATTGAATTGAACGAGCAAAAAGAATTCTAAAAGGTTGTAAATAAGTACACAATAAAACATTAACATGGATGCATTATTTCACCTTTCACTATATATAATTTATTATGCTTTACACAATATAAGAGTTAGAGAATTGTAAAAGTTATATCCATAAATTTGTACACGGTTTTTGTTTGTAAGAATTTATATAACTTTATTTTTTTACTAAATAATTTATATAACTTTGTTATTATATATTATCATATCATTATCATCATTATTATTTATTTAAAATGGTTTAATTAAAAGAGATGATGATAAGAGATAGATATTGGAAACTTAGATAACTTTGTTATTTATTTATTTAGTTGCAAAAATTTTTTTTAGAGGTGCCACATAATTAATTTTATCTCTAATGTATTTGATTTTTATATGACTATAATATGTTGCATGCACATTTTTTCCAAATTTATCCTATGATATATTGGAATTTCCATAGAATAAAAATTGAATAATTTTAATTTTCTATAATGTTTTTGCTATAACGTTTCCTATAATTTTTACTCAATTTAAGTTATTCTAAGTAATTAATTTTTCTTATAATGTTTGATCTAAATCTTCACTCAGATTTTTTAAAAATTAATTAACTAATAAACCAATTTTTATTCTAATAAAATTAAAGATATAACAAAATTATTTAGCATGTTGTCTATATAAAATTACATCTTAAAAATTCATAAGGTACAATGTAGTGTGGCTCACATAAAAATAATTTACACCATAAGTACTCACATAAGGAAAAAGTATAAAAATTAAAGAACCAAGAAGCTATGGAATTGAGATTAGTTGACGGCAAAGAAAAATACTCATCACATTAAAATTAAATTAAATCTCTCAACAACATAAAAAAAAGAAAATCCAAAACCAATAGATATATATAGTCATCAACATAACCATATTAAAATATTGCATATATATACTTAAATAACAAAGGAGGAAGTCATTGTTTTTTCAATTATCTCTCCATTATCTTTTTATGTTGACTCTGAGATACACAGGATGAATTTGTGATCTGCAAATACACTAAAATTTGATCAAATTCTTTATAATTATTTCTTATGCAGAAACTTGAAAGCATATATAATTGCAAAATATAAAGTACCAATCTAAGAAACTATGAGCTCTTTCGACATACATGAACCATACATTATAGTATAAACTTTGCATTGTAATAATTTCATTTTTTGAATTTGGAGAGAAAAAATAGACACACAGTGAGATCTCAAAAAGTTGAGAAACTGATTATTCTTCTACAAAATGTTCAACGCCTTCAAATAAAATGTCACACACCCATTTGTTAATTAAGAGGGGTTGTGCATAAGGCAATATATATATATATATATATATATATATATATATATATATATATATATATATATAGCTTAAACCAACCGATTTTAATTATTATTGAATTGAAAGAGCAAGAAGAATTCTAAAAGGTTGTAAATAAGTATATATATACAGAATAAAACATTAACATAGATGCATTATTTCACCTTACACTACAATTTATTATGTTTTACACAATATAAGAATTAGAGAATTGTATAAGTTATAACCAATTTATTAAGAATTTGGAAGCATTGTAAGTTGTAACAATTTTGGCCTTTGGAAGCTATGCAACTTGCAAGTGCATATTTATGCTCAATTTTAGTGGATAATTAAGTTTAAAAAAAGTAGAAAATTACAGTTACATATTGAAGGTGAAAAACACAAGAAGGGAGGGTTGAATTGTGTTTTGAAAAATTAATTTTTTTCTAGCTATCAGATTGTAAAGCAGCGGATAAAAGAAGCTAGTTAGAATGCAAAACACGAATAAGACAGTGAGAGAGAGAGAAGAGAGTGCACACACAAAATTTATACTGGTTCCTCTCACAAAACGAGAGTAGTCCAGTCCCCTTGCGCTTCCAAGGGAATTCACTATAATCACAAAAGATTACAATTCTAATGCTCTAAGTCACACAAGACAGAGAGACTTCCTTGCTCTAAGTCACACAAGACAAAGAGACTTCCTTGCTCTAATCACAAAGATAAGAGACTTCACACACTAATTAACTTAAATACATAGATTTAGTAGGACTGAAAGTTCTAAGCTAGACTCTCTTAATACACAGTTCAGAGCCTAACAATATCAAAAGATATTTGACTTAGAAATTACACAAGAAAGAAACAATTCACAGCTTGAATACAAAGTAAGTCTTTCTCTAAGTTTCAGTAGTCTTTCCGTAGCTTTCAGTGGTCTTCTCTCAAGTAGAATGTCTTCTATTTATATTCTAAGTATAATGACATTGAGAAAAGACCGTTGGTAGTACAATCTTCTTTTGCTGAGCTGGATTTGATTATTTCTTCCAGAAGGAGTAAATCAATTCCACAACTTCTCTTTGTCAAATGGCGCTTCAGTAAATTAGGTAAAATATTACAGAGTACTGCACGCTCCATTTGATGATAAGATTGTTGTACTATTCCATTAGTTATGAGCTGTCTTTCTTCAGAGAATGTCATTCTGAATCTTGTAATAACATTTCATTGATCTTCTGAATAGTGTACGCAAGCTTCAGGACATGTTTCTCTCTTTGGCATCTGAGGACTTCTTCAGAGGCTCTGAAGCTTCTCAGAGTCTAAACGCTTCAGACTGTGTCCTTCAGAGGCTCAATTGATGATCTGAGTGAATAAGATTTTTACTTTGTTCCTGCACACTAGATCATTAATTAGTAATACCAATTGTCCATTTAATACCTTGTTATCATCAAAACTTAGGGTGTTTTATAACTAAAACTCATTTTGTTCCAACAATCTCCCCCTTTTTGATGATGACAAATAACGTATTAAATACAATTGTTGTTGAATTAATTTAATTATGTCAACATCAGGTTGTTGAGGTTTGTAAGCTACCCCTGAGTCTGATAAATCATTAGGGTTAGGTTTGCAAGCTCCCCCTAAGTTTTATCCATATTTAAGTTGAATCAGTATATGAAACAATTTGATAAACTTGATTGTATCTACATACTTAACTCTCAGAGTGTGAAGTTTGCAAACTCAACTCCTGAGTCTGATAAAAATAATTCAGAGCACAATCTTAACTACCTTCATCTATGCAAACATAATTATGTTTATTAATTTTCTCACCTTATCAATTAAGTTCATAAACATTAAGCATAGATATGAAAGAGATTAGATTCTTATTTTTATGACAGTTTCAGATTCTTATTGAGTAGTTATTAAAAAAATACTACTGACAATTGTACAACATATTACTCCCCCTTTTGTCATTATCAAAAAAGATTAAAAACAATGCAAAAGGATAAGTAATAAACAGAAAGTGCAATAAATAGAATCCTAAGGGTTTTTGGACAAGAAAAGAGTGAGGAGCTGTTGAAGCTTTGATTTAGATGCTCTCGAATATGCCACAAGCTTCGGAAGCTTATCATCTTGTTGATCAAGTGATTGGTCTAGTTAGTTCAGAATCCTTGTCGTCTTGTCTGAATTCCCTTCCTCTTTCTTTTCCACATGTGGTGCAGAGTCTGGTTGACTTGGACCACTAGGTGAATGAGTCAAATGATCATCTGTAGTATCAATTCTATCATTTATTGCAATATCATTATCTATAAGCATCTCAGGTGGTGTTATAGGTGATGAAGGTTTTGGAGATTCTGATGGAATTTATATGGGTGGTTCAGATGATGTGACATTTTGTGGTTCAGAGGTTCGATGGATAGGAGAAACTCTGAAAGATGTCTCCTTCATAATCTCTTCCTCAGTGAGAATTTTGGGTGATGGTTGAGGGGTTGCAACATTGGATGGCTGAGCTATTTCCTCCTCAGGAATATGCTTAGCTTTGGGTTTAAAACGTGCAAAACCAGCCATGATTTCATTATACATTGAGTCAGAAGCGTCTGAATCAGATGATGATGATGAAACATTGATATATTCAGGTTCAGAGGTTGTGGGATAGATGGTATTAAGGGGTTGGACATTTTCTAGGATTGATGCTTCAGATATTTTATTACAATAATCAAAAGAATTGTCAATACCTGCATCTGACCTTTGTCTCTTCTCTCCCCTAGTGGTGCAGTGCTTTGTACGAGGTCTTCTGATAACCTTTGCACGCAGCAAGTCTTCAACAACAGGTTCCGCATCCACATGATTTTTACTAACTTGTTTTTCAGCCACAGTGTCTTCAACCTCTTGCTGTTCATCCTCTGGCTTATCAACTATAGGTTCTTCCATTGTTGGTGTTAGTGTTTTGTATGTTGGCCTCATTTTGCAAAAACAAGTTCAAGCAAGATGTTGGACCAGATGCCGTAGCATGTGGGTACAACATCTGTCATGCCGGTAATTAATGTTTTATTTGCGCGCCATATCTTTGAAGATTCTCTGAAGCACTATTTTCGCCTTACTTGTTTATCAAGATGCACGTTTTAAACAAGGGTTTATAAGGCGGCTGCACCAAGAAGTATTTTCCAGAAGATGCTACGCCATTTATGGAAACAAGTGATTCTTTCCATTTCATGTGTGCTGGACTTTGCAAAAGGACATCAGAAGTTTAAAGCCCAAGATGAAGACCTAGCCCATGCTAACTCAGGTCATATAAATATGTGAAGACTAAAAGCCTAAAGACTACTGAAGCCGTATTTGAAGAATATAGTTTTAGGGTTTGAGTCTTGTTAATTGTGAGCCTTTCTTGTGTCTACTTGATGCAAGCTTAGGACTGTGTTTGAGTTGTAATTTGTGAAACTTCTCCTAAGCTTTTAAGTACGGAGACTGTTTGTTTTTGGTTAGTGAAACCGCACTGTTTGTATAACTGGTATAATCACAAGGTTTGTGATAGAAAGGAAGTGAGACGGGATCTCAAACTTAGGAGTTCCTAGGTTGAGTTACCACGGGTAGAGTCTAGGAGATAAGTCGTAAACTTGTATGTTTGTTGTGGGCTTAGATCTAGATCTATTATAGTGGATTCCTTCCAGGCTTGGTAGCCCCCAGAGTAGGTCGTTGTTTACGCCGAACTGGGTTAACAATTCTCTTTGTTATTTTCTTCATTGTCTGTTGCTTGCATTTGTTTATTATACTACTGTGGACATACGCTAGAGCATTTGCACTGCTGAAGGAATAGGACATGAATTCTCATCACCTATTACACCCCAACAAAATGGTGTAGTTGAAAGAAAGAATAGAACTATACAAGAATGTGCTCGAGTCATGCTACATTTAAAGAAACTTCCTCAACACTTTTGGGCTGAAGCCATGAATACAGTATGTTACATTCTTAATCGTGTCACTTTCATGTATTTGGAAGTAAGTGCTACATCCTGATAGATAGAGAACAGAGGAGGAAGATGGATCCAAAGAGTGATGAAGGTATATTCTTGGGTTACTCTACTAACAGCAGAGCCTACATAGTGTATAACTCCAGAACTCAAGTGATGATGGAATCAATGAATGTTGTGATAGATGATGTATCATCTGACCATAAGACAGATGAGAGTCCAGATGCTAGAGCTTTTGAATTCCAGCCTGAAGAAACTGCAAGTGTAGAAGAACCTGAGGTAACGCCTGATAGTCCTATCACTGATGACACCATGGCTCCAGGTAGTAAAGGACCATCTATCAGAGTCCAGAAAAATCATCCCAAGGATCTGATCATAGGCAATCCAGATGAAGGTATCACCACAAGAAGAAATCAAGATTGGGCTGGCAGTACTGATTACAGGAAGAGCACTTCTGGTGGTTGTTTCTTCTTGGGAGAAAATTTGATATCATGGTTTAGTAAGAAACAGAATTGTGTGTCTCTCTCAACTGCTGAAGCTGAATACATTGCAGCTGGGAGTAGTTGTTCACAACTTGTCTGGATGAGAAAGATGCTAAGGGAGTATAATGTTGAGCAAGATGCTATGGCATTGTATTGTGATAATTTGAGTGCAATCAATATTTCCAAAAATCCTATACAACACAGTAGGACTAAGCACATAGATATTCGTCATCATTTTATCAGAGATTTATGAGAAGAAAATGTGGTGGTTTTGAAACATGTTGCTACTGAAGAACAGCTCGCTGATATATTCACAAAAGCTCTAGATGCTAACCAATTTGAGAAGCTAAGGGGTAAATTGGGAATATGTCTCTATGAATTTTAGCAATTAGTGAAGTGGCGTGCGCTGGATTTTTTCTCTTCCCTCCCTTTAGTGGTGCACGCGATTTTAGGAAGCAAAATTCAAACTTCCCATAACTACCTACATCATCAACTCCCTACTTCACGCTTTATTCACTCTATAACCAAAAACTTTTCCCATTCTATTTCTGAACTTTTCTACTCTCCTTCAACCTCAAAACTGTCTACCTCCACCAAAATTCTTAATCTCATCATGTCTACTCCAACCAAAAGCACTGCTCAAAAAGATTCTACCACTGCTACTCCTTCAAAATCTACTCGATCAAAAGCCAAGGAACAATCAACTGCGTTAATTGTTCAAGCAACACCACTTGATACTGTGCATGCATCCGATTTGGAGGTTCGAACCACAAGATCAAAGAGTACTGTGAAGAAGGAGAAGGTAACGAAGTCTCCTGCTGTATCGAAGAAGAGTTCAAAATCGAAGCCAAAGAAGAAGCGAGGTCAATCATCAGCAACGATTAGTCTCACTATGACTGATCTCTACAAGTCTGACAATCCCTTCAAATCGCGCGATGTCGCGACTGATGATGGTGCTTCTGGCCATGATACAAAAGGTAACAATGCTATTCTCTCCGATTCTGGTGTTGATAAAACAAATACTTTTGAGAAATCTGTAGAATCGAAAGATTTAGGTGAAACTAGGCAAACTAAAACCCTAGGTGAACCTGTTGAGAAAAGTTCTGATACTGTTGATTCAAATACTGTGAGAAATTCTGAAGTTGTTTCTGATACCGCTATTGAGAAAAATCCTAGTGATGTGATTGAGGAAACTAGGAAGATTGTTGAAGAAGTTGTGAAATCTGTGAGTGAACCTGACCCTGTAGCCAAGTGTGATGTTGTGCCAGATGCTGAAGCATCTTTGGACCAACAGGTTCCTCATCCTGATACTATAGCTGAATTATGTTCTAATTCAGGTTTTGTGTAGGCAAATGGAAGTATGTTGTTCATAGAAGGGTTGCTTTAGAGAGAGAACTTGGAAAAGAAGCCCTGGAGTGTACTGATATAGTGAGCTTGATTGAGGAAGCTGGGTTGATGAAGACTGTGTGGGGACTAGGAGATTGTTATGAACAGCTGGTAAGAGAGTTCATTATGAATGTCCCTGAGGATTGTGATAACCCCCAAAGTCCTAAGTATCATAAGGTTTTTGTTCGAGGCTCGCGTGTTAACTTTTCTCCTTCAATCATTAATGAATTTCTGGGAAGAGATGATGATAGGACCCCTGAAGTGGAGCTGACTGATGGTGAATTGGCCAAGGCAATTACAAATGGTCATTTGAAGCAATGGCCCAAGGGAAAGAAGGTGTCTTCCAGCAAACTATCTGTGAAGTTTGCTTGTTTGAACAAGATTGGCACTGTGAACTGGGTGCCCACTGTGCACACCTCTGATATTTCTACTGACTTGGCTCGTCTGGTCTACACCATTGGATCCAAGGTGAAGTATGATTATGGCTCTTACATTTTTAATCAAACTTTGAAATATGCTGATAGTATGGCTATCAAAAAGCCCATTGCTTTTCCCACTTTGATTTGTGGTATTATTCTGAGTCAACAACCTGGTATTCTGAGGAGTTCTGATTTCCCATTGAAGAGGAAAGCTCCTTTGATTTTGCACAGTAAGCTGTTTGAAGGGACACATGCTCCAGACATTGCTACAGCATCTATCCAGAAGTCATCTGCTGCACTGACAAGGAAGGATATGATTGCAGAGCTGAAAGCTACCTGCAAAGGGTTAGAGGACCAGAAGTTGAAGCTGGAAGCTGTTATCCAAGCCCTCGAGCTTGAGGAAGCTGAAGCTGGTAATAATGATGTTGATGCTGATGGTGAACCTGTGATAGAGGGCTCTGATGAAAGCCCTTCTGAATGATGTCTTTGCTCCTGTGTTTTTCTGCTCCTATTTTTTTCTTTTCTGTCTGTACTTTGCGGGCTATGCCCAGGATATTTTGTGCACTTGCATGTGCTACTTGTCTGTAATAATGGTACTATGATGTGTTGCTACTTCTGTTTTCTTCCATCAATGCATGAAGTATTATGTTTGTCAAAATTATGGCTAAAAAGGGGGAGTAGTAGTAAAGGTATATGTTCTGTTCGTGATAATGATGTGACACATGCTACACCATCTATCTGTCTATGAATGTGCTATGTTTGAGGGGGAGCAGGTATGCTATATCTATATGTGTATGTATGTTCTGTTGAGGGGGAGTATTCTCTACTGTGATATATGCATGAACTCAGGGGGAGCAATCTACTTTTGTTGTGATGCATGTTGTGTGTGACAGATGACATTCCAAATTCTATGGCATCCAGTCTATTTCAAAGGAATCCATTTTTACTTGTTACCTGAGAATTTATTTTTCTCAGAGGTGTAGGAATTTATTTTTTGCTATGATGATTCATTTTGCGGGAATTTATTTTTCCCTGATGTAACTGGTTGGCGCTTATGTGTGAGAGTTTATTTCTCTCCTATCTTGTACCTTATGAGGCTAAGTTGTGTACTTCCGCTGTTGCATGCCTCTGATGTTGCTTGTTCATTATTTCTCACTTGAAGACCTCTTTTGAAAATAATGTGACAATGTATTATCTTCTTTCTTAGCTGTGTGTTTGCGTTGACTTGAAGGAAGGTATGTACTGCATCTCTCTAGAACTGGTCTTAGTTTGTTTTAGCCAAAATTTGCCAAAGGGGGAGATTTTTGGTGTTTTGTATGTTGGCCTCATTTTGCAAAAACAAGTTCAAGCAAGATGTTGAGATGTCGTAGCATGTAGGTACAACATTTGTCATGCCGGTAATTAATGTTTTATTTGCACACCATATCTTTGAAGATTCTCTGAAGCACTATTTTCGCCTTACTTGTTTATCAAGACGCACGTTTTAAACAAGGGTTTATAAGGCGGTTGCACCAAGAAGTATTTTCCAGAAGATGCTACGCCATTTATGGAAACAAGTGATTCTTTCCATTTCATGTGTGCTGGACTTTGCAAAAGGACAGCTGAAGTTTAAATCCCAAGATGAAGACCTAGCCCATGCTAACTCAGGTCATATAAATATGTGAAGACTAAAAGCCTAAAGACTACTGAAGCCGTATTTGAAGAATATAGTTTTAGGGTTTGAGTCTTGTTAATTGTGAGCCTTTCTTGTGTCTACTTGATCCAAGCTTACGACTGTGTTTGAGTTGTAATTTGTGAAACTTCTCCTAAGCTTTTAAGTACGGAGACTATTTGTTTTTGGTTAGTGAAACCGCACTGTTTGTATAACTGGTATAATCACAAGGTTTGTGATAGAAAGGAAGTGAGACGGGGTCTCAAACTTAGGAGTTCCTAGGTTGAGTTAGCACGGGTAGAGTCTAGGAGATAAGTCGTAAACTTGTATGTTTGCTGTGGGCTTAGTTCTAGATCTATTATAGTGGATTCCTTCCTGGCTTGGTAGCCCCCAGAGTAGGTCGTTGTTTACGCCGAACTGGGTTAACAATTCTCTGTGTTATTTTCTTCATTGTTTGTTGCTTGCATTTGTTTATTATACTACTGTGGACATACACTAG
Source organism: Trifolium subterraneum (assembly GCA_951799995.1). Lineage (NCBI taxonomy): Eukaryota > Viridiplantae > Streptophyta > Magnoliopsida > Fabales > Fabaceae > Trifolium > Trifolium subterraneum. The sequence goes on along the minus strand of OX637466.1, from coordinate 10,040,258 downwards.
AGCATTTGTCTTAGCTTTACAACTGATTACGTACAACAATTGCTATAGCTTCTGTCTTGACATCTGTCCCCAGTAGGTGCCAGAATTTCAGTTGGCTCATCAACCATGATATCCTCTTCATAATCATTGAAAACATCTTCCTTAACAGCTCTCATAATTTGTGCAAGCGTAGGACCGGTACCTCTTCCAATATCCTTATGAGTGACTCTAACTCCTCTTTCCATCATTAACCTCATGTATTCTAAGTGGACTTCAGGAGGTTCATTACTCAAAGATAAATGCTTCACTCATTGGTTGAAATTTAGCCCTATTTTTCAAGAGAGGCCGTTGAGGATAAATTAGCTTTTCTGACCTCTTCAAACGTAGACTCACCAAGACTCTAGCATCAAGTATTGGTGCTATAACTTGCTCAAGATCTTCAGAAACCCCAGCCACCATGAATCTATCTGGAAGACCAAGCTGCTAAAAAATGTAGCTTAAGAGCCTTGGATGTGAAATCAATTTGGAAGGATTTTCAAACTTTTGAGCTTCACAAATGGTTTCAGAAAGGTGTTGAAAGATATAGGCAGGTAGATTCATTGGCCTTTTTGCAGATAGGAAATAGATGAAGTGTCTCTTATCCCAATTCAGAGAGTCATTACCAGTATCCCTAGGAAGAATTGAAGAGAAAACAATCTTTGCAAGAAATTTTTCTCTATCATTCAATTGACCAACTCTATTTGAGATCGTCTGATTCTTGAAACAGAGTCTGGCCATGTCATTGAGAAATACTGACTTTCTTCCAGATGCTGCAGTGTAGAGTCTGACTATTCCAGAGTTAGGAAGTTCCATCATCTTAGCCAGATTGCTTCTTGTTGAGATAACTGGAAACCCACCAATACTAGAACGTATTTCTGTTTCAGTGAATTTTCTCAGACCTAATTCAACTCTTGATTTTCCCTTATTCTCCATTGGATTCTGATCAATTACACGTTGAAGTTCTGCATTTGCATCCACCAAAGTAACTGCTTCACTTTAAGTGATTTTGAAAAACTCTAATTGAAATAATCATGAGGGAGTACAGTCGTTGCATTAAAGAATTTCGTCATAAACTGCCTTTACTCTAACCAATCACAGACTGTGAGTAAAGACAAAGTAATTGACACGTGTACTCCACCTGGCTTAAACACTTCAGAGTTTAAAAACTTTCAGCTTCTGAAAACCTTTTAGAATATAAAGAGTTTAGAGGCTGAATTCACAATTTTGTTTTCAGAGCTTGTTTTCTTCAGAGACTAAAGACATGTTCAGATGCTTTTTAATAAAATCTAGTCTTTCAACTGCTAAGGGTTTTGTAAATATATCAGCCCATTGTCTTTCAGTTTCAATGTATTGAATATTTACAATACCCTTCTGAACAAGGTCTCTTATAAAATGATGTTTAATTTCAATGTGTTTAGCTCTTGAATGCAAAATTGGATTTTTAGAAAGTTGAATAGCTGCAGTGTTATCACAGAAAAGTGGAATATTGCGACTATTTACTTTGTAATCCTCTAACTGATATTTCATCCAGAGTAGTTGTGTACAGCACTTGGCTGCTGATATGTATTATGTTTCTGCTGTAGACAAAGCTATAGTAGTTTGTCTTTTGCTGGCCCAAGATATGAGATTCTCTCCAACAAATTGACAATTGCCACTCGTGGGTTTCCTCTCTATCTTGTCTCCAGCAAAGTCAACATCACAAAATCCTACCAGCTTATAATCATTTGATTTCTTATAAAATAAGCCAAGATTTGTGGTTCCCTTCAGATATCTAAAGATTCTCTTTACAGCAGTAAGATGAGATTCTCTAGGATCTGATTGGAATCTAGCACACAAACAGACACTGAATAAAATATTAGGCCTTGATGCAGTTTGGTAAAGTAGAGAACCTATCATACCTCTATATAGCTTCTGATCTACTTTGCCTTCTGATTCATCCTTGCTAAGACTGCTTGTTGGATGCATTGGTGTTGACATTGGTTTGCAGTCTTCCATGTTGAATTTCTTCAGCAGTTCCTTTGTATACTTGGTCTGATGAATGTAGGTTCCATCTTTGTTTTGGTTGATTTGAATTCCCAGAAAAAATTTCAGCTCTCCCATCATGCTCATTTCAAATTCTTCCTGCATAATCTTAGAAAATTCCTTGCACAAAGATGGATTAGCAGATCCAAAAATAATATCATCAACATAAATTTGAATAATTAAAATATCATTCTTAAATGTTTTACTAAAGAGAGTATTGTCAACTTGACCTTTTTGAAAACCTTTTTCAACTAAGAAATTACTCAGCCTTTCATACCAAGCTCTGGGAGCTTGTTTCAGACCATAGAGTGATTTCTGAAGTTTAAAAACATGGTCAGGATGTGAAGCATCCTCAAAATCAGGAGGTTGTTTGACATATACTTCTTCAGAAATATAACCATTTAAGAATGCACTTTTAACATCCATTTGATATAAAATTATATTATGATGTGTAGCATAGTAAAGGAGTAATCTAATAGCCTCAAGTCTAGCAACTGGAGCAAATGTTTCAGCGTAGTCAATCCCCTCTTGTTGACTATACCCTTGAGCTACTAGTCTTGCCTTATTACGAACAACTTCTCCTTGTTCATTCAGCTTGTTTCTGTAGACCCATTTTGTTCCAATGATATTGTTCTGAGAAGGTTTGGGTACTAAGCTCAATACTTCATTCCTTTCAAATTGGTTTAGCTCTTCTTGCATTGCTACAATCCATGCATCATCAGCTAGTGCTTCATCAGTTGAACTTGGTTCCACCAAGGAGATTAATCCAATTAATGAGTCTTCATTTCTGAAGCTTGATCTAGTTTTCCTTGGACTTTCCTTGTTACCCAAGATTAGCTCTTCAGGATGTGAAGATTTGTATTTGAAAGAATGCTTTGATTGTTCAACTCTGCTTGGACTGCTTCTGATAAATTTTTGTGCTGAGTGATCTTCAGAATCCAAAGTTTCAGGAGTTGAATTTATTTCTTCAGAAGTTGGTTGAGATGGTTCTGATGTTCCTTCAGGTTATGATTCTTCATGATCTGATAGTTGTAGGTCTGAAAAGTTCTCAACTAGCTCTGACACTTTGTCAGGCTGCTTGTCATCAAATTTTATGTGCATACTTTCTTCCACTGAGTGAGTTTCAGAATTATACACTCTGTATGCTTTTGAGCGTTCAGAGTATCCAATAAAGATAACCTTATAAGCTTTAGCATCAAATTTCTTTAGATGAACTTTCGTATTCATAATGTAACATGTACAACCAAATTGATGAAAATAGGATACACTATGTTTCTTTCCCTTAAATAGTTCATATGCAGTTTTATTCAAAATAGGTCTGTCTAATATAGATTCTATTCTGAACATAACATGCTGTGTTTACAGCCTCTGCCCACAGATACTTGGCAATGTTAGTCTCATGCATCATGGTTCTGGCCATTTCTAGCAGAGTTCTATTTTTTCTCTCTACAACTCCATTTTGTTGTTGAGTTCTAGGAGAAGAGAACTCATGTAAGATGCCATACTTTTCACAAAATTTTTCAAATATTTCATTTTCAAATTCACCACCATGATCACTTCTAACTTTTAAAATGTGTAAACCTTTTTCTTTTTGTATCTGTGTGCAAAAACTACTAAAGACATCATATGCATCATCATTATTTCTGAGAAATTTAACCCAAGTCCATCTACTGTAATCATCAACAATGACTAATCCATATTTCTTCCCATTGATTGAGGCTGTGCTCACAGGTCCAAACTGAAGGAAAACGTAACTGTTTATCAAAGATAAAACGCAGCGGATTTTAAAATTTTATTTTCCTTCAATGGATCCATGTGAAAGATCATGGTCAAGAATATATTGTTACCTTGAAGAACTGATGCTTTCTTTCGCGAACAAGGAGCTTTTGATCACGAACAGAAACTGCTTACGATCACGAACACGAACTGTCTTTCGATCACGAACAAGAAACACCGTATGATCACGAACAAGAACCTTCAATCGATCACGAGCACCACAATTGCAGCACCTCCACTTAGTCCACACGAACAGGAACCTTCAACCTTCGGTGCTAGCCGTTCTTGGATGAAGAATGAGGGAACTTGAGCGGATTAGGGTTTAGAGAAATTCACAATTTCTCGAATACGAATTAGGGTTTAGAGAAATTCAGAATTTCTCCAAAAGTGTGAGAGACTGAACTTCATAAGGCTCTATTTATAGAGTTTCTTATGTGAGCTTCAGTTCACACGAATTTGGACTTCTTAAGCCCAATATTCGTTTTTTCACTAATTGCACCCCCGCAATAAGTCTTACTTATTTTTCCCGTTTTAACTGTCCTTATGTGTGTGACCCTGTAGGTTCTTATAACGTTGGCAATAATATTTATCTTAATATTATAAACAGTGAGCGGTATCTAGCAACACATCACTGTTACCCAAGTTATAAGAATGTCATGTGATCTGACTAACCTTTCTGTGATAAACATCTTGTGCATAATTACCATTTTGTCCGCATGTCTATATTGAACGCAAGACATAGTATGTCATCCTTGTCTAGTTAAATATTGGGCCCATAGACATATCTCCCGTTATGTAGGAGGGACAAATCCCATCTAGGTACTCATGTCCCTCAGCATGATTCGTGGGATACCCATCAACCAACTTTATAGTTATCCAGTTACGGATAACGTTTGAATGGCAACAAGGTATTACACTCCTACATCTAGGGTACACAGTGGTTTCAGGTCGAAGGATGGAATGCACCTTTTATCACTATGAGAATAACTTATGACATTTCATAACATTCTATGCAGTATTCTCATGGTGGGTCAATCCGATATAAAGTTACCCTTAACATTTATATCTATGTGAAGACTTGATAACTCATTATCTATGATCAGTGAGACGTGATCATCAGTCTACCAACATAATAGTCTCTATGCTTTAATGTTATCCCATTTCATATTAAAGCTTGACTACGGATACTTTAAGAATAGTGTTCTTAAGTTAATGTAATCTCACGATTAAGTCTCACTTAATGTTTCAATACATGAACTATCTATTCTAGGGACTTTATTATTTTGGATAATAAACATAATAAAGAAATGCCTTATTATATATATTTAATATATATAAATCATGTCACAATACAAAAGCAAATGCTATCAAATAGATTGGCTTTTAGGGCTTACTCAAACACAAACAAATCAATGTGAAGCAGTTCTAAGGGCCTAGAGGTAGAGACAACGTGTTTAGGTTTAAAAGAAGTTTTCACACTCTTTCCTTTTTGGCAGGATCCACAAAGAGCATCTGAGTGATAGTGAAGCTTAGGTAGGCCTCTGACAAGGTCAAGTTTGCTAAGCTTAGAGATTGATCTCCAGTTAGCATGACCTAACCTTTTATGCCATACCCACTTCTCTTCACTCAGAGTTAGCAAGCATTTGACCTCTTGGTCTGCCAAATCAGAAAGGTTTATTTTGTACACATTGCCTACTCTCTTACCTTTGAACACTATGGACTTATCAGATTCTCTAATTACAGTACATGATCCCTTATCAAAATTAACCACAAACCCATTGTCACAAAATTGACTAACGTTAAATAGATTGTGTTTGAGTCCATCTACAAACCATACATTCTCAATTAAAAGGGAGGAGTTACCTACAATACTTGTACCTTTTATTTTGCCTTTCTGGTTACCTCCAAAGCCAACTGTTCCACCATCTTCAAGGTTTAATGATGTGAACATTTTCTTATTACCAGTCATGTGCCTTGAACATCCACTATCCAGATACCATGATTGATTACCATTTTCTTTCAGTCTGGATAGCTGTAGAATAAACAAGGTCAATCATTGTAATAATACTCTCCACATTCATTGTGAAGTTCTTGTTGGAACAAAATGTGTTTTAGTACACACCGTTGAGTTTTGATGATAACAAAGTATTAAATGGACAATTGATGTTACTAACGTTTAAATTAAGTGTGCAGGAGAATCCAAAGTTATATCAAGAGCACACTTGATTTAGACTCTGATGGAACCTTATGGAAGTCTGAATCTTTACACTCAGAAAGAGTTCAGAAGCTAAAACGTGGTCAGAAGCTAAACAAATTCAGAAGCTCAAATAGGATCAGGATGTCTGCAAGAGTTCAGAAGCTCAGAGATGTTCAGATGCCTACAAGAGTTCAGAAGCTATCTGCTAGTCAAGAGTTATTCAGAAGATGAAGACGTTCAGAAGCTGAATTACAAAGGACTATTAGAGGCCAATCATTCAAGACCAATCAGACTTCAAAGACATCAAAGGTTCATCAGAAGCAAAGGAAATTCCCCTAGTCATCAGAAGGGCTACATCAATTACTCTTATCAAGCCTGATGATTTGTTTAAGGACAACTAATTGCAACGGTCACAAAGGATATGATCCTACTCTCTCTAGGAGCTAGTTGTACCTTATTACTGTATTTTGGACAAATAGTAAAGGTGAAGCTTAACTGCAAAGAAGACGTGGCTTTATTCAAAGGATATTCAAAGGCTACAGCTGTCCATTTTACAACGGGAATTTCTCCAACGTCTCAATGTCTTTCTCAACTCATATAAATATGCAAAAGAAAGAATTGATGACTAACGAACCTTCATAGAAAATATCTCTTAGAATCAAGTAAGAATAACGAACTTTAATAGCTAATATCTCTCAAATTAAGTGAGAATTGAAACTAGCTCAAGCCTCTGAAGTTATTATCTTGTAATAAGTTTAAGCTTAGAAGTTAGTATTACTCCTGCGTGAGTAATTGGAAAAGTCTCTTGTCTTGTGTGACTTGAGCAAGGAAGTCTCATGCTTGTGTGACTTGAGCAAGGAAGTCTCTTGTCTTGTGTGACTTGAGCAAGGAAGTCTCTTTGTCTTGTGTGACCTAGAGCAAGGAAGTCTCATGCTTGTGTGCGTGAGCATCTGAATTGTAATCTTAGTGATTATAGTGAAATCCCTTGGAAGTGCAAGGGGACTAGAGTACTCTCAATTTGTGAGGGGAACCAGTATAAATTCTTGCGTGTCTTTCTCTCTCTCACTCTCTCATTTACTCTTTCATCATTCACTTTGATTCAAGTTGATTGTGTTAACTATTCCGTTGTGCTTAAAGACTCTGATAGATTTAAATATCTTGAAAAGTTTTTAAATATCTAAAACACAATTCAACCTCACCCCTTCTTGTGTTTTTCTCCACGCACCTTCAATTAGTATCAGAGCTCCGGTTCTGTTAGAAATCGCTTAACAGTGAGACAGTCAAGATCTTAAGGAGACAAACACCATGGATGATTGGAAGCAGAAGCTATATCAACAAGTTGCTGATCTTATCAAGGAAGTTGAAGATGGACTGAATTTAAATGAAGATCTGAGCAACAATCAAAATCCTTCCACATATGTTTGCTTCATTAGTGATGATAATGGAAGCATTCAGAGAGGAAATATAAATGGTATGTTAGATCAATATGAGGAATTTAGAATGGAAGAAAATGAGAGTATTGGAGAAATGAGCTTAAGATTTCAAGCTATCACAAGAAAGTTTGAAGACTTCAACAACAAACTCAGCAACAAAGAGCTTGTAAGCAAGATGCTGACTAGTTTACCTCTGAATTGGAAAGAAATTTCAAAAAATATAGAGGAAACTAAAGACATCAATTCAATGAGTCTTGAATCATTGATTGATTTACTCAGAGTACATGAATTGACTCTGAAAGAAAAAGAAGAGTTGAGAAGTGAAGAAGCAAAAGCAGCAAGGAAAGAAAAGCAAGCATTGGAACATGAAGGTCTTGTTGAAGAATCTGATGAAGAGTATCTTGAAAGGTTTTCTAGAAAACTTCAAAGATGATACAACTTCAAGAAGAATGGAGGAAAACTGGCTAAAGGAATGACGACCTGGGATGAGCTAGACAACTTCTCTGAAGGTGAATCTGAAAGAGCACCAGGAGCTGAAGAATCAAGTTCTGAAGATGGTTCAGACTCTGAAGATTCAAGTTCTGATGGAGACTCAGAACCTGAGAACATAGACAATATCCAGAGAAGAATGAATCATGTATATTCTCGTCTTTCTAAAGCAAAATTGATCAAGCATCTTGAAAAGACTTTACTTAAATCCTTTAATAGTCAGCAGAAGTATAAAAAGCTTAAAGCAGACTATGAGAATTTAAGTAAGCAAGCAAATCACTCTGAAGATCTTGTACGAAAAGATTTTATCAAAACAGAAGATCTTGAGAATGGTTATGATATGTGTTACAAACCCTTTGAGCACTCTTCTGCTCTCAAAGAGTATTGCAACACAAATGCTGATGAAAATAAAATTGTTTCCATGCTTTGCAATATTAGAACCAACAATACTAAAGGGATTGGATACTCTAGTGATAAAACACTAGAGGAACCAAGCTCATCAGCTATTGCTGGAAGCTTCTCACCTCCTAATCTTTACACTACATTTGTATCTGATAGCACTCAGATGAAACAAATGAAGGATAAAGATTGGGAAACTAACAGTCTAGGACCCTCAAGCAAGTGGGTACCAAGATACAAAATAGTTTACTTGATTGCAGGTCAAAGAAAGACTCTAGATGTTCCAATCACATGGATGCATGTGAATGTGAATGGAAAAAGAGCAATTGTGCATAGAAGGCACATTTTTGAAGATTCAGATGGAGAAGAAGATGAAATGGAGTACTTAAGCAACATGAGAGAGTATGAAGAATTTGAAGGTTGTTTTGAACAAGACTATGATGATAACATCTCTCTATGGTGGGATGATTGCCCAGACTTTGATCTTGAAAGAGATTAAACAAAATGTCATCAAAACAACAAAGCTTCAAAATCAGGTAAGCAACTCTAAACTCCTGAATGACATCTCAGAGGAATAACATTCAAGGTTAAAAATATCTTTTTAGGACACCTGATTTACTTAAACAATGTCTGAACATTCTGTTTGTCCTGAAAGATTCGTTTTTAGACTCTGAAGTACTTTAGGTTTCAGCATCTGAAGTAGTTCAGACTATGAGAACTTTTCAACCTCTGAAGGTTAAGCCTCTGAAAAGGAAATGAATTGGAAACGTTTAAGTTTTTTTTTACTGAAACGTTTTGGCGCTAATTGAACAACACGTACACACGTTCTGATTGGTTTGAAACAGTTTGTGATGATTCTTTTCTTTTTGATTTATTTTCTATGTGTGCTTTATTTTGCGTTTTAACAAAATCACTTAATCACTTGCACACGCTATACCTTCACAACCTACACTCTCAAAAACTTTCTTTCTTCTACGAAATTAGCAAAACCCTAGCTTCAGAAATGGCAGCATCCACATCATCTTCAAATTCTCTATTTGCGTTTCCTAAAAACTTCCCTATCAACACTACTACTTGCGAAGAGATGTTTTCCACAGATTTGTCTCTCAAGAGGGAGGGAAAATCTCTAAACCTGGTTATGGAACAACCAGTTGACTTTGATAGTTTGGAGAAGAATCATTTTGATGTGCTAAAGTTCTTTATTGATCATAGTGGGAGCTTTAGATATATGAAGTTGCTAAATGGTCCAATCTATCCTACTCTGATAAAAGATTTCTTGATTAGAAGAAAGGTGAAGACGGTTGAAGATTATAATAAGGAGCTGGATGCAAAGAAGAAGGAGAAGTTGGAGAATAAGGACAAGACTCCTCAAGAGTTGAGATTGAGGATAGTTGAAGAGACTGAAGTGCACTCTGTAGTTTGCGGTTTTGAAGTGATTCTCACTGCCTCAAATCTGGCTAAGGTGTTATTTATCCCCAATGAAGGCATCCACCACACCTATAGTCAAAGTGAGGCAAAGAACTCAGAATTTCTAGTGAATATGACCAGACAATGCTATGCTGAAGGGGAGAGCTGTGAAAGCAACAAGGTGGGTGATTTGAAGCCAATTCATAGGGTATTGGCCAGAATAGTTTTGGGATCAATATTTCCAAGGAGTGGAAGTTCTAATCAGCTTTCATGGGATCATAGGCACTTTGTCTATTTTCTCACAAGGAAATTTGATTTGAACTCGGCAAAATACATCTTCAATCACCTCTGCAAGGCTGTGAGTGCTACTCAGAAGCAATCTAAGCCAACTGTTCATGTCATCTATCCAAGAATTCTTAGTGAAATTTTCTATCAATGTGGAGTGATAGATATAATCAAGGTTGCTGGTCATAACAATCTGATTAGGGAAATCAGAGCCTCTACAATCTCTGCTCACACCCTCTCCAACATGAACTTGCTAGCAGGAAAAGAGATGCAACCTTCTGATCCATTTGAACCTCAACCTCACTCAGAAGATTCAATGGTGAAGAGATATAAGATTGACATACCTGCTGTCTCAAATGGTATTGTCAATCAATACATACAACTGCTAGAAAATCAAGGTGAAGGGCTTGAGATTGAAAAGGAAGTATTGAATAAGAAGAGGAAGAGGCTGGTGAAAATAAAGATGGAGAAGAGTGAAGCTGCAAGGTCAGAGGGTAAAGGAAAGATCATGTCCAAGGCTGAGAGATTAACTGTGGTAGTAGTAGATGATGAAGATAGTGAAGATGATGATGAACCTTTGAGTGTCAGACTAGAGAAAAAGAAACGTGCTGAAAGCTCATCCAAAGACAACTCAGGTAATGTATTTTTGTCTAAACCTGCTGTTGTAAACACTCAAGAGACTCAACCAACCCCATCATCAACTCAACCCAAAAATTCACCTCTACAATTCCTTAAGGAACATTTAGGTGGTGAATTATCCAATCAAACCAAAACCACAAATCTAGTTCAGAACCCATCCACCCAGACAAGTCCTGAAGACCATTTCACTTTAAAACAACTCATCTCAGAACCTGTCCATTCAGAACCTTGCATACCAGAAATAACCCATACTGAACCACACCTCTCACCAGAACCTGTTCAAACACCACCTGAACACCAACCCTCTGAAAATCAAGGTTCTGGCCACCAAACACCACCTGAACTTCAACCATCACATAACCAAACACAACCTGAACAACAAAGTACCGAGGAACTTGAACATCACTCTGATGTTTCAGACCATACTGAATTTGTTGTCTCAGAAGAAATCCAAAATTCCCCCTCATGAAACCATGTTGATGCTATGGTCAGAGAGCTTCATGTAAATGATTTTCATCTAAAAGCTTTTGATCAACAGCAACAACAACCACAAATATCACCTCAACACACCATTACACCCTCAAATACTGAACCCCATCCAAACAACCCTGATATCTTGAGTGAATGCAACAACTTGTTAAGTCAGATACATGGTATTCATGAGCTCAGACAATCTGACATGTCTTCCTCTGAATATGTTGCACAATGGGTGAACTTGACTGAGGAATTGGTAAAGAAGCTGCATAGTCTTCAGGAGGCTGATATTGAAGAACAGAGGAGGTTTGACAAGGGAAAGGCTAAAGTGGTTGAAGAGGTCATTCGGAATCAAAAGGACACAGAGAGGAATCAACCTGAATCCTCTACTGTAACAAATAGTAATCTGAATGAACCTATCCAAGAGAATCTAAGGAGAAATCAAGAGCATTTGAGAAATCCAGTATATGAGGCTGAGATTGAAATAATTAAAGCCAAGATGGATAATTATATTGGGATGATAGAGAAAGTCAATGGAAACCAAAAAGAGATCATGAAAATCTTAGCTTCTCTCTGTAGTCGTTCTCAAAAAACCCCTAGGATTTCTTTGTTTGCTTAATTGATTTTTTGATAAATATATCGTTAGGCACAATGATAGGATTAAGCTTATATTGTTGTATGTTTTTAACATCTTTATATGCTAATCTGATTGTTTCTCTTGGATATTTTAAACTCTTGTGTTTTTATTCATAACATTGATTTTTATGAGTACAATATTTGGTTATTCTTAAAGAATTAAATTGCATAACAAGAGAATAAACATAATAAGGAAATCAATCTAAACAAGCCAAAGAAAATAATTTTATTTCATTAGAAACATGAGTATTTTTTACATAAAATTCTAAAGATAATCAACTGGTATCCTTAGATGGTGGAGTTGGGTGACCCAGCTAGAATGGCACCTCTCTTGGGGAATCTGATTCATCTGGATCAGATCTCTCTTCCTCAGGAGAAGACTCTAGCCCATCTGAGACTTGGACATCAGCTTGATTCTCTTCAGGAAATTCTGTATTCAAATACTCAAACCAATCAGAGTCCCATTCATCAGACTCTGTATCAGAATCTACTTTTTCAGACTCTGAACTGAGCACAACCTCAGGCTCTGGCTTTGTTTTTCTTGATTTTTCTTGCTTATGTTTTCTCCTATCTTGACTATCTCTCTTTGAAACTACCTTCTTCTTCTCTGAGCGTTTCATTTTTTCTCTCAAAAGATCTATCGATCAAAACCTAAGATTATTCTGTGTGAATAAAATGACTAGGCTTCTCTCCTTTTATAAGCTCATTTCACCGACAAGGTCTTAAATGCGTTCAACCACTCCTGATTTAACCGTATTGGACGTTGTACTTGTTAATTAAATTGCTTATACTACCTTTTTGATAATGACAAAAGGGGGAGAAAGAATAATGATAAATCAATTGTTGGAAGAACCGAAATTACTTTGCTTTTTAGGGCTTTGTAGTGCTTCAAAGAGAGAACGTAGGAGAGTGGTCAAAATAGTGGCTTGAGGTACATGCTTTGAAATGACAATCTGATCTTGAGGATTTCAAAATATTGTGCTAAAGAGCTCTGAACTATTTTTCAAAAGTTGTGCTAAAACGTGGTCAGAAGCTAAACAAGTTCAGAAGCTCAAATAGGATCAGGATGTCTGCAAGAGTTCAAAAGCTCAGAGATGTTCAGATGCCTACAAGAGTTCAGAAGTTATCTGCTAGTCAAGAGTTATTCAGAAGATGAAGACGTTCAGAAGCTGAATTACAAAGGACTATCAGAGGCCAATCATTCAAGACCAATCAGACTTCAAAGACATCAAAGGTTCATCAGAAGCAAAGGAAATTCCCCTAGTCATTAGAAGGGCTACATCAACTACTCTTATCAAGCCTGATGATTTGTTTAAGGACAACTAATTGCAACGGTCACAAAGGATGTGATCCTACTCTCTCTCGGAGCTAGTTGTACCTTATTACTGTATTTTGGACAAATAATAAAGGTGAAGCTTAACTGCAAAGAAGACGTGGCTTTATTCAAAGGATATTCAAAGGCTACAGCTGTCCATTTTACAATGGGAATTTCTCCAACGTCTCAATGTCTTTCTCAACTTATATAAATATGCAAAAGAAAGAATTGATGACTAACGAACCTTCATAGAAAATATCTCTCAGAGTCAAGTGAGAATAACGAACTTTAATAGCTAATATCTCTCAAATTAAGTGAGAATTGAAACTAGCTCAAGCCTCTGAAGTTATTATCTTGTAATAAGTTTAAGCTTAGAAGTTAGTATTACTCCTGCGTTAGTAATTGGAAAATTCTCTTGTCTTTCGTGACTTGAGCAAGGAAGTCTCATGCTTGTGTGCTTGAGCAAGGAAGTCTCTTGTCTTGTGTGACTTGAGCAAGGAAGTCTCATGCTTGTGTGCTTGAGCAAGGAAGTCTCTTGTCTTGTGTGACTTGAGCAAGGAAGTCTCTTTGTCTTGTGTGACCTAGAGCAAGGAAGTCTCGTTCTTGTGTGCTTGAGCATCTGAATTGTAATCTTAGTGATTATAGTGAAATCCCTTGGAAGTGCAAGGGGACTGGAGTACTCTCAATTTGTGAGGGGAACCAGTATAAATTCTTGTGTCTCTTTCTCTCTCTCACTCTCTCATTTACTCTTTCATCATTCACTTAGATTCAAGTTGATTGTGTTAACTATTCCGCTGTGCTTAAAGACTCTGATAGATTTAAATATCTTGAAAAGTTTTTAAATATCTAAAACACAATTCAACCCCCCCCCCCCCCCCCTTCTTGTGTTTTTCTCCACGCACCTTCAGTCCTCTCCAATATTCATTAGCTTTCTCCACTTCAGCAGCTTTGGAAGTAAAGTAATGTTTGGGAACATAAGCTTTCCTTCCATGGCTGATCACTAGCCTCCATTCATCTGATTTGAAATGGTTTTTCCTACAAGGAAGATCTGAATGGTAGACAATTTTACATTTTGGTACCCATTGCTTTCTGGATCCAGTTTGGTTAGTTCCATAATCTTTAGTTCTTTCTTGCCTCTGTGAAAAGCTTTGTGGACTCTTATAAAATTTCTTTTGAAATTTTGGTCTTTGAAAATTGACCTTCTTAGTCCATTGTTTTTGAAATTGAGGCTTTGATTTATAATCACTATAGGACTTAGGTTGCTCTTCTAATCTAGGATTAGTTTTGCTTACCAGAGTCTTATGTTGATTATTTATCATCAGCTTGGTTTGTTTTAGAGTCTGATTGGACGAGCTTCTGAGTCCTAAAGTTTTCAGAGTCTTATACTTGACAGTCCCAGGTTCTGAATGCTTAGGTCCAGAGTTGCTTTCTTTGAGGTTCTGAGAAACAACCTCTGAAGTGACTTTAGAGCTAGTTTTGCAGACCCCAGAGGTACCCTCAGAGTCTGAAACAACCACAACTTTGTCTTTGCTTTTCGCAGGCACAAAGGTTGAATAAAGATTATCAGGAGTATTGTTCAAACAAACATAGGAATTTTGTTTCCCATATGATTTACCATATGAGTAACCAATTCCTTCACCTTTATTTTTGCGGACACTATAAATCATAGACGCCATCTTACTCTTGTTGACGTTCTGATGAACAAACTCCTGAAGAGCAACCTCATGCTCATCAGTAGGTTTGTTACATCTTGTGCACCCATTTTCAAGTTCTTCAATTTTGATTAAAGAATTTTTATATAGAGCTTGAAAATGTTCAGCTTTCTTTGCTAACTCATCCTTCTGTGATTTTAAAAGTTTTAGTTCAGAGGATGATTTAGCAGACTTGCTTAGAAACATACCAAGGTAGGTTAAAAGTTGTTCTTTAGATTAATTTAAAAATACCTGTTCAGATTCTTCAGAGTCTGATCCATCAGAGTCTGATCCTTCAGAGTCTCCATCAGCTGTAGCCATTAAAGCCACATTTTCTTCTTCATCATCACTGTCTGAGGATGTTTTCAGGTTCTCAAATGTTGCCATTAAATTCTTCTAGATTCTCCTCTTGTAGCTCTCTCTCTTGCTACTGAACTTCTTGTTCTTGACCTTTGATGATGCTTCAGGACATTCAGCAATGAAGTGTCCTGGTTTGTTACACTTGAAGCAGTTCTTCTCATCTCTACTAGAAGCATTCCTTGAGCTAATTCCTTTGTGACTTTTGCTCATTTTTTTCCATTTTTGAAAGTTTCTGGTGAACATGGCAAACTCCTCATCCTGTTCATCTCCTTGATCATTTGAAGAAGATTCCTCCTCAACCTCCAGAGTTTTAGCCTTGAGTGCTTTGGAAGATTTCTTGGTTGAAGTTAAAGCCACTGACCTTTCCTTCTTCTTCACTACATCAGCATTCAATACCATCTCATGGCTCTTGAGATTGCTGATGAGTGATTCAAGAGTAATGACTTCGAGATCCTTAGCTTCTTCAATGGATGTAACCTTAGGTCTCCATTTGTCAGTCAAGCTATCCAGGATCTTCCACACATGATCAGAGGTTGTATAGTTTTTCTTCAGAATCCTGAGATTAGTCACCAGAGTCTGAAATCTAGAAAACATAGTCTCAATGTCTTCCTCAGGTTTTGTGGCAAAAAGCTCATACTGCTGAACCGGGAGTCTTGCTTTGGCATTCTGAACTTGCCTATTAATATCATAGTTTGAGCAGAGAGAGTCATACATAGCTTTTGCTGTAGATCTGTCCATTATTTTGGTGCATTCATCATGAGATATAGCTGACATCATGATTTGTTTGACTTTGTTGTGCTTGGCAAATATCTTCTTGTTCTCAAAAGCAATGCTCTCTTCTAAGCTAAAGTAATCTTTACATCAGGACCTATTCCATCAATAGGCACTCCTTCTTCTATTAGGTCCCAAATCTCATCATCAATTCCATTGACGTAATGGTAAATGTTATCCTTTCACCATTCAAATCTTAGAGCATCACCACTAAAGACTGGAACTTTTTTATTGCTGGAATCATGATTAGAAGTTGACGATGTAGAAGTCATGGTGTCGTAGTTGTATTGAACTTGAGAGAGATCTGTAGCAGTAGGTGTAGGTGTAGGTGTAATTGTGGATTCCCTAGACATACAGTGTTTTTCAAAGATCTTTTACTGTCTCACTGTGAAGTGATTAAAAAAACAGAACCGGAGTTCTTGATACCAATTGAAGGTGAAAAACACAAGAAGGGGGGGTTGAATTGTGTTTTGAAAAATTAATTCTTTTCTAGCTATCAGATTGTAAAGCAGCGGATAAAAGAAGCTAGTTAGAATGCAAAACACGAATAAGACAGTGAGAGAGAGAGAAGAGAGTGCACACACAAAATTTATACTGGTTCCTCTCACAAAACGAGAGTGGTCCAGTCCCCTTGCACTTCCAAGGGATTTCACTATAATCACAAAAGATTACAATTCTAATGCTCTAAGTCACACAAGACAGAGATACTTCCTTGCTCTAAGTCACACAAGACAGAGAGACTTCCTTGCTCTAAGTCACACAAGACAAAGTGACTTCCTTGCTGTAATCGCAAAGATAAGAGACTTCACAGACTAACTTAATACACAGATTTAGTAGGACTGAAAGTTCTAAGCTAGACTCTCTTAATACACAGTTCAGAGCCTAACAATATCAAAAGATATTTGACTTAGAAATTACACAAGAAAGAAACAATTCACAGCTTGAATACAAAGTAAGTCTTTCCGTAGCTTTCAGTGGTCTTCTCTCAAGTAGAATGTCTTCTATTTATACTCTAAGTATAATGACGTTGAGAAAGGACCGTTGGTAGTACAATCTTCTTTTGTTGAGCTGGATTTGATTATTTCTTCCAGAAGGAGCAAATCAATTCCACTACTTCTCTTTGTCAAATGGCACTTCAGTAAATTAAGTAAAATAGTACAGAGTACTGCACGCTCCATTTGATGATAAGATTGTTGTACTATTCCATTAGTTATGAGTTGTCTTTCTTCAGAGAATGTCATTCAGAATCTTGTAATAACATTTCATTGATCTTCTGAATAGTGTACGCAAGCTTCAGGACATGTTTCTCTCTTTGGCATCTGAGGACTTCTTCAGAGGCTCTGAAGCTTCTCAGAGTCTAAACGCTTCAGACTGTGTCCTTCAGAGGCTCAATTGATGATCTGAGTGAATAAGATTTTTACTTTGTTCCTGCACACTAGATCATTAATTAGTAATACCAATTGTCCATTTAATACCTTGTTATCATCAAAACTTAGGGTGTTTTATAACTAAAACTCATTTTGTTCCAACAAATATTAGAGTCTTGAATGCCCAATTTAGTTTTGTTAACTCTTTGGTTTATAACGGTAGGAAATTACATGGCTAATGCAATGAGTATAAACATTGTAAGTTTTTATATTTTAAAAATGAGAATGTCACATAAGCACCAAGTGGAACACATGAGAATCATCACTACTCTATAGACGTATTTTTCAGTTTTTTTTTTCAAAATTTGTTTTCACTTTTTATGATCTTACTCGGTAATAGATAAAGAAAATGTGTTTTAGATAATATTTTTAAATTAAATGTAATTATAACTTGAAAAGACACAAAAAAAATCATCAGATAAATGAATAAATAGATAGGTGAACATAAATTCATAAAATATTATAATTTCAAACAATAATTAGGATAAAATAATTGAACAAATAAAAAATTTACCTTTATTTATCTCTAATTTTAACTACTATGGAAAACAATCACTAAAATTATTTTAAAAATGAATAGGACAATGAGAAATTAAAAAATTTACTTTTATTTATCTCTAATTTTAACTACTATGTAAAACAATCATTAATTAAAATTATTTTAAAAATGAATAGGATAATGAAGAATTTATAAAAATTGTTACACACGCCAAATTATTAATTTAGATTTTGCATTAGTACAATATTGGAGTGTGATAGTGGTAAATAGTTGTGCAAGAATAAAAAAAGTAGTATAAATTTTTTATTAGTGAAAGAAAAATATTGAGTATATATGTAAATTAAATAGTTTTGCAATACAACATGAAGAGTAAAAAAAAAGTAGTACTCAGTTTAATTTTTTTATTAGTGAAGCAAATTAATTATTAATGGATTTGGTGTCGATAATTTGTAAGAAGTTATATAGTGATAATTTGATATATTGATATTTAAAATGATTTAATTAAAAGAGATGGTGAAAAGGTTTAAAGAGAGATTGTAAACTTTTTTTATAGAGTGCCACATCATCACAAAGCTTGGTTATGAGCAACTCAATCTGCCCTTTATAAGAAAAGATGTCGGTTAAACATTATAAATATGATTGTATTAGTATATCTTTTCAATCGCCTTACGGTTGCCTCAATGGAACAATATAGACTTGGGCAGTTTTTTTTAATCCACTAATGCATCATTAACACATTAAATTAATTCTTATTCTTAAATTAATTCAGCGGAGCACGGTCAATGAATTGTTAAGAGTGGCAAGGATTTTAATAATTTAATTTATTTATTATTATTAGAATAAAAAGAAATAAAATGGAGAATTGAAGTTCATTTAGATATGTCACATCATCAAAATACTTGCCTATGAGCTATTGAAGCTTCCCTTTAGACCAAATAAATACAATGGGTGTTTAATATAGGTGTTTAATGTGTGTTTCAACGGTTGAAACCATTGGGGAGGGTGTTGAAAAAGTGATGTGGAGGAGTTGGGTGATGAAATGTTTCAATGGTATTGAATATGATGGAGGGGGACACTTGACGCGTTTTCACTTGCTGCAGCAAGCGCATGTCTCATACGTGCAGACAGTACGTGTGAAAGGAAGGGAGACGCGGAGAGAGAAGATAGCGTTGGACATGTGGCAGGAAATGATTGGTTTGCTGGATTTTTTATCACATTATTATTTAAACTCAATTATTTCATTGCAAATTAATTTTTAATTTTTTTACCAAAATTCATGATTTTTTTTTGTCTATAAATAGAGACTTGGTTCATTTGATTTGGGCACCGAAAAAAACAACCAAGTTTTTCACTATCTTAATCTATTATTATCTTTCTATTAGTCTTTCTTTTGAAGTTTTAATCTTTTTTTAATGAAATGGATCCCAATAATCATTTCAACACCCAAAATTCTTCTAATTATCCCAACAATTATCAAAATCCAATTACGTTGCTTGTGTGTTGTATTGCATTTCTAATTATTTGTATCGTATTAATTACGTTGATTGTATGTTGAATGGCATTTCTAATTATTTGTATCGTACTAATTACGTTATTTGTATCTTGTATTTTAAATTAAGTTAAGATGATTTGTATGGTATAAATTATTTAAATAAATTTTGTTTTTATTTTAATTACGTTACTAAAAAATAAATTGTGTTTATTATTTTAATTTAATCGATAATTGTAATTTAATGTTAATTATAAAAACAAAAATTTAAATTTAAATTTAAATAAGAATATGAAATAAAATGTGGTGGGGTAGGATGTTGAATGAAAAACCATTGGAGAGGGTAAAAGTTGAATGAGTGTTGAATGATTATGTGGAAAAAAGAGAAAATAACGTGGAGTGTTGGGAGTTGAAAAAGAGGGTGTTGAAGTGTTGAACCATTGTACATGGTCAGAGCATCCACATCCATCAAACTCATTTGGGTTCTTTAAATAGGTCTCACTTAATATATTTTATATTAATTTATACTTTCTAATTATTTAAAAAACTCAACTACATTTTCTAAATATCCATATAATTTATCAAACACTTTATAATTTGACTCACATGACCCCACAATATTTCACACAATACAACCCAACAAGTATTTAATTGGTTGAAAAAAGAAAAGAAAGCATGCATGGCCCACTATCTGTGCAGAGAAGCGTTTGTATACAAAGAAACGTTTTATACCGTAGATACGGTGGAAAGAAGCCAAATATCCCTCTTATCTGACAAAGAACAGTCCTACACAGTTAAGACACGGTACTGGATAGACCGACAATCATGCTCTAAGAATGACATGGCAAAAAAAAGTCAGTGGGTCCTCCCTCCCTCTTTACCTATTGTCACATCCCGTTTTTATTTAGTTATTTATTTAATTTGATTTATTCATTTAATTTCCATATTATGTGATTTATTTTAATATGTGGCTTTTGGTGTGGTGGTGTATTTAGAATAGTAGTGTTTTTAGGAGGTGTAGATAGAAATTAGAAGTGGGTTTTATGAGGAAGGGCAATTTAGTAATTGAGAAGGAAATTAACCTAGGTATAAGTTTGAAACTTAGTGAGAGAAAATCATTTATCATCTTTTTGTGAAGAAATAGAGAGAGAAAATCTAGAGAAGAAGAAGAGGAGAAGATCATAGAAGACACTACTAGAAAAGTCTGAAATACCGACAGAATTTAGAGACGGATTTTGTTTCCTCTCCAATAGAGACAAAATTAGAGACGGAAAAAAGTAGTTAGAGACCACTATTAAAATATATGAATTAGTCACGGATTTTAGAGACGGAAATTTCTGTCTCAACAAAGTTTCGTCTCTAAATCCGTCTCTAGTTTATTATTTTTATAATAATAATTGAAAAAAATAGTTGGAGACAGAAATCAGAGACAGATTTTTATCGTGTCTAATTATATTTGTCTCTATATCCGTCTCTAATTAGTCAATTTGATATTAAAATAGTCTAACATTTGTCAGAGTCACAATTAGGACTTTCTCCTATGCCATGCATGAGATATAGATCCGATACAAATATAGTTCATATTTATAACAATTTAATCTTTAGTCGAACAATTTAATTTTCAATTTGATCTTATCAATAAATTAATAGAGATTAAATATTTAAATTATTAAACTAATGACATTTTAAGGTTTTATCAATGACATGTCATAAAACTAATTTACTAATTAGAGTATGTGACGTGAACTTTTATAAAAAAAATAGAATAAAATTATCAATTGTTAGTTGGTTCAATAATGATTGACCATGAATTTAGTAGGGAGGATAACAGTTCAATCCCCCAATTGCGATCGGAAGGGTGCTGGAACCACCTGATGTCATAACTGACCTCCAAATCAGATTAAATTGGTGGTGAAAGTAAAAAAAAAAAAATAGAATAAAATTGAAAACATAAAATTTAAAGGACAAAAATTTAAAGATGACTAACTAATTTGATACTATAAAAAAAAAAAAAAAACTAATTTGATATATTCAAGGGATAAAAAATATATCAAATTTTTTTAAGCAAGTGAACGAAGGTTTTTTTTTTCCATGAGAAGTGGATGATAATTAATTTGTGTCAATTAAGTTATAAAAAATTCACCTAAAAGAAAAAAAGAGATATTTTTTATATTAAGAACAGAAAAATTGAAGGATTATTATAAAAACAAATATGAAGGGTAAAAAAAAAAATATGAACTTAATCCTAACTCTCGCTCAAACTCAATCAGCCAGAGTCACGATTTTCTACTACCACACGTTTTCACCACCGTCGGTCACGATTCTCATCACCTCCGGTCACAATTTAGAGGTATTGATCTTCTCTTAGGTTTCTTGATGTTTTCTTTTTCACCCTTCTATTAGATTTCTACAAGTTTCTGTTATTTTTTTCTTTTCCTATAGTAGAATAAACTACTAGAAAACCCTTGCTTATCAAAAAAAAAAAAAACTACTAGAAAACCCTAGTTAAAAACTTGTACTTCGCAGGTTTGTTCCAATTGACTCAAAGGTACTGTTTTATCACTTAACAACTTTCAAATTGGTGTTTAATTTTTCTAATTTGTTATTTGATTTCTGCTGGTCTTGGTTCAACTCTGTCTCTATAGTTAAGATCAATTTGACAGTTTCAATTTTGTTTGTTAGAGTTCTTTTCACTACAAGAAAATTAACACTTTGCGACGGTTAAAATTGCCATTTGCGACAGTTGTAATTGTCACAATTGCACATCTGCGACGGTTGTCCAGCCGTTGATGATTTGTGTGTCGCAAGCGAACTTTGCGACAGTTTTGAAAACCGTTGTAACAACTGTTGCAGTTGTAGTTGCAACGGTTTCAAACCGTCCCAATGTTTTTCCTGGAAAATACTAAATTTAACAGCAAAGATTGCAACGGTTACAAAACCGTCACAAACATACTTTTTTTTTAAATATTATTTCAAAAAATGTTTTATTTTATTTTTTGGTGAATATGTTTTTTTATGGCTTATTAATTAAGCATTGGGTTATAATATTCATACAAGAGGAAGAAAATTAAAATTAATATGTATATGAATATAAATTACAATAATCTCATTCATATATAATTCATTCAAATTATAGTGACAACATCCCTACATCAACAATTTGATTAAAGTAGTAGAAACTACAAAAGAGACAAAAAAACCTAATGTAGTTCAAACGTTCAAAAACATAAATATTAGTAGAGTGACTAAACATAAGCATTAAGTCAGTATCAAAAGTTCACAAAATATCTAAACATTTCCTATAGTATGTGATGTTACTTCATGATTCTTGATTAATGTTAGCTCTTGATTCAAAACGCCTACCATCTCTTAACTTGTCTCATTCAGTTACCTTAAAAAACATAAGTATATATTAGGTTCTTTATTTTTTTGAATTCAGCAAAGAAGTGCAAACTTGCAAGAAGCACTACAACAAACAAACATAAATACACTGGTTTAGTGCTAGTGCCTGTTTACTAAGGCTAAAATAAAGAGCCAAAGGAAAAAAATTAAAAAAACCAAAGTCAAACAGAGCAAAACAATCTCTCTTCATTAATTAGCCAAACACAATTTAATTTTTGTTAGAATGAAATTTTCGTTAACCAAAGTCAAACTGAGCAAAATCATCTCTCTTCCTATCCACCATTTCCACAATGAAAATTTAACCTCTTCGACCATTCCCGTAATATCACTCAATGTAACAAAACTCAATATTTATCTACTAATCTTACTACCATACACATGAAATACAACTCAATATTTTTCAGTCAACAAAAGTCGCAAACAATTTACCTGGATTTTCGTTCGAATGATGCATTTGCAATAAGAATGCAACCTGCTCCTTCAAGATATCAACTTGTGAAGCCTTGTCCTTAAGCGAATCAATTTCAGCTTTCATTTTCTTCATCTTCTCATTATCCTCAGAGGAAGATGCCAATTTTGCAGAGCGAGTAGTAGTGAGCTGAGATGGTGTTACCCCAAGTCCCATACTACGAGCAAATCCGCCATGTTCTTTTCCAAAGACATTCACAAATGCTTCATCCTCTAAATGAGTTCGTGCAATTTCAGCTTGTAATTGGTCCTGATTATGAAATGAATTTTATTCAAACAACTAGCATTGCAGTAGCCATAAAACAGAATTGCAGCAGCATAATCCAACACAAAACAACAGAATTACAGTAGCCATAAAACAAAATATAAAACAATTCAGCGGCAGAATACTACTAATGTGAATATAATTGCAGCAGAGTTAAAAATTATTGTTAGTTGCAGCAGCAGATAGAACATAATAACCACAACAACAACATACTATACTAATCTGAATACAATTGCACTGAAATTATATTCAATTTACGCAACTCTGCGTACTAATCTGACAATTTCTTTATTCAATTTATTTAATTGTAATACAACATCATAATACTAATATGAATATATGGAAGCTTCACTCCTAAAATGTGCCCCTAACATCATAATACGAATTTGAATTAACTAATGTTGATATCAACCTTAATAGGCAAAGAACTACCAATTTAAGGAAACTTCACTCCTAAAGAGATAAGAAAGTTTCAATACTGCACTTACATTTTTTTTCTTAGCCTCATCATTGACAAATGACCCATCAGACCTTTTATGACTAACTGCAAACATCTCTCCCGTACTATATTTTCGACCATCTCTTTTTTCCTACAAGTAAATACACATAATAAGTACTTGTGCAATTAAGTATACAATCAATAATAGATTGAGTGAACCATACCAACTCTTGTTGTGTCCTTGCAATCGACTTGGTCCCTAGTGAATGATTCATCTTTAGTTTTGCTCGATTTGCTGCATTTTTTCGTACTGTCTCCTGCATATTGATAACAAATCACGACAGTGTAACAAAAATAAAGCACGACAGTGAACACATGATAAAAAACATTTTCATCTAAAAAATGCTAATTGTTTTCATAGTTCTATATGTAACTAGGAAGTTAAACGCATAAGCATTATTACCAAAGTTTTTGGCTTCCGCCTATATTGGACAAAAGCAGCCCAATCATCTGGGTCAATACAACGTGGATAATTTCGGAGATTTTCTTCCAATGTAAGATCCCATTTATAATATTTTCTAAATAAACGAGATTTGCCATTCCTCCATTTTGTTGCAATGCTCTTGAGGATATATTTTTTGTTGTCTTCATCATTAACAACAAATTTTGTCTTGCAAAATAATCATAACAAAATAGTTAGTTAACAAAACAAACATTAGATAAAAAAAAATATTCAGTTTTTTAGCAATGATACCTTTATCTTTTGATCATAAAATTCAGTTTTCTTATCACGTGAAATGCCTTTCCAATTTTCAAATATTATGGGAAATTCCACAAACTTCCTTGCAATTTCACCCAAAAAACCTGCTAACAAACCAGCAGCTTCCATGTAGTTATTACCCTCCTTACATCAGAAGTATTTTGCAACAAGTCTGTCACCGATAAACGTGTGCTTGAAATCTGACCAACCTCATCTAACACATAAGAAAGTAAACGAAAAATGTCATAATTGAACATTGCAAAACAATTAAATCATTTAAAAATCATTTGACACTAGATAACATACCAATAACATCTACATCCCAATATCCAGCTTTCTTTTTTTTAGGCAAAGAAACATCTTCAGAAACATCATCGCCTACAACATCATCTTCAGAAACATCGTCTTCTACAACATCATTTTCAGAAAAATCATCTTCAGAGAAAAGCGGTGGAGTTGCCTCTTGGTCTGTTGCTGGAGGTGCTGGTGGTGGTGGTGGTGTCGGTGTCAACTGTCGAGGTGGTGTTGACGGTGTTGTCATGTGTGGAGGTGCATGTTGTAAACCAAACGACCGTAGGCGTTTCTTGTTGGCTTTATCGAGATCTCCAGGTCGTACAAACTTCGAACGACGCTTCACAGACTAAATGAGATAACAATCATAAATATTCTTAAAGATAAATTTGCATCTATCATCTAACCAATCATTCTTGAACTCAAACAAAACCAACAAATAGAACTAACAGACAAAAAAAGTAAGTGCTAACTAAGCCTAGGTGGTAAAAACAACAAACAAAAAACCTAAACAACAAATAGATCAATAGATTATTACTTACCGATGATGGTTTTGAAGTGGTAGAAGATGATTTGTGAAGGGATTGCGAGAGAGAAGGCACATTGAGAGCCTTAAGCCTTTTAGTATTTTCTTCAATGTTTATTCGCCGTATTTCTTCATATGGCGTCGTCATCACTTTCACTACATTGAGAAAAACAATTAGGATTAGATAAACTATAAAAACAATTAGGATAATATTATTAACAATGTCATGTGTTTGGTGCTTCATTGCATTAATGATGATTCAACATAAAATGTAAGAATTCCATAGATTGAGTAAAGACAAACAACAAAATCATAACAATTAAGTTACACTTCATAACAATCATTAATCCCCTAGGGGTTACAAACAACAAGCTAGACTAATCCATATCACAGAGAAAATTTGGTCTAAATTTTGTGATGGGTATGGCTCAATGGGTGCCATAATTTCTTCATCTCCACCCATGTCATAAAAGTCTCTTGGTTTCAAATGAACAGGTATGCTCCATCCTTGTTCCTTCTCATCATCCACATAAAATACCATTTGAGCTTCTGAAGCTTTAATGAATGACTCGTCATCTTCATTTTCTCCAGTACTTATTAATCTTGCAAAGTTTATCAAGCTAAAACCCAACTTATCTGTTTTAATGCCTCTTGGGTTTGTGGTATTAGCCCATTCACATTTAAACATGGGCACTGTGAAGCCATCATAGCAAAGCTCAATGATGTTTATCAATCTTCCATAGTAAGGTACCCCTCCAAATCTCATTTGGGTATCACTATTGTTTGAATAACTTCGTGTCCCAAACATGCCAAGAACTCCACTATTTTGTGTTTTTAATAATGTGTCCCGTGCCAATGTTCGAAATTTGAATCCATTGACATTGTATGCGGTGAACCTTCTCACTTTATCAAAAGGACCCTTAGCAAGACTAATGAGAACATCTTTATCCAATCCGTCAATGGTGTCAAGATTGTTACAAATCTAAACGACATAAAAATTAGAGTTAGTCACATTCTTATTAAAAACCAATCCAACACAATTACTGAGATTGTTATGAACACTAACACGATTGCGGAACCAACGAGTAAACTCTCTATGAACCTTCTTGTCTACCTCAGAAGTGCTCCTTGCACCACTCCTTAGTTCGCTTCGAGCAATACTTCTAAACTGCCTATTTGATTATTTCATATTAGATGTGAAAAAAATAAAACTTGGTAGTGAATAATTCAAGTAGAATAAAATTACTTACTTTAGATAGTCGTCAACTATAGGGCAGTTTGTTAAAACATGTCTATGATCCTGTAACTTTTCAATTGGTGTAAGAGTGTAATGTGAAGATCCACCAATAGGTTTTCCAACTCTAGGAAATAATTCAGCTACACGTGAGTCAGTTTGTATATCATCAATAGGTTCATCATCTACACGACTTGTCTGATTCCACCTAGTCTCAATGTTTTCTAGATACCTTGAACAAAATGTAAGAATCTCTTGTAGAATGTATGCTTCTGCAATAGACCCTTCTGGTCGTGCTTTATTGCGTACATATTTTTTAAGCTGTCCTAAGTACCTATTAATATTACACCACATTAATATTAGTTAGAAAAACTATCAACTACTAAATTATTGAATGAACGAAATCCCACATATTTTACCTTTCGACAGGATACATCCATCGATAATGAACGGGACCTCCAAGCTTAACTTCTTCAACAAGGTGAACAACCAAGTGAACCATAACAGTGAAGAATGAAGGAGGAAATAGCATTTCCATGTGGCATAAAGTGAGGACAATTTGGTTTTGCAATTTTCCCAACTCTTCAACTTTCAACACTTTACCACATAATTGTCTAAAGAATGAGCATAACTCAATCAATACCGCTGAAACCTCATTCGGTAATGTTGTCCGGATCGCTAATGGAAGAAGTTGTTCCATCAATATATGACAATCATGACTCTTCAACATTCCATTCAACTTAAGATTTTCCAAGTCAATGCATCTAGAAATGTTGCTTGAATAACCATCAGGCACAGTGATATTCTTCAAAGTTGTTAAAAATCCTCTCTTACCTTTACCAGTCAGAGTAAACACCGCTGGAGAAATTCTTTCATTTTCATTGGGCCAAAGGTCACGTCTTATGTCCATTTCTTTAAGGTCTTTTCGAGCATTAACATGGTCTTTACTCTTTGAACTATCATTTAGCAAAGTAAATATGATATTATCGCATACATTTTTCTCGATATGCATCATATCAAGATTATGACGCAGAAGATTATCCTTCCAATATGGGAGTTCAAAGAATATACTTTTCTTTTTCCATTGTTTAGTGTAATCTGGTGTAGTTTGTTCTCCACATGTTCTTTTTTCCAACTGGGTGTTTCTTTTCCTCTTCATCCTTCCTTTTTCTTCATTTTCTTTTCTTTTCTCTTCCATCTTTTTTTTCTCCATTTCGTCAATTTGTGCAAGAATTTCAACTCCAGATAATGTTTTCGGTGGACTACGCATATCTTGATGACCATCAAATCGGACCTTGTTCAATCTAAATTTGTGCCCCCGGTCAAGGAAACGACGATGACCCATAAAACACCATTTTTTGCTCTTATTAAGACAGAAAGGAGTAAAGTCGATGTTACATGATGGGCAAGCAAGTCCAATGTATGTGTTCCGCCCTGAAAGTGCACCCAATCCCGGAAAGTCACTGATCGTCCACATCAAAGTTGCATGTGTAATGTGAACCTCTCTTTCTTAAAGGAATCATGTGTAACCACACCTGTTGTCCATAACTCCTTCAACTCTTTGACTAGAGGTTGTAAGTAGACATCAATATCATTTCCTGGCATTTTTTTACCGGGAATTATCATTGACATTATAAAAGATGTTGACTTCATGCACACCCAAGGAGGAGTGTTGTATGGGATGAGAATAACTGGCCAGATACTATAATTTGTACTCATCGTACCAAATGGATTAAAACCATCACTAGCTAATGCAAGGCGCACATTTCGCGGATCTGATGCAAACCAAGGGTATGTCAAGTCAAATTGTTTCCAAGCTTTAGAATCTCTAGGATGCCTCATCATTCCATCATTCTTGGTATCAACTGCATGCCATCTCATATCCTCGGCTGTCTTTGATGACAAAAATAATCTCTGTAATTGCGTTTTTAATGGAAAATAACGAAGAAGTTTGGCAGGAACTTTTTTCCGCTTATTTCCATCACAAGCCTTTGCTATTGATTTCCATTTTGAAGTGTTACACTTTTTGCAAGTCTCCCTTTCTTCATCTTCTCCCCAATAAAGCATACAATTGTTTGGACATGCGGGTATCTTTACATAATTCAAACCAAGTTTTGTGATTGTTTTCTTTGCTTCATACATCGAACTTGGAATGTTTGCAAATTCAAATGCATCTTTTAGCAACTCTAAAATCATTGTCATTGACTTATCAATCATTCCACACAAACACTTGATATGATACAACTTTACCAAAAAAGACAATCTTGAATATTTCGTACACCCTTCATACAATGGTTGTTCTCCTTCTCTAGTTAATTCATAGAACTCTTTGGCTTCATTCATTTCTTGTGTTTCAGTTGGCATCACACCTTCATCTCGGTCAATCTCTACATTTGATGCAACGGGTACTTCGTTTGTCTGATCACTATCTACTCCAAATGCATCGTTGATCATGTTTTGAATAGGATCTTCAACAACTACAGCGTCTTGCCCTATATTTGGAATAGTACAAGTTTTTCCTACGGTTTCCCCATGATGCAACCAAATGGTGTATTCCTTTGGAAATGGTGACCATGATAAGTGGTCAGACATTACACTCATACTTTGCGGTTTTTTGAAACCACAATGTTTACAAGGGCATATTAGTTCAATATTTTTCGGTTTATCTTTAAAGGCAAATTTAATAAATTTCATTACACCTAGCTCATATGCATCTGATCCTTGTGGCTTCATAATCCATGACTTATCCATTGCTATAAACTATATGCATTTAAACATAGACATGTCAAAAAAATTACAATAAATGCATTTTTTTTTCTTATTAAAAAAAGCCTATGAGCAAAGCACAAGGAGTGCGCATCAGCACATAAGTGCGCTACATATGAACAACAAAGCGGGTCTAGTAGCAAAATACAAAATAGAAAGAACAAACATAAAACAACACCTCCTCCTAAAAAATAGAAGCGTAGTAGCAAGAAAAAGAAACAAAAGGAGTAAAGGAAAAAGAAACAACAACAGGGCATCCGAATCAATTACAAACAACACATAACTAGCACAATCGGAGCCCAACCCCCAAACTAAAAGCAACAGAAAATAATGAAAAGAGACAAAAGGACAAAGGACTTACGAAAATAACAGCAGAGTTACAAAAACGCAGCAAACTTCAGAATCGGTAGTTGAATCCAGTCACAATCTGTGAGTAAACAAAGTAAAGAACCGTATGAATGACCAATGAAACTAACAAGGAAGGCTTTGGTCTATGACACATGAAACTAAATTAGTGAAACCCACAACCAGGGAAACCCACAACCAGGGAAACCCAAAACTCAACTTAGTGTAAGAATAACAAATTAAGCACAACAAATACATAGAAGAAACTGTGAAATAGAAAACGAACCTGAACCAGAACCAAAATATTCCCAAATTATGTTATAATCAAACTCTAATAATCTATCAGTTCATCAATTATATTTCACAACATGAAAATTTCTAAAAAAAACACATTATTACAAACTTTGATTTGGTTTCCAACCAAAAGAATACTACTATGATAAATCAGATTATAACACCAAAGCAATAAACAACAGAATCTTATTATAAAAAAAATAAACAACAGAATCTTCAACCTTAATCACAAATTCAAGCACATTAGTGTACCAAATCAATGTTTGATGAT
Organism: Trifolium subterraneum; assembly: GCA_951799995.1. Classification (NCBI taxonomy): domain Eukaryota; kingdom Viridiplantae; phylum Streptophyta; class Magnoliopsida; order Fabales; family Fabaceae; genus Trifolium; species Trifolium subterraneum. The sequence goes on along the minus strand of OX637466.1, from coordinate 10,009,870 downwards.
TATAATTACACTAACTATAAAAAACGCAAAAGAATGAAAAAAGAAAGAAACAAAAATAAAACTTGTAATGGATTTACCTCTTGAAGAGAAAGAAAGCTTGAAGGAAACAAAGAAAGATTGAACGATGTCGATGATGAGTGTTGAAATAACGGCAAGAGTGAAATTTGCGATTTAGGGATTTAGAAATTTAGGTAAAGAAAAGGAGTTAGGGATTAGGCTTGCGATAGGAATCTGCAATGAAGAGATGAGTTAGGGTCATAGCGGTGAAGGAAACGGAGGTGAAGAACGGTGGTCATGGAAACGGCGGTGAACAGTGACGAGGGAGAAGATGGTGAGTTTTTTTTAGTGTTTTTCATGTTTTTTGTAACAGTGTTTTTTATGTTTTTGGAAACATGGAAAGTGTTTTTGTCTGAGTGTGAGTGTTGCAATTTTCAATTTTTTTTTTGGAAACAAAGGGTTACAATTTGACAAAGGCGCTAAAGATGAAATTTTTCCCGCATAGATAACAAAATACTGCGACGGTGTTAAAAACCGTCGTATCCACCGTTGCAAATATCTTTAAAAAATCACATTGCGACAGTTTTGTTCAAATAGTCGCAATAGAAATGTCGCAAAGTGCATATTTTCTTGTAGTGTTTTTTTTTTTTTTTTTTTTTTGTTGATTTAATTTTTCTCCTTTTGTTTTGGATTTGGGGTCTGATTTTATTCTTGTTTACCAACTTCAATGACTAGATTTGGATTTTTAAATATTACCTCCAATCCGTTGTCTTAACAAATTACCATGTTCATGTATCTTATCCATGATGTTTTCCCAAACAGATCGTAAACTTTCATGATATATTTGTTTTAGAGTTGTCATACTCTATTTGTTTTGTTGTGCTTTACTTAGTTTTAAGTTATTATTTGTTAATTTAAATTTTGATGTGTATTCTTTAGTTGTGCATAATCTAGAAATACTCATAATTAGTTGTTGTTTAGTGGTCTGTTTCGCGGTACTACAAAGCAGTACTGCCCTGTAATGCACGAGCACCACCATTTAATTTTTATAATATTCATTTTAGGCTTTATAAAATCAATTATTTATACATAGTTCCAGCCAGTAGAGAAGTATTCTACCTTATGTTAGGCGATGCTCACTTATTTTTTATATCGCAGAAAGCTAAGTGAGAGAACTTGGAGAAGCTTGATCATAAGGTATGTCCTCACATTCCACCTCTTACTCTTCTAATTTTACAAGTTTACTAGTTTGTATGATGTAAATGTGAAAGTTTTGCTATTTGATTGCCTCTGTGCTCTTGTTCAGATGGTGGAATTGAATAAATAACCAACATGTTTTGAGGTTTACCACAGAATGCATAAACCAAAGGAAAAATCAAATGACTGACAAGCTCTGATAGCTGTGTATACACACTAATCTTGTTTAAATTATCACTTTTAGCAATATAAATAATATACATAATATACTAATAGTTATAATTTTTCAGGAAAGTTACCAAACTAAATTATTTGAGGGAAATTCTCAAAGAGGTGAGGGTGGTAGCAAACAATCTGATGATAGTATATACATGGAAGTTGTTGGAGGCATTACAAGAAGAGAAACATATTTGGATTAGGATCTCAAGCTGCCGCTATTAAAGAATCTTTGAAATTTTCACCTTCCATTTCTACTTATGTGGTACCACCAGATAAAGTTGTTGCTATGAAGGCTAAGCTTAAAGCATATTGAACTGGAGCAAAAGAATCTTAAACAAGAAACGTTAAAATAAAAGATGGAGCATTGGGAGTAAATTTTTGGAAAGTCTGTGCCTAATATTAATCAAAACTCTCCGGTTCAACTTGAAAGAGAAGATCAAAATGAAAATGATCAGATGGGTGATGAAGTTTAGCTGTAGTTACTTTCTTTTATGTATTTTTGTTGATTCATTTAAATTTATTTGTGTGCTGGACAACTTTAAATTTGATATTGATACTCTGTAAGAATGACATACATTTTTATGTTAATGTTTCAAATTTAGCGTCAATCGAAATTTGATTTTCTCACATTGTAGAATTATATGAATTACATTTAGTAAATAAAAATTAATATCTGAAAAATTGCATAAGCATTTAATTGCTAAATAGACAAAAATAATGACTTATTAGAGACGGAAAATGTGTTTTGTCATGGAGACGGAATTTTATGCTTAGAGACGGAATTTTAGAGACAAAATTATTTGAATTCTGAGACGGATAATTCTGTCTCCAATAGAGACGAATTTATTGTGTTTTGAATTCATTATTTAGAGACGGATTTTTATTTTTTAATGACGGATAAATTCGGTCTCTAATCAGAGACGGAATATGAAATTTGTCTCTAATAGTTTAAAGACGAGGAAATTAACGACAGAATCAAATCCGTCTCTAATTATGTCTCTAAAGTGCTTAGAGACGGAATATTTGCATTTTAGAGACAGATTTCGCCCGTCAGTATTTAAGATTTTTCTAGTAGTGAGAGGAGACTAAGAGAAAGATTTGGGGGAGCTAATTCTTGAAGAATTAGAGGTAAGAGAGTAGTTTCATATAATTTGTGGGTGATAAAGAGGGAGGAGAAATCATGTTCTCTTTGCCCAAACCCTCTCACCCTTTGCTATGCTTAAAGTTAGCATTTTTATGTTTTTGTATGAATCAAGATGCTTCCTTTTGTAATGATTTCGTGATATTCATGATATGTGATGCTAAAAATACATGTTTATGGTTTCAATTTTGAGAATCAAAGTATGTTCATATGAAATTGTATGTTTTTGAGTTTTTGGTGAAAAACATGAATAATCTTTGATTGATGATGTTTTTGATGTTTGTAAGTAGTGAAACTTGTACTTCTATGCTTGTTAGTATGTTTATGACTCAAAGGAAACACCTTTTTAAAACTGGAACTCGTTTTGGTGGGTTTGGGGTGGAATCCGAACGGACACCAAAACAGAGTGTCCATTCTGCGACTTTTTCGCCGGGCGAGGGCTAGCGAGGGTTGGCGAAGGAGCTCGCTGAGTCTCGCTGGTGCTCGCCAGAAATCCTGAAACTTTCTGTTTTGGTTCGCTGAGGAGTTCGCTGGGCGAGGGTTGGTGAGGAGCTCGCTGAGTCTCGCCGGTGCTCGCTGAGTCTCGCCGGTGCTCGCCAGAAAACCCAGAATGTTCTGTTTTTGTCGCCAAGCTACTCGCCGGGGCTCGCCGGGCGAGATTAGTCTGATGGGAAATTATTATTTAATTGAATTGATGTTGATAATGGCTTAATATATAAGGTGTTAGTTCTTATGAATAACTATGATGATGATGATGATAGTTCCATACTTAGATCATGAATTATTATGAATAAATAAGATGAATGATGATGCTTTCCATATACTTGTTAAACATGTATAATGATATTGATGGTGGATTATAATAAGTATGTTAGGGTGTATGTGTATGAACATGCTTATATGTGTATGAAATATTTGATGGTGAGTTGGTGATATCATGTGTTAATACATGAAGTGTTGGTGAACATATATAAATTGATTTATATTGATGAAATGTCGTGACACATCATTCATGCATAAGTTGTGTCAATTGATGGTGATAATTGATGGTGAAGGGATTCTTGTATCCTATATTGATGGTGATATGGTACCACATGTAGACATGTCTAGGACATACATGAAGGTGACATTAGATGCATTAGGAAGGTGAATCTTAATTGTGTTAATGTGATAATGATGTGATATTTGAATGATTGTGTACTAATTGAATGTGCATATATCTTTTTGATTGTTGACGGTGCGGATGAGATTTATGGATATAGATTGATTATATGTATATGCCTTGTTGATGAAGATGAATTGATATTATATGTATGTTGGTTATACGAATAGTGATTGAATATATGTATATGTATGCATTGTATATGTTGGGTTAGATATAATGTTAGTATTTTACTTTCATTTAATTTAAATGCTGATTATATGTATTAACTCTCTATTTTCTTTTATGTAATGGATCGTTAGGCGATTCAGATTCTCAGGCGTGAGGATTTGCTTTGCTTTCTTAGGAGGAGTAGCCGGCATTGTTGCCAAGTATTCGGAGTGAGGAGATGTGTCATTACTATTAGTATAGTACCCTTGTCCGTAGCTCTGAAGGATTGTAACACCATGTTGGGGTTTTATCCTTATTGTTGGGTTTTGCCTAGTGTTGTTTTTAGACCTTGTTTATTTATGATGGTGTAAGGCTTATGCCAAGTACTTAATTGTCTATTTATTTGATGATGAGATTGGTAGGTGATTTATGTGGATGTTGGTTTATTATTGTTGAACTTAATGAATATTCAGTCGTTGACTTATTTATGATTTTATTATGTGAATCATGACTCGTACGAGGAGGTCTTATTAATTCCCGCTGCAATGTATGTGACAAGCATGATATCTATTTGGAATATATGCTATAGTTGATTATTGATGATTTTCACATGTAACGCTCTACTTGTGTTTACTTGTGTTTTATTTATTTATTTGGTCGAAATTTTTGGGTAGATTTAAGTAGGGTGTTACACCTATCCTCTTTCTTTTTGGTTCATCGTATTTAAAATAAAAAAAAATTAAAGAAATTGGGAAAGTGATCCATAACACATACAATGTGACGAACAATTGAGTGGATCATATGATGCAAAATATCCAACTAAATATCAGTGTAGTGATGTTGATTTTAAGTTGTAAGTCCTCTAACAAAAATACCCATAAATCTTTAGACAGTGAAATGAAACAGCAATCTTCCCTTGCAATCTCTTGTTCCCGATTAACATGTCGAAAATCAGCCCTACAACCCTTTCTCCATTAAATTGAAGCTCCTAATCGAATTTGTATTTCTTAACAAATCATTGAGTGAGGTGAATGTGTTTGGATAAACATACAACAATTCACAAGAGAATTCCAATTAAATTACTAATGGTTTCAGATTTAGTTTTGTTTCGAAGAAAATAATATCCAGTGCACCATATACAATTCAATTGATTCAGATTTATATCCGGCAGAGTTGAAATGACAGAAGGGAGGAAGGTATTTGGAGTCTATTTTTTTTGTACAATTTTTGGAGTCTATTTAATTTAATATTTTATTATAAAATCCCATGTCATGGGTTAGTAAACACGTGAGAGGCACACGTTCTTGCCTTTCGTTAAGGTATTGTTCGTACCATATAGCAATGTTGTTTGCTTTAACACCTTACAATATTGTATCTTCCTTATTGTTGCCATTCCTCATCTGTTTCCTTTTAGACACAATAAAATCTTCATCCATATTAATGCTGCAATGATTTGTTGTGTCTACGCCTTTATAACCAACTCGCCATTTGTTATAATTTGAATTTTGTTTGTTGCTGCTTGTTTCACAAGGGTCTTGATTGGAGGCCCAATGAGAGTTGGATTCTTAATGAGAGCAGCCATTAAATCATGTCTCTTTGATGACTCAATAATATCAGCACGTTTACCTTCAATTGTGGACCGTTTTGTTTTTCCTCAATAATTGCTTCATTAATGCTTGTGTCTCTCTCCTGATTGGGTGTCTGCCACATCACTTGTTCATCGTCTCTCAGCCATCTGCTGCTAGTTTCTTGGCCGCGCTAGCGTACCTCGGACCTCAGTTCTGGACCCCATTCTCTAATGTCGTCGTCAACTTCAACTGAGTACAACTTGTCGCACGTGTCCTCGGCGTGGCCTAGTAGTCTACAGTAGTAGCAAAAAATTTCGAGTCTTTCATCCCCCCCCCCCCCTTTCATCGCCTTTCTTTTTTACTTTTTTTGTTTTTACCAGTGGTCTCCTAACATCCACCATAACTAGAATACGCATAAACCTCCTCCAAAAGTCTGAACTATTCTTTTCATCATATTCAAGAAACCCTATTTAGTTTCCGACATTCTGCCCCACCGTCTTGGACATATATCCTGCTGATAAGTTGCGGACTTATACCCAGAAAGGTACTGTGTAGAGCGATACATGCTCTGGATCCTCTCCTTCTCCAATGGGACCTAGGATAAGCTTATGTTTGTTGAAGAACCATGGTCCTCCCTTCAAGACTTTTTGAACGTCCAGGTGATAGAAAAATCGAAAGATAAAGATTCCTGGTTTCACTTCCCTGATAGCAACTCCTCTGACAGATGTCCATACTTCTGACATATGACCTTTCACCATATTAGTTCTGATAGGTCGGTTGGTTAAAAACCTACCCACTAGACATAGTGTTGGATTGAAAGCGTCCCCTCGTTGCTCTTCATCTTTTGGAGTTTCAATCTCTTCCTCCACACTTCTAAGTTCAAGTGTTCCATGGTTGTCAAGATTAATCAGACAAGTATGTGTTTTGAATAATGTTTAGAATCAAAAGTAGGTAATCGTATCCCTCAAAAGGTTCCTCACATCTCACTTGGGAGAGAAAAACTCACTTCTCACTTGGAGAAAAAAAAATCTTCTTAGAGATTGTTTTGAAAAATAATAAATAAAAAGTTGGACGAGAAAAAAATACCAGAAAGAAAAAAAATAAAAACTTCGCATATTACATTACATCTCTTTCCCTATATTATTGACTATAGTTCTTTATTGTTTTTTTTTTACTCAACTATAGTCCTTTTATTGTTACGGATTTAGCACTTTATGTATCATGAATTTGGATCCTCTCTAATTCCCTCTCCAATTTTCCTTTTTGTGAGTGTGAAGATAAACAAGTGATGATGAGAGAGAATAAATGATGAGAGAGAAAGACACATAAAAATAATTGGAGAGGATCAAAATCCGTGTATCATCACCCTTTTCTTTTATTCAATATATATTACATTATATTTTGGTTTACAATGGAGCTGAGGATCGAACCTACGACCTCTAACATATTACATAAAGGAAAAAACTTACATGCATTTCTATACATGCAGTTTTTACTTTTCCTCTCACAAAGAGGTAGTTTTTTTTAAGGCTTTAATACAGTTTTGATCCCCTTATTTTGAAAAACTTGAACTTTTGATCCCCTATTTTAAAAGCCAACTTTTTTATCCCCCTTTTTGAAAAACTTAAGTTTTGATCCCCCAACTCATTTTGGTCAAATTTATGATGATGTGTCAACCTCATTGATGACGTGGCGGTGTCTATGTGTCAGCCTCATATTCCATGTCATTATTTTTTTTTAAAATAAAATATTATGTATTAAAAGTATTAAAAAATTAAATAATTAATTAATAATAATTAAAAAACAGTAAAATTAATCTCTATACATATATATGATTAAAAATCAATAAATTTTCCAAATATATAATTAAAAATCAGTAAATTATCCAAATATATAATTAAAAATCACTAAATTGCCCAAATATATAATTAAAATCCAATAAATTATCCAAATATATAATTAAAAATCACTAAATTATCCAAATATATAATTAAAAATCACTAAATTGCCCAATTATATAATTAAAATCCAATAAATTATCCAAATATATAATTAAAAATCAATAAATTACCTAATATATAATTAAAAGTCAATAAATTATCCAAATATATAATTAAAAATCACTAAATTACACATAAATTGGCCAAAACACTAGAATTCAAAATACCAAAACACTAGTAGTATTATCTAACATCTCAGATGTAGATTACTTGATACCAAAACACTAGTAATATTCATAAGATGGCTTCCGAATATTATTTTGTAAAGCGAGCGTAATGATGAACACGAGCGGATGATGACTCAAACAGAGGAATGATAACATGCAGAGGAATGATGAACACGAGTGTGATGATGAATCAAAGAAGATGAAAGACGGAGATCGTCGAAGATGGGTGGCGCTAGGGTTCCATGATTTGGGAACTGGGTTACTATTCGTGCGTGTCTGATTCTTCTACAATTCGTCCCTTTTGATCATCTGCGTTTTTTAATTATTGTTAATTATTTTATTGTTTTAATATTTGATTTAAATATATTGTTTTAATATTTGATTTAAAGATTTGATAAAAAAAAAAAACTGATTTAAAAAAATAATATTAAAACATAATATTTTATTTTTTTTAAAAAAATAATGACTTGGAATACGAGGTTGCCACATAGACACTGCCACATCATCAATGTGGTTGACACATCATCACAAATTTGACCAAAATGAGTTAGGGGATCAAAACTTCATGTTTTTCAAAATAGGGGGATCCAAAAGTTGATTTTTAAAATAGGGGATCAAAAGTTCAAGTTTTTCGAAATAGGGGATCAAAACTGCATTAAAGCCTTTTTTTAATTAAAAAACAATTTTCTTTTATTTTTTTTAAAATGAAAAAACATTAAAAACCAACTCTTTGTGAGTGGAACAGTAAAAACTGCATGTATAGAAATGTATGTAAATTTTGTCCTTACATAAACCCCTATTACCTTGATCCTCTTTATTTTTCGACTTAAATGGAAAACATAAATAAATAAATGTTATTGTTAAATTTTTATTCAATGGGGTGCAATGGTGGAATCTCATTCCTTTTAGTATAATTATATCTTCTAAAATAAGTAGGGAGAAAAACAAAACAAATCATGTTTCAAGCATACATTATAATTTTTTTCAAACAAATCTTGTGTTTAGTCATGGCTTTGTGTAGTGCTCCTATGAGTTATTTATACATTAAGATCCCCAAAACCATAGAGAATAATTTTCTTTTGACAATCAACTCATTCATTAGAGAAACAAATTAGAGAAAAACAAAGACTAATCCTGTAAAGGGGCATTCCTCACCCAGGTACGATATCCCAAAGTTTTAGCAGCGTGAGCAAGCTCATGAGCAGCGATAGATATTACACAAACGAAACAACATAACAGCCCTCTAAACTAGCAGACAAGTTAAGACAGTCCTTAATAACATTAAAACATTTAAAGTTTAAAACAATTGAAATTAACTAGCAATAGCTGAGAAACCAATAAAACAATTGACAACCACTTATGATTGGCAAAAGCATAACCAAAAGAATTCCCCACCTCAGCCAAGACAGCTTAGTGGTAACAGCTTTTCAAAAATATTCAACCAATTTCCACAAATATTCAACTACTGCATTTTTCTTTAATCTGTTTCCACAATTAAGAGATTAAAATCATGAAAATTGTATTGGAGCATCACTTCAAATAGCACACACAATGGCCACTTCTGTACTTAAAACCTTCTGGTTTATTCATTTTGAGGTGCAGAACTTTTCCCGGATAGAGACTTGCCGGCATGGAAAATCACACTGTGTTGCCATAATTTTGACAAAAGGTACCCTTTAGATAAGGGGAAAGGATTTGGTAAATGATTGACATTATGCAGATTGTTTCTCACTAATCACCCATTCACTACTCTCATTTAAATTTTTAACATAGTTTTTATGGATATTTTTAACATGGTATAAATCTAAATTCAACCTAACAGTCAAACCACAACGGATCCATTCTAAAAAAGTCCCATTCATTTGTGGCAAACCATGTTTGATTACTTCCAAAGAAACAAATTTAAACAAGTATAAAATTAGGTAACTAACAATATCTCCACAATTTTAAGTATAAATCAAATTTAGTAGCAAAAAAAAGAAATAACGATATTGCAAACAATTAATACACAAACATCTCCAGAAAGTCAAAAATCTCAAAAAGTAATGATTTTTAGTTACTTTTCCCTCCATTGTGTATTTTTTATTTAATAGCAAACAAATATATTAAGCCACAATCCAAAGCACCAGCGAAAGGGAAACAGCAAACCAATACAAGAGAGAAGTCCTTAATAACATTAAAACATTTAAAGTTTAAAACAATTGAAATTTACTAGCAATAACTGAGAAACCATTAAAACAATTGACAAATCCTTACATTCCCTTGTAAATCAAATCAACTATCTCTTGAATTAACTCCGCGCGTTGGACACGCAGTTTTTCCTCTTGAACTTTCAAGCTCATATATCTCCTATCAAACTGTGCTCTCTCCGGTGGATTTTCAGCTACATTTTTTTTGTCATCAGCAGCACTATTTTCTTCACCCCAACATTTATTGGAAAGTTCAAACAACTTTTTCTCATGATCATTTGCGAAAATAAGAGACCCCTTTTCCAGATTTTTCAAATATTTTTGCCTTAACTTTCGAATTTTTTCACTAAATTGTTTTCCCTTTAGTTTCACGCTAAGTTTATCCTTGTAGCGGTTATGGAACTCGGGTAAAATTTTCCTTGGATCTAAACCTGTGTCAGACCTAAGTTCTAAGAAACCATTGAGAAGAATGATTTCATCATTCTTATCGAAGACTGTCTTAGGCTGAACAGATTTTTTGTGTTGTGGATTTTGACATGAAGACTGATTTTTTTTTGCCATTGAAAGAGAGAGAGAAAGGGTTTTGTGTTGGTAGGGAGGAAGAAGAAAGGGTTTTGAGAATGAGAGTGACGGCCTGCTTGTGATTAAATTTCCTCTTTGACAAGATATATAATTAATCCCATTGTTACTTTTCCTATATCAACGGGATAGCAAAGAGGCATGTAATGATACTTGGTTTCAACTTCCAAGTAAAACCCTTCAAATAACAATCCAATTTTTTCGTAAAAAAAATAAAATAATAACGATCCAATTTTGTGCTGTTAAAAATAATCCTTAATATTTGCTCAAAAAAAAAAAAAATCCTTAATATATTGGTGAATTTTTCGGTACACATGTTATGTGGATATGTATCGGTACATTTGCTAATGTGAATGATTCTGATTGGTTTACAAATAGTATTCATTCAATATTATTTGGGAACCAATCACAATCATCCACATAAGTTGTGTACCGGTACATAGGGCTGACAAGGACCCGAGTCAACTCGTGAATAGTTCGAAACTCGATTCGGTAATTAAATCGTGAACTTGGTTCGTAAACCAAATGAGCTGAACTATAGTTAAAAATTAAGTTCGTTAAATAAATGAGATGAATATAAAATTAAGCTCGTTTGACTCATTAACTAGTTCCGTTATATTTATATATAACTTTCCAAATCATTTTAAGTGTATATATTAATAAACTATTCAGTTCCCTATATTCCCTATATGTACATGTTTAAATATTATACAATTTGATATGGCTTTTATTTTAATATTTGTTTTTTTCTTTTTAAAAAAATAGCTTAAAAGGTATGATTTGACTTGACTTAACGAGTTGAACCTAACGAGTCAAACCGAACTGTTCGTAAACTTTAAACGAGTTGAACTTGAGCTGAAAAAATAATCCGTATCAAATTTGAGCCGAATTTTGAACTAGACAAATTTCTATTGAATCGAGGCGAGCATAAACGTGTTCGACTCAACTCGACTCATTTTCGTGGTGAAGTGTTCACTCGTATATTTTATGGCAAGAAACATTTAGCCCTAAATGCCCGCCTAATACTTCAACCTTTCAATTTCTACTTTTTTAATTTAATTAATTTTCAAATCAAATAAAAACCAAACATTTCAACGCATTGGTTTCCCTTTTTTTTTAATTATTTTCCAAACAAAAATCCTTCCAATTTTCAATCATGTGTCAAGACTCAAGACCATTTACATTCATTTTTATTTTTCTTTCAAATTTCAGTAAACAAAACCTCTTCATGTTTTTGACACAATTTTATCAATTCCAACTATATATATTTTTTCATAAGCCAAACTATTTGCTTGATAGATAAGTTTTGTTCGTCACTCTATCTTTTAGGTTGTATTTAGATTGGCTTATTTTAAGCTTATATGGATTTATCTACTGATGTAAGTCGTTATACTTATATTAGTATTTGGATAAATTAACAAAAAGTGCTTATTACAATTACATAATGTACTTATGCCATATTTTAATAAGCTCTCATAAAATATGTTTACCGTTGGACTTAATATACAGCTTATGGAAAAGGATGTCGCTTTGAATCCCCTCCATTTTACACGATATTTTTTAGAATTTATTTTTTGAGTCAATAATAAACTTTTTACGGCTATTTTTTTCTTTTCTTTTTCACACTTATCTTTTTTAAAGCATCCCACTTTTTTTAAATTTATTTATTTTTTCGAGTCAATATTAAATTTATGCAAAATCAATCTTAAATTTATAATTGCTTATGTGATGAGACATCCAAACACTTCAATTTATGTAAATACTTTTGAATGAACATATTCAAACATAAATACTCCATCCGTCTCATAATGTAAGCAAAAAAAAAAATCACACTTATCTATTAATCTATTAATATGAAAAAGCCACACATATTTGTCTTTCTCTCTCTTCAAAAATCCTCTACTTTCCTCCTCTCTTCTCATGCATTTGGCAATTAATGTTATTATTACAATTAATGACTCTACTACTTTATCATTTGCATTTTGTTACAAAAAATGTGAGCCCATTAATAGTCTAATCATGATGACTATCCACTTCTACTACATTCCACTTTCACATATTTCTTCTGCACACTATAACATAAAAGTTGATATTAGACTAATATAAAGGCATTCAAAATTCTAAAATATGTGAAAAGATCTTTTTTGTTTTTTTTGAAAGAAATAACATATTTACATGGTCAGACTCTAATAATTTATTATATTTACCGACAACATATATTTAATTTATTTGAAATATGTTTCATTCTTGATATTTTGAAAAATAAACAATTAAAAAAATCTCTCACAATAAAAACACCATTTTGACTATTGTTGTGACAATAAAAGCACCGTTTTGACTATTCCTTAAATTGTGCCTAAACATTTTCACATGTTTCATCCCAATTTATTGTTCAAATTTGATATTGCATTTCAAATTGTTATACCGTAAATTAATTCGGACCCTTCAATTATAGAGTCATTCAAAACTCTAAAATAAATAACATCTTTTTTTTTTTTTATGAAATAAATAACATATTTATATGGTCAGACTCTAATAATTTTTTATATTTATTTGAAATATGTTTCATTCTTGATATTCTGAAAAAAAAAAAAAAATCTCTGACAATAAAAGCACTGTTGACCATTGCATTTTCTAATTTTTCTCACAATAAATTTCGAATAATTACACCTAATCATTCTAACAAAATATTTGTTTTTGTGTTTGACTATATTAATTGCATTTCAAATTGGTCAACCGTAAATTAATTTGGACCTTGCAATTATATAATTCAAAACCCTATATAAAGGGGAAAAATCAACAAACAGTGTACACCAGCCAAAATATTCAAGGCTTCTTATTCCTAAGTTTTATGTTTTTGTCTTCCAATGGCACCTAAACACAATGCAATTTCTGAAATTTCACCGACCAAAGAAAATTGGAATATGATAGTCAGAGTCGTACGTCTTTGGTATGTTAAGGATATGGCCAGAGATAAACTACCATTCTCAATGGAGATGATGCTTATGGATTCTAAAGTAATGAAAATATTCCATTATTTACAAATCGTTAATGTTTATTTATAGATCTGATTATATATTTCTTACGGTATATTGTATTCTAACACTTTCAATTCTTACGGTATATATTTCTTTATCTTTCAATTTTTTGGAATCCCGTGCCAAGCATTTTTTTTTATTGATCAGTTGGAGCCTTCCCCTTATAATGATCTCATTGATTCATTGATATATAGTATTAAATTATGGGTTTATCTAACATGTGCAACATTGCACATGTTAAAACAACTAAAAGTAGTAACTTTGTATTGAAAAACAACAATTATTTGTTAAAAATTTATTGATTTAATATAAAATACACAAGTTCTAATATAAAGTTACTATTTTAAACTTTTTAACATGTGCAAGTTCGCACATGATAGAAAAACCCTTAAATTATTAATAGATTGTACTCCCTCTGTCCCATAATATAAGCAAAAAAAAAATTTCACACTTATTAAAAAAAGTAAAATCTGAGAATTTGAATTATTATTTTTTTTGTTTTCCTTGAAATAAGTTTAATGGGAAGATGTAAAATGAACTCTTACTGGTTATTGATTATGGGGAAAAGAAGAGAGAAGGTAAATTTTATGAGAATAAGTAAAAGTAAACCTTGAAAATGATAAAAGTTGATATTTTTTGCTTACAATTTAGGACAAAAAAAAGTTATTTTTTTGTTTATAATATGAGACGAAGGGAGTATATGATTTAGTTGCACATGGCAAATTGATTTCTTTTCTTACGGCTATATTATTTATGCATCTATTTTGAACAATAGAAGAAAAGCCAATTTGAAATATTATGGGGCAATTTGAAACAACATAACTACCTCAAATTTAAAAATATAAAAAACCATTTTGAAAAATAAAAATAAACATGAGAGACCAATTTAAATCTAAAATAAATATAATGAACCAACTTTGCAGTTAAATCAAACAAATAACATTATTATGATTCGTAAAATTATCAAATGTGGAGAGTTGTTTTTGTAATTGTTGTGACTTACGTTTACGGTGATTTGTAAAAATCTTTTGTTTGGTTTTAATTTTTCATGTTCTTTTTTTAAATGACATTTTTAGTTTATTTTACTTTATTTTTTATAATTATTATACACTTTTTTAATTATAATATATTATATAATAAATTTAATCATAAGACACAAATATTATGTGTTGACTTATTCATATTTAATTATGCATGTTATTCTTTTATTATTTTTCTATTTTATATTTTTAAATTTAAAATATTAAATTGTAAATTTTTTAAGTCATATTTTTCCCCGTGTTTGACACGGGTCCAGAGACTAGTTTATCAAATAGAGTAACAATATGAAAAAAAAAAGGTATGAAATCCTTGTCACGGTTCCTATGAGATTCAAATAAATTCAAAACCAAGTATATGTCGTTAATTTATATTTTTGTTTGAATTTAAAATAATTATGTTATTTTTATTTTATAATTTAAAATTCTTGTTTGAAGAGCTACTACATTTTATATCCAAGCATTCTCGTAGAAATGCTCAAAGTAACAAATTCTTGAAGATTGGTAAAATAGTTCCTGAAGAACTAATAATTTAATATTAAACATCCCTTAAGGATTGTAAATTGTGAATTTTCTCGGTGACTAAATTCTTGAAGAATTAGAATTTTGGACCATGAAGTTCATATGATTTATTTGATCTTAATTCAAGTTTGGAAAAAAAATATAGAAGAAAATTTATTCATGTCCTTGAATATGCTCCTGAAGTAGCAAATTTAAGAAAACAACATAGTCTTAAAAAAGTTGCTAGATTGCCAAGCGAAGACCGTGATGAGGTGCTAAAAGTCTTAAATAAGAATGTACTCCGACGGCGGGGTAGGGAGGGTGTTAACCGATCGTCCTCCGGTATTCGCCAAGCAAATTCTGAAGAATCGTCATCGTCGGATTCCATTAACAATGATTGGGAGAATTGGGTGTCCATGCAAGGCAATGACGAGATGGTCGCAAATGATGTTAGGGGAATAGGGAATTCTATTGGGATCAAGATTAAGGGAGACAATGAGAATATGTTCAATGTCCTTTCTCGAGCAAGCAAAGGTAATAAGGGGTTCTCAGGGCAGCAGGTTGGAGGTGGAGCACGGAAGGAGAAAGGGTGCTAGTTTTGTGGTGTTTTGGTTGAGTGGGGGGGGGGGGGGGGGTGGTGGAGTGTGTCTAATGAAGATTATATCTTGGAATATTAGAGGTCTGGAAGGTTTAGAAAAGAGGAAGGAGGTGTGTAAGTTGGTGGGGGATCTGACTCCTTCTATCATATGTCTTCAGGAGACTAAGATGCAAACTTGTGATGATTTTCTTTGTTCGACTCTTTGGGGGAATTCACCTCATGCCTTTTCCTATCGCCCTTCGGTTGGGGCTTCAGTGGGGCTGTTAACTTTATGGGATTCCTCTGAGGTGGAAGTTTGGTCGACTGAGAGCCGCGAGCATGTGTTGTGGTGTCATGGCCGGTTCACTAAGTCAGGGGAGGAGTTTTTTGTGGTCAATGTCTATGCGCCCTGTAATGATGGGGCTAAGCAAGGGTTGTGGGATTCACTTACTACTCGGATTCATTCGTTGGGGAGGCGGAGGGTGTGCGTTTGCGGGGATTTCAACGCGGTTAAACATATAGATGAACGTCGCTCTTCTAGAGGTAGTTCTCGTTCTCTGGATCACGTTCCTTTCAACCGTTTCATTGATGATAACAATTTGATCGATCTTCCCTTAAGCGGTCGAAAGTTTACTTGGTTCAAAGGGGATGACCTCTCGATGAGTCGTCTTGATAGGTTCCTGCTGTCGGATGAGTGATGTATGACCTGGCCTAATTGCACGCAAATAGCCAGATTGAGGGGGATATCTGATCACTGCGCTCTGGTCTTGTCCGCTGATGAGGAAGACTGGGGACCTCGCCCCTCGAGGATGCTTAAATGCTGCAGAGATGTTCCTGGTTATAATCAGTTTGTGAGAGATAAGTGGAATTCGCTTCAGGTCGATGGCTGGGGAGGTTATGTGCTTAAGGAAAAGCTTAAGATGATTAAGGTGGCTTTGAGAGATTGGCATACAGCTCATGCTCATAATTTTCCTAGCCGAATCGAGAGGAAGAGATTGCTGACCTTCATGAGGTCACCTCTGATATTTACTCGCTTTCTCGGATGAATGCCGGTATTAGTTGGCAACAGTTCCGCTCGTTGTGGCTCAAGGAGGGAGACGCAAACTCTAGGTATTTCCATTCGGTTCTTGCGAGCCGCCGCCGAGGGAACGCTGTGTCTGTTTTACATGTGGATGGGGTCACTCTTGAGGGCGTGACTCCTATTCGTCAGGCAGTGCTCTCGCATTTGGCGTCTCACTTCAAAGTAATTAATGTGGAAAGGCCCGGGGTCGACCATCTCCAGTTCAAAAGGTTGACCCAAATTGAGAGTAGTAGTCTAACCAAACCTTTCTCGGAGGACGAGGTAAAATCAGCTGTGTGGGATTGTGATAGTTATAAAAGCCCAGGTTCTGACGGGATTAATTTTGGTTTCTTTAAAGATTTTTGGACTGAGCTGCGGGGCGATGTCATGCGTTTTATCTCAGAATTCCACAGGAATGACAAATTGACTAAGGGTTTAAATTCTACTTTCATACTCTGACCCCTAAATTAGATAGTCCTCAACGGCTTAATGACTTTCAGCCTATCTCACTTGTGGGAAGTCTTTATAAAATACTAGCAAAAGTTCTAGCCAACAGGTTGCGTCAGGTGATTGGCAGTGTGATTTCTAAGTCTCAGACTGCGTTCGTGAAGGATAGGCAAATCCTCGATGGTATTCTCATTGCTAACGAGGCAGTGGATGAGGCGCGAAAGTCTAAAAAGGAACTCATGCTCTTTAAGGTGGATTTTGAGAAAGCCTATGATTCGGTGGATTGGGGTTACTTAGATAATGTCATGGGGAGAATGTCTTTCCTAGCCCTATGGAGGAAATGGATTAAAGAATGTGTGTGCACAGCTACTGCTTCGGTTTTAGTTAATGGTAGTCCAACTAATGAATTTCCTCTTGAGCGGGGCCTTAGACAAGGGGATCCTCTGTCTCCTTTCCTTTTTCTTTTGGCTGCTGAGGGTTTGCATGTGCTCATGGAGGCTGTGGTTGATCGCCACTTATTCACAGGGTATAGTATCAGTGAGCGGGATCCAGTTTCGGTGTCGCATCTCCAGTTTGCTGATGATACGCTCTTGATGGGGGTTAAAAGTTGGGCGAATGTTCGTCCTTTGCGAGCTGTTCTTGTGCTGTTTGAGACCATGTCGGGCTTAAAGGTTAATTTCAACAAAAGCAGTCTGGTTGGGGTTAATATTCCAGATTCATGGCTATGTGAAGCTGCGTCTGCTTTGTGCTGTAAAGAGGGGAAGATTCCTTTCCTTTATCTGGGACTTCCTATAGGGGGTGATCCGAGGCGTCTTATTTTTTAGGAACCGGTGTTAGATCGTTTAAAGAATAGATTATCTGGGTGGAAGAATCGCTTCCTTTCTTTTGGTGGTCGTCTAGTTCTGCTAAAGGCTGTATTGACCTCTCTTCCTGTCTATGCTCTTTCCTTCTTCAAAGCTCCCTCAGGTATTGTCGCTTCTATTGAATCTCTTTTACTTAAATTTTTTTGGGGGGTGGGGGTGTGAGGACTTTAGGAAAATCTCTTGGGTTAGCTGGAAATCTATTTGCTTACGTAAGGAGTATGGAGGTTTGGGGGTCAGACAGTTGAGGGAGTTTAACTTGGCTCTATTAGGTAAATGGTGTTGGAGGATGTTAGTGGACAGAGAGGGATTGTGGTATAGAGTGTTGGTAGCCAGGTACGGGGTGGAGGGTGGTAGACATCGCGATGGAGGGCAGAGAGGGTCGTCATGGTGGAGGGAGATAACGCGTATCAGGGAGGGTGGTGAGCTAGGGGGCTGATGATTTGGGGAGCATGTGTCGAGGAGGGTGGGGGACGGGTCAGATACGTTCTTTTGGACCGATCCCTGGGTGGACGAAATTCCTTTGTGTGAGCGGTTTGGTAGCCTGTTTGATTTGGCGGTGACCAAACAGCGGACGGTGGCTGAGATGTTTTCTCTAGGGTGGGGGGAGGACGGGGGGCGTGGGAGTGGCGGAGGCAGTTGAGGGTGTGGGAGGAGGAGGTGATGAGGGAGTGTCAGTCTTTACTTCTAAACTTCTCTCTGCAGGCCCGTTCTTCAGACAGATGGCAGTGGCAGCCTGATCCTGATATAGGATACACTGTCCGTGGAGCATATCAGCTATTGACTTCTTAGGTTTCGGTTACTATGGATACTCATATGGCATTCTCATATTCCCTTGAAGGTCTCCATCTTCGCGTGGCGTCTACTACATGACAGGTTACCCACAAAAGCAAACCTGGTCACTCACGGCATTCTATCTCCGGCAGATGGTTTATGTGTTTGTGGTTGTGGAGCGGCCGAGTCAGCTCAACACCTCTTCCTCTCCTGCAGTACTTTTGGTTCTATTTGGGCATCTGGCTCACTTGCGTTTGGGTTGTGTGGACGGAAAGAAACCACAGATTGTTCAGGGGCTCAACAAGCAGCTCTCATCAATTGTTGGACAAGATCAAGCTTTCTTCTTTTAGGTGGTTGAAGTCGACGAGTGTTACTTTAGCTTCAAACCCCCATAGCTGGTGGTCTAGACCTATGCTTTGTTTGGGTCTTGTATGATTGATTTATGTAGGGGTGGAAATGAACCGAACCAACTCGAACAAAGTTCGAGACTCGATTCGACAATTGATTCGTTGAACTTGGTTCATGAACCAAATGAGCCGAACTTGAGCTAAATATTAAGTTCGTTAATTAAATGAGCTGAACTTGAGCTATATATAGTTCGGCTCGTTTGGTTCACGAGCTGACTCGATTATATATATAACACTTCAGAATATATTTTTACATAATACTTCAAGAATAATATATATATATATATATCTTCAAAAATAAATTTTACAAAATAAAACACACTAGCATTATTTCTCTTTTGAAGCATAAGTGATACTTGTTTCTTTGATACTTCCCAATTTATGTACTAACACTAAGTCTCACATCGGTTAAATTATCTAGCATTGAGAGAAAACTTTGTTATAAAACGTGGTGTACTACATGTCTTGAAAGCACAACAAAATGTTTATGGTGGGTTTGTTATTGTTTCACATTTTCCTAAGTGTGATAATACTCTCAAATACGGCTAACAATGAACCGAACCAACTCGAAAATAGTTCGAGACTCGATTCGATTCGATAATTAACTCGTTGAACTTGGTTCATGAACCAAATGAGCCGAACTTGAGTTGAAAATTAAGCTCGTTAAATAAATGAGTCGAGCCGAGCTTAAGCGAGTTCGACTCGACTCATTTCCAGCCCTAGATTTATGGTTTCTTTCCTGTGACTCTTTGTAAACTTTGGTAGTCTACCCCGGTACATCTTGTGATGAGGAGACTGTTTCATTATATATATATATATATATATATATATATATATATATATATATATATATATATATATATATGTCATTTTAGCTTGTTAAAAAAAAGAATATTTTGAATGATTGGTCATATTTGCGACTGAAAAAAATAATATTGATTGGTTGAAATGGTGAAATTGACTCACATAATAAATCGAACTTCATTACTAGAAGAGAATGAATACTATTTTCTAAGGAGAATTCTTGCAATCAAGTGTCACTTGGGTAAAGATAAGTTACTTAATTGGTTCATAGTAATCATATATTTTATGAACGAATTTGTTTAAATGCGAGCAATGATTGAGTGGAATGATTATCTACCACCAAATTTCTTTCTATGTTGTGGTACATAAATGGTTCGTGGCTATCATGATAACTTGTGAATTATTGAGTTGATGGACAACAATTATCAATAATATTCTCAAGAATTTTTCTCTTCATAGATGATGTTGTTTCATCATATCATGTTCTACCTTTCAAAACTCTTATATTAGTTAAATTGTTATGAATTTTATAATAGTCTGGTTTTGTTGGGAAAAATAAAAGGATCGTGAATATAAGGTTTTTATGCAACTAAAAAAAAATCCTTTGAATTGTTATAAATAAAATTTGAATTGTTTTATAAGATCTTATATTTTGAGTGCACTGATGTGAACCTCATTTTTTTTTGGATAACTTTGTTAGTAATATTTTCTTACCTGCATTAATGTGATGCTAAACGAATTTTATGCTTATATTAAAAGTAGTGAAAAAGATATGCTAAGTTGATCTGAAATATATTACGTTGGAGTCACTAGTAGAAAAAACACTTTTTACATCTGCCCAAAAACAGTTTTTACATCTGACGGTAAAACGGATGTAAACGCACGAGATATAGTAAGTATACACTTTTTACATCTGACTCGCGTCAGATGTAAAAACAACACCTTTTACTTCTGACTTAACTCCACCAGATGTAGTAAGTATACACATTTGAATTTTTTTTTAATTAAATTGGACATTTTACATCTGACCAAGTCCACCAGATGTGAAATATTTACTTTATTTAATTTTTTTTAAATCCTGCGTTTTTTTTATTTTTATTTTAAATCCACTTTTTTTTTTTAAATTAGATATTTTTCGTTATAATTACAAGACTGCCACCGCGTTCAGTTTTGTATCTGGCATATTAATATCAGATGTAAAAAGTGTTGTCCATATATTTTTCACTTCTGTGGCTATTGGAACCAGATGCAAACATCACTCCATAAAGCTTTTTACATCTGACATACCTTAGACAGATGTAAAACCCTTATGTAATATGTCATATTTCTACTAGTGAGTTTTAGTGCATGGTCTTTTAAAATAAAGAATCTGGGTTATACTACCATTTAATTGTCTTCATGACCATGATTAATATATGATAAGGAACATATGTGGTTTTATTTTGAGAATAATGTAAGAAAAAATAAAACGAATTCTATGCCAAGTGATTGCTTCACTTTAGCTTATGGTTGTGGTATTTAACTTTGTATATACAATGTTTCAATTTATTGTTCAAGGCTCAAGATGAGTTGATGCATATTATATAAATTGTACCCTTCTAAGTTTTAAAGAAATATATTAAAAATTTGAAATATATTCGTCTAAATGAATATCATATATTGAAACAAGAAATGAAGAGATGCTGAATATCTCTATATATTATGAAACATATTTTGGATAAATTAAGTGTAATGAAAAAGTTATAAACCAGAAGTTTATACTACACTTTTATATATAATAGTGCAATTGAAGCACAAAGTATTGTAAACCAGAAGTTTACAAATTATATCGTTGGCAAGAACGGTTGGGTCATCCCGGATTTATTATGATGCGAAAAATAAAAAATCTATGGATATGTTTTGAAGGGCCGGAAGCTCCTACATTCTGATAATTTTTATGTGTTACTAGTTCCCAAAAGAAATTGATAATTTGAGTATGGACCACTTAGACATTTTGTGACTTGAATTGGTGCATCAACTAAGTTTGTCACATGCATGTTTATTGTTAACTCACAATCTGAAGTTTGTGAGATTGCTTTCTCAAATAGCTTTTCTAATATCTCATTTTCTAAATTCTTAGAAAATATTTGATAAGTATCGTATGTCAGTTGAAATTGATATCGAATAGAATATATGATCATACAAGAAAAAAATGGACTTGAAGATCCATTCTTTAGACGTCTAAAGTAATCACATGACTGATACTTATGAGATCATAACTTTTAATTTATATATTGGGAACATTCAAACATATATATTGAGATATTGATTCACATCAAGCCAACAAGTTATTATATGTAAGTCCTCCCCTTAATTTGCAATTAAGTTTAGGTTTATAACTCGTATTTTTCATATAAGCATTTTTGGATGTGTTGTGTATGTCTCAATTGCTCCAATATAATGCACTAAGATGAATTCTAATTAGAATATTGAGAAAATGTATTTGACATGAATCTCCATCTATTATAAAGTATTTCGGGGTAAAAAAAAACTGGAGACTTATCTACAACCCGGTAAGCTGATTATCAAGTGATGAATTAATTTTCTCAATATTAGGGGGAGATAATAAGCAGCTAAACATTTGAACTAGAAGTTCAAATGAATCACTTGATATAAATTATTATTATCTCATTTTGATCCTCATATAAAATAGTTTGAACCAGATGTTCAAAAGATAAATCATTTGCAAAGTTTATGAAATCAACAATCAGCTGCTAATGCTCCATTCAAAATGGATGTCCCCGTTGGACAATCTAATATTGCAAATGAATCTTAACCACGCTTGAAGTATGGTAAGCAAATCGGTTTCAGGAATAAATTCCTCAAATAAGATAAGGAGCTAAAAAGAAAGATGACCCAAGTGAGGATATGAAAATTTCAAAAGAGTATTTGACATAATTAATTTTACAGTTCCAGAAGAACTTATCAGGTACCTGTAATTGATTAAAATAAAGAGATCTCAATAAATTATGTCATGAATGAATTATGATGAAACTGAGATGAAGTCAACGCTGACAATAGTTTTGCACATAATAAAGCGCTATATGTGAGAAATGACAATGAGGATCATGGATTAAACTCTATTAAGGATTATAGACAATGGAATGATTGGCTAAATGGATAGACACATTTGAATTGAAACTTATATTGCTTTGCAAAGCGAAAGACTTTTGGACCAGTAGTTCATACACCTGAAGATGAAATAATTAGATTTGAATAAGTTTTCGCGAAAATAAAATATTTAGAGTTTGACTTGTTATTCAAGGATATTGATAAATGTCTACCATTTTCAAGAGGCATATTCACCTGAAGTGAAAACTTCTTTGTAATTAATTGAGTAGCACATGAAATACTCAATTTATGTGAAAGATCTGTTTTAACGTATTTGAATGGCTCACTTGATAATGATGAATATATGTGAATCCCCGAAGGATTTAGTTTTTGTGAGACATATAGATCAGATTATATTGAAGAGATGACTCAATAAACATGAATAAGTCTCCTTATATACTCGAGCAATATATATGCATGTTGTATAATATTCCTGTTGAATATTCCAAATAAGAAATATCCAAATGACAATCTGTTCGTTTTTAAGAAAATATTTGGCAATGAATTTGTTTATGTTGAGGACAAAATATCATTAAGACTCTTGAAGAGCTTATGAAATTTTATTATTTCTTACAAAATAAATATTTGAAGAATATCTTGTGAATCATGAGTATTAGAAAATGAATCTTACATTTTGCGAATCACAAATCAGTTGTATACCCTAATTGTGGTAAAGTCACAAATCGTGAGCAAATGTCCTTTTAGAGACGAAGAACTAATTGGTTCTGAAGTACCACATTTTAGTTCAATTGGGGCCAAATACATTACGGACCTATTATTTGTTGCCAATATATCATAAAGTATATATTTTGTTATTTTAGATATTTGCAGGTTATTTGTCTTATCCTCATAATGGTATATATCACAAACAAACTATATGTTTACATGAAGAAGTATAATCACTCATAGAGATCTGTGAAACAACTCACAACAACAATCTCATGAAATGATGAAGAAACTTTAGGGCTACGAGAGATAAATCAAGAATGTGTTTTGATTGAAGTATATGATTGTAATCTTTCTTCTGAAGGGTTCTTGCAAAAATTCATTTTGAAGACAACTAATCGCTGTGCCAATAGTAAACTAATTTTTCTTCTGAAGGATTCTTGCAACAATTCAATTTGAAGATAACATCGCAAGACTGCTAATTCGGGGAATAACATAAAAGGAAGATGGAGCAAATTTTCTACAAGTCACCGCCAAGTAAAGCTTTTGAGCAACTAGTATATAAGATTAATTGATCTTTTTTCGCCTCAAATATATTTGTATTTATGAGGGGGAGAAATCAATGTGTTATGAACTCTTTTTTCCCTCACCATGGTTTTGTCCCATTGAGTTTTCCTGGTAAGGTTTTTAATGAGGCAGTTGACACATAAAAGATGATGTACTCTTTTTCCTTTACTAGAATTTTTTCCTAATGGGTTTTTCTCTAGTAAGGTTTTAATGAGACATATCCTTGATGGACATCTACGGGGAAGTGTTATGAATAATTCTAGTACATGTCCATTAGGCTTTGACCCATATCATTGGCCCAATATATTATCCTATAAATATAGCCTATGTTACAATGTAAATACACACTTGAGTATAAGGAATATATGAGTCTATTATTCTCTCATCTTTAATTTCTTTCTCTCATTCATCTATATTCTTCCTCATATTTAGAAATAGTTTCATAACAACATATTCAATTTTGCTAAAAACTAATAAGGATGAATCTGAGAACAGGTTCACAGCATCAGAGTTAATAGCATATAACGGCATAATGTCTATGACAAAGCCTACAGATGATATAACAAAATTCAAATGTCCGGAATAATCAAGCATCTGGATCTGCAACGTTGATGATGCTAAAGTCATTGAATCTGCACTGAATTTGGATCGAAACAAACCTGCAAATCTGAACAAAAACAAACACCGTACCAAGACGGGACAACCAAAACACCGCACTAACAGGAGATTAAAACAACACCAAATAAAAAAATCTCGAAAAAAATTCGAATGAAACCTGAAAATATGTGAATATAATAACTTATTTAAATAAAAACAAGGGTTAAATGGTGTTTACCCCTGCAAAGTAGGCGAGTTCTGGATTACCCCTGGAAAATTTTTCGTTTAGATTCCCCCCCTACAAAATATAATTTTCTGGATTCCCCCCTCAAATGACACAGTGGCAGACGGAATCTCCACGTGGCAAACGGAATCTCCACGTGGCGCTGCCACGTAGGAAATTTTTAATTAAAAAAAAAAAATGCCACGTCATTTTTTATTATTATTATTTTTTTTTTAACTCAAATTTTAATTTTTTTTATCCCCTTTTAAAAAAAATTAGCGCATTTTAAAATATTAAAATTTGAGTTAAAATTTTGTAAGATTATACTATAGATAAAAAATAAATGTTGAATACTATATATAATATATAGATGACTCATAAAATAATGACTTCAAATTGCACCAACACTAATTGCATATGAGTATTTGTTAACATTGTAAATTCACTTTTAGATGATATTTTATGCACCCACATTCTTTAAAACAAATAAATTTTCACGCACCATTGTCAACCAACACTTTCTTCTTTTTTATAGAGTAAACAACACGGCCATGTTAAAGAAGAGAATCAGCGTGAGACATCCAATAAAAAAGAAGAAAGTGTTGGTTGACAATGGTGCGTGAAAATTTATTTGTTTTAAAGAATGTGGGTGCATAAAATATCATCTAAAAGTGAATTTACAATGTTAACAAATACTCATATGCAATTAGTGTAGGTGCAATTTGAAGTCATTATTTTATGAGTCACTTATATATTATATATAGTATTCAACATTTATTTTTTATCTATAGTATAATCTTACAAAATTTTAACTCAAATTTTAATATTTGAAAAGGGGATAAAAAAAAATTTAAAATTTGAGTTAAAAAAAAAAAAAAAAATTGAATTAAAAAAAATAATAATAATAATAAAAATGACGTGGCATTTTTTTTTTAATTAAAAATTTCCTACGTGGCAGCGCCACGTGGAGATTCCGTTTGCCACGTGGAGATTCCGTCTGCCACTGTGTCATTTGAGGGGGGAATCCAGAAAACTATATTTTGTAGGGGGAAATCTAAACGAAAAATTTTCCAGGGGGTAATCCAGAACTCGCCTACTTTGCAAGGGGTAAACACCATTTAACCCTAAAAACAAACAAAACACGATGAAGATAATGCCAAACACCAATTATTAATATTTGAGGGAAAACACTCACAGCTAAGCATTCTCAAGTGTGTTTGAGATTATCCTATGGATGAGTAATGAAAGTGAATCTGCAAAAGAAAATTTTAGGATATGATGCAGTTACAGGAGTTATGAAATGATTTGGTATAAATCTCACTAATCACCCATTCACTACTTTCATTTAAATTTTTAACGTAGTTTTTATGGATATTTTTAACATGGTATAAATCTACCAGTTCAGTAAACTCATAATACATCTAAATTCAACCTAACAGTCAAACCACAACGGATCCATTCTAAAAAAGTCACATTCATTTGTGGCAAACCATGTTTGATTACTTACATATTAGGAAACCAAACAATTAAGTAATGCAGTCCAAAGAAACAAATTTAAATAAGTATAAAATTAGGCAAATAACAATATCTCCACAATTTTAAGTATAAATCAAATTTAGTAGCAAAAAGAAGAAATAATGATATAGCAAACAATTAATATACAAACATCTCGAGAAAGTCAAAAATCTCAAAAAGTAATGATTTTCAGTTAGTTAGTTACTTTTCCCTCCATTGTGTATTTTTTCATTTGGTGAAGCTATCACCTATTAAAACAGCTACCGGGATCCCACGTCCACTCAAAATAAAGACAAGGGGTTGTTTTCAATCTAACTGAGTATACTCATTTTTAAGAGATGAAAATAGACACCAGAATACCAAATTAGCCAACTATGTGGGACACTTTGAATACAGATAAAGAGCAACTTGCATGCTTGCTTCCTTCCTTCCTCTTCTGCTTAAGACGATCCTTACCAAGGTTTTAAATTGCGGTTGCGGCTGCGGATGCGGTTGCGGATGCGGGTGTTGCAGTTGCGGCCAATGTGGTCGCTGCGATGCAGATTGCGGCCGTTGCGGCGTGAAATAATTTTCTATCCGCACAAACACACAAAAAATCCTATAATTATTGTAATTCCTTATATATGTTTTATTTATTATTCTCTATAAATTTAAATTCATGTTTAAGATGTGGTATCATATTTATGAATAATATAAATTTAAATCCAATGAAACAAACATTATCATAAATAACATTCTTAATTGTTTATGCAAATACAATCAAGAGATTAATAACAAACTAACACCATAATACTAATGTTACAAATAGTTAAATGCATTAAGTTGCAATTTTGGCTTTGAAAAGCAACACCATGTTGTCTCCATATATAAATATGTTCTTCTTCACTGCAGAAAAAATAAAATAAATTCATAATCAAATATCTTAATAACACAAGAGTATTAAGATTTTCCATCACAAAAAGTTAACTCAATATAAATTTAAATTTTTTAAAATATAACTTACATTATACTATTTACCACATGGTGGAATGACGTGGAGGAGCATTACTTGTGCTTTCACTCTGACTATCATCTTGTGTAGCTCCTTGCCCAAAGACATAACCAAAAAATCCAGAACTTGATTGTTGATAATAAGGATCTTCGTAATTCACTGATTGTTGGTAGTTGGAAGGAGCTTGATCACTTGGATATTGGTTATATGAGTTGAAATAAGGATATTGATAAATAGGTGGATAAGATTGTTGACTGTTTTGAGAAGAATTGTCAATCCCAAAGTCACTAAAACTCTGAGCAATACTAGAAGAAGAAGAAGAATCTTCAAGTGGAACATTTTGTTTCCTTTTACCTCTTCTAGAATGTGACACATCTTCTCCAGTATTAAGTAGCAAACCATCAGAACGATCCATATCATTCAAGTTTCTATAACGCCTATAAATAGGCGGGGTTTCACCATATGGATCATTTTGTGCATCTTCATCATCACCACCACCACCACCTTCGTTAGGTTCTTCATTACCACCTCCATCACCATTGTTACCGCTTGGTGGACTTAAACCACTACCATCACCACTGTCATTTGATCCATTGCTATCATCATCAACTTCCACAATCTCATCATCTGTATCTACTATTGGCAACCATTCTGCATTTTGAACTCCATCCAATAATGGATTTTCTCTCTCTTCTACCCATTGAGATAACGGATCTTCTTGAAATATATAGTCAAGATTTATAGGATCAAAACTTGCATCTATTTCTTCTTGACTTCTCCTCATTTGTTGTCTCATTTTCAGCTTCATGTTGTAATGTGTGAAGACAAGTTTATGCAACTTTTTATACTTCAGCCTATTCCTTGTCTTTGTGTGAATATAACTAAATGTACTCCAATTTCTCTCACAATTTGTAGCAGAAGTTGTTTGACTAACAACTTTTATAGCTAGACGTTGAAGTTCAGGAGCAGATGTACCGCAAACCTCCCACCAAGCATCTATGTAAAGAAACAATAAAAAAAAGTATTGGTTGTATTAAAAAATAAAGTTAACTTTGCGTAACTTATGAAAAATGGATTAGTATTTTACCTGGAGTCATCTTTGACCAAGATTGTTGAGCCAGGGGTGTACCAAATGATTCACTCTTTTCTCTGTAGAGATTCAACTAAATAACATAACAAAATACATCAATATGTAAACATATTTTGATAACAAATAATTTATCAGATTAAAATATAACATTTATTTTTAACCTGATTCAGAGCTTTGATTTGATTATCTATACTTCTTTCTAATTTCATTATCACTCTAGTCGTCCCTTCAAATGTTTCCTTATAGACATCATCTCCATGTTCAACTCCATATTGAAATTGTGGATTAAGAAAATAACCTAAAAAAATATAAGCATAATGCATGAAAGAATTACATGACATGAAGAAACATATTTTAAAATTATATGAATAAATTAAAATTAAAATATATTGACAATGTTAGAATCACAAGAAACATCTCATTCTTAAGATATCTGATTTTGACATACCAGCAGAATGAAGATCAGAATGCATGAATTTCCAACGCTTGTCAATTATATCATTATAGGTGGAATGATAACGAGAATTTTGTTGAATTGCTTGTTTTGCTCGATCAATGGCTTCGTATAGGAAACCCATTGTTGATTTCTCGTCACCATCAACTAGTCTCAAAACATGAACAATAGGCTCGTACACCTTCAATATGTCGTTAGCCTTACTCCAAAAGTCCTTGCTCGAAACAATTTTCTTTGCTTCATATCCTGGCCCACTCTTCTCTTTACCATATTTCGTTTTTCGAAACTCTTCCGAATGGAACATGTTTTCCAGACCTTCCTTCTGTTTCACAATTGATTGAAGTTGTAGAAATTGTGTTGCAAATCGGGTTACACCAGGACGAATAATCTCTCTGCCTCCAGTATATTTTTTCATGAGACTCACAATATATGTATGGTTGTAGATGAATGTTGTCACCAGCTTTGCTTCACTTAATAACTTTTGTATATTTTTTTTTCTCCCTATATCCTCTAAGCAAAGATCTAAACAATGAGCCGCACAAGAAGACCAATACAAGTGTGGCCTCTTTTCCATTAGTTTGTGACCAGCTGCTTTTAGTGCAACTTCATTGTCTGTAACCACCTGAACAATATATTCTTCGCCAATTTCTTCCACAACTTTATCCAATAATTGAAAGTAGTAGTCTGTGTTTCTACTATCAACATCGGAAGCATCAACTGATTTCCAAAACACTGTTCCTTTTTCACAATACACTAAAAAATTCATAATATGAGAGTGGTTGATACTGTCTGTCCAACCATCACACATTATTGTTGCCTCTTTTTGTTTCCATGTTTTTCTCATTATAGTTATCCATTTCTTCATTTCTTCATATTCAGCCTCTAGATACACATTTGAGATTTCATAAGGAGTTGGGAGTTTAGCTTTTCCCACCTCAGACGCTACAAAAATCAAATTATGCAACCAGGGAGAATTAGATAAATTCATGGGCAAACGCTCGTAAATTATAAATTTGCTTACAGCCTGTCCAAGCTTCTTCCTCCATGTGTTTAGCATGCCCTTATTGACTTTAGGCTGCTTCATGCTTTTGGTCCTCACAAGATCAATGTTGGTAGACCTCAAAGAAAAAGTTAGATCTTCTGGTCTTTCACCTCCGCTAACACTTGCACGAGAACTTCCACCTTGATCATAAACATTTTGATATCCTCCTGTTTCATGTCTGAATTTTTGCCTATTTTCCCAATCATGATGTGAACTGAGACTCTCTTGTGTAGCAAACCTTAATTGATCATCACTAGAATGATCCACATTATCTACTTCAACAACATCTCCTCTTAAACGTTCTTCAAATTCTTCTTTCCTTCTTTTAGAATCATTTCTCTTCGCTTTTGCATCAAGTAGAAGTTTCATCATACTTTCCCTAACTAGTTTGTTCACTCTACCACAAGGTTTGACCTGTCCTGACATATGTGCTAAATGTTGCTTCAATCTCGTAATGCCACCTCTTATTATTTCATTACAAAGTTTACAACGAACGTTGTTTCTATTTCCAGGCACGGGTGTTCCAAAATGCCATCCAATATCATCACTTGGAGCACCCTCTAATCTTTTTGTAGGAAATTCATCTCTTGGTGGCATTGTGTATATTTAATCGTACCTATTAAATTAAATATAATAATAAATAAATGTCACTCAATAACATAAAAAAAAACTAATAATTATCTACAAATTTAAAATATCAAAATTAATTTCATTTATCTAAATAATAAATAAAAAAAGTTAACATAAATATCACTTACTATATAAAAAATAAATTGGCTAAAAAAATATAAAAAAGAATATGTTTTTTTTTACAAAAAAATAAATAAATATTGTATATTGTAAAATTAGAAAGAAATAAAAAAAATATACCCCACTACCAATTTTTACTCAACTTTCAATCTCCCCCCTAAATTTTTGTTTTTCCCCCTATTTTTTCTCCACTTCAATTCTTCCCCCCACCCCCACAAAAATAAAAGATTTATAATAATTATTATAATTAAAACCACTTATAAGTTATAACACACAAAAAAAAAAAAAACAAATTCTCATTATTCTCTCTGTTCTGTTCTTACGGACTCATCACCCATTCTCTCTGCTCCCAGATTTGCTTTTCTTCTTCCTCTTCCTCACTCTCTCAGCATCATCCCTTCCAATTCTCACCAAAATCATCCTGTTTATCTATCATGATTGCTTCCCCAATTGATTTTCTTATCAAATTTGTTATTTCTCTTTAAGCATCTCATTCTCACCCACTTACACAAACACCCAAAGAAAGACAAAACCTAGAAATCAAACTTTCAACAAAACCTAAAAAGCCAGAAAAAAGCAAAGAACATGAATGAGTAGTTAGAAATAACATACCTTGAGAGATAGCAGATCAGATCGATGGAAAAGAGGAAAGGAAGAGAGGAAACATTGAAAATTCAGAGTAAATTGAACACCTGACCTCACTACAACTTTTACAGTACATCACAACTCAATGATTTAAGGCAAAGAGATTCTAAAATGAATGGAATGGATGGACATAAAGGAAAAAAAGTAAGTTTTTTGAACTAAGATTCTGATTCTCTCTGAAAAGTTTTGTTTTTGCTTTATTTTTTTGTTTTTTTCTGTTTTCTGAAATAGAATTTGACATGATCTGATTTTTGTTTTACTCCTTTTCCTTGATTTGGGGCATAAATGATTGTTGCGGTCAAAACGCCGTTGCGTTGCGGAAAAACGTCGTTGCGTTGCGGTTGTGTTGCGGCATCACGTGTGATTTGAGTTCACACCGCAATTGCGGTCCGATGCCGTTGCAGTGCCTACCGCATCCGCAATATTGCGGCCGCATCACCTGATGCGGCCGCATCACCTGATGCGGTCCGCAATTTAAAACCTTGATCCTTACATTCCCTTGTAAATCAAATCAACTATCTCTTGAATTAACTCCGCGCGTTGGACACACAGCTTTTCCTCTTGAACTTTCAAGCTCATATATCTCCTATCAAACTCTGCTCTTTCTGATACGCCAATCAAGTTAATTTCCCTATTCAACACATTCATAAACATATTATCAAAATGTATCATCTTATCATAAAATATCGGTCTTCAGCTACATTTTTTTTGTCATCAGCAACACTATTTTCTTCTCCCCAACACTTATTGGAAAGTTTAAACAACTTTTTCTCATGATCATTTGAGAAAATAAGAGACCCATTTCTCAGATTTTTCACATATTTTAGACTTAACTTTCGAATTTTCTCACTCCCTTTGTTTTCACGCTAAGTTTATCCTTGTAGCGGTTATAGAACTCGGTTAAAATTTTGCTTGGATCTAAACCTGTGTCAGACCTAAGTTCTAAGTGTTGAGAAAGCAATTCAATTACTATGATGAGGTACACAATGCTACAACATTGTGTGTATGTCAATCAGACAAAGATGTTGTACATAATGCTATAACATTATGTATGTATAGCTGTAACTGTCTATGTTTGTTAGTTTGTTATAACTAACTATGGTAGTTAAGACAGTTAGGTGTTTAGTTTAATTTTAGTTACATGCTTTGCAAGCTATGCAATTGTAATCACTATAAATTGCGTTTGTGTGATTAATAAAGATCAACTATTATTGATGCACAGAAGGACAAAGTGTACAAACTTCAAAAGGCCTTGTATGGCCTCAAGCAAGCTCCACGAGCCTGGAACAAAAGAATAGACACATTTCTGCACAAAGAAGGCTTTGTGAAATGCAGTGTGGAATTTGGTGTGTACATGAAAGGAAATGATGTATCAGATGCAATTCTAATTTGTCTGTATGTAGATGATTTGTTGATCACAGGAAGCAACAGAAATTGCATTGAGAAATTCAAGGGGAGATTGAAGAATGAGTTTGAGATGAGTGACCTTGGCAAGCTCAACTACTTTCTAGGCTTGGAATTTCTCTATGAACCAAATGGAATTGTGCTACATCAAAAGAAGTATATTGCAGATGTATTGAAGAGGTTCCATATGGAACATTGCAATGAAGTTGAGACTCCAATGGAAGCATATTTAAAACTGTCAAAAGGTGAAGATGAACAAGCAGTTGATGCAACACTGTTTAAGCAAGTTGTAGGCAGTTTGAGATTTATTTGCAACACAAGACCAGACATCAATTATGCAGTTGGATCTGTGAGTAGATTCATGAGCAATCCTAAAGCATCACACATGGTAGCAGCCAAGAGAATACTTAGGTATTTGAAAGGCACTCAGGATTTTGGTCTTGCTTTTCCAACAAGCAACAAGGAGTCAAAAATTGAATTGGAAGGTTTCTCAGACTCTGACTGGTGTGGGGAAAAAGAGGACAGAAGGATCACATCAGGTTATTGGTTTAGGTTCAAAAACTCACCTATATCATGGTCTTCAAGAAAGCAAAGCATTGTTGCTCTATCAAGTTGTGAGGCAGAGTATGTTGCAGCAGCACAGGCAGCATGTCAGGCAGTATGGCTTGAATCTCTGCTTGATGAATTGAAGATCAAATATGTGAAACCAGTAAAGCTCAATGTGTATAACAAATCTGCTATCAGTTTGTCCAGAAATCCAATTGCACATGGAAGGTCAAAACATATTGAAACAAAGTATCACTTCCTTAGAGACCAAGTTAGCAAGGAGAAGTTAACTGTGGAATACTGCAAAACTGATGTTCAGATTGCAGATATATTGACCAAGCCACTGAGGGCTGATAGGTTCAAGGAGCTAAGGAAGATGCTAGGCATCACGCAGATGGAGAAATTGAATTGAAGGGGAGTGTTAAGAAAGCAATTCAATTACTATGATGAGGTACACAATGCTACAACATTGTGTGTATGTCAATCAGACAAAGATGTTGTACATAATGCTATAGCATTATGTGTGTATAGCTGTAACTGTCTATGTTTGTTAGTCTGTTATAACAAACTATGGTAGTTAAGACAGTTAGGTGTTTAGTTTAATTTCAGTTACATGCTTTGCAAGCTATGCAATTGTAATCACTATAAATTGCGTTTGTGTGATTAATAAAGATCAACTATTATTGATCCATTCCTTCTCTTAATTCTCTCTTTCTCTGATATTCATCCCTAACACTAAGAAACCATTGAGAAGAATGATTTCATCATTCTTAGACTGTCTTAGGCTGAACAGATTTTTTGTATTGTGGGTTTTGAGATGAAAAGTGATTTTTGTTTGCCATTGAAAGAGAGAGAGAGAAAGGGTTTTGTGTTGGTAGGGAGGAAGAAGAAAGGGTTTTGAGAATGAGAGTGACGGCCTGCTTGTGATTAAATTTCCTCTTTGACAAGATATATAATTAATTCCATTGTTACTTTTCCTATATCAACAGGATAGCAACGAGGCATGTAATGATACTTTGGTTTCAACTTCCAAGTAAAACCCTTCAAATAACAATCCAATTTTTTCGTAAAAAAAATAAAATAATAACAATCCAATTGTTTTTTTGTCATAATATTATACGGGAGTTACGGTTCAAACCCGGGACATTCCATTGTTATTTGTGATGTTAAAAATAATCCTTAATATATTGGTGAATTTTTCAGTACACATGTTATGTGGATATGTATCAGTACATTTGCTAATGTGGGTGATTCTGATTGGTTTACAAATAGTATTCATTAAATATTATTTGGAAACCAATTACAATCATCCACATAAGCCGTGTACCGGTACAGAGGGCCGACAAGGACCCGAGCCAACTCGTGAATAGTTAGAAGCTCGATTCGATAATTAAATCATGAACTTGGTTGGTAAACTAAATGAGCTGAACCTAAAATATATATAGTTTGACTTGTTTAACTCATTAAGTAGCTCGGTTATATTTATATATAACTTTCTAAATCTTTTTAAGTGTATTTATTAATGAACTTTTCAGTTCCTTATATGTACGTGTTTAACTATTATAAAATTTTGATATGACTTTTATTTTATTTTAATAATATTTGTTTTTTCTTTTTGATTCAAAAAATATTTGTTTTTTCTTTTTAAAAACATAGTTTAAAAGGTTAAAGATAAAATTTTAAAATTTTGACAAAATATTTACTTTAAAATTATATGATTTGACTTGACTTAACGAATTGAACCTAATGAGTTGAACCGAACTATTCGTAAACTTTAAACGAGCTGAACTTGAGCTGAAAAAATAATTCATATCAAACTTGAGCCGAATTTTGAATTGTACCAATTCCTGTTGAGTCGAGTCGAGCTTAAACGAGTTCAACTCAGCTCGACTCATTTTCGATCCTACCGATTCATATTGTAGCGAAGTGTTCCCTCGTATATTTTAAGGCAGGAAACATTTAGCCCTAAATGCCCGCCTAATACTTCAACCTTTCAATTTCTACTTTTTTTAATTTAATTAATTTTCAAATAAAAACAAAACATTTCAACGCATTGGTTTCCCTTTTTTTAAAATTATTTTCCAAACAAGAATCCTTCCAATTTTCAATCATCTGTCAAGACTCAAGACCATTTACATTCATTTTTATTTTTATTTCAAATTTCAGTAAACAAAAACCTCTTCATGTTTTTGACACAATTTTACTAATTCCAACTATATATATTTTTTCATAAGCCAAACTATTTGCTTGATAGATAAGTTTTGTTTGTAAGCTTATGTGGACTTATCTACTGATGTAAGTCGTTATACTTATATTAGTGTTTGGGTACATTAACAAAAAGTGTTTATCACAATTACATAACCTACTTATGCCATATTTTAATAAGCTCTCATAAAATATGTTTATTATTGGACTTAATATTCAGCTTATGAAAAATGATCTCGCTTTGAATCCCCTCCATTTTACACAATATTAACATATTTTTTAGAATTTATTTTTTCAGTCAATCATAAACTTTTTAGGCTATTTTTTTTCTTTTCTTTTTCACACTTATCTTTTTTTAAAGCATCCCACTTTTTTTTAATTTATTTTTCTTTTCGAGTCAATATTAAATTTATGCAAAATCAATCTTAAATTTATAATTGCTTATGTGATGAGACATTCAAGCACTTCAATTTATGTAAATATTTTTTAATGAACATATCCAAACATAAATACTCTCTCCGTCTCATAATGTAAGCAAAAAAAAAAAAAAATCACACTTATTAAGAAAAGTATAATGTGAGAATTTAAATTATGATTTTTTGTGTTTTCCTTAAAATAAGTTTTATGGAAAGATGTAAAAATAATTCTTATTGGTTATTGATTATGGGGAAAAGAAGAGAGAGAGAGAGAGAGAAAATTAAATGCAATTTGAATTTAATTTTATGAGAATAAATAAAAGTAAACCTTGAAAATGATAAAAGTTGGTTTTTTTGCTTATAATTTGAGACAAGAAAAAATGATTTATTTTTTTTTGTTTATAATATGGGACGAAGGGGGTAGCTTATTAAGCATAAGAACTTATGATGTAAACTCTCATATTAAAAGCTCTAATACTATCAGCACTCATATAAGCGGTTTATCCAAACGGACCCTTAATCTACAACTAAGGGTCCATTTGGATTAGCTTATTTTTGAGCTTATGCAAACAACTTATGCAATTTTTATGTATTATTATAAGTTTGCCAAGTTAGTTTATGATAAAATAGCTTATAAAAATACAATTTTCAATAATGTACGTGAACTTATAAAATAACATAAAACCTAATTTATATTACATAAGCTGTTTGCAGAAGCTCAAAATTAAGCTAATCCAAACGGACTCTAATTCTTCGCTTAATAGGATGAGTAATTAGTTGTATTCTCATCTCTTCATTATTTTCTTTTATCCTATATATCTATATATAATTTGTTCAAAAAAAATAAATTGGTACCCATGTATTTCTTTGATATGATTCACCTGTGTTCTGGTCCAAGAGCTGACCCAAATCCGCTTCTTCTCGGGTAATGGGACAGGCCCAACAACGAGCTACCCTTGCTCGACAGCCAAGCATGTGGCTTGTCCCACGTGCTCTTCGACACGCATCCGTTGAGCTCATCCACTCCTCATAGGATTGTGGAACTGCTCCACCAAGGTAACAACTGGAAACAGCTTTCCCCATAATCCTGGGAGTTATCTTGACAGTCTTCCTTATCGGGCTGCTCATCACAGCCCACTAAGGGGGTCTTTGGCCCAGTGCTGGAGGCAACTATATAAGCTCTCCTTGACAGGAGAGCAAGGTATTCAATTCATTCTCTCTCTCTCTCTCTCTCTCTCTCTCTCTCTCTCTCTCTCTCTCTCTCTCTCTCTCTCTCTCTCTCTCTCTCTCTCTCTCTCTCTCTCTCTCTCTCTCTCTCTCTCTCTCTCTCTCTCTCTCTCTCTCTCTCTCTCTCTCTCTCTCTCTCTCTCTCTCATTCTCTGTATCTCTTGCTCTCTCTGACTTTGGCATCGGAGCGCCTGTAGGAACAACCACCTCCAGTGGACGATTACTACTTGACGCTGCTCAACGACGGTTCTCTGGCCATCACCTACTTTTGATATACACGTTAGATCAACCTGAAAACCATACAATATGACCTTATAATTTTTCTTTTCCACAGGCATAAGAAAAAGAAAATATTTCTTTAATATGATTCACCTCGAAAGGATGCAATGTGACCTTAGGTGCCATGTGACATAAGAGAAAGACAATAATTACAACGTAGATGTAAATGTCCAGATTAATTTTTCTTTTCCACATGCTTTTCGTTAATAATTTCAGTTTTATTATTCTTTTACCAATTTTTTTTATTTTTTTGCGATCCGTTTGTTTTATATTTAAAAAAAGGAAAATGCTAAACCGTGCCCCTGGGGCACTAGTTAAGCATACCAATATAGATATTTCATCTTTCAATTAGTCTTTCTTTTGAAGTTTTATTTTTTTTTTAGTGAAATGGATCCCAATAACCATTTCAACACTCAAAATTCTTCTAATTATCCCAACAATTATCAAAATCCAATTATGTTACTTGTGTGTTGTATTGCATTTCTAATTATTTGTAT
This sequence comes from Trifolium subterraneum, assembly GCA_951799995.1. Classification (NCBI taxonomy): domain Eukaryota; kingdom Viridiplantae; phylum Streptophyta; class Magnoliopsida; order Fabales; family Fabaceae; genus Trifolium; species Trifolium subterraneum. The sequence goes on along the minus strand of OX637466.1, from coordinate 9,971,732 downwards.
CGTATTAATTACGTTGATTGTGTGTTGAATTGCATTTCTAATTATTTGTATCGTACTAATTACGTTATTTGTGTGTTGTATTTTAAATTAAGTTAAGATGATTTGTATGGTATAAATTATTTAAATAAATTTTGCTTTTATTTTAATTACGTTACTAAAAAATAAATTGTTAAGTGTTTATTATTTTAATTTAATTCTAATCGATAATTGTAATTTAATGTTAATTAAAAAAACAAAAATTTAAATAAGAATATGAAATAAAAAGTGGTGGGGTCGGATGTTGAATGAAAAACCATTGGAGAGAGTAAAAGTTGAATGAGTGTTGAATGATTAGGTGGAAGAAAGAGAAAACAATGTGGAGTGTTGGGAGTTGAAAAAGGGGGTGTTGAACCATTGTATATGGTCTAAGAGTGACATGGCAAAAAAAAGTCAGTGGGTCCTCGCTCCCTCTTTACCTATCCTCTTTCTTTTTGGTTCATCGTATTTAAAATTAAAAAAATTAAAGAAATTGGGAAAGGTATCCATAACACACACAACGTGACGAACAATGAAGTGGATAATATGATGCAGAATATCCAACTAAACATCAGTTTAGTGATGTTGATTTTAAGTTGTAAGTCCTCTACCGAAAATACCCATAAATCTTTAGGCAGTGAAATGAAACAGTAATCTTCCCTTGCAATCTCTTGTTCCTGATTAACATGTCGAAAACTAGCCCTAAAACCCTTTCTCCATTAAATTGAAGCTCCTAATCGAATTTGTATTTCTTAACAAATCATTGAGTGAGGTGAATATGTTTGGATAAACATACAACAATTCACAAGAGAATTCCAATTAAATTACTAATGGTTTCAGATTTAGTTTTGTTGCAAAGAAAATAATATCCAGTGCACCATATACAATTCAATTGATTTAGATTTATATCCGGCAAAGTTGAAATAACGGAAGGGATGAAGGTGTTTGGAGTCTATTCTTTTTTTTGTACAATGTTTGGAGTCTATTTAATTTAATATTTTAATATAAAACCCCATGTCATGGGTTAGTCAGCACGTGAGAGGCACATGTTCTTGCCTTTCGTTAAGGTATTGTTCGTACCATATAGCAATGTTGTTTGCTTTAACACCTTACAATATTGTATCTTCCTTATTGTTGCCATTCCTCATCCGTTTCCTTTTAGACACAATAAAATCTTCATCCATATTAATACTGCAATGATTTTCTGTGTCTACGCCTTTATAAACAGTCCCGCCATTTGTTATAATATGAGTTTTGTCCATTGCTGCTTGTTTCACACGGGTCTTGATCGGAGGCCCAATAAGAGTTCGATTCTTAATGAGAGCAGCTATTAAATCATGTCTCTTTGATGACTCAATAATATCAGCGCGTTTACCTTCAATTGTTGACCGTTTTGTTTTTCCTCATTAATGCTTGTGTCTCTTGTTGGAACAAAATGAGTTTTAATTATAAAACACCCTAAGTTTTGATGATAACAAGGTATTAAATGGACAATTGGTATTACTAATGAATGATCTAGTGTGCAGGAACAAAGTAAAAATGTCATCCACGTAGATCATCATTTGAGCATCTGAAGGACACAGTCTGAAGTGTTAAGGCTCTGAAAAGCTAGAAGCATCAGAGCCTCAGAAGAAGTCCTCAGAGGCCAAAGAAAGAAACACAGTCTGAAGCTTGTGTACATCTTCAGAAGATCAAAGAAATGATATCATCAGATCCTGAAGAACTCTCTCTGAAGAAAGACAGCTCATAACCAATGCAATAGTACAACGGTCCTGTCAAAGAGTACAACCGTCTTGTCAACAAAAAGGAGAGTGTACAACCAACGGTTCTTTTCTCAACGTCTTTATAGAGAGAAAATTACTGAAAGATCATCTGAACTCAGAAAGATTCAAATCATATTCAAGCTGTGAACTGTTGTTATTCTTTCTTGTGTAATATTCTAAGTTAAATATCTTTTGATATTATAGACTCTGAACTTAGATTTTAGAGAGTCTTTCTTAGAACTTTCAGTCCTACTTAATCTGTGTATTAAGTTAGTTTGTAAAGTCTCTCTGTCTTGTGTGACTTAGAGCAGGAAGTCTTAAGTCTTGTGTGACTTGAGCAAGGAAGTCTTAAGCTTGTGTGCTTAAGCAAGGAAGTCTCCGATCTTGTGTGATTAGAGCAAGGAAGTCTCTTTGTCTTGTGTGACCTAGAGCAAGGAAGTCTCTTGCTTGTGTGCTTGAGCATTAGTTGTGTAATCTTTGTGATTATAGTAAAATCCCTTGGAAGTGCAAGCGGACTGGACTACTCTCGTTTTGTGAGAGGAACCAGTATAAAATTTCTGTGTGTGCTTTCTCTCTCTCTCTCTCTCTCTCTCTCTCACTGTTTTATTTGTGTTTTGTGTTTAGTCTAGTTTCTTATATCCGCTGCATTTCAATATTCCTTAAAGCAAAAGAATCAATTTTCAAAACACAATTCAACCCCCCTTCTTGTGTAACAAACCAGGACATTTCATTGCTGAATGTCCTGAAGCTTCATCAAAGGACAAGAACAAGAAGTTCAGTAGCTACAAGAGGAGATTTCAGAAGAGCTTAATGGCAACGTTTGAAGACCTGGAAGCATCCTCAGATAGTGATGATGAAGAAGCAAATATGGCTCTGATGGCTACAGCTGATGAAGACTCTGAAGGATCAGACTCTGATGAATCAGACTCTGATGAATCTGAACAGGTATTTTTAAATTATTCTAAAGAACAACTCTTAACCTACCTTGGTATGTCTTTAAGCAAGTTTGCTGAATTATCCTCTAAACTAAAACTTTTAAAAACACAAAAGGATGAGTTAGCAAAGAAAGCTGAACATTTTCAAGCTCTATATAAAAATTCTTTAATCAAAATTGAAGAACTTGAAAATGGTTGCACAAGATGTAACAAACCTACAGATGAGCATATGGTTGCTCTTCAGGAATTTGTTCATCAGAACGTCAACAAAAGTAAAATGGCGTCTATGATTTATAACGTTTGTAAAAATGTAGGTGAAGGAATTGGTTACTCATATGGTAAATCATATGGGAAACAAAATCCTTATATTTGTTTAAATAATATTCCTGATAACCTTTATTCAACCTTTGTGCCTGAGAAAAACAAAGGCAAAGCTATGATTGTTTCAGACTCTGAAGGTATCTCTGGGGTCTGCAAAACAAGCTCTGAAGTTACATCAGAGGCTGTTTCTCAGAACCTCAAAGAGAGCAACTCAGGACCTAAGTATTCAGAACCTGAGATTATCAAGTCTAAGACTCTGAAAACTTTGTGACTCAAAAGCTCATCCAATCAGACTCAAAAACAAACCAAGCTAATGATAAATATTCAACATAAGACTCTGGTAAGCAAAACTAATCCTATATTAGAAAAGCAACCTAGGTCCTATAGTGATTATCAATCAAAGCCTAGATTTCAAAATCAATGGACTAAGAGGGTCAACTTTCAAAGACCAAATTTTCAAAGGAAATTTTTTAATAGTCCACAAAGCTTTTCACAGAGGCAAGGAAGAACTAAAGGTTATAGAACTAACCAAACTGGACCCAGAAAACAATGGGTACCAAAATGTAAAATTGTCTACTATTCAGACTTTCATTGTAGGAAAAATCTTTTCAAATCAGATGAATGGAAGCAAGTGATCAGCTGTGGAAGAAAAGCTTATGTTCCAAAACATTACTTTACTTCCAGAGCTGCTGAAGTGGACAAAGCAAATGATTATTGGAGAGAACTTCACAATGAATGTAGAGGATATTATTACAATGATTGACCTTGTTTATTCTACAGCTATCCAGACTGAAAGAAAATGGTAATCAATCATGGTATCTGGATAGTGGATGTTCAAGGCACATGACTGGTAATAAGAAATTGTTCACATCATTGAAACTTGAAGATGGTGGAACAGTTGGCTTTGGAGGAAACCAAAAAGGCAAGATCAAAGGTACATGTATTGTAGGTAACTCCTCCCTTTTAATTAATAATGTTTGGTTTGTGGATGGACTTAAACACAACCTATTCAGCATCAGTCAATTTTGTGACAATGGGTTTGTGGTTAACTTTGATAAAGGGTTATGTACTGTAATTAGAGAATCTGACAAGTCCATAGTGTTCAAAGGCAAGAGAATAGGCAATGTTTTTAAAGTAAACCTTTCTGATTTGGCAGACCAAGAAGTAAAATGCTTGCTAACTCTGAGTGAAGAGAAGTGGGTATGGCATAAGAGGTTAGGTCATGCTAACTGGAGATTAATCTCTAAGCTTAGCAAACTTGACCTTGTCAGAGGCCTACCTAAGCTACACTATCACTTAGATGCTCTTTGTGGATCCTGCCAAATAGGAAAGAGTGTGAAAACTTCTTTTAAACCAAAACATGTTGTCTCTACCTCTAAGCCCTTAGAGCTGCTTCACATTGATTTGTTTGGTCCTGTAAGTACAGCCTCAATCAATGGGAAGAAATATGGACTAGTCATTGTTGATGATTACAGTAGATGGACTTGGGTTAAATTTCTCAGAAATAAGGATGATGCATATGAGGTCTTTAGCAACTTCTGCACACAGATACAAAAAGAAAAAGGTTTACATATTTTAAAAGTTAGAAGTGATCATGGTGGTGAATTTGAAAATGAAATGTTTGAAAATTTTTGTGAAACATATGGCATCTTACATGAGTTTTCTTCTCATAGGACTCCACAGCAAAATGGAGTTGTAGAGAGAAAGAATAGAACTCTGCAAGAAACGGCCAGAACCATGATGCATGAGACTAACATTGCTAAGTATCTGTAGGCAGAGACTGTAAACACAGCTTGTTATGTTCAAAATAGAATTTATATTAGACCTATGTTGAATAAGACAGCATATGAACTATTTAAGGGAAAGAAACCCAGTGTATCCTATTTTCATCAATTTGGGTGTACATGTTACATTCTAAATACAAAAGTTCATCTGAAGAAATTTGATGCTAAAGCTTATAAGGGTATCTTTATTGGATACTCTGAACGCTCAAAGGCATACAGAGTGTATAATTCTGAAACTCATACAGTGGAAGAAAGTATGCACATAAAATTTGATGACAAGCAGCCTGACAAAGTGTCAGAGCTAGTTTAGAACTTTGCAAATATACAACTATCAGATGATGAAGAATCAGAACCTGAAGAGACATCAGGACCAACTCAACCAACCTCAGAAGAAACAAATTCAGCTCCTGAAAACTTGGACTCTGAAGATCACCCAGCATCAGAACTTATCAGAAGCAGTCCAAGCAGAACTGAACAATCAAAACAACCTTTCAAATACAAATCCTCTCATCCAGAAGAGCTAATCTTGGGAAACAAGGACAGTGCAAGGAAAACCAGATCAAGCTGCAGAAATGAAGACTCATTAATTGGATTAATCTCCTTAGTGGAACCAAGTTCAACTGATGAAGCACTAGCTGATGATGCATGGATTGTTGCAATGCAAGAAGAGCTCAACCAGTTTGAAAGAAATGAAGTATGGAGATTAGCACCCAAACCTTCCAAGAAGAATATCATTGGAACAAAATGGGTCTACAGAAACAAGTTAAATGAACAAGGAGAGGTTGTTCGTAATAAGGCAAGACTAGTAGCTCAAGGGTATAGTCAACAAGAGGGGATTGACTACACTGAAACATTTGCTCCTGTTGCTAGACTTGAGGCTATCAGACTATTTCTTTCCTATGCTACTTATCATAGTATTATTTTGTATCAAATGGATGTTAAAAATGCATTCTTAAATGGCTACATTTCTGAAGAAGTATATGTCAGACAACCCCCTGATTTTGAGGATGCTTCACATCCTGACCATGTTTTTAAGTTAAAGAAATGTCTTTATGGTCTGAAACAAGCTCCCAGAGCTTGGTATGAAAGACTGAGCAATTTCTTAGTTGAAAAAGGTTTTCAAAAAGGTCAAGTTGACAATACTCTCTTCAGCAAAACATTTAAGAATGACATTCTAATTATTCAAATTTATGTTGATGATATTATTTTTGGATCTGCTAATCCATCTTTGTGCAATGAATTTTCTAAGATTATGCAGGAAGAATTTGAAATGAGCATGATGGGAGAGCTAAAATTCTTTCTGGGAATACAAATCAACCAAGACAAAGATGACACCTACATTCATCAAACCAAGTATACAAAGGAGCTACTGAAGAAATTCAACATGGATGACTGCAAACCAATGACAACACCAATGCATCCAACAAGCAGTCTCAGCAAGGAGAATTCAGAAGGCAAAGTAGATCAGAAGCTCTACAGAGGTATGATAGGTTCTTTACTTTACCTAACCGCATCAAGGCCTGATATTTTGTTTAGTGTATGTTTGTGTGCTAGATTCCAATCATATCCTAGAGAATCTCATCTTACTGCTGTAAAGAGAATCTTTAGATATCTGAAGGGAACCACAAATCTTGGATTATTTTATAAGAAAACAAATGATTATAAGCTGATAGGATTCTGTGATGCTGACTTTGCTGGAGACAAAATAGAGCGGAAATCCGCAAGTGGCAATTGTCAGTTTGTGGGTGAAAATCTCATATCTTGGGCTAGCAAAAGACAAACTACAATAGCTTTGTCCACAGCAGAAGCAGAATACATATCAGCAGCCAAGTGTTGTACGCAACTACTCTGGATGAGATATCAGTTAGAGGATTACAAAGTTAATAGCCACAATATCCCACTTTTCTGTGATAACACTACAGCTATTCAACTTTCTAAAAACCCAATTTTGCATTCAAGAGCTAAACATATTGAAATTAAACATCATTTTATAAGAGACCTTGCTCAGAAGGGTAGTGTAAATATTCAATACATTGAAACTGAAAGACAATGGGCTGATATATTTACAAAACCCTTAGCAGTTGAAAGACTAGATTTTATCAAAAAGCATCTGAACATGACTTTGGTCTCTGAAGATATCAAGCTCTGAATTACAAAATTGTAGATTCAGCCTCTGAACTCTGAAAGGTCTTCAGACGCTGAAAATCTTTAAACCCTGAAGTGTTTACCCATGTGGAGTACACGTGTCAATTAATTTGTCTTTACTCTTAGTCTGTGATTGGTTAGAGTAAATGCAGTTTATGACGAAATTCTTTATTGCAACGAATGTACTCCCCCATCATTGTTTTTACTAGAGATTTACAAAATCACTTTACTCTTTTCTCGCACAAGTTCACTTTCACATCTCGCCCTTTTCTTCTAAAACCCAGAACACTTTCTTCCTCCCTCATACTAGCAAAACCCTGTTCGTTAACCTCAACAATGGCAAGTTCATCTTCTGTACCAAGATTCCCAGAGGACATTCCAATAAACATCTATGCTCAGGACTCTTATCTTAAAGATGCCACTATGAATCTTCGTTTCGAAGAAAGTAAATTGGTTATGGAAAGACCAATAGACTTTGAGGCCTTAAAAGTCAATGGACATGACTACAAGGAATTCTTCACTGAACAAGGCTGGGGGCACTACTTGGATATGCTTAATGGACCTATCTACTCCAATTTAGTGTTTGATATTTGGAGAAAGAGTGAAATTGTGACTTTGGTAGATGCTAATGCTGAACTTCAACGAGTAATTGATCAGACCCCAAGTGAAAATAAAGGAAACAACTAAGCCATCCAATAGTGCTATCCCTCAGTCATCACCCAAAATTCTTACTGAGGAAGAGATTCTGAAAGAAACATCTTTTAGAGTTTCTCCAATCCATGAAACCTCTGAACCACCAAATGACATATCATCTGACCCATCCCAATCAATTCCATCAGACTCTCACAAATCTTCATCACCTGAGATGCTTTTAGATACTGCAATTGCAATAAATGATAGAATTGATGTACCAACTGATCATGTGACTCGCTCACCTAGTGGTCCAAGTCAATCAGTATCTGCATCACCTGTGGCACAGCCAGAAGAAGACAATTCAGACTTCATAGCAACGGCTATACACATAATAAGACATACGCTTGCTGAACAAGAAGATAAGCTTCTAGAGCTGGTAGCATACTCAGGGGCATCTGCAAGAAAGGCTCAACAGCTTCTCACTCTCTACTTGTCCAAACACCCTTAGGATTCTTGTTTTTCACCTTTTGTTTTTCGCCTATTGTTTTTCACTATTTGTTTAAAACTTTTTGCTGATGACAAAAGGGGGAGTATTATTTAGTTGTACAATTGTCAGTAGTTTTTTTTTTTTTTTTTATCTACTCACACAATAATCTGAAACTGTCTGAAATAAGAATTTGATTTTTTTTATCTTGCTAAATGTTTATAAACTTAAGTGATAAGGAGAACAAATTAATAAACATAATTGTGTTTGCATAGATGAAGGTAGTTAAGATTGTGCTCTTAATTATTTTTATCAAACTCAGGAGTTGAGCTTGCAAACCTCGCACTCTGAGAGTTAAGTATGTAGATACAATCAAGTTTATCAAATTGTTCTTATACTGATTCAACTTAATTATGGATAAAACTTAGGGGGAGCTTGCAAACCTAACCCTAATGGTTTATCAGACTCAAGGGGAGCTTACAAACCTCAACAACCTGATGTTGACATAATTAAATTAATCAACAAACAATTGTATTTAATACTTATGTTTGTCATCATCAAAAAGGGGGAGATTGTTGGAACAAAATGAGTTTTAATTATAAAACACCCTAAGTTTTGATGATAACAAGGTATTAAATGGACAATTGGTATTACTAATGAATGATCTAGTGTGCAGGAACAAAGTAAAAATGTCATCCACGTAGATCATCATTTGAGCATCTGAAGGACACAGTCTGAAGTGTTAAGGCTCTGAAAAGCTAGAAGCATCAGAGCCTCTGAAGAAGTCCTCAGAGGCCAAAGAAAGAAACATAGTCTGAAGCTTGTGTACATCTTCAGAAGATCAAAGAAATGATATCATCAAATCCTGAAGAACTATCTCTGAAGAAAGACAACTCATAAGCAATGCAATAGTACAACGGTCCTGTCAAAGAGTACAACCGTCTTGTCAACAAAAAGGAGAGTGTACAACCAACGGTTCTTTTCTCAACGTCTTTATACCTAGAGTATAAATTGAAGACATTCTGATAGAGAGAAAATTACTAAAAGATCATCTGAACTCAGAAAGATTCAAATCATATTCAAGCTGTGAACTGTTGTTATTCTTTCTTGTGTAATATTCTAAGTTAAATATCTTTTGATATTATAGACTCTGAACTTAGAGTTTAGAGAGTCTTTCTTAGAATTTTCAGTCCTACTTAATCTGTGTATTAAGTTAGTTTGTAAAGTCTCTCTGTCTTGTGTGACTTAGAGCAGGAAGTCTTAAGTCTTGTGTGACTTGAGCAAGGAAGTCTTAAGCTTGTGTGCTTAAGCAAGGAAGTCTATGATCTTGTGTGATTAGAGCAAGGAAGTCTCTTTGTCTTGTGTAACCTAGAGCAAGGAAGTCTCTTGCTTGTGTGCTTGAGCATTAGTTGTGTAATCTTTGTGATTATAGTAAAATCCCTTGGAAGTGCAAGGGGACTGGACTAATCTCGTTTTGTGAGAGGAACCAGTATAAAATTTCTGTGTGTGCTTTCTCTCTCTCTCTCTCTCTCTCTCTCTCTCTCTCTCTCTATCTCTCTCTCTCTCTCTCTCTCTCTCTCTCTCTCTCTCTCTCTCTCTCTCTCTCTCTCTCTCTCTCTCTCTCTCTCTCTCTCTCTCTCTCTCTCTCTCTCTCTCTCTCACTGTTTTATTTGTGTTTTATGTTTAGTCTAGTTTCTTATATCCGCTGCATTTCAATATTCCTTAAATCAAAAGAATCAAATTTTCAAAAAACAATTCAACCCCCCTCTCCTGATTGGGTGTCTGCCACATCACTTCATCATCTCTCAGCCATCTGCTGCTAGTTTCTTGGCTGCTCCAGCGTACCTCCGACCTCCGTTCTGGTCCCCATTCTCTAATGTCGTCGTCAACTTCAACCGAGTACAACTTGTCGCACGTGTCCTCCGTGTGGCCTAGTAGTCTACAATAGTAGCAAAAAATTCCGAGTCTTTCATATCCCCCCCCCCCTCCTTCATCGTCTTTCTTTTTTACTTTTTTTGTTTTCACCAATGGTCTCCTAACATCCACCATAACTAGAATACGTATAAACCTCCTCCAAAAGTTTGAACTATTCTTTTCATCATATTCAAGAAACTCCCCTATGTAGTTTTCGACATTCTGCCCCACCGTCTTGGACATATATCCTGCCGGTAAGTTGTGGACTTGTACCCAGAAAGGTATTATGTAGAGCGTTACATGCTCTGGATCCTCTCCTCCTCCCATGGGACCTAGGATAAGCATATGTTTGTTGAAGAACCGTGGTCCTCCCTTCAAGACTTTTTGAACGTCCTGGTTTCACTTCCCTGATAGCAACTCCTCTGACAGATGTCCATATTTCTGACATATGACCTTTCACCATATTAGTTATGATAGGTCGGTTGGTTAAAAACCTACCCACTAGACATAGTGTTGGATTGAAAGTGTCCCCTCGTTGCTCTTCATATTATGGAGTTTCAATCTCCTCCTCCACACTTCTAAGTTCAAGTGTTCCATGGTTGTCAAGATTAATCAGACAAGTATGTGTTTTGAATAATGTTTAGAATCAAAAGTAGGTAATGGTATCCCTCAAAAGGTTCCTCACATCTCACTTGGGAGAGAAAAACTCACTTCTCACTTGGAGAAAAAAAATATCTTCTTAGAGATTGTTTTGAAAAATAATAAATAAAAAGTTGGACGAGAAAAAAGTACTAAAAAAGAAAAAATAAAAACTTCGCATATTACATAACATCTCTTTCCCTATATTATTGACTATAGTTCTTTATTGTTTTTTTTTACTCAACTATAGTCCTTTTATTATTACGGATTTAGCACATTGTGTATCATCACCCTTTTCTTTTATTCAATATATATCACGTTATTTTTTGGTTTACAATGGAGCTGAGGATCGAACCTACGACCTCTAACATATTACATAAAGGAAGAAACTTACATGCATTTTTATACATTCAGTTTTTACTTTTCCTCTCACAAAGAGGTAGTTTTTTTAATTAAAAAACAGTTTTCTTTTATTTTTTTTAAAATGAAAAACACCAAAAACCAACTCTTTGTGAGTGGAACAGCAAAAACTGCATGTATAGAAATACATATAAATTTTGTCCTTACATAAACGGGTTTTTCACTAAAATGCCACACTTTGAAAGTTAAAACTCCAATTTGCCACACTTTTGACCGTTGAATAATTTCATCAACACTACCGCCACAGCCAATGGCTAAATTGTGAATTCTTGTATTCTTGACCTCACACACACATGAGAGAAAAAAAAACTCTCACAGATCAATCTATTAGGAAGAAATCAACTTCCTCTGACTGAGAACATAAGTTCTCTCAGAGATCATACAAGGAAAAATAAATTCCTTTAACTGTTGAGAAAAATAAATTCTCTAGTGAAGTTCAAAGTCACGTTGCAGGATGTGGTGACATTTGACTTCACTTTTTGTATGCATCTTCATAAACAGTTTGAGAAAAATAAATTCTCACACATATGCATACAAGATATCAGATATATATATATATATATATATTCTACTCCCCCTATATTGTTTCCCACTCCATGCATATATATATATATATATATATATATATATATATATATATATATATATATATATATATATATATATATATATATATATCTCACTCCCCCTAAATATTAGATCAGATACTTTAGGTGTATAAACAAACACACATAGATATACTACTCCTATTTGCCTTATCAGAGTAATATTAGTCTTCATGTGGTTTCATAAGTGATCAGAGCTGCTTTTCATATGTCATTTTCATGGACAAATTATCTATGCTCCTACAGGTGGCATCAGATGTGCAACACATTGTGCCCACCATTCATATTAGACCAAAAGAGCTAGGATGTTACTCCCCCTTTTTAGCCATAAAATTTTGACAAATAAAGTCAAATATCCTGCATAGTTAGAATTAACCAGATAATAGCAGTAGATAACAGAGTGCATATTCAAGACAACTTAGCACATATAGTGAATCAAATCCAGGGCGTAGCCCACAAAAATATATATAAAAGGTTTGTAAAAAATCCATGGAGAGTCTTCAAAAGCCTTCACTGTCAGTTTCCACCACTGCATCAGTGTCATACTCCTCTTCCTGATCAGTGTCTTCATTATTGCCAGCATTCACATCAGCTTCAATCTTCTCCTCAGCTTGACTTTCCTCAAGTTCTAGTGCCTCAATGATAGCATCTAGCTTGGACCTACTCTCCTTTAGTTGGGCAATCATCTGCTTCCTAGCCATCTTCCCTGTCACAACAGTACTGGATGTGCCAACATCGGCTACCACATTCAACCCCTCCAGCATCTTTGCACTAATGATGAGAGGAGAGATCCTCTTGCAGGCAATGTCATCTCTAATGACCTCAGGGTGTTGGTTCAGGATTATACCACATATTAAACTAGGAAAAGGGATAGGCCACTTGGCAGCAAAGGTCTTGGCTTCCTTCATAATTCTTTCAAAAATATAGGTTCCAAAATCATATGATAATTTATTACCAATGATATAAATAAATCTAGCCAATCCTGTAGCCACATCTGAAGTGTGGGAAGTGGGTGCCCAATTTGCGGCTCCAATTCTGTTAAGAATGGCATACATTGGTGTTAACTTTGTTGCGGACAGCTTCCCTTTCCTAGGCCAGACCTTCACTTGATTACAAGCGATTGTCTTGCACACTTCATTGTTAGACACCTCCAGCTCTGGTTAAGGGTCTTCACTTCTGCCAAGGTATTTGTTGATCACAGTGGTGGAGAAATTCACACACTTGCCTCGGACATAAACCTTCAAATATTTCTTGCTCATTGGATCATCACAATCTTCAGGAATATTTGCTAGGAATTCCTTAACCATCTTCTCAAAACAGTCTCCCAATTCAGTCACAGTCCTCCTTAGTCCAGCCTTCTTAATCAGGTTCATCACATCCCTGTTCTTCAGGCATCCTTGCTACGCTCTCTCTCAAGACCTAGTCTTCTCTTGTAGACATAAGGCCATCTTTGCACACCAAAAACAGAGTGGAAAGATATGTTGTCCATGGGTGATTCACCAACATTCTGAGGAATCTTCTTACCTTTGAACGTCTTACTCTCAGATGCTACAAGGGTAAGCGCACTCTGACTCACTTTAGGACTTGTCTCTTCTTCTGAGTCACCAATGTCAGTGACATTGGGGGAGCCTTTCTTTTGAGAGTAGGCTTCTTTGGAGGTGTACTCTTGGGCCTGGTTGGACCATACCTTGCTGGTTTCTTCACAGTCTTCTTCACCGGAGTGTTTTATTTGCTTGGTGTGCTTGTAATCACCACAGCTCTTGCACTCCTTGTCCTCCTGGCCACGCTCTGAGGAGCATTCTTCTCGGATGGTGGATTTGAAGGAAATCGTAATCGTATTATCAAAGATAAAACGCAGCGGATTTTAAAATTTCGATTTTCCTTCAATGGATCCATGTGAACGTTCATGATCAGGGATAGATTGTTACCTTTGAAGAACCGTTCTTTGCTTTCTTTCTAATCACGAGCACTGCACTTTAAATCACGAGCACAACAATTTGAAGAACACGAGCACCGCAACTTTAAGATCACGAACGCAGCAACTTAAGGAACCGTTCCTTGACTTTCGATCACGAGCACCGCAATTGCAGCACCTCCACTTAGTCCACACGAACAGGAACCTCCAACCACCAGTGGTAGCTGTTCTTGGATGAAGGTTGAGGGAACTTGTGCGGTTTAGGGAAATTCAGAATTTCTCAAGTACTTGGAGAAATTCAGAACTTCTCAAGTACGAATTAGGGTTTCCCCAAAAGTGTGAAAACTGAACTTCATAAGGCTCTATTTATAGAGTTTCTTATGTGGTCTTTAGTTCATACGAATTTGGACTTCTCAAGCCCAATATTCGTTTCTCACTAATTGCACCCCCCCGCAATAAGTCTCACTTATTTTTCCCATATTAACTGTCCTTATGTGTGTGACCCTGTAGGTTCTTATGACGTTGGTAATGATATTAATCTTAATATTATAAACAGTGAGCGGTATCTAGCAACACATCACTCTTACCCAAGTCACAAGAATGTCATGCGATCTGACTAACCTTTTCTGTGATAAATATCTTGTGCATAATTACCCTTTTGTCCTCATGTCAATATTGAACACAAGGCATAGTATGTCATCCTTGTCTAGTTCAATATTGGGTCCATAGACATATCTCCCGTTATGTAGGAGGGACAAATTCCATCTAGGTCACTCATGTCCCTCAGCATGATTCGTGGGATACCCATCAACCAACTTTATAGTTATCCAGTTACGGATAACGTTTGAATGGAAACAAGGTATTACACTCCTACATCTAAGGTACACAGTGGTTTCAGGTCGAAGGGTGGAATACACCTTTTATCACTATGAGAATAACTTATGACATTTCATAATATTCTATGTAGTATTCTCATGGTGGGTCAGTCCAATATAAAGTTACCCTTAACATTTATATCTATGTGAAGACTTGATAACTCATTATCTATGATCAGTGAGACGTGATCATCAGTCTACCAACATAATAGTCTCTATGCTTTAATGTTATCCCATTTCACAATAAAGCTTGACTATGGATATGTTTAAGAATAGTGTTCTTATATTTAATGGATTCTCACGTTTAAGTCATACCTAACATTGCATTAACGAATTAATTATTCTAGGGACTTTATTATTTTAACATATAAACATAATAAAGAAAAAGCCTTTTATTTGATAAGTAAATTATTCAATACATTAATTGGCCTCGAGGGCTTACACCAACAGGATTTGCCTCATAGGTTTCCACATCCACAAGGTCAGGTTGATCAACCACTTCCTTGTCTTCAGCGTCTTCACTTTCCTTGGGCTCTTCACTCTTTTCTGACTGAGTGTCACCCTTGGAGTCTTCATCAACAGTCACTTGCTTATCACCAGACACAGTAGTGTTTTCTGGTGTATCTGGAACAGTGTCATGTACCTGTTCTTCTTCCGGAACCAATGTGCCAACATTCGGTTCCACCTCTGACCCAGTTGCTTGCTTGTTCAGATCCTCAAGCACTTGGTCTACAATCTTCTCAGGATCAACATTCTCACTCACTTTTGGTGAGTCTTCAGAGTCCTTAGGGTTTGACTCTTTGTTGACTTGGTCAGACCTTCTTCCTCATGGGTTGACCTTTCAGATTCTTCTTCTACCTGCATAGTCTCATCAACTTCTATTTTCTCCGAAGTTTCAACATCAGGCCTTGCATGTTCGTCTTCAAGTGGATCAATGTACAAACTGGTCATTGTATGAACAGTTCTTGATCCAGAGATCTTCAATTTCGATTTTTTCTTCTCTTTCTTTGATGATCTCTTCTTCTTCTTGGATTTCCTCACCTTCTCTTTCGATGGATGAACAGTGTTGAGTGGTTGATTCTCAACTTCCATCATGATGGAGCTTTGCTCGTTTGTATCGGTCTGTATGTTAGGGTTTTTCGATACAGAAGGTGAATTGGATGCTTGGCTTTTGCTTGGTGTAGCTTCAGTAGAGTTGGTCATGGTGATGATGTTGGTATGAAGGTTTCGGGTTGGAGAGATGAAGTGGGTGCGAAAGGGTTTTGCGAAGATGAGAGGTTTCTGGAAAAGTTTGATGGATGGGAGATGATGGGTATTTATAGGCGAAGGTTGTTGACAGGTTTTGGTAGGTGGCGTGTTTTGGGTAGTGGAGGTAATGATGGTGGGTTTGAATTTGCGTGCAACAATAAATTGAGGGAAAGTGGATTTGTTGCACACATCACCAACTGTAATTGCTACAGGTCTTCACAAAGGCAAATTCCAAGTTTTCCCCTAAGCCTTTCAAATTGTGTTGCATCAAATGCCTTGGTAAATATATCTGCAATTTGACCTTCAGTAGTCACATGTTCCAAGGTCACAATATTTTCTTCCACCAAATCCCTAATGAAGTGATGCCTTATATCAATGTGCTTTGTCCTACTATGCTGAATAGGATTTTTGGAGATATTTATAGCACTCAAGTTATCGCAGTACAATGTTATGACATCTTGCCCTACATTGTACTCACTCAGCATCTGCTTCATCCATAGAATTTGGGAGCAACTACTTCCAGCTGCAATATACTCTGCCTCAGCCGTAGATAGTGATACACTATTTTGTTTCTTACTGAACCAGGAGATTAAGTTATTCCCCAAAAAGAAACGTCCACCTGAGGTACTCTTCTTATCATCTGCACTTCCTGCCCAATCTGCATCATAGTACCCAACCAACTTTGAGTCTTCACCATGGGAGTACATGATGTCATAGTTGCATGGTCCACTCACATACTTGAGAATTCTCTTGACTTGTGAGAGGTGGCTCATCTTTGGTGCAGCTTGATATCTAGCACACACTCCAACTAAAGGCAATGTTGGGCCTACTAGCAATGAGATATAGAAGGCTTCGTATCATGTTTCTATACTGACTTTGATCTACATCAACACCTTTCTCATCTTTAGTTAGTTTCAAGTGTGTTGCTGCAGGAGTCCTTTTGTGACTAGCATTCTCCATTCCAAACTTCTTTACAATATTCTTGGCATATTTGCTTTGAGAGACGAATATGGTGTCTTCCATTTGCTTAGGTTGGAGCCCAAGGAAGTAGGTCAGCTCTCCTACTAAGCTTATCTCAAATTCAGACTGCATCTGATGGACAAAATGTCTAACCATTGGGTCTGACATTCCACCAAAGACAGTATCGTCCACATAAATTTGTGCAATCATGAGCTTTCCTTTCTCTTCTTTGACAAACAAGGTTTTCTTTGTCTCTCCTTTCTTGTAGCCATTCTTTACTAGGTATGTTGTCAACCTTTCATATCATGCTCTTGGAGCTTTCTTTAGGCCATAAAGCGCTTTGTGTAGTTTTTATACATGATATGATAGATGGGGATCTACAAACCCTTTAGGCTGCTCCACATATACTTCTTCCTTAAGGTACCCATTGAGGAAGGCACTCTTTACATCCATCTGGAACAATTTGAACCTCAAAATACAAGCAACTCCTAATAGTAACCTTATGGACTCAAGACGTGCTACTGGAGCAAATGTTTCATCAAAGTATACTCCTTCAATGTGAGTATAACCGTGAGCAACTAGTCTTGCTTTGTTTCTGGTGATAGTTCCCTTCTCATCAGACTTGTTCTTGTAAACCCACTTAGTGCCAATGATATTTACACCTTTGGGTCTAGGAACTAAGTCTCATACTTCATTCCTCTTGAACTCATTCAGCTCCTCTTGCATTACATTGATCCAAAATTCATCTGTGAGATCTTCTTTAACATTCTTTGGTTCAATTTTGGATACAAAACATGAGTTGGCCACTAGCTCATTAGATCTCCTTGTAGTGATGCCTTGATATGGATTTCCAATGATGAGTTCTTTAGGATGATTCTTCTGAACTCCGATAGATGGACCTTTCTTGGATGGTTGACCTTCAGTTTCTAAGTCAGTTCCTTCTTGAGTCTCTTGATCTTCAGTGCTGTCGATCAGGGGACCTGATGTGTCAACGTTTGGGATGGCATCTGGTACCTTTACTTCAGGAGAGTCATCAATAACAACATTTATGAATTCCATCATGGTCCTAGTTCTGTTGTTAAAGACTCTATATGCCTTGCTGTTTGTTGAGTAGCCAAGAAAGATACTTTCATCACTCTTGGGGTCCATCTTTCTCCTTTGTTCTCTATCAACTAGTATGTAGCATTTACTTCCAAAGACATGAAAGTATTTGACTGTTGGCTTTCTTCCTTTCTAGAGTTCATAGAGAGTGGTAGTGGTACCTTTTCTGAGTGTGACACGATTGTGAACATAACATGCAGTGTTCATGGTGTTGGAACAAAATGTGTGTTAGTACACACCCTTAAGTTTTGATGATAACAAAGTATTAAATGGACAATTGATGTTACTAATGTTTAAATTAAGTGTGCAGGAGAATCCAACGTTATATCAAGAGCACACTTGATTTAGACTCTGATGAAACCTATGGAAGTCTGAATCTTTACACTCTGAAAGAGTTCAGAAGCTACAACGTGGTCAGAAGCTAAACAAAGTTCAGAAGCTCAAAGAGGATCTGAATGTCTGCAAGAGTCAGAAGCTTAGAGAAGTTCAGAAGCTCAAAGATGTTCAGATGCCTACAAGAGCTCAGAAGCTATCTGCTAGTCATGAGTTATTCAGAAGATGAAGACGTTCAGAAGCTGGAATACGAAGGACTATCAGAGGCCATTTATTCAAGACCAATCAGACTCCAAGTTATCAAAGGTTCATCAGAAGCAAAGGAATTCCAAATCATCAGAAGGGCTACATCAACTACTCTTATCAAGCCTGATGATTTGTTCTAAGGACAACTAATTACAACGGTCACAAAGGATGTGATCCTACTCTCTCTAGGAGCTAGTTGTACCTTATTACTGTACTTTGGACAAACAATAAAGGTGAAGCTTCACTGCAAAGGAAGATGTGGCTTTACTCAACGGATATTCAAAGACTACAGCTGTCCATTTTACAACGGGAATTTCTCCAACGTCTCAATATCTTTCTCAACTCATATAAATATGCAAAAGAAAGAATTGATGACTAACGAACTTCATTAGAAAATATCTCTCAGAATAAAGTGAGGATCTGATTTGTAATAGAAAACATCTCTCAAATGAAGTGAGAATAGAAACTAGCTTAAGCCTCTGAAGTTATTATGATTGTAATAAGTTTAAGCTTAGAAGTTAGTATTACTCCTGCGTGAGTAATTGAAAGTCTTCTGCTTAGTGTAGAAGCAAGTAAGTCTCAATCTTAGTGATTAGAGCAAGGAAGTCTTCTGCTTAGTGTAGAAGCAAGGAAGTCTCTTGTCTTGTGTGACTTGAGCAAGGAAGTCTCATGCTTGTGTGCTTGAGCAAGGAAGTCTCTGATCTTGTGTGATTAGAGCAAGGAAGTCTCTCTATCTTGTGTGACTTAGAGCAGGAAGTCTTAAGTCTTGTGTGACTTGAGCAAGGAAGTCTCATGCTTGTGTGCTTGAGCATCTGATTGTAATCTTAGTGATTATAGTGAACTCCCTTGGAAGCAAGGGGACTGGAGTACTCTCAATTTGTGAGGGGAACCGGTATAAATTGTTGTGTGTCTTTCTCTCTCTCACTCTCTCATTTACTCCTTCATCATTCACTTAGCCTTAAGTTAATTGTGTGAACATTTCCGCTGTGCTTAAAGACTGATAGATTTAATTATCTAGAAAATCTTTTAAATATCTAAAACACAATTCAACCCCCCCTTCTTGTGTTTTCTCCACGCACCTTCACATGGCTTCTGCCCAGAGGTTTTGAGGGAGATCCTTGGCATGTAAAATCACACGAGCTGATTCTTGTAAGGTTCTATTCTTCCTTTCTACCACACCATTTTGTTGAGGTGTGATTGGTACTGAGAATTCATGACTTATTCCTTCAGAGGAATAGAAATCAGAGAACTTGGAATTTTCAAACTCTTTTCCATGATCACTTCTGATTTTGACAATTCCAAATCCCTTTTCTCTATGCATCTTTAGGCACAACTCTTTGAACACTTCAAATGTATCTGATTTCTCTCTAATGAAGTTTATCCAAGTGTACCTAGAGAAATCATCCACTACCACAAAGGCATACCTCTTGCCTCCAAGGCTTTGAACTTGCATTGGTCCCATCAAGTCCATATGGAGTAGTTCAAGTATTTTGGTTGTGGTCTGATGTTCCAACCTTGGGTGCGATATTTTGGTCTGCTTCCCTACTTGACACTCTCCACATATGCTTCCTTCTTCAATATTGGGCTTGGGTATTCCTCTTATGGCATCTTCAGCTATAATCCTCATCATTCCTTTGAGGTGCAAATGCCCAAGCTTTTGGTGCCACAGCCTTAATTCATCCTCCTTGGTGAGTAAATTAGTGATGGATGAGTGTGCTCTCCTGAGGAATCCATAGGTAGCAGTTATCCTTGGATCTTGCTCCCTTCATGATCACTATATTTTTGTCATTAGTGATCAAGCATTCACTCTTGGTGAAGTTCACCTTCAGCCCTTGGTCACATAACTGACGTATGCTTATCAGGTTAGCAGTCAGTCCTTTCACCAATAGTACATCATTGATCTTTGGTAATCCTTTGTTGATAAGATTTCCAATCCCCTTGATTTCTCCTTTCGCTCCATCTCCAAAGGTCACAAAGCTGGTGGTGTATGGATTTATTTCATTGAGATATTTCTTTTCATCAGTCATATGTCTAGAACATCCACTATCAAAGTACCAATCTTCTTTTGAAGAGACTTTGAAGGATGTGTGAGCAATAAGGGCTTTGACTTCAACATTGGATTTGGTCTTCCAAAACTTCTTGTTGTCGGCCTTTTTCGAAATTGGACTGACTTGTCTCCATTTGTATGGATACCCATGAAGCTTATAGCATTGAGATTTTATGTGTCCATACTTTCCACAGTAGTAGCATCTCCATGATTCATACCTTGGAGCTCGCTGATGTGGTCCATTATGTTGGCACTTCATGGACCTTCTTTGGTGGGGTGCTGAATGTGGAAATATTTGATCCTGCTTTCTAGTTCCAAACCAAAGGTTGGCTGGAACAAACTTCTTGGCAGGTCCAGAGGGTTGTTTCTTTGTAGGATGATAGCCCAATCCTTTGCCTTGCTTGTTCCTTTAATTTGCTTCCAGAATCCCATCTAACTTGTCGGTGCCATTGTTTAGCAATTTGAGTTGTTTGTCCACGCTTTCAAATTGGGACTTTAGCATGCTTGCTTCACTCTCAAGATTAGCTATGGTAGACAAGTGTACCTGTTTTTCTTTTTCAAGTGTGGCAATGGTCTTCCTTTGCTCCTCATTGGTTTTGCAAAGTTCTCCACTTTTGATGCACAACTCCTTGTAGGTTGCAGCAAGTTTATTGTAGGAAACATCATCATCAGAATCTGAATCAGACACGCATCTTCCAGTCATGGCATTCACATTGCCATGTCTGCTGATGTCGGGCTGGATGTGCTTCACATTGGCCCTTGGCTTTGTCCTCCTTAGTATTTTGTTGAATTGTTTTCCAAGAAATACTAAGGCCTCTGAGATGTTTTCATCAGCTTCTTTGTCACTCTCTGACTCTTCAACAACATTGGAAACAAAGGCAATTCTCTTGTTTTTCTTCTCAGTTCTGTCCTTCATAGAGAGTTCAAAGGTTTGAAGGGAACCTACTAGTTCATCCAGCTTCATGCTTCCTATTTCTCTGAATTCTTAAATGGTAGTGACTTTCATGTCAAACCTGGGTGGCAAGGATCTGTGGAGTTTCCTTACCAATTTTTCTTCAGGTATTTTCTCACCTAAAGAATCAAAGGTGTTTGCATAGTCAAGTATGCTCATGTGAAAGTCATGCACCGTTTCTTCTTCTTTCATCTCCAGACCTTCAAACTGGGTGGTTAGAATTTGGAGTCTAGACATCTTCACTTTGCTTGTTCCTTCATGGGCTGTTATGAGGATTTCCTAAGCTTCTTTGGCTATTTTGCATTGTTTCAACATGTTTGTTGGCGCCTGTATGTTCAGAATTCACATCATTAATTACGCGTTATTTCTAAATAAGGAATTCACGCCTCTCTATCTATATAAGGCATCCACGCCTTTTTACTTGTACTCCAAGATGCGCATTTGTGTAGAGAATCAGCGTTGAGATATTTTCCTAAAGATGCTCTAACATTTTAGGAAACTTGAGATTTGATTTTGATTCTTGGAAATTATATGTTCTAAGCCCAAGATGGTATTCAGCCCATTGTTGCTTGGAGTATTTAAAGGAGGATGAAAAACCTAGCATTCTGTCAAAGCCGTCATTGAAGAATAGCATTCTAGGGTTTTGAGTCTTGTGTTATTTTGTGAGCCTTTCTTATATCTCATTGATGCAAGTTTAGGACTGTGTGTTTATTAAGTTGTAATTGTGTTAGTTACTCCTAAGCTTCTAAGTACGGAGGTAACTTGTGTGTCTTGAAGTGTGTCTTCACAAACCTTGTTGTTTTTATTGTAATCGTTGTTGAGTGATAGTTGGAGGTGAGATGGGATCTCATATCTAGGAGTTCCTAGGTAGAAGTTGCACAAGTAGGTGTCTAGGATATAAGTCGTAAATGGGGTGTTTACTGAGGGCTTAAATCTAGAACTACATTAGTGGATTTCCTTCTTGGATTGGTATCCCCCAGAGTAGGTTCGTTTATGCCGAACTGGGTTAACAAATCATTTGTGTTCTTTATTGCTTTTATGTTTGTTGCTGTTTAATTATTGTCATTATAGTTCAGTACGACGTTGGAACATTGGTTACAACATTTACTCCGTATTGGTGTTGGAACACCGTATTCAACATTAGTTCCTGGATGTGCCAGATTTCAATTGGCATCAGAGCAGGCACCCTGTTCTGGATTGGGTGAGATTTAGGGAAAATACATCTAGTAAAAATGGAAAAGGAAGGAGGGTTCGTGAACGGACCACCTCTGTTGGATGGAACCAATTTTGACTATTGGAAGCAAGGTTGTCAGAACCGGACCGGTCATCAAACCGGCGAGCTTACCGGTTCACGGTTCAAATGGTTGGACCGGGGTTCAACCGGGTCGGACCGTTTTTAATTAAATATATATTTTAATTAATATATAAATAAAAATATATAAATAATGACTAAATATTCCCTAGTTTCACACATTAAAAAAATGTCATAAAGTCAATATAAATTATAAATAAAATTTCTAATTCAAACCAAGTTAGAAATTATATTATAAACTAAGTTCGAAAATAATACCATAAGATCAATTGGCAACATACTATCGAGTGCCAAGTTAAATGCAAGCAACATAATGCCAAAATAGTGCAATAACTAACATCCATTGCCTAGTGCAAAGTTTAATGCAACATAGTGTCAAAATAGTGCAATAACTAACATCCATTGCCTAGTGCAAAGTTACATAGTTCCAAAATAATGCCATAATATCCATTGCCAACATAATAAAGTTAGAAACTAAACGGTGACAAGTTCTTAATAATCTAAAAAAACTATTAATAATTATAGTCATCAAAGTTTGTTTCTCCAAAATCAAAGATTTGGAATGCCAACATCTTCACCATTTGAACCATCATTGTCCTCTTCAACTAGAAAATCCGAAGTGTCAAATTCATCATCACCTTATTAGAATAAGAAATAGTAAAACTAGTAAGTTTGATTATTTCAACTTTCAAGTAAAGTAAACATAATACATATTCGATATAACTAAACTAGTAAGTTTGAATTATTTCAACTTTCATCACCTTGATTTTTTCTCAATGAGTTCTCAACAATTGGAATTGCATCATCCTGATAAAGGAGATTCTCAATCTCATCAATATCAAGTTCAGGAGGTGCTTCTTCATTTACCCAAAAATCTATGTCATCAATAGATTCATAATCAACGGGATCATAATAAATCTTGCTAGGTTTCCCCTACAATAAAACATAGCTTTAAATTGAGAGACTATTATGATATATAATAAGCAAAAATATTTGTGACTTGACATAAATTAAAATTATACCTATTTCGCAAACGCAAATTATAAGCAACATAGACAAGATCATTAAGTCTTTGATGTTCTAGCCTATTTCTTCTCTTTGTATGGATACGTTAAAAAACGCTCCAATTTCTCTCACACCCATATGAAGAAGTTTGACCAAGAATATGAATTGCCAATTTTCGCAAAGTTGGAGCACTACCTCCATACACTTTCCACCATTCAGCTACAAAAGAAAAAAATACAAATTATATGTCAAGAAATGTGCATAAACATAACTATTTAAATATAAAACAATAAGGCTATGATTTAGTGTTCACCAGGTTGTATATTGGCCGCCACAACAACACTTGAGTTACCAAAAGTCCCTTTCCGATCGCGATACATTTGCATCTCTTGAAAGGCTTTGGATGCGTCGGGACAAAGAGATTTTACTTCAAATAATTTAATAAGTGCTTTTGTAACCCTACTTTTTTCATTGAAGTCATTACTATATTGGAATGTAGGATTAAAAAAGTAAGCTGCTGCATGGAGATCACGTTTCAAGTGTTTATCCCATCTAGCCTTGAGGATATCAGTGTATGGTGTATAGGTTGTCTTCTTATTCCTAATCATACACTTTATTGCATTCTTTGCCCTTTGCATACCATCATAAACATAACCCATGGAAGGTTGTTCATCCCCATCTACAATTCTTAGTAGTTTGATGATAGGACCCGTAATTTTTGCAATCATATAACAATTATTCCAAAAAGTACAGTCTAAAATAATGGCACTTACTATTTTTCCTGCGACAGACTTTGCTAACTTATGGGAAGTAAAATGTCTATCCACCATCAATGCTTGTAAATCACTCTTACGATCATACAAGCTTTTTAGTGTAATAAAAGTTGTTGCAAATCTAGTTAATCCTGAACGCACAATTTCTCTCTAACCTTCTCTCTTCCTCAACCAAGTTAAGAATACAATGTGATTATACACAAAGACAGTTACCTTAGAAGCTTTTGAGGCAAGCTCTGAAACATGAGGCATGCTAGATATATCCTTCAACAGTAGATTCAAACAATGAGCAGCACAAGGAGACCAAAAAATAGAATCATATTTTTCATGAATTTTTCTCCCAACAGCTACATAATTGGCCGCATTGTCCGTAACTACGTGAACAACATTTTCTGATCCAACCCAATCAATAACTTCGGAAAACAAATTACACAACATTTGAGCATCTTTCACAACACCTTATGCATCAACAGATTTCACAAATACGATACCTTGAGTTGAATAAACTAGAAAGTTTATTAAAGTTCTTTGTTTTTTATCACTCCACCCATCAACCATTATAGTATAACCATCCTTAGCCCACTTAGATCGATAGCTTTCAACAAGTAGTGAACATTCCCTCTTGCAATCTCCCAAAAAATTAACCCTTATGTCATGATAAGTTGGAACTTTGAATCTGAGTCCAATGGAAGCAATTGCATCAGCAGCTTCTTGACAATATGGTGATTTGATTGCATTGAATGAAATGTTAGAATAAAAAAACCATCTAGCAATTGCCATCTTAGCTTTGTGTACTACTTCCTTGCTAGAAAATGCACTTTTAAGAGTTGTTTGGGAGCTAGGAGTTGACCTTGGAGCAAAATAAGAAGAGGTAGAGCTACTTGCTTTTCGTTTTCCTTTGTTAGAAGAAACCACTTGGCGTGGTGGAAGTGGAGCTACTTGCTCATGAGGTTGACTTTGACTTTGATCACCATATGCATCATCAAGCTCATTGTCTTTCTTTTTCTTATTAGCATGTAATAGTTGATCCATTTGATGACAAACATCATCAGGAACATACGCACAACCTCTTACATTACCCTTTGACTTTGCAAGATGTTCCTTCATTCTGTGTATACCGCCTCCTTTCCAACTTTCCTTACAATAGATACAAGTTAACACTTGTGTACCTCCTTCAATTCTTAAAGTAACATGTTGCCATGTAGGATCTATTTTCCACGAGTTTTAAGAGATGATTCTTGTGTTTCTGGTTGTCTAACACTAGTAGCCGTAGGAGGGTTCTCATTTGTTGTTTCCTATAAAATAACCAATTTTTTTAATCAGATAAGTATAAAAAAGATATAGAAAATAACAACTTTTGCACTCTATTAGATAATTAACAAAAATATATAGAAAAGAACAATTTTTGCACTCTATGTTTCTATCAGATAAGTAACAAAAAGTCCTATAACAACAGTTAGAAATAGAATAGTCCCATAAACAGTTCATGATCACAACAGTTTGAATAGAGTCCTATAATGTTTAATTATTGGTGGATTGATCAAGTTTCAGTATCAAAAACAACTATCAACATTAACCCTAGAAGTAAATTAAAAAAAAATAACAAATAATAACAATAAAGATCATAACAAGAACAACAACAAAGATCATGACAATAATATAAGGAAAAAAATCAGAACATAATCTTTCAAAAGATTCAAAAAAATAAAATAAATAAAAGTATAAAACACTCACTTGAGGAATATAAGACATTGATGGACTTGGGAGAAGAAAATGGATGCAGTGGAGGAAAAGGGATGATCGCCGGGGAAGGGTTGATAGCAAGTTCAAAGAAGGAGGAGGAGAGAAAACAGTCGTACGTGAGTTTTTTTAGACTGAAGAAAACCTTTCCAATTCTTTCTTTCCAAGTTTCAATCTTTTTTTTTATTTAACAAATATCTCAAACGACGTCGTTTGGTGCAACTGTGTTTTTTAAAAAAAAAAAATTAAAACGACGTCGTTTGGACATAATGTAAAAAAAAAAGTGGAACCGCCGAATCGCTTGAGCCGGCCGGTTCACCGGTTTTTACCGGTTCCGCGCCGATTCAACCGGTTTTCTCCCGGTTCTTGTTCTGGCCGTTTTTTAGGCCTAACCGGACCGTTAAGACCACCGGTTCCCGGTCCGACCGGTCCGGTCCGGTTCTGACAACATTGATTGGAAGTCTCGCATGGAGGCCTTCTTAAAGTCTATTGACAACAAAACATGGAAAGTGATTCTGACGGGATGGGAACCACCTGTTAAAGTGGACAAAGATGGCAATAAGACTGAAGAACTGAAGCCTGAAGGAGAATGGTCCAAGGAAGAAGATGAGCTGACTCTTGGAAACTCAAAGGCGTTAAATGCACTATTTAATGGTGTCGACAAAAACATGTTTAGATTAATTAAACGTTGCTAAAGTTGCTTGGGAAATCTTGATCACAACTCAGGAAGGGACATCAAAGGTAAAAACCTCTAGACTTCAAATGCTCACCACTAAATTCAAAGAACTCAGAATGAAAGAAGATGAAAATGTGCATGAGTTTCACATGACCATATTAGCTTATGCCAATACATTTGATGCCCTAGGTGAGAAGCTCTCTGAGGAGAAAATGGTGAGGGAAATGCTGAGATCCTTGCCAAAGAAGTTTGACATGAAAGTCACATGTATTGAAGAGTTCAGGGAACTATCCACCATTAAACTTGATGACTTGGTAGGCTCTCTTCAAACATATGAAATGTCAGCAAACGAGCGTGCTGGAAATATTGGAAACATGAGCAAGAGCATAGCCTTTGTGTCAAATACCAATAATGAAGATCTTCAGGGTGACTTAGACACTGATGAAAGAATCACATATGCGATTGTTCTCTTGGGAAGACAATTCAACAAGGTGCTGAAGCAAATGGACAGAAGACATGAGTCAGATGTTCCAAACATCGTGTTCGACATCACCAAACAAGCCAACAAAAATAGAAGGACCAGAACCAATGATAAAGCAGGTTAATCCAAGGGAGTCCAGTGCCATGAATGCGAAGGATATGGTCATATCATGACTGAATGTGCCACATATCTCAAAAGACAGGAGAAGAACTTGGGCGCTACTTGGTCTGAGGAGGAAGAATATGAAGAAGAAGTAGAAAATGAATTTGCTAAGCATGTTACTACTTTAACGGGTGTGTGTGTGTCAGATTCTGAGTCATGTGATGATGAAGTCACCTATGATGAACTAGCTTCTACCTACAGGGAACTGTGCACCAGAAGTGAAGAGGTCTATCAACAACTTGGAGCAGAAAGGAAAGTCATTATTCAATTGAGAACTGGAAGAAACTGCCATCTTGCAAAAATTGGAGTACCAAATACTGAGGTATCTAAATTAAACTCTCACCTAGAGCATTTAAAGAAACAAGTTGTAATGATGCACCATAGTACACATGCCTTAGATGAGATTCTAGAAAAACGGGTTCCTGGTAAACCACCAGGCATTGGTTTTGACTATGAAAATCTCAACAAGAAGCAGATGTATGATCCAGATTTGAAGTTTATGACATCTGAAGGGAATCAGTATCCTACAGTGCCAAGACAGATATTCCAACATCCAAAGAAACGTCAGAATACTCAGACCAATAGATCACGCTCTTGGATATGCCATCACTGTGGTAAGAAGGGACATATCAGACCTTTCTGTTACAAACTCTATGGGTACGCAAACACTTTAGGGAGTTCCCTCCTGAACCTCCCATTATGAAGACCAGCAGTGAATGGAAACCTAAAGGAGAAAGTGTAGCTCTCATTGCTCATACTTCGTTTAGAGATTCATCAAGAGAAGATTGGTACTTTGATAATGGATGTTCTCGACACATGACATGAATCGGTAGGTTTCTGGAAAATGTGAAACCATATGCCACACGCTTTGTTACTTTTGGTGATGGAACCAAAGGTGAAATCATGGGGACTGGAAGGTTAGTCAACCATGAATTACCAAAACTGGATAATGTGTTATTAGTCAAAGGGTTAACATCCAACTTGCTCAGTATTAGCCAGCTATGTGATCAAGGCATGAAAGTGAACTTTACTCAATCTGATTGTTTGGTTACAGATAAGGAAGGTGATGTACTGATGAAGGGAGTTAAATCAAAAAACAACTGTTACTTGTGGGTTCCTATAGAAACATCTCATTCTTCTACTTGTTTAAGAACCAAAGCTATGATAAATTCAATAAATGTGGTGAGAGGTGACTCGTCAACTAATAGAGTGACAAGTGTGGAAGATGATGTTGAAACATCTGCTCAACAACTAGAAATTACTGAATTTGAAAAAGACTTTGAGATCAACCTTGAAAGGTATAATTCTGAATCAGATAATGTTCTAACAAACAAAGGGTCATCAACCACAATTCAGAAGAATCATCTTGAGAAGGATTTTATAGGGTATTGTGATTTGGATGGAAGTGTTAATGGAAGAAAAAACATATATGGTGGATATTTCCTAGTTGACAACAATTTATTTTCATGGTTCAACAAAAAGAGTTTATAGCAATTACAGTTGTGGAAGCGTGCAAACAAATACTTTCTATTTACTATGACTAGAGTTGCACGAGAAATAAGGGAAATAATTTTCATTCCGCAAACCGCTGAAAATTTAAATTCCCTTGATACTTCAACTTACCAGGTTAATGTTCTCAGAATCCCTCTTTATTATGTGAATGCTTTCAAACCATATGAAACTGCTCTTAGTTTGCATATTGAACTAAATGTTGAAACATTTGTCAAACCTTTGTATAAGTCTATTAGTCAGGTTAATCCTATCTTTGAAAAGACCCTATAAAAGTCTAGTTTTGTTACTATTGTCGTTGATGATGTTGTTAGTGAACCACTCACTAAAGAAACCAGTTTTAAATCCACCTGTTGAAACCTCTGAGAATGAAAATGTGGAACCTAATGTCGTACTTGTGGTTGATATCCCTACAGAACCCTGTGTTTTTTCTCTGAGTCGAGTAGATTATGTCTCTGATAAGGTTATTGAACTGTCTAGTACAAATGATAGTTCTGCTGTTTTTGTTGGTGCTTCAGCTATTGAACCCCCCACCAAGCTCATTTTTCATAACCCGTCTAATACATATGGTGTTGAGCCCTCTGTTGAGAAAGTTGTTCTATATGAGCTCTCTAGAAGCCCCATTAGTCATGTCATTGAAACTGTTGTTGAGTCTACAATAATGACTCCTCATATTCCATCTGAGCCTGATGTCATACCGGATGCTGCAACATCCAAAGACCAACCAGTTGGTGTTGTTAAAATCGGCTCTAAGATTCCCCAAACTGATGTTGGTGTGATTGTGAGAGTCCTCAACTTGATGTGGTTGAAGATCAACCTTATGGTGGTTTGGAGCATTGAAGTTTTGAATATAGTGAAAGAAACTGATCCTAATGATCTTCCACTTGACCAAGCTATTGCTCAAAGTGTGGTTGAAAGAGAACTGACCCTGTTATGACTAATTGGGTGTGGATGTGCATTCTGTTGAGAAGTACTATGTGTGTCCAGATGTGTTATGGTCAACTGTGTGATGTTCAAATGTGATTTCTACTGTTGTATGTGATTGTTTTAGATCTGGTTCTGAAACCTCTAGTTTTGATGTTTCTATGTGATGATAGTATATCTATTGTTGAAGATGGTTTTGGTATATGTTCCTTGAGGTTAAAACTGGTTAATATCCATCTGTCTGTGTGTGTGTGTATATGACTCTGAGCCAGATGTTGAGAATGATATTCTGGACTTCATGTCCCCTGACAGGAAGAATGTTGGCATGATAGTATCCCTTCTGCCCCTTATACAATGTCTCTTTCATTTTGAAGACAATGTCCAGAAGTGGAAATTTGTGTTTTAACGAAGATAGTTGTTATTTTGGAACAATGTTTTCTTATGCCCTTATCACATTGTGCAAACAAGGGGGAGATGTCTGTTTTATGAGTGTTATCTATGATGTTTGATGTGGTGGATATGATATGCTTTCTCCACTGCTGATTTATATTTGATGTGGTATGTCTGCCATGGTGTTATCCTCGATTGTAATAGCTTTCCAACTTTTGATGATTTGGGTGTTGGTTTGATCTCTTGGTTGGTTAATCCACTAGGGATTAATGTCGCTGTTAAAAGTGTTCATGTGTCACATACTAAAGTTGTTAGTTATGATCTTTTGTCTTTTCCCACTAAAGTTGTTGGCTCTGCTGTTGTTTCTCTCAAAGAAATATTACCTGAGTCTGATGTTGTGCCTGATGTCTCAACATCCTTGGCCCAACCTGGTCATTATGTTGAAACCATCTAATATAACTCTCACATAGAGTATGAGGAGGAGAAGGTTTTTGGCGATGAGAATATGAATTATGTGTCTGCTGATGGCTCTGATGGTGAGGAAATGTTTGTTAGAGGACAATGTGTGGAGTTCTTTCATGTTGTGATTAACAATTTCTTGGGAAGAAGGTGAAGGAACTGATGTTAGTTGCTGTCTTATGTTTGTGCTTTTGTAGTTCTTGTGTCCTTGTGGGCTATGCCTTGGATATTTTAGGCATCATGTGTGATCCTGGTCTGTAATCTCGCGCACTTTGTGATGATGAGATTCTTCTATGTTTCTACTACGTCTCTGGTTTTTCTACTCCATGAAGGTGATGATTTTTTATTTGACTTTATTTGTCAAAACTTATGGCTGTAAGGGGGACTAAAAATCTGATGTGTTATCTTATGTTGTGCTTGATGTTTAAACATTTGATGATAAGCAGTGTAGAAGTAGTGCAGAACTTGTTTGTTGTGTGACTGGTTTTATGATTTAATCTGGTATCCACAACTCTATATGATCTGCAACATAAGGGGAGTGTATGTGATGTTTTTTGTGGAGTGTATGTTCTTTGATATGCATGAATGCATGATGTTGTGACATGTGTTGATATGCATAAATGCATGATATGATTGTGCTTATGCTTGTGACTGTGATATGTGTGATGCATTTAAGATAGGAATGTGTGCTTTGATGTAGTGGTGCTAATGATATCATAGTAAGTGCATTTGATATATGCGTGTGGTAGTTATTCAGGGAATAAGGATATTTCTTTCTGATATGCTATTGAGGGGGAGTGTGTGCTTTTACTAGGCCGATGATGCTATAATGGTGTTGTGCTAGTTTATGTGCTTGATGTATGTGATTGTTATGTTGTAGTGAGTAAGAGTAAATTTCGCTTATGTGATATGTATGTGTTCAGAGGAGTGAAGTTTTTCTGATAATATCTTGGTGATCACTCTGCTATGTATGTGTTGAGGAGGAGTGAATTTATTTTTCCTAGTGGTGTTTATGAGAACTTCGTCTCTCTATGTGGAAATTTATTTTTCCTGGTTCACTTGCGTGATGATTATTCTTTTATGGATATTTTCATTTGTGACTCTTGTCCTGGATATTTTGTGCACCTAGTGTCTTTATGGTCTCTGCTCACCTGCACTCATGATACTTACTCTGGTACCTTACTGTGTTTGAAGACCTTATTTTGTTAATTTTGTGGCTAAAAAGGGGGAGTAGCTGTTGTTGGTTATGCTGTTCTCTGTTAACATGTGGTGACTGATGTTGAAACATGTTGTGATATGTGCTATTAGGCCGTAGTGCTTGATTAGTATGTGTACTAATTGAATGTTGTTCTTGGAAACATGCTTGTGTGTTGTGCATGACTGCGGAGGAGTAAGCTTTTATATGTGCCTGAAGTTAAATTGTCAATTTTTATGCCTAAAAAGGGGGAGTAATAGAAGTGTAGTAGTGTTATGTGGAATAGTGTTATGTGGAATCTGGAATCTGTTGTTGAAACATCCTTATAGTATGTGTAGTTGTGTTATGTGATGCATGTATGTGTAGTGATGTATGATTGAGGGGGAGTAGTACAGTGCCATGTTGAGGGAAAGCAATATTTTTCAAAGATTATTTTCATATGTTGCTCTGATTCAGATGTTGAGGGGGAGCAAGTGTGCTATGGCCTATGTGTGTGATAATGATCTGTCAAATGTTGAAACATCCAATTACTGGGAATTTATTTTTCCTAAGTGACTTGAAATTATGAGAGTTTATTTCTCTCCTGTGGCTCATCCTGTGAGGCTAGTTGTGTTCATTAGTCCGCTTTTGCATGCCTCTGATATTCCTAAGTGATACTATTTTTCTTGTCTGCTATTTTCATTTGAGGAGCTCACTTGAAAATTAGCTTTGAAGATATGTTGTTTTTCCTCATGATGTGTGCTTATGTTGATTTGTGGAAACTACATCAGTTTGTATCTCTCTGGAATGGTTGAAGTAATCTCATATTGTTTTAGCCAAAAATTTGCCAATGGGGGAGATTATTGGATATTTGTGTATTGGCCTCATTTTGCTAAAACAAATATACAACAAAGATGTTGGACCAAATGTTTCAACATGTTTGTTGGCGCCTGTATGTTTATAATTCACATCATTAATTACGCGCTATTTCTATATAAGGAATTCACACCTCTCTATCTATATAAGGAATCCACGCCTTTTTACTTGTACTCCAAGATGCGCATTTGTGTAGAGAATCAACGTTGAGATATTTTCCTAAAGATGCTCTAACATTTTAGGAAACTTGAGATTTGATTTTGATTCTTGGAAATTATATGTTCTAAGCATAAGATGGTATTCAGCCCATTTTTGGTTAGAGTATTCAAAGGAGGACGAAAAACCTAGCAATCTATCAAAGCCGTCATTGAAGAATAGCATTCTAGGGTTTTGAGTTTTATGTTATTTTGTGAGCCTTTCTTGTATCTCATTGATGCAAGTTTAGGACTGTGTGTTTATTAAGTTGTAATTGTGTTAGTTACTCCTAAGCTTCTAGGTACGGAGGTAACTTGTGTGTCTTGAAGTGTGTCTAGGATATAAGTCGTAAACGGGGCGTTTACTGAGGGCTTAAATCTAGAACTACATTAGTGGATTTCCTTCCTGGATTGGTATCCCCCATAGTAGGTTCGTTTATGCCAAACTGGGTTAACAAATCATTTGTGTTCTTTATTGGTTTTATGTTTGTTGATGTTTAATTATTGTCATTATAGTTCAGTACGATGTTGGAACATTGGTTACAACATTTACTCCGTATTGGTGTTGGAACACTGTATTCAACATTAGTTCCTGGACGTGCCATATTTCAATATTGTTTGACCAAACAAATAATTCAAAAGATAATTTGTTATACAAACAATTAATATTTGTTTGTTTTATCTTTTTAAATCTCCCGCTGTAGATCATCGATCCTCTTGACCAAACAAATAATATTGATTTGTTTTTATCTTTTAACAAATAATATTTGATTTGTTTTTATCCTTTAAAAGCTCCAGTTATAGATCTTCAATCTTCAGCTAACAAACTTGTTCCTTGTTGAATAAGGAAGCGTAAGTTTGTTTCTTCAATCCTTCAAACATATCCGCGCGCTAGATCAAGATAAAGATAAGGTGCGTTATCAGGCTGTGGTTCCCAATATTACTGCATTGGAACCCACATTTGGCCTTAGGCTTATTTTACCAAAAATGAAGCCAATCTTCATAACTCAACAAGGAGAACAAATTACTATTTGAAATTTATTATTCATAGATAAATTTAAGAAAAAGGTGCAATCTTATCTATAGTTTTTCTCACTAAAAGAGGAAAAACATGCTGAGGCAAAATCCCAATTTGATGTTTTAAAGATAACAAACATCTTAATTATATTTTGAATGTAATTCTGATCTGATTGTTATCAAACAAGTGCAGCACTTTTCAGATGGAGAATACTTTGAAAAGTTCTCCAAGAAATTTCAAAGATGGTCTGAACTCAAGATGAATGGAAGAGAGATATCTACAATCTGGGAAGAGCTGGGCAACTTCTTTGAAGGTAACTCTAAAGGAGAGAAGGAAGCAAAGCTATCAAGCATCTCAGAACCTGAAGTGCAAACTGAACCTAAAGCAAAAGCAAAATCTGAAGTGGACTCAGAGTCTAAACATGTAAGTTATGACGCTCTGAATCAGGTATAATCTCAACTTCCAAAATCTGAACTTATCAAACTACTAAATGCTAGTTCACATAAGTATAAAAAGCTTAAAGTTAATTGTGAGCACTTAAGTGAACAAGCAAATCATTTTAAGTGTCTATATCAAAAGGCTTTAGAAAAGATTGAAGATCTTGAAAAAGGTAGTGCTGGTTGTAGCAAACCTTATGATAAGAATTCAATTGATTTAACAGACTTTTGCAATACACACACTTAGAGTAGTAATATTTCTTCTTTATTGTGTTCTTTGAAAAACAAAGATGTAAATGGAATTTGTTATTCAGGTGCTGACACATGTGAAGAACCAAGTTCATCAAGCATATTTGAAAATGCTTCACCCTTTGATCTCTATTCTACATTTGTACCTGATAGCACTCAAGTGGTACAAATGGAGAATAAAGGTCTTGTAACTAACAATCTAGGATCCTCCAGCAAGTGGGTACCAAAGGACAGAATTGTTTATCTGGCTGCAGGTCAAATGAGAAAATTAGACCTTCCAATCACATGGTTGCATGTGACTACAAATGGAAGAAGAGCAATTGTGCACAGAAGGCACTTTTATGATGAATCAGATGATGAATCTGAATTGGACTTCATAAGGAATAGAAGGAAATATGATCATGAAGATGAAGAATTTGAAGTATGTTTTGAGGATGACTATGATGAAGATGATGGTGATACATCATGGTGGGAAGACATCCCAGAATGTAACCTCTACAGAGATTAATCAAGGACCAGAGAAGGCTCAATGTACATATCTAATAAAGAGCATTGTCTGGAACATAATAAACTCTGTAAGTTTTTAATTACTTTCTCTATCAAAGGATTCTCATTCAGCTAAAAGATTTAATTTTCTTTAAGAGACATGTTCAGAATAAAACTACTTTGAATCTGAACCTATTTCTATGTCTTAAAAAGAAAGTTTTAATTTTTGGAATTTGAAGCATTATTGAGGTTTAAGCCTCTGAAGTGCTTCAGACTCTGAGAAGTCTTTAACTTCTGAATGAAAATGCCTCTGATAATATTAGAATTGCAAACGTTTAGTGTTGTACATCTGTACGTTTTGGCGCAAAATTATTGAACACGTATACACGATCTCATTGGATAGAAACGGTTAATGACGGTTTGAAATTCTTTTTTTTTTAATGTGTGCATTACTTTGTTTTTAAGAAAATCACATAATCACTTGCACACTTTACACATTCACGACATACACTTGCTTCTTCTAAACCACAGAGCTATTTCTTTCTTTCTCAAATTAGCAAAACCCTAAACCCCCAAATCTCAGAAATGGCAGCATCAACCTCTACTGCGTTTTCATTCCCAAATGATATTCCAGTCAACACCATCAATTGCACATAAATGTTTAGTAAAGAGAAATCGTTGGATATGAAAGATAAAACATTCAACAAAGTTATGGAACAACCTGTTGATTTTGAGAGCTTAAGGTTGAATAAGCATGATGTTGAAAGCTATTTTATTGATCAAGACGGAGGTTTCAGGTACATGAAGTTATTGAATGGACTAATCTACCCTACTCTAGTCAAAGATTTATGGATAAGAAGCAAAGTAGTGACAGTTGAAGAGTATGACAAGGAATTCAATGCTTTGAGAAACTCAAAACCAGATAATAAGGATTAGACTCCAGCTGAATTGGGTCTAAGAGGAGTCAAGGAGGATGAAATTAGGTCTTTTGTGTGTGGTTTTTAGGTGATCTTAACTCAATCAAATTTGGAAAATGTTCTACAGATTCCCAATGAAGGTTCCTACTATGCCTTCAGCCAATCTTCTGTGAAAGATTCAGAATTTCTCACAGATATGACCAAGAAATGCTATGAACAAGGGAAAAGGTGTGAGAGCAAAAAAATTGCTGACTTAAAGACAACTCAGAAGCTGTTGGCCAAGATCATGCTAGGGTCAATCTTTTCAAGAAGTGGAAGCTCTGATCAAATCTCTTGGGATCATAGACATTTTGTCTATTTTCTAAGTAGAAGAATGCAGCTCAACTGGCCAAAATACATCTTTAATCATCTATGCAAGGCTGTTTGTGCTACTCAGAAGCAAACCAAGTCAAACATTCATGTTGTGTACCAAAGGATTCTAAGTGAACTGTTTTATCAGCGTGGGGTAATAGATGTAATTAAAGCTGTTGGTCAAGAGAATCTGATTAGAGAAATTAGAGCCACTGCTATCTCAGTGAACACTCTGTCCAACATGCATTTTCTACCTGGGCAAGTGTTGATATTGTCTGAACCATTGGAACAGCTACCACACTCTGGACTCTCTTTGGTAGCAAGGTTAAAGATTAACTTACCTTCTGTCACTGGAGGTATAGTTAACCAGTACATTCAGTTGCTGGAAAACCAAGGAGAAGCATATGAGATTGAGGATGAGGAAGTGAAGAAGAAGAAGAGGAAGAGACTGGTGAAAGCTGTTGAAAAGAGTTCTACTTTAAAGGTCGAGAGCAAGGGAAGGATAAGGACCAAGGCTGGAAGCTCAAAAGGTGTGATTATAGTGGATGATGCCGAGGAGGATGATAATGAACCTTTGAGGATAAAGAGAAAGAGAATTTCTAAGGAGCTGAAGAAGAAGACTGCTGAGAGCTCTACTATTGCTGAAACAGGTAATGTATCAATTCCTAAAGATACTGTTATATTAAATCAAGATGTTCAGAACCCCCCAACCACAACCAACCCCTTAAAATCACCTTTAAATTTTCTAGAACAACATTTACAAGGTGAACTACCTCCACAACCTGAACCAACAACAAAGCCATCTAATAATGTTCAGAACTCTGAAATTATACCAGACTCTGAATAGGATCAGAATCCAAACACAAAACAAGACCAAACACATCCTGAACTAAACTTACCCTCTGAACAAGTTATACCAGAAACTGTTCAAACTCAATCTGAACCAAACATCTCACCAAAACACACAATAATAGAACAACAGATTCAACCAGAACCTGAAATTAGCACACATACTGAAGTGCTTGTATCTGGAGATCATTCTAATGACTCAGTACACACTGAAGTATTACAGTTAGATGAATCCCCAAACTCACCAAATAGATCACAAGTTGATATAATGATAAATGAACTTCACATTTCATATTTTCAACTTAATTCATTTAATCAACCCAATGAAACTCTGATCCAACAACAACAACAACAACAAATACCAACCCAACACTGTGCTGCTGCTGAGAAAACCCAAGAGGTTGGGACATCATCAGTATCAGACTGTGTTGAAGACCAGACTTTCAATCAACCACAAATCTCAACTCAACACATAATTCCCTCAACATCTGAACCACATCCTACAACCTCACCAAACTCTGAACTCTTGAGGAAATGTGACAGTATTTTCAAGAAGATACAAAACCTTCATGAGCAAAGGCAGTCCAATATATCTTCTTCAAGCTATGCTGCACAATGGGATGAATTGATTGAGGAGGTTATGAGGGAGTTGACTGTGATCAAGAAAGATGATATTGAAGAACATCACAATAATGAGAAGGGCAAAGCGACCACTATACTTGAAAGTATTCCTGAGATAGAAGTTCAGACTCTGAATGAAATAGGAAGTTCATGTCCTGAACCTAGTCCTGCTGAAGCAAATACAAATTCAAGTGTGAAGGAGAACTTAGGAGTATTGAGAAATCATCTGAAGGAACACTTCAATATAGATTTTGAAGCTGAACCAATTCTCATCAACAAAGAACAACTGAGGAATTCTGAGTATGAAGCAAAAATGGAAAGAATAGAAGCTAAGGTGGATAAGCACAATGGAATATTGAAAGAGGTCACTGCAAGTCAAGGGGGTATCTTCAAAACCATGGAAATCATTCTTAGTCTCCTATACAAAGACCTTTAGGATTTCTTTGCTTGTATTTTGTCTTTCTTGAATGTCTGTTAAGCACATTTTTAGGATAATTCTGTTTTGTATTGCTAATTACTTATATGTCAATGAATCTTTTGCACTTTAGTATTTAATTTGCTCTACTTGTTAATTGGTATATTTTATTATTCAAGTGATGTTTGATTATCCTGATATTGTCTTTCATTATTCAATTAGTTCTTAAGTTTTTATACTTTGATTGATTATTTAAAACTTGTTTTCAAAATAGAAGAAAGAATGCTAAACAATAGAGATCAGATAAGCAGCCAAACATAAAATGTTATTTCATTGAAAAACATGAGTGACTATCACATAAAATTCTAAAGAAAATCATCTGGAATCTTCAGAAGGTAGGTCTTCCAGCTTGGATGGCACCTTCTTTGAAGCATCTGACTCTTTTGAATCAGATTGTTCTTCTTCAGGAGAAGTCTCTAACCCCTCTGGGGCTTGGGCATCAGATTGATCCTCTTTAGGATGATATGTCTTCAGATACTCAAACCAATCAGAGTCCAATTCTGAATTTGTTTCATCAGACTCTGAACTGAGCTAAACCTCAGGTTTTGGCCTTGCTTTTCTTGATTTCTCTTGCTTAGTTTTTCTATCATCTTGACTAACTCTCTTTGGAACTACACTTTTCTTCCCTGAGCGTTTCATTTTCTATAAATTGAACTACTATTGCCTGAGATTATTCTGTGAGAATAAATTGAATAGGCTCTCTGCTTTTATAAGCTCATTTCAATGCCAATGTCTTAAATGCGTTCAACAAGTTCAGTTATGATGGACATAGTTGTAACCAACTTTATGACTTGACTGCATTGGTCGTTACAATTGCTTTAATTGTGTTAGACAACCTTTTTGATAATGACAAAAGGGGGAGAAAGAGTATTGGTAATTCAATTGTTGAAAAAGAGATTTCTACAGCTTTTTATAGCTTTGTATTATTTCAGGAGAAAGAGTATTGATCATATTTTTTGCAATTGTTTTGAAATATGTGATATTTTTTTAAACTCTGAAATCGTATCACATGACATCCTATGAGAACCTAATGTATACGTATCTCATCCTACTGCCAAGTATGCATCTGATGATTTCTTCATTCTTTTGAAAATTTATTATTTGAACTTTATCTATTTTCTTAAGATTATATTGTGTAAGGAGAATATATTTATTAATTGAAGTTTATTATTCATAGATAGTTTTTAAATAATGGTGCAACCTTATTCAAAAATTATTTCACTATGAAGAGAAGAAGCTATAGATATAAAATAGGGGGAGCTTACAAACCTAACCCTATAGAGTATCAGACTTAGGGGGAGCTTGCAAAACTCAGAAACCTAATGTCAATATAGCTGAATTTTGTCAACAACAATTGTATTTAATACTTATGTTTGTCATCATCAAAAAGGGGGAGATTGTTGGAACAAAATGAGTTTTATTTATAAAACACCCTAAGTTTTGATGATAACAAATTATTAAATGGACAATTGGTATTACTAATGTTTAAATTAAGTGTGCAGGACAAACTTATATTTATGAAATAGCACATTTGATTTACGCTCTGAAGAAACTTTGTTAGAGTCTGAATCATTGCACTCTAAAGGCGTTCAGAAGTTAAAAGGCGTTCAGAAGCAAAAGGCGTTCTGAAGGCAAAGACGTTCAGAAGCCTACAACGCTCAGAAGCTACATGGATCAGAAGCTACTTGGTATTGAGTCTCAGAAGCTACGTAGCCAAGTGTCATTCAGAAGACGAAGACGTTCGGAAGCAGAATTACTAAGGACTATCAGAAACCAAAGATTCAAAGACCACCAGACTCTAAGAAATCAAAGTTTATCAGAAGCCAAGAATTCCAACATTCATCAGAAGGTTATGTCACTCTACTATGAAATATACTAAGTCTGATGACTGTATAAAGGACAACATTACTGCAACGTTCAATTGGAATTTGATCTTATCATCAAGGAGCGTGTTGTACCTTTATTTCTGCATTTGGACAAGCATAAAAGAATGGAAGAAATTGTGGAGCAGAATTACTTCTTCTAGGAAGAAATTCAAAACCCACATTTCAAGCAATTGGAAATTAACAGCTGTCCTTTGCAACGGAATTCTACAACGTCTCAAATTCTCTCTCATATATATATGTCGAGTTAGAAGAATTTGATAACGAGACACACACACGCTGAACTGAAATTATCTTTCAAACTAAGTGAACAACAAAAACTATCTGAGCCTCTGAAAGTTATTTTGTGTAATAGTTTTTAAGCTTAGAAGTTTAGGATTTACTCTTGTGTGAGTAATTTGGAAAAGTCTCCTGCTGTGTGATCTGGAGCATTTTGTGATGTCTCTTGTCTTGTGTGACTTGAGCAATAGAGAAGTCTCTTGCTTGTGGGCTTGAGCACTAGGATTGTAATCTTTAGTGATTATAGTGAAATCCCTTGGTAGTGCAAGGGGACTGGAGTATTCTCGATTTGTGAGGGGAACCAGTATAAAATCTTTTGATTGTGTTATTAATTCTGCTGCTAAAAGACTCTGATAGATACTTTATCTTGAAAAGTTTTTTAAAACTCTAAAAACACTAATTCAACCCCCCCCCCCCCCCCCCCTTCTGTTGGAACAAAATGTGTTTTAGTACACACCCATGAGTTTTGATGATAACAAAGTATTAAATGGACAATTGATGTAACTAATGTTTAAATTAAGTGTCCATGAGAAACCAAACTTATATCAAGAGCACACTTGGTTTATGCTCTGAAGGAACCTTTTGGAAGTCTGAATGTTTACCCTCTGGAAGAGTTCAGAAGCTAAAACGTGGTAAGAAGCTAAATTTGTTCAGAAGCTCAAATAGGATCAGGATGTCTGCAACAGTTTAGAAGCTTAGAGAAGTTCAGAAGCTCAGAGACGTTCAGATGCCTACAAGAGTTCAGAAGCTATCTGCTAGTCAAGAGTTATTCAGAAGATGAAGACGTTCAGAAGCTGAATTACGAAGGACTATCAGAGGCCAATTATTCAGGACCAATCATACTTCAAAGACATCAAAGTTTCATCAGAAGTAAAGGGAATTCCTCTAGTCATCAGAAAGGCTACATCAACTACTCTTACCAAGCCTGATGATTTGTTTAAGGACAACTAATTGCAACGGTCATAAAGGATGTGATCATACTCTCTCTAGGAGCTAGTTGTACCATATTACTGTATTTTGGACAGACAGTAAAAGTGAAGCTTAACTGCGAAGAAGACGTGGCTTTGTTCAAAGGATATTCAAAAGCTACAGCTGTCCATTTACAACGGGAATTCTACAACGTCTCAATATCTTTCTCCAACTGATATATATACATGAAAGAAAGAATTGATGACCAAGAATCTTCATTCAATATATCTCTCAGAATCAAGTGAGAATAAAGAATTGTAATAGAAAATATCTCTCAGAATTAAGTGAGAATTAAAACTAGCTCAAGCCTCTGAAGTTATTATCTTGTAATAGTTTTAAGCTTAGAAGTTAGTATTACTCCTGCGTGAGTAATTTGGAAAAGTCTCAATCTTAGTAATTAGAGCAAAGGAAGTCTCTTAGTCTTGTGTGACTTTGAGCAAAGGAAGTCTCTTGTCTTGTGTAACTTGAGCAAGGAAGTCTCTTGTCTTGTGTGACTTGAGCAAGGAAGTCTCTTGTCTTGTGTGACTTGAGCAAGGAAGTCTCTTGTCTTGTGTGACTTGAGCAAGGAAGTCTCTTTGTCTTGTGTGACCTAGAGCAAAGAAGTCTCTTGCTTGTGTGCTTGAGCATCTGAATTGTAATCTTAGTG
The DNA here is from genome assembly GCA_951799995.1 of Trifolium subterraneum. Classification (NCBI taxonomy): domain Eukaryota; kingdom Viridiplantae; phylum Streptophyta; class Magnoliopsida; order Fabales; family Fabaceae; genus Trifolium; species Trifolium subterraneum. The sequence goes on along the minus strand of OX637466.1, from coordinate 9,929,542 downwards.
ATTATAATGAAATCCCTTGGAAGTACAAGGGGACTGGAGTACTCTCGTTTTGTGAGGGGAACCAGTAAAAATTCTTGTGTCTCTTTCTCTCTCTCACTCTCTCATTTACTCTTCCATCATTCTATTATATTCACGTTGGTTGTGTTAATCATTCCGCTGTGCTTAAAGACTCTGATAGATACAAATATCTGGAAAAAAATTTAAATATCTAAAACACAATTCAACCCCCCCTTCTTGTGTTTTCTCCACGCACCTTCAATTGGTATCAGAGCTCCGGTTCTGTTAGAAATCACTTAACAGTGAGACAGTCAAGATCCTAAGGAGAAAAACACCATGGCTCAACAATTGGATGATTGGAAGCAGAAGCTATATCAACAAGTTGCTGATCTTATCAAGGAAGTTGAAGATGGACAGAATATAAATGAAGATCTGAGCAACAATCAAAATTCTTCCACATCAGGGGATGAACAAACTTCTAATATTGAATCTACAACCACTACTATTTGCTTCACTAGTGATGATAATGAAAACATTCAGAGAGCAAAAGTAAATGGTCTGTTAGATCAATATGAGGAATTCAGAATGGAAGAAAAGGAGAGCATTGGAGAAATGAGCTTAAGACTTCAAGTCATCACAAGCAAGCTTGAAGACTTCAACAATAAACTCAGCAACAAAGAGCTTGTAAGCAAGATGCTGAGTAGTTTACCTCTGAATTGGAATGAAATTTCAAATACTATATAGGAAACTGAAGACATCAATTCAATGAGTCTTGAATCATTGATTGATTTACTCAGAGTCCATGAATTGGCTCTGAAAGAAAAAGAAGAGTTGAGAAGTGAAGAAGCAAAACCAGCAAGGAAAGGAAAGCAAGCATTGGAACATGAAGATCTTGTTGAAGAACCTGATGAAGAGTATCTTGAAAGGGTTTCAAGAAAACTTCAAATATGGTACAACTTCAAGAAGAATGGAGGAAAACTGGCTAAAGGAATGACGACCTGGGATGAGCTAGACAACTTCTCTGAAGGTGAATCTGAAAGAGCACCAGGAGCTGAAGAATCAAGTTCTGAAGATGGTTCAGACTCTGAAGATTCAAGTTCTGATGGAGAGTCAGAACCTGAGAACATAGACAACATCAAGAGAAGAATGAATCAGGTATACTCTCGTCTCTCCAAAGCAAAATTGATCAAGCATCTTGAAAAGGCTTTACTTAAATCCTTTAATAGTCAGTAGAAGTATAAAAAGCTTAAAGCAGACTATGAGAATTTAAGTAAGCAAGCAAATCACTCTGAAGATCTTGTACAAAAAGATTTTATCAAAACAAAAGATCTTGAGAAAGGTTATGCTATGTGTTGCAAACCCCTTGAGCACTCTCCTGCTTTCAAAGAGTTTTGCAACACAAATGCTGATCAAAATAAAATTGTTTCCATGCTTTGCAACATTAGAACCAACAATACTAATGGGATTGGATACTCTAGTGATAAAACACTAGAGGAACCAAGCTCATCAGCTATTGCTGGAAGCTTCTCACTCCCTAATCTTTACACTACATTTGTATCTGATAGTACTCAGATGAAACAAATGAAGGATAAAGATTTGGCAACTAACAGTCTAGGACCCTCAAGCAAGTGGGTACCAAGAGACAAAATAGTTTACTTGATTGCAGGTCAAACAAAGACTCTAGATGTTCCAATCACATGGATGCATGTGAATGTGAATGGATAGAGAGCAATTGTGCATAGAAGGCACATTTTTGAAGAGTCAGATGGAGAAGAAGATGAAATGGAGTATATAAGCAACAGGATAGAGTATGAAGAATTTGAAGGTTTTTTTGAACAAGACTATGATGATAGCAACTCTTTATGGTGGGATGATTGCCCAGACTTTGATCTTGAAAGAGATTAAACAAAATGTCATCAAAACAACAAAGCTTCAAAATCAGGTAAGTAACTCTCAACTCCTGAATGACATCTCAGAGGAATAACATTCAAGGTTAAAAATATCTTTTTAGGACAGTTGATTTATTTAAAAAAAATGTTCAGAACTAAAACCTTGAAAAACCATGTCTGAACATATATTTTAAATGTCCTGAAAGATTCGTTTTTAGACTCTGAAGTACTTTAGATTTCAGCATCTGAAGTAGTTAAGACTATGAGAACTTTTCAACCTCTGAAGGTTAAGCCTCTGAAAAGGAAATGAATTGCAAACGTTTAAGTATTTTTTACTGAAACGTTTTGGCGCTAAATGGACAACACGTACACACGTTCTGATTGGTTTGAAACAGTTAGTGATGGTTCTTTTCTTTTTGATTTATTTTTTTATGTGTGCTTTATTTTGCTTTTAAACAAAATCACTTAATCACTTGCACACGTTACACCTTCACAACCTACACTTTCATCTTCTTGACCTCAGAAAACTTTCTTTCTTCTTCAAATTAGCAAAACCCAAAACCCTAACTTCAGAAATGGCAGCATCCACATCAGCTTCAGATTCTCTGTTTGCGTTTCCTAAAAACTTCCCAATCAACACTACTGCATGCGAAGAGATGTTTTCCAAAGATTTGTCTCTCAAGATGGAGGGAAAATCTTTAAACTTGGTTATGGAACAACCAGTGGACTTTGATAGTTTGGGGAAGAATTATTTTAATGTTCTAAAGTTCTTTATTGATCATAGTGGGTGCTTTAGATACATGAATTTACTAAATGGTCCCATCTATCCTACTCTGGTAAAAGATTTCTGGATTAGAAGCAAAGTGAAGACGGTTGAAGATTATAATAAGGAGCTGGATGCAAAGAAGAAGGAGAAGTCGGAGAATAAGGACAAGACTCCTCAAGAATTAGGATTAAGGGTTGTTGAAGAGACTGAGGTGCATTCTGTTGTTTGTGGCTTTGAAGTGACTCTCACTGATTCAAACCTGGCTAAGGTGTTATCTATCCCCAATGAAGGCATCTACCACACCTATAGTCAAAGTGAGGCAAAGAACTCATAATTTCTAGTGAATATGACCAGACAGTGCTATGCTGAAGGGAAGAGCTGTGAAAGCAACAAGGTGGGTGATTTGAAGCCTACACAGAAGGTATTGGCCAGAATAGTTTTAGGATCAATATTTCCAAGGAGTGAAAGTTCTGATCAACTTTCATGGGATCATAGGCATTTTGTCTATTTTCTCACAAGGAAATTTGATTTGAATTGGGCTAAATACATCTTCAATCACCTATGCAAGGCTGTGAGTGCTACTCATAACCAATCCAAGCCAAATGTTCATGTCATCTACCCAAGAATTCTTAGTGAGATTTTGTATCAATGTGGAGTGATAGATATAATCAAAGCTGCTGGTCATAACAATCTGATTAGGGAAATCAGAGCCTCTACAATCTTTGCTCACACCCTCTCCAACATGAACTTGCTAGCAGGAAAAGAGGTGCAACCTTCTGATCCATTTGAACCTCAATCACACTCAGAAGATTCAATGGTGAAGAGATATAAGATTGACATACCTGCTGTCTCAAATGGTATTATCAATCGATACATACAACTGCTAGAAAGTCAAGGTAAAGGGCTTGAGATTGAAAAAGAAGAATTGAAGAAGAAGAGGAAGAGGCTGGTAAAAGTAAAGGTGGAAAAGAATGAAGCTACGAAGGCAGAAAGTAAAGGAAAGACCAAATCCAAGGGAGTTCAAATGTGGTCTTAATTCAAGATGAAGAAAGTGAAGATGATGATGAACCATTAAGTGTCAGACTCAAAAAGAAATGTGCTGAAGGCTCAACTAAAGACAACTCAGGTAATGTATCTATGTCTAAACCTGCTGCTGTAAATACTCAAGATACTCAACCAACCCCATCATCAACTCAACCTAGTAATTCACCCTTACAAATCCTTGAAGATCATTTACGTGGTGAATTATCTAACCCAAATGTTCAGAACCCATCCATCCACCCAATCTCTGAACAGATTCAGAACCCAATTCCAAACACCACCCAGACAAGTCCTGAAGATCATCTCACATTAAAACAACTTATTTCAGAACCTCCCATACCAGAAGTAACTCATACTGAACCACACATCTCACCAGAACCTGTCCAAACAACACCTGAACGCCAAAATCAAGGTTCTGACCACCAAACACAATCTGAAAAACAAACACAACCTGAACAATAAAAAACTGAAGAACTTGAACATCACTCTGATGTTTCAGAACATACTGAACTTGTTGTTTCAGAAGAAACCCAAAATCCCCCACCATCAAACCATGTTGATGCTATGGTCAAAGAACTTCATGTCAATGATTTTCATCTAAAAGTCTTTTATAAACAGCAACAACAACCACCAACATCACCCTCAAACACTGAACCTCACCCAAACAACTCAAATAACCCTGATATCTGAAGGTGCGTAGAGAAAACACAAGAAGGGGGGTTGAATTGTGTTTTAGATATTTAAAAGCTTTTCAAGATATTTAAATCTACCAGAGTCTTTAAGCACAGCGGAATAGATTACACAATCAACTTTAAGCTAAGTGAATGATGAAGGAGTAAATGAGAGAGTGAGAGAGAGAAAGAGACACAACAATTTATACTGGTTCCCCTCACAAATTGAGAGTACTCCAGTCCCCTTACTTCCAAGGGATTTCACTATAATCACTAAGATTACAATTCAGATGCTCAAGCACACAAGCATGAGTCTTCCTTGCTCTAGGTCACACAAGACAGAGAGACTTCCTTGCTCTAATCACACAAGATCAGAGACTTCCTTGCTCAAGCACACAAGCTTAAGACTTCCTTGCTCAAGCACACAAGCATGAGACTTCCTTGCTCAAGTCACACAAGACAAGAGACTTCCTTGCTCAGAATCACACAAGACTAAGAGACTTTCTTTGCTCCAATCACTAAGATTGAGACTTATCAATTACTCACGCAGGAGTAATACTAACTTCTAAGCTTAAACTTATTACAACATAATAACTTCAGAGGCTTGAGCTAGTTTCTATTCTCACTTCATTTGAGAGATGTTTGCTATTACAATTCATTTATTCTCACTTGAGTCTGAGAGATGTTTTCTATTAAACTGCGTTAGTCATCAATTCTTTCTTTTGCATATTTATATGAGTTGAGAAAGACATTGAGACGTTGGAGAAATTCCCGTTGTAAAATGGACAGCTGTAGCCTTTGAATATCCTTTGAGTAAAGCCACGTCTTCTTTGCAGTTAAGCTTCACCTTTACTGTTTGTCCAAAGTACAGTAATAAGGTACAACTAGCTCCTAGAGAGAGTAGGATCACATCCTTTGTGACCGTTGTAATTAGTTGTCCTTAAACAAATCATCAGGCTTGATAAGAGTAGTTGATATAGCCCTACTGATGACTGGGGAATTTCCTTTGCTTCTGATGAACCTTTGATAACTTGGAGTCTGATTGGTCTTCAATAAATGGCCTCTGATAGTCCTTCGTATTCTAGCTTCTGAACGTCTTCATCTTCTGAATAACTCATGACTAGTAGATAGCTTCTGAACTCTTGTAGGCATCTGAACATCTTTGAGCTTCTGAACTTCTCTGAGCTTCTGAACTCTTGCAGACATCCTGATCCTCTTTGAGCTTCTGAACTTTGTTTAGCTTCTGACCACGTTTTAGCTTCTGAACTCTTTCAGAGTGTAATGATTCAGACTTCCATAGGTTTCATCAGAGTCTAAATCAAGTGTGCTCTTGATATAACTTTGGATTCTCCTGCGCACTTAATTTAAACATTAGTAACATCAATTGTCCATTTAATACTTTGTTATCATCAAAACTCAAGGGTGTGTTCTAAGACACATTTTATTCCAACAATATCTTGAGTGAATGCAACAGCTTGTTAAGTCAGATACATGGTCTTCATGAGCTCAGACAATCTGACATGTCTTCATCTGAATATGCTGCCCAATGGGTGAGTTTGACTGAGGATTTGGTGAAGAAATTGTATAGTCTTCAGAAAGCAGATATTGAAGAGCAGAAGAGATTTGACAAAGGTAAAGCTACTGAAGTTGAAGAGGTCATTCAGATTCAAAAGGACACAGAGAGGATGTTGGAAGAAAATGAGTTTTAATTATAAAACACCCTAAGTTTTGATGATAACAATGTATTAAATGGACAATTGGTATTACTAATGAATGATCTAGTGTGCAGGAACAAAGTAAAAATGTCATCCACGTAGATCATCATTTGAGCATCTGAAGGACACAGTCTGAAGTGTTAAGGCTCTGAAAAGCAAGAAGCTTCAGAGCATCTGAAGAAGTCCTCAGAGGCCAAAGAAAGAAACACAGTCTGAAGCTTGCGTACATCTTCAGAAGATCAAAGAAATGATATCATCAGATTCTGAAGAACACTCTCTGAAGGAAGACAACTCATAACTAATGAAATAGTACAACGGTCTTGTCAAATAGTACAACCAACGTTTCTTTTCTCAACGTCTTTATACCTATAGTATAAATAGAAGACATCCTGATAGAGAGAAGACTACTGGAAGATCATCTGAACTCAGAGAAAGATTCAAATTGTATTCAAGCTGTGAACTGTTGTTATTCTTTCTTGTGTAACCTTCTAAGTAAAATATATTTTGATATTGTAGACTCTGAACTTAGTGTTTAGAGAGTCTTGCTTAGAACTTTCAGTCCTACTTAATCTGTGTATTAAGTTAGTTTGTAAAGTCTCTTATCTTGTGTGATTTGAGCAAGGAAGTCTCTTGTCTTGTGTGACTTGAGCAAGGAAGTATTAAGCTTGTGTGCTTAAGCAAGGAAGTCTCTGATCTTGTGTGATTAGAGCAAGGAAGTCTCTTTGTCTTGTGTGACCTAGAGCAAGGAAGTCTCTTGCTTGTGTGCTTAAGCATTAGTTGTGTAATCTTTGTGATTATAGTAAAATCCCTTGGAAGTGCAAGGGGACTGGACTACTCTCGTTTTATGAGAGGAACCAGTATAAAATTTCTCTCTCTCTACTCATTTGCGTTTTGTGTTTTGTCTAGTTTCTCATATCCGCTGCATTTCAATCTACTTTCAAGTAAAAGAATTAATTTTCCAAAACACAATTCAACCCCCCTTTCTTGTTTTTTTCACCTTCAATTGGTATCAAGAGCTCCGGTTCTGTTTTTTAATCACTTCACAGTGAGACAGTAAAAGATCTTTGAAAAACACTATATGTCTAGGGAAGCCACATCTATACCTACGTCTACTGCTTCAGATATATCTCAAGTTCAATATAACTACAATAACATGACTTCCACCTCTTCAGCATCTAACCATGATTCCAGCAATAAAAAGGTTCCAATCTTTAGTGGTGATGCTCTAAGATTTGAATGGTGGAAAGACATCATTTACCACTATGTCAATGGAATTGATGATGATATTTGGGATCTGATAGAAGAAGGAGTACCTATTGATGGAATAAGTCCTAATGGTAAGATTACTATAGCTCATAAAAGAGCTCTATCTGCTGAAAACAAGAAGATGTTTTCTAAACACAACAAAGTCAAACAAATCATGATGTCAGCAACCTGGGACGACTCTTCCTCAAGTTACTATGTGTGTCCCTCAGTCAACAATGACCCTTCCAGCTTCCGTAGTTCACACCGTTCCTTATGTGAGTGAACAAGTCTATCATGCAGAGAATCCAGAGACTTATGGCCGTATGGATAATCTTCAGGATCAGTTTGATAAGATGCAGCTCGAGATTAAGGCCCTTCGTGGGAAGGATTTGTTCGGCAAAAACGCCCATGACCTTTGCTTGGTACCAAACATTAGGATCCCACCTAAGTTTAAGGTCCCCGAGTTTGAGAAGTACAAAGGAAATTCCTGCCCTCAGAGCCATTTGGTAATGTACGCCCGAAAGATGTCCACTCAAACAGACAACATCAGTTACTAGTTCACTACTTTCAGGATAGCTTGACAGGTGCCGCTTTGAAGTGGTACATGGGTTTAGATGGTGCCGAGATCCAAACATTCAATGATTTGGGCGAAGCTTTTGTCCGTCAATACAAATACAATCTAGACATGGCTCCAGATAGAGATCAACTTCGAGGTATGTCTCAAAAGGATAAAGAGAGTTTCAAAGAATACGCTCAGCGATGGAGAGAGATTGCCGCTCAGATTAGTCCACCACTAGAAGAAAAAGAAATGACCAAGATTTTCCTAAATACTCTTGATTCATTTTACTATGAACGAATGATTGCTAGTGCACCCAGTGATTTCACTGAGATTGTTGGGTTTTTGTATGTTGGCCAAGATGCTGAACAAGATGCTGGACAAGATGTTGTAGCATATGAAGTACAACATTAATTCTACTGTGTTGCGCATAATTTTTAAACAAAATCTCAGAAAGATCTGTTTTAGAATAAAAGATTGAGCACGTTTTAATAGACCAAGCTGCACCTTGTTCCTTAAGTTTTTGAAGGAGGTTTATATTATTTATCTCAATAAAATAATTAAATCTTTGAAGAAAATATATTTGAAGAAAATCTTTTAAAGTCAATCTTTAAATAATATTTGAAGTAAATCTTTTATGCTGATCATCTCAATGGTTCAGATTAATTCTGAAGCCTTTTCTTGTGCAACAAGGACCTGCGATCTCAAGGCTATATATATGAAGACCTAAACCTTGTTTCAATTCATCTAAAGCCGTGTTTACTTAAAGTGTGTGTTTTAGGGTTTTAGAGTTTTGCTTGTTTATTGTGAGCCTTCCTTGTGTCATCTTGATGCAAGTTTAGGACTGATTATTTGAGTTGTATTGTTTAATTCTCTTAAGCTTTTAAGCACGGAGAATAGGTTGTGTGAACTTGCTCCAAAGCTTTTAAGCACGGAGGTAGGTTTGTTTGAGTAATTCAAAGTTTCTGTTACAGTGAGTAACATACTGAATATTGTTCTGATAGGAAGTGAGACGGGGCGTCTCATATCTAGGAGTTCCTAGGTAGAATTGCATGAGGTAGTGTCTAGGCGATAAGTTGTAAACGGGGCGTTTGCTGAGAACTTAGAACTAGAACTATATTAGTGGATTCATTCCTGGATTGGTATCCCCCATAGTAGGTGAGTTGCGCCGAACTGGGTTAACAAACCTACTGTGTTTTTACTGTTCTGCTATTTTACTGCTGCATTATTTTCTGTGATTTATTGCTACGAACATTGTTGTAGCATCTTGCGTAGCATCTGTCTACAGGGTGACAGATTTTCAATTGGTATCAGAGCAGGCACCCTAACTTGCGTGGGTGAGCTCCAGGGTAGATATCTGACGTCATGGACAGAGAAGGAGGATACGTAACCAGGCCACCTCTTCTAGATGACTCCAACTACGACATTTGGAAAGCTCGAATGATAGCATTCTTGAAGTCTATGGACAGCAGGACTTGGAAAGTCGTTCTTAAAGGTTGGGAACATCCCAAAGTGAAGGATGCTAATAGAGCTGATACAGATGTACTGAAACCAGAGGAGGAGTGGACTACTGCAGAAGACTCATTAGCTCTTGGCAACTCTAAAGCCTTAAACGCCTTGTTTAATGGTGTGGACAAAAATATGTTTAGGCTAATCAAAAAGTGTGAGGTTGCCAAAGATGCTTGGGAGATACTAAAGACCACTCAAGAAGGTACTGCCAAGGTAAAAATCTCAAGACTTCAAAATCTAACCAGAAAATTTGAAAATCTTAGGATGAAAGAGGATGAAAGTGTTCACAACTTCTACATGAATGTTATGGATTTTGCTAATTCTTTTGATGATCTAGGAGAGAAATTAAGTGATGAAAAAATTGTGAGAAAAATTCTTAGGTCTCTTACTAAGAAATTTGACATGAAAGTGATTGCAATGGAAGAAGCTCAAGACATATCAACTATGAAAGTTGATGAATTAATAGGATCCCTACAAACCTATGAATCATCTGTTAATGAAAGAATAGAAAGGAAAAACAAAAGCATTGCTTTTGTATCAAATGCTGAGGATGAAAATCTTGAGAGTGATATAGAGTCAACTGACAGTGTTTCTGAAGCTATTGTCTTGCTTGGACGACAATTTAATATGGTGCTAAAAGGGATGGACAGAAGACCCAGGCAGAATGCTAGGCATCTTGCTACTGACATGAGTCGCAGCATTGGTAACTCAAGAAAAACAAAGATTGATGAAAAACCTGCTCAAAGTAAGGGGCTTCAATGTCATGAGTGTGAAGGGTATGGTCACATCAGAACAGAATGTGGTACTTATCTAAAGAAACAAAAGAAAAGTCTGAATGTCACCTGGTCTGATGAGGATGGATCAGAAGAAGAAGGAGAATCTGAGGTTGCGAAACATGTTACAGTCTTAACTGGAATTGTAACATCTGATACAGAATCATGTGATGAAGAAATCTCTTATGATGAACTAGCAGAAACATACAGAGACCTATGTTTAGTTGCTGGACAAAAATGCAAAGAACTTGAAAAGCAAAAGAAACTCAACTCACAACTTCAAGGTGAAAAATTTAGCCTTCTGTCAAAGATTGATGATCTCCAGAAAAAGGTAAACAGCTTAACCTCTGACCTTAATGCAGCTAATGAGGAGATAGATAAATTGGAAGTTGATATTGGAAGGCTGAGAAAATATTCTGAAATGTTGAACAAAACTGGTGCTGACAAATTAGATGAAATTCTAGAAAAGAATGAGAGAAGACCTAAGTTTATTGGTATTAGTTATGAGAATGTCAATAAACACAGGACTTATAATCCTGATCTTATGTATACTCATCCCAAAGAAGTCCCAGGTGCTAACATGTCACGAAAGATGCCCCAGCATCCTACGCAGCATCATGACAATTCTTACTATAAGCGTCCTATGAAGCATCATGGCAATTCTCACTATAAGAAACACCATCCTTGGAGATGTCATTACTGTGGTAGAAAGGGACACATAAGGCCATTTTGCTATAAGCTGTATGGGTATCCTCAGGAGAAGCAACAAACTAAGCCAACACCAATGATTCAACAAAAATGGAAAGTCAAAAGTGAGAACATCACTATAAAAACCAAAGTTGATGAAGAACAAACTGAAAATCAGGTTACAGGTTTGATTGCTCAGACTTCTTTTAGAGCCTCTTCAAAAGAAGACTGGTATTTTGACAGTGGGTGCTCAAGGCATATGACTGGAGATGATAGATTTCTTGCTGATATCAAATCTTACTCAACTAGCTATGTGACTTTTGGAGATGGAGCCAAAGGGGAGATCATTGGCGTAGGAAAACTGATCAATAAAAGCTTACCTCAACTGGATAATGTGCTACTTGTAAAAGGATTAACTGCTAATTTGATTAGCATTAGTCAATTGTGTGACCAAGGTCTGAAGGTAAATTTCACCAACGCTGAGTGTCTTGTCACAAGTGATAAGGATGAGCTTCTGATGAAGGGTGTAAGATCTAAAGACAATTGCTATCTATGGGTTCCTCAAGAGGATGAAGTAAAACTTTGGGACCAAAGGTTAGGTCATCTGAACTTGAAAAGTATGAAGAAAGCAATATCTGAAGAAGCCATTCGAGGTTTGCCAAAACTCAAAATTGAAGAAGGTCATATATGTGGTGAGTGTCAAATTGGAAAACAAACCAAAACGCCACACCAGAAGCTACAACATCTGACCACAGCAAGAGTCCTTGAACTTCTTCACATGGATTTAATGGGACCTATGCAAGTTCTCAGATTGGGAGGAAAAAGGTTCTTGGAATTCTGTGCGTCAGAAGGGATCAAACATGAACCAAAGAAAAGTCATCTCACTCAAGTCAAAAGAATTCTCAAGTATGTGAATGGTACATGTGATTATGGCATTCTGTATACTCATGGTGAAAGGACTACTTTGATAGGATATTGTGATGCTGATTGGGCTGGTAGTGCTGATGATAGAAAAAGTACTTCAGGGGCATGTTTCGTTCTCGGTAACAATCTTATATCATGGTTCAGCAAGAAACAAAATTGTGTCTCATTATCCACTGCTGAAACTGAGTACATAGTTGCTGGAAGTAGTTGTTCTCAATTATTATGGATGAAGCAGATGTTGAAAGAATATAATGTGGAACAAGATGTCATGACACTATATTGTGACAATTTGAGTGCTATCAATATTTCAAAAAATCCTATACAACATAGTAGGACAAAACATATTGATATTAGGCACCAGTTTATTAGAGATCTTGTTGAAGAAAAGGTGATTACTCTTGAGCATGTTATTACTGATGAACAACTTGCAGATATTTTTACAGAAGCTCTTGATGCAAGTCAGTTTGAAAAATTACAAAGCAAACTTGGTGTTTGCTTATTTGAAGAGATGTAGCAATTACTGTACGTAATACGTGCAACCACTTTTCCCTCCCTCCACTACATGGTGCACGTAATTCAAGGGAAAACTTCCCATCTCCCTCATCCATCATCACTCTCTCACGGTCATTATTCTCTCTCCCATGTTTCCAAATCTTTGTCTCCCACTACACACTCTAACAGTGTAGCTTCAGGTTTGGCTAAACTTATATATACTATAGGGACTAGATCAAAATTTGACTATGGAACTTATATTTTTGATGAAACTGTTATGCATGGCAAATCACATGCTGTGAAAATGCCAATTGCCTTTCCTACTCTGATCTGTGATATTATCTTGAATCAACACCCTGGTATCTGTACTGAGGCTGATGTGCCCAAAAGAATGGAATCTTACTTGTCATTGGATTATAGATTGTTTGAAGGGACACATGCTGCAGATATTGTTGCACCTGTTGCTGCACATAATGCTAGGCAGCCAACAAATATTCTGACAAGGGATCAAATAAGTGTAGAAACATCTGAAAAATTAGTAAGGATTTTGTGTCTGTTGGTGATAAGAAGGATGTTTCTAGTGGATCTTGTTGTCCACACTTTAGAGGATGAGAAAACAGCAGCTGCATGTGCTAGAATAGAAGGCACTTCAAGTGTCATTCCTCATGTTACTGAAGATGATGCAGATGATGTAGGTGGTGATACTGAGGTGGAGGAAGAGCATTCTGATGCAAGTCCTCTTGTTTGTTCTGCTTGATATTTTGGAAGTTATTGTGTGGTCTATGCCCTGTTTCTGATTGCACCTGCATGTGCACATGGTCTGAACTCTATGTCTCCTTTGCTCTGGTACTCTATGGTTCTTATGTTCTGGTACTTTTTGGACTATGTTCTTGTTAATTGTTGCACCTGCGTGTGCTCTTTGATCTGTTCTTTGCACTCTGTGGTTGTTCTTTGTTCTGGTACTGCTTGTTGCTCCAATGATACTCTTTGACAAATTTATGCCTAAAAAGGGGGAGTAATATATTTCTGATTTTCTGAAGGTGTTATGTTTGTTTGGTGCATGATGTGACTACAAGGGGGAGTAATCTCATCCCCATGCATGAACTAAGGGGGAGTAGAATTTCTTTTTCTACTGTTGATGAATGTTACGATTCCATGCATACATGTATGACTCTATAGGAACTTATTTTTCCTAATATGTGTGGAATTTATTTTTCCACAGCATGAAATGAAGGAGTCTTATTTTTGAATCCACTATTATGAGAGTTTATTTCTCTCTAGTTGTACTTCATGAGGCTAGATGTGTATGATCCGCTGTTGCATGCCTCTAATGTTATTGTCTGCTTTCTTTCCTAGTTGTATGCTTATGTTGACTCGAAGGAAAGTATGATCTGCATCTCTCCACAAACTGGTCTAAAGTTGTTTTAGCCAAAATTTGCCAAAGGGGGAGATTGTTGGGTTTTTGTATGTTGGCTACAATTTTGCAAAAACTAACTCTAGCCAAGATGCTGGACAAGATGTTGTAGCATATGAAGTACAACATTAATGCTACTGTGTTGCGCAGAATTTTTAAACAAAATCTCAGAAAGATCTGTTTCAGAATAAAAGATTGAGCACGTTTTAATAGACCAAGCTGCACCTTTTTCCTTAAGTTTCTGAAGGAGGTTTATATTATTTATCTCAATAAAATAATTAAATCTTTGAAGAAAATATATTTGAAGAAAATCTTTTAAAGTCAATCTTTAAATAATATTTGAAGTAAATCTTTTATGCTGATCATCTCAATAGTTCAGATTAATTCTGAAGCCTTTTCTTGTGCAACAAGGACCTGCGATCTCAAGGCTATATATATGAAGACCTAAACCTTGTTTCAATTCATCTAAAGCCGTGTTTACTTAAAGTGTGTGTTTTAGGGTTTTAGAGTTTTGCTTATTTATTGTGAGCCTTCCTTGTGTCATCTTGATGCAAGTTTAGGACTGATTATTTGAGTTGTATTGTTTAATTCTCTTAAGCTTTTAAGCACGGAGAATAGGTTGTGTGAACTTGCTCCAAAGCTTTTAATCACGGAGGTAGGTTTATTTGAGTAATTCAAAGTTTCTGTTACAGTGAGTAACATACTGAATATTGTTCTGATAGGAAGTGAGACAGGGCGTCTCATATCTAGGAGTTCCTAGGTAGAATTGCATGAGGTAGTGTCTAGGCGATAAGTTGTAAACGGGGCGTTTGCTGAGAACTTAGAACTAGAACTATATTAGTGGATTCATTCCTGGATTGGTATCCCCCAGAGTAGGTGAGTTGCGCCGAACTGGGTTAACAAACCTACTGTGTTTTTACTGTTCTGCTATTTTACTGCTGCATTATTTTCTGTGATTTATTGCTACGAACATTGCTGTAGCATCTTGCGTAGCATCTGTCTACAGGGTTTCAGATTTTCAGAGATGGTAAACATGGGGATGCGACTTGAAGAAGGGGTCCGACAGGGACGATTGACAAGAGAGAAAGCTCCGACTAACACTGCCAAGGGATATGGCAACAACTTTTCAGAGAAGAAAGAATCTAAAGTTGGCATGGTGGCTCAAGGAGGACATCATTCAAGAAACCCAGTTTATCAACATGTTGCAGCCATAGCACTACCACCACAATACCCACAATCTCATCACCTTCCATCTCCCCAACAATCATTCAATCATAACCGCGCCCAGAAAAGTCCTCCATTTGACCCCATACCCATGAAATATGCCGACCTACTCCCCACTTTACTTGCTAAAAATTTTGTCCAGACAAGGCCACCTCCCCCTGTGCCGGCAGTACTACCTCCCTGGTACCACAGTGATTTAACTTGCACCTTCCATCAAGGGGCCCCTGGCCATGATGTAGAACGTTGTTATCCTCTCAAGAAAGCTGTTCAGGATTTGGTCCGTAACAAGGTACTATCTTTCAAGGATGAGAACCCTAATGTTCAAAGTTCATCCTCTGCTTAACCATGGGTCCTCTGTCATTTTCAAGAGAATCAAGAAGTTTGTCTCTAGGATCACTAGGCCTTTTATGTTCAATTGCAATTTCTTTCTTGCTAATCATTTATTTACATTTTAAAGTTGTATCTTTTAAATTTAAATTTCTAAACAATGAGCATGCATATTTTGGAATCCATCCATTCGTATTCACTCTTTTCTTGTGCCATCACAAATGGCAATGTTTTTATATTTCACTTTTCTTGTTTACAAACCTGAGGGGAGAATGATGTAAATTAAATGTTTAAAATTGCTGATATGTGCTGATGTATGCTTTCACTAGTAATAACTGGTTGATGATGTAGGGCATTGTTTCACTTCCCAAACACCGGAGAAATAAGGAGATAATCCGTAGTCAACCCCTTTGAGCCAGAAGTTGGTGTTGTTTCTATAATAAAAAAACCCTTAATCTTAACCCGGGGCAGGGTAGTCTTTCAATTAATTCAATGACACATCCCAATACAAGAGGATAAACCTGTTGAGACAGAGGAAGTCATGAGTAGACAAAACTCACAATAACATGTGACAGTCACAAACATCCTACACCAAAACAAAAAAAGAAACACAAACAAAAACAACAACAAAAAGCCCGCTAAGTAAATAGACTTAGGCAAAATTTAGGGCCTCCCGATGGACCGCAAAATCAAAAAAAAATTGGTCCATGCAAAAATAAGGGATTAAGAGCAAAATGTTGAAAACAAGCTTGTGAATGAAAAAGTGACTGTCACTTCAAGAATCTCATCAAAGCTTCGACCAAAGCATCAACCTCAAATATTATTGTCAAAAGAAGTCTTCTTGTCAGCCAAAGCATGGCTATTGAATTAATTGAATATAGGAATGAAGGACATCAAAAAGAAGTGGGTGAGTTAAAACAGATTTTTGAGCTTAATAATCTTTTCTTTTCAAAACCATGAACCAGGCCACGTTATAACCCTCAGAAGACCTAATTGAAGCTAGGTTTACTTTGAAAGCATAATCAGCAAATTTATTGTTAAAACTGACTCCACCTGTTTGTTGAGTAACTATCTTTTACACACACCACATGTGTTTTCTATAAAAATTTCGATTCCAAATTTTGCATGAACATTACATCAGAAACACTTTTCAAAAGAAACAATTTTATTTGCAAATTTATATTTGGCATCAAGGAAATTCAATCAAATAGTCTAATCAAGGACGAATCAATTCAAAGCGCTCCTAACTTGGGGCAAATTACCTCAGGAACCTGCCAATCAGGAGCAAGTCTTTACATACAGGGGCATACCCTTCAAAGATTCAAAGTCAATGTTTCACTCACTTGGGGCACCTGAGGTGGTTTCCAGGGGCAATCCAGATATGCCAAGATGGTTGTTATGTTTCTTCCTCCTTGAGCCAATAATCATCGAGTTGATATTTTGGGTTCTTATGGACATGTGTGTTACTATAATATGCTGAGCATGTGGTCCAATATTCCTCAATTGAATACTGAACTTGACTGTTCTCCAGTAATCTCCAGCAAGTGGTTATCTTCAAAAAGCTTGTATGATTTTCTTTTCCCCAGTGAAAGAAAAAGCTGAGACCCGTTTGGAAGGCTCATTCATCAGCAAATGGCATCTCTTTGAGAAGTTTGCATATCTTCAGCAAATGGCATCTCTTTGGGAAGTTTGCATACCAACAACAAATGGCATCTCTCGGAGAAGTTTGCATATCAAATCAGTCTTGTTTCTTTCTATCAAAAAAAAAAGCAAAAAATAGCAAAAAAAAAAGAACAGCTCGCTAAGTCGAAAACCCGAAAGGGCGGCTTAGGCAAAAATGAGCGTCCCGGTGGATTGAAAACCCGAAAGGGCGGTCCAGGCAAAAATTAGGGGCAAAACAAAAAAAAAATTATATTCCCGGTGGATTGAAAACCCGAAAGGGCGGTCCAGGCAAAAATTAGGGGCAAAACAAAAAAAATTATATTCCCGGTGGATTGAAAACCTGAAAGGGCGGTCCAGTCAAAAGTAGGGATTTCAAAAAAAAGAGAAAAAGCAAAAAACATGACTGTTGGAACACGACCATGAGAAAATATTCGGTTTCAGTGTACAAAATGGCGACTTCTGCCAAACCTGACCAATGGGATTTACCCCGAGAAGCAATCATTCTTAACATGGATTGACATACTATACCGGGTTTTACCTCGAGAATCTGATTTATTTCACCTTTAAGGGGTGCTGTCCCCAGTGGAGAACTATTGAGTGGTTGTACGGATACGTCGACCCGATGTTCATCTTTTCTGATCAAGCTTTTGTCTCATCCAGTCGTGTACAAATATCATTCAATCATACAAATACAAGCTTCATAACAATCATTCATACATACATACATACATACATACTTACGTACATACACATACATTCGTACATACATACATACAATCATTCACATGTCCATACATAAAATCATTCACACATGTACACATACATTCATATTTACATGCAACATGCACACAAATCATTCACACATACAACATTGACCATCATGTGTCTTGCTTCAATACATCAAAAAAAGAGTCATCCCCAATGTATCTGATCCAGAGATGTCTCCATCACACATATTGCACAAAAAGGAGTCATCCCCAGTGTATCTGGTCCAGAGATGTCTCCATCAATCACATATTTCACAAAAAAAAAGAGTCATCCCCAGTGTATCTGGTCCAGAGATGTCTCCATCAATCACATATTTCACAAAAAAAGAGTCATCCCCAGTGTATATGGTCCAGAGATGTCTCTATCATTCATACAAAAATGAGTCATCCCCAGTGTATCTGGTCCAGACATGTCTCTTATCATTCATACAAAAACGAGTCATCCCCAGTGAGTCTGGTCCAGAGATGTCTCCATCAAACATATTCAAAGTAGTAGGTTTTGCAAACAGTCAACTGCAAACTTACAGTTAATTTCCACAAAAGAAGTCATCTCCAATGTGTCTGGTCCAGACAAATACATATTATTGTCATGTCTCGCTCTCCCATAATGCCGGCAGACAATTTATTTCCTCGTTGTGTCCTTACCATCCCACAATGTTGGTAGACACTGCCTTTACTTGTCCTTACCATCCCACAATGTTGGTGGACACTGTCTTTACTTTTGTCCATACACAAGACTTTATCGCTTTCAGTCTTTACTTCTGTCCGCACACAGGACTTTATTACTTTCTGTCTTTACTTCTGTCCGCACACAGGACTTTATCTGCTTCTGTCCGTACACAGGACTTTATCGTTTTCAGTCTTTACTTTTGTCCGTACACAGGACTTTATCGCTTTCTGTCTTCATCACTTCTGTCAAATAATCTTCGTTACATTCAAACACTTTGTAAATATAACACTCATAAGCATAACACTCATAACATCATATCATAGCATTTTATAGTTCAATCCTGTCAAAAAATGGTGTACTCTGTATTTAAGTCTCTTCCATCGTCGAACCAAAACAAAAGACATCATCAAAAATCATCTTTTTCTTTTAATATCCGATGGAAGAAACTTAAATAGGGGCATCTGTCATACCCCATTTTTTGACCGATCGATTTTGTTCGGCGTTTAAAACCTTTTTGCCCTCTTTGTCATTTCTGACGAAATTTCGGCAGAGGTATTTTAAAATACCTCATTTTTTTGGGTTTTTGGTCTGTTTGTCCTTGTGTCCTTTTATTTTATTTTATTTTTATTATTATCATTATTATTATTATCTTTATTATTATTTTTATTATTTTTATTAAAGTAAAAACAAAATATAAAAAAATAAGAAGAAGCAGCGTGCTGCTTTCTCCCCCCTCCCTTTTTTTTATTTTTTTATTTTTGTTATTTTTGTTTTATTTTTATGTATTTTATTTAATTAAAAAAAATAAAAAAAAAAGTATTATGCCAAACAACTTTCTGCAGAAAGTTATTGTCCTTTTGTCTCAAAATTTATCTTTGTCCAGCAAACTTTGATATTGTCCAGAATCAAGCAAAATCCTTTGGATACATAAACCCTAATTTTTTGGGTATATAGCAGAAGGTGAAAATCAGAACAAGGGAAGAGTTTTTTTCTGCTCTCACGGCCGCAACACAACAACAACAAACCCTAATCTGAGAAAACCATCATTCATAACCATTTCCAAAAATACAGAACCAAAACAAATCAAATATACCTTTTGTTTCCAAATCCAGATCCATAACAAAAACAAAAATAAAAAAAAATCTTTTGTTTCCGAATCCATAACAAAAACAGAATCAAAAATCCTTTTATTTCCAAATCCATAACAAAAACAATCCGAATACAGAACCAAATAAAACGGAACCAAAAACGAAACAGAAGAGAAGAAGAAGAATAAGAAACCAAAGCAGCGAAGGTCGATTCTTTTTTTTGCACTTTCGTTCTGATTTTTTTTCGATCTAATCCATGGGGTTTTGCTTGTTTACTTTTGAATTTTGATTTGAGTTTATGAGTTGTTTGTATGAATGTTTGATGTTGGAAAGTTTAGAAAATTTTGTGGTTTGTGAGAAAAAAAAACAGAGAGATGAGGAAGAAAGAATGCAGGCGGCAGCGGGTGATGAGAGAAGAGAGAAGATTGATTTTGTGATTTTTTCTAGGGTTTTTATCTATATACCCTCACTGATCCTGTGCGCGCAGGTGCACAGCCTTATCGTGCACCTGCGCGCCTTAGCCTTTTGATTTCAATCTGACCACTCCTGATCTATCTTCCCTTTGATCAAATCAGGGACGTCTGATCTATCAGACGGCCAGGATTAATCCTGGCCTTTTTTTGTTTGTCTCTCTACACAGATGGGCCTTAAGGGCTTGGGCTTTACTGTTTTCCTGCTGTTCACACCCCTCTTTATTTTCGTTTTAATGTTCACACCCCCCCTGTTTTTATTTTATTTTATTTTTTAGCTTATGAGATAAGTGCTTTTGGCATAAGCTATTTTAGCTTTTATTTTAGCCAATCAAGCATGATGTTGAGGCTTATTTATTTTTCTATTTATTTGATATTTAGATATTGGTAATATTATTTCATGTTTTTATTTTGTTAATTAATTTTATTTTTAGCTTATGAGATAAGTGCTTTTGGGCATAGCTATTTTGGCTATTTTTTCAGCCTTGTAAAGCATGATGTCGAGGCTAGTTTTAATCTTTTAGTTTCGTATTTATTTATTTATGTTATTTATCCATGCATACCATATTATTTCATTATATCCATTTATTTATCATTTTTTACCTTTATTTTTGTAATATCGTTATTATCACAATATTGAGTATTTATCACTTATTAATTGCCGTTTATTTTTTGTTCTTGAATTTAGGATGTAAATAGGCTAAGTGTAAATTCTAAATAAAAGTGCATAGCATACCCCCTCTCTTGCATCATTTCATATTTATTTTCTTGCAAAGATTTTAGAGTGTGATTAGGCCAATGTACTCATAAATGAAAAATTGCATCTCATGCATATTTATTTTTTATCGCATTCCGTCCATATACGTAATTTTAAATTCCGAGGGAAAAGACACCGTTTTGATCAAAATATCATTACGGATCGTCTTCGCGCTTAATTTGCTTATTGCGATGTTATTATTCTTTTAACGCGTTACCTTTTTATTTTAGAACCCAACATTCCAATTTTAAATAATTAGTCACTTTATTCTCAAAAATGAGGTCAACACCTCTTCAAAAATGGTTAGTCGTTTTATTCTAAAAAATGAGGTCAACACCTCTTCAAAAAAATAGTTAGTCACTTTATTCTACAAAATGAGGTCAAAACCTCTTTCAAAAAATATCAACATAATTTCTTTTCAACATCATCAAGCATCAAAAATATTTTGCCATCATACATTTTTCAAAACTTTGGACTTTAAACCAAACGTTTCTTTTTACCGCGAAAACCTTGGATTTTAACCCAAGAGTCTTTTTTCTCGCAAAACTTGGATTTTAAACCAAGTGCCTTGGACTTTAAACCAACGGCGTTTTTTATCGTGAAAACCTTGGATTTTAACCCAAGAGTCTTTTTTATCACCAAACTTGGATTTTAAACCAAGTGCCTTGGACTTTAAACCAATGGCTTCCTTTTTCGCTAAAACCTTGGACTTTAACCCAAGTGTTCCTTTCTCTCGCCAAAAACCTTGGATTTTAAACCAAGTGCATTTTCTTCATTCCTACATTTTTTATCATGCATAAGCCTTGGATTTTAAACCAAGTGTCTTTTATCACTCAAAACATTTTCTCAACAAACCTTGGATTTTAAACCAAGTGTCCGCGTCTTATTTCATAATCAAACTTCAATCAATTTAACCATATAGACTTTTTTCACAAATTAGCATCAATCAAACTCACATTTTGCCACTTTTGGCTTTTGGTCTTTAAAACTATTTTCAAAACCTTAAAATCAAACAAAACAAATTTACTCGGCTTTTTACCCCGAACTACGGTGGTTTGATCCCTCGGGTACGTAGGCATGAGACTTGTCTCTCCAATCAATAAAATCAACAAAAACATTTTTCTTTCTTTTTCATCACTTTAAACTTTTTTTATCATCACTTTAATTCTTACACTTATACATTTTTACAAGCAATTAAAATAAAGCGCAAAGTTAGAAATAAAAACAAGAGGTTCCTATAGAGTACTATAGATACTTAGGGTGCTAATACCTTCCCTTCGTATAACCAACCCCCGAACCTTGTTCTCTAAAAAATAGGGTTTTTTCGAACTTTTTCCCTTTCCCTCGGATAAATTAAAGATCGGTGGTGGAATATTAAATTGCGATTCGAAGTTAATTAATAACTCGATATCCAAAAATCATCGCGACAAAATTCAACTCCTGAAACCTTGGACTCTGAAGATCACCCAGCATCAGAACTTATCAGAAGCAGTCCAAGCAGAGTTGACAATCAAAATATTCTTTCAAATACATATCCTCTCATCCAGAAGAGCTAATCTTGGGAAACAAGGACAGTCCAAGGAAAACCAGATCAAGCTTCAGAAATGAAGACTCATTAATTGGATTGATCTCCTTAGTGGAACCAAGTTCAACTGATGAAGCACTAGCTGATGATGCATGGATTGTTGCAATGCAAGAAGAGCTAAACCAGTTTGAAAGAAATGAAGTATGGAGCTTAGTACCCAAACCTTCCAAGAAGAATATCATTGGAACAAAATGGATCTACAGAAACAAGTTAAATGAACAAGGAGAGGTTATTCGTAATACGGCAAGACTAGTAGCTCAAGGGTATAGTCAACAAGAGGGGATTGACTACACTGAAACATTTGCTCCTGTTGCAAGACTTGAGGCTATTAGACTACTTCTTTCCTATGCTACTTCATAGTATTATTTTGTATCAAATGGATGTTAAAAGTGCATTCTTAAATGGCTACATTTCTGAAGAAGTATATGTCAGACAACCTCCTGGTTTTGAGGATGCTTCACATCCTGACCATGTTTTTAAGTTAAAGAAATCTCTTTATGGTCTGAAACAAGCTCCCAGAGCTTGGTATGAAAGACTGAGCAATTTCTTAGTTGAAAAAGGTTTTCAAAAAGGTCAAGTTGACAATACTCTCTTCAGTAAAACATTTAAGAATGACATTCTAATTATTCAAATTTATGTTGATGATATTATTTTTGGATCTGCTAATCCATCTTTGTGCAAGGAATTTTCTAAGATTATGCAGGAAGAATTTGAAATGAGCATGATGGGAGAGCTAAAATTCTTTCTGGGAATACAAATCAACCAAGACAAAGATGGCACCTACATTCATCAAACCAAGTATACAAAGGAGCTACTGAAGAAATTCAACATAGAGGATTGCAAGCCAATGACAACATCAATGCATTCAACAAGCAGTCTCAGCAAGGATGATTTAGAAGGAAAACTAGATCAGAAGCTATACAGAGGTATGATAGGTTCTTTACTTTACCTAACTGCATCAAGGCCTGATATTTTATTCAGTGTATGTTTGTGTGCTAAATTCCAATCAGATCCTAGAGAATCTCATCTTACTGCTGTAAAGAGAATCTTTAGATATCTGAAGGGAACTACAAATCTTGGATTATTTTATAAGAAAACAAATGATTATAACCTGATAGGATTCTGTGATGCTGACTTTGCTGGAGACAAGATAGAGAGGAAATCCACAAGTGGCAACTGTCAATTTGTGGGAGAAAATCTCATATCTTGGGCTAGCAAAAGACAAACTACTATAGCTTTGTCTACAGCAGAAGCAGAATACATATCAGCAGCCAAGTGTTGTACACAACTACTCTGGATGAGATATCAGTTAGAGGATTACAAAGTTAATAGCCACAATATTCAACTTTTCTTTGATAATACCGCAGCTATTCAACTTTCTAAAAACCCAATTTTGCATTCAAGAGCTAAACATATTGAAATTAAACATCATTTTATATGAGACCTTGTTCAGAAGGGTAGTTTAAATATTCAATACATTGAAACTGAAAGACAATGGGCTGATATATTTACAAAACCCTTAGCAGTTGAAAGACTAGACTTTATCAAAAGGCATCTGAACATGACTTTGGTCTCTGAAGACATCAAGCTCTGAATAACAAAATTGTGGATTCAGCCTCTGAACTCTGAAAGGTCTTCAGACGCTGAAAAATTTTAAACCCTGAAGTGTTTAACCATGTGGAGTACACGTGTTAATTCCTTTGTCTTTACTCTTAGTCTGTGATTGGTTAGAGTAAAGGCAGTTTATGACGAAATTCTTTATTGCAACGAATGTACTCCCTCATCATTGTTTTTACAAGAGTTTTTCAAAATCACTTTACTCATTTTCGCACAAGTTCACTTTCACTTGGATATGCTTAATGGACCTATCTACTCCAATTTAGTGTTTGACTTCTGGAGAAAGAGTGAAGTTGTGACTTTGGTAGATGCTAATGCTGAACTTCAAAGAGTAATTGATCAGAACCCAAGTGAAAATAAAGGAAAATCAAGGGAGGAATTGGGACTTAGAAAATTTACTGAAACAGAGATTCGCTCTAGTGTTGGAGGCTTTCCAGTCATTTTGACAAGAAGCAATTTGGCCAAGATGATGAATCTTCCCAACACTGGAATGATAAGGCTCTATACTGCAGCTTCTGGAAGAAAGTCAGTATACCTCAATGATATGGCCAGACTTTGTTTCAAGGATCAGAAGTTGTCAAATAAAGTTAGTCATCTGAATGATCGCGAAAAGGTTCTTGCTAAGATTGTATTCTCCTCATTTCTCCCAAGGGATACTGGCAGTGATTCTCTGAATTGGGATCAGAGACACTTTATATACTTCCTCTCCACCAAAAGAAAAATGAATCTACCTGCATACATCTTTCAACATCTATGTGAGACAATTTGTGAGGCTCAGAAGTTTGACAATCCTTCCAAGTTGATCTCTCATCCAAGGCTCTTAAGCTCCATCTTTGAACAACTTGGTCTTCCTGATAGATTCATGCTTGCTGGGGTGTCTGAAGACCTTGAACAAGTTAGAGCACCCATTCTTGATGCAAAAGTCTTGGTGAATCTGGGTTTAAGGAAATCAGGCAAGCTCATTTATCCTCAAAAGCCTCTTCTGATAAATAAGACAAAATTCAAGCCTATGAGTGACGCCTTCATATTTGATAATGAACCTCCTGAAGTCATTTTGGAATATATGAGATTAATGAAGGAAAGAGGAACCACAGTCACTCATAAGGACATTGGAAGAGGTGATGGTTCAACTTTTGCACAAATCATGAGAGCAGTTAAGGAAGAGGTGTTCAGTGACTATGAAGAAGATATAATGGTTGAGGAACCACCCATGGAAGAAGCTTCAGTTAATAGGTCAAAGGATGATCATCCAGCGGTTGAAGAAACTATGGTTGAAGAGCAAGTTGCTGAAGAGCCTGTGGCTGCAGAACCTATTGTGAAAGACTTGCTAAGTGCAAAAATTCTCAAAAGATCTCGCACAAAGCATTGCACCACTAGGGGACAGAAGAGACAAATATCAGATACAGGTACAATCATTCTTTTAATTATTGCAATCAAATATCTGAAGCTTCTATCCTAGAACATGTCCAACCCCTAAATACCATCTATCCAACACCATCTGAACCTGAATATGTCCAAGTTTCAGACTCTGAGTCAGAGTCTTCTGACTCCTCATTTGATGACCTTTTGGCTAGTTTTGCACAATTTTCTTCCAGAGCTAAGCATATTCCTGAGGAGGAAACAGCTCAGCCATCCAATATTGCCAACCCTCAGTCATCACCCAAAATTCTTACTGAGGAAGAGATTCTGAAAGAGACATCTTTTAGAATTTCTCCAATCCATGAAACCCCTGAACCACCAAATGACATATCATCTGAACAACCCATATCAATTCCATCAGACTCTCCCAAATCTTCATCACCTGAGATGCTTTTAGATACTGCAGTTGCAATAAATGATAGAATTGATGTACCAGATGATCATGTGACTCGTTCACCTAGTGGTCCAAGTCAACCAGTCTCTGCACCACTTGTGGAACAGCCAGAAGAAGAAAATTCAGACTTGAAAGCCAGGGTTCTACACATAATAAAACATACGCTTGATGAACAAGAGGATAAGCTTCTAGAGCTGGTAGCATACTCAGGGGCATCTGCAAGGAAGGCTCAGCAGCTTCTCACTCTCTACTTGTCCAAACACCCTTAGGATTCTTGTTTTTCACCTTTTGTTTTTCACTGTTTGTTTAAAACTTTTTGCTGATGACAAAAGGGGGAGTATTATTTAGTTGTACAATTGTGTCAGTAGTGTATTTTTTAATATCTACTCATATAAGAATCTGATTTTTTTTCTTATTTTACTAAATGTTTATAAACTTATAAACTTAATTGATAAGGAGAGCAAATTAATAAACATAATTGTGTTTGCATAGATGGAGGTACTTAAGATTGTGCTCTTAGTTATTTTTATCAAACTCAGGAGTTGAGCTTGCAAACCTCACACTCTGAGAGTTAAGTATGTAGATACAATCAAGTTTATCAAATTGTTCTTATACTGATTCAACTTAATTATGGATAAAACTTAGGGGCAGCTTACAAACCTAACCCTAATGGTTTATCAGACTCAGGGGGAGCTTACAAACCTCAACAACCTGATGTTGACATAATTAATTTAATCAACAAACAATTGTATGTAATACTTATGTTTGTCATCATCAAAAAGGGGGGAGATTGTTGGAACAAAATGAGTTTTAATTATAAAACACCCTAAGTTTTGATGATAACAATGTATTAAATGGACAATTGGTATTACTAATGAATGATCTAGTGTGCAGGAACAAAGTAAAAATGTCATCCACGTAGATCATCATTTGAGCATCTGAAGGACACAGTCTGAAGTGTTAAGGCTCTGAAAAGCAAGAAGCTTCAGAGCCTCTGAAGAAGTCCTCAGAGGCCAAAGAAAGAAACACAGTTTGAAGCTTGCGTACATCTTCAGAAGATCAAAGAAATGATATCATCAGATTCTGAAGAACACTCTCTGAAGGAAGACAGCTCATAACTAACGAAATAGTACAACGGTCTTGTCAAATAGACGGCTCATAACTAATGTACAACCAACGGTTCTTTTCTCAACGTCTTTATACCTAGAGTATAAATAGAAGACATCCTGATAGAGAGAAGACTACTGGAAGATCATCTGAACTCATAGAAAGATTCAAATTGTATTCAAGCTGTGAACTGTTGTTATTCTTTCTTGTGTAACCTTCTAAGTAAAATATCTTTTGATATTGTAGACTCTGAACTTAGTGTTTAGAGAGTCTTGCTTAGAACTTTCAGTCCTACTTAATCTGTGTATTAAGTTAGTTTGTAAAGTCTCTTATCTTGTGTGATTTGAGCAAGGAAGTCTCTTGTCTTGTGTGACTTGAGCAAGGAAGTCTTAAGCTTGTGTGCTTAAGTAAGGAAGTCTCTGATCTTGTGTGATTTGAGCAAGGAAGTCTCTTTGTCTTGTGTGACCTAGAGCAAGGAAGTCTCTTGCTTGTGTGTTTGAGCATTAGTTGTGTAATCTTTGTGATTATAGTAAAATCCCTTGGAAGTGCAAGGGGACTGGACTACTCTCGTTTTGTGAGAGGAACCAGTATAAAATTGTTGTGTGTGCTTTCTCTCTCTCTCTCTCTCATTGTCTCATTTGCGTTTTGTGTTTTGTCTAGTTTCTCATATCCGCTGCATTTCAATCTACTTTCAAGTAAAAGAATTAATTTGTCAAAACAAAATTCAACCCCCCCTTCTTGTGTTTTTCACCTTCAGAGGAATCAACCTGAATCCTCTACTACAAGAGCAAATGATGAGCAAAACCTGAGGGAAAGGTTAGTATCACTTGAGGAAGATCTGAATGAATCTATCCAAGACAATTTGGGAACTAATCAAGAGCATCTGAGAAATCCAGTTTATGAGGCTGATATTGAAAGAATTGAAGCCAAGGTGGACAAGTATATTGGGATGATGGAGGAAGTCAATGGAAACCAAAAAGAGATCATGAAAACCTTAGCTCTCCTCTGTATTCGTCCTCAATAAACCCCTAGGATTTCTTTGTTTGCTTAATTGTTTATTTGATTAATATTTTGTTAGGCACAATGATAGGATCAAGCTTATACTGTTGTATGTTTTTAGCTTCTCTGTGCTAATCTGAAATATTCAGTCATTATGTGCTTATCTGATTATTTCTTTTGGATTCTTTAATTTTTTTTTTATTCATAACATTGATTTTCATGAGTACAATATTTGGTTATTCTTAAAGAATCAAATTGCATAACAAGAGAAGAAACATAATAAAGTAAATCAAATAAAACAAGCCAAATCAAAACTTTTATTTCATTGAGAACATAGTTTCTGAATACATATAAAATTCCTAAAGACTATTTTCTGGATGCTCCAAAGGCCATATTGTGGTTACAAGCCTAAATATGACCTTTGAAGAGTGGAATTGGACGAGCCATCCAACTGGTTGTCTCTCATGAAGAAACCAATTCTGATGCATCAGTTTGGTTTCCTTCAGGAAAAGACACTAGCCCCTCTAGAGCCTTGGAAATCAGTTTGTTTTTCTTCAGGAATATATGTCTTCAGAAACTCAAACCAGTCAGAGTCCCAATCTTTTTCTTCAGACTCTGAACTGCGTTTCTCTTGTTCAGACGCTGGCTTTGTTTCTCTTGGTTTCCTCTTATGTTTTCTCCTATCTTGACTAACTCTCTTTGAATCTACCTTCTTCTTCTCTGAGCGTTTCATTTTTTTCTCTCAATTGCTCTATCAAAACCTAAGATTATTCTGTGTTAATAAAATGACTAGGTTTCTCTCCTTTTATAAGCTCATTTCACCGACAATGTCTTAAATGCGTTCAACCACTCCTGACTTGATCGTATTGGACGTTGTACTTGTTATTAATTGCTTATACTACCTTTTTGATAATGACAAAAGGGGGAGAAAGAATAATGATAAATCAATTGTTGGAAGAAGCAAAATTACTTTGCTTTTTAGGGCTTTGTAGTGCTTCAGAGAGAGAACGTAGGAGAGTGGTCAAAATAGTGGCATGAGGTACATGCTTTGAAATGACAAGCTCTGAACTGTTTGAAAAATATTTTGAACTCTGAAACTGTATTTCGTAATAACCATCAGAACCTTATGTGTGTATACGTCTCTAGTGCCTCTGATCCTATTGTCATTCATCTAAATATTTTGTCTATTTCATCTGATGTTTTAAATAAGCGCATAAATTTTAAGGAGAATACATTTATTAATTGAAGTTTATTATTCATAGATAGTTTTTGAGTAAGGGTGCAACTTTATTCAAAGATTATTACACTATGAAAAGAAGAAGCTTGCAAACCTTGTTCTTTACATAGTAAAATATGAATAATTTAAGTCATATAATAAAGTAATTCTTAAACAAACCTTGTTCTTTACATAGTAAAATATGAATAATTTAAGTCATATAATAAAGTAATTCTTAAACTGATTAAAATTAACTATGGATACAAAATAGGGGGAGCTTACAAACCTAACCCTATGGGATATCAGACTTAGGGGGAGCTTGCAAAACTCAGAAGCCTAATGTCAACATAGCTAAATTTTATCAACAACAATTGTATTTAATACTTATGTTTGTCATCATCAAAAAGGGGGAGATTGTTGGAACAAAATGTGTTTTAGTACACACCCTTGAGTTTTGATGATAACAAAGTATTAAATGGACAATTGATGTTACTAATGTTTAAATTAAGTGTGCAGGAGAATCCAAAGTTATATCAAGAGCACACTTGGTTTATGCTCTGAAGGAACCTTATGGAAGTCTGAATCTTTACACTCTGAAAGAGTTCAGAAGCTAAAACGTGGTCAGAAGCTAAATTTGTTTAGAAGCTCAAATAGGATTAGGATGTCTGCAAGAGTTCAGAAGCTTAGAGAAGTTCAGAAGCTCAGAGACGTTCAAATGCCTACAAGAGTTCAGAAGCTATCTGCTAGTCAAGAGTTATTCAGCAGATGAAGACGTTCAGAAGCTGAATTACGAAGGACTATCAGAGGCCAATTATTCAAGATCAATCAGACTTCAAAGACATCAAAGGTTCCTCAGAAGCAAAGGGAATTCCTCTAGTCATCACAAAGGCTACATCAACTACTCTTACCAAGCCTGATGATTTGTTTATGGACAACTAATTGCAACGGTCATAAAGGATGTGATCCTACTCTCTCTAGGAGCTAGTTGTACCTTATTACTGTATTTTGGACAGACAGTAAAAGTGAAGCTTAATTGCGAAGAAGACGTGGCATTGTTCAAAGGATATTCAAAAGCTACAGCTGTCCATTTACAACGGGAATTCTACAATGTCTCAATATCTTTCTCCAACTCATATATATACATGAAAGAAAGAATTGATGACCAAGAATCTTCATTGAATATATCTCTCAGAATCAAGTGAGAATAAAGAATTGTAATAGAAAATATCTCTCAGAATTAAGTGAGAATTAAAACTAGCTAAAGCCTCTGAAGTTATTATCTTGTAATAGTTTTAAGCTTAGAAGTTAGTATTACTCATGCGTGAGTAATTTGGAAAAGTCTCAATCTTAGTGATTAGAGCAAAGGAAGTCTCTTAGTCTTGTGTGACTTTGAGCAAAGGAAGTCTCTTGTCTTGTGTGACTTGAGCAAGGAAGTCTCTTGTCTTGTATGACTTGAGCAAGGAAGTCTCTTGTCTTGTGTGACTTGAGCAAGGAAGTCTCTTGTCTTGTGTGACTTGAGCAAGGAAGTCTCTTGTCTTGTGTGACTTGAGCAAGGAAGTCTCTTTGTCTTGTGTGGCCTAGAGCAAAGAAGTCTCTTGCTTGTGTGCTTGAGCATCTGAATTGTAATCTTAGTGATTATAGTGAAATCCCTTGGAAGTACAAGGGGACTGGAGTACACTCGTTTTGTGAGGGGAACCAGTATAAATTTTTGTGTCTCTTTCTCTCTCATTTACTCTTCCATCATTCTCTTAGATTCACGTTGGTTGTGTTAATCATTCCGCTGTGCTTAAAGACTCTGATAGATACAAATATCTGTAAAAGTTTTTAAATATCTAAAGCACAATTCAACCCCCCCCCCCCCCCCCCCCCCCCCCTTCTTGTGTTTTCTCCACACACCTTCATCTTCTTGTGTTTTCCTTCCACCCCTTCAGAAAGATTTTTTGGTCTTGGATCTAGATCAAAAGGAAGTGTAACTTGAGATTGGTAGTATCTCTTAGTGTACAATCTCAGGAGTGTGGGGACTAGAGTAGCCCATAAGTTAAGGGGTTAACCAGGATAAATTGTTTGTGTTCTTTCCCTTCCCTTTACTGTAATACCCAAATCCGTTATTTAATTATTTCTACCTTGACAAAAATCTTTTTAAAATACGCAACGGAAAAATCGCAATTTAATTATAAAATATTTGGTT
This sequence comes from Trifolium subterraneum, assembly GCA_951799995.1. NCBI lineage: Eukaryota > Viridiplantae > Streptophyta > Magnoliopsida > Fabales > Fabaceae > Trifolium > Trifolium subterraneum. Next base: position 9,898,373 of record OX637466.1, on the reverse strand, counting down.
AAGGTATTACAAACTTCAACAATACCTAACTAATTGATTAATTAGCTTAAACATCACCTACAATATCATTCTTTATAAAATATACATTTTCCGAAATAAATAAATTAAGTCATAAAGGACCCTATATCTTAAATACAACCCTTTCCCCGTGTCACACTCAGAGCAGAGCTTCACCAAGACTATCCAACGGTCCAGAAGTACACAAAACAGAGAGTTAGCAAATCATAACCCATAAAATACAAGTGTAAGGAAATATACTTAACACTTCAACATAATATCATGCATAAACTAACTCTCACTAACATAATCATACATAATATTATCCACATAGCACATTGAATTAGCAAATAACATCAATCTTCGACACCAAGATTCAACCAAATAACTCACACAATGTAACATATCAATTATCACATAATATGCACATCTCCGTAATGCAATCTAATGCCAATCTTCATGCTATGTCACCTTAGACATATCTAATGCATGTGGTACCAATCGTCTTTTATTAGAGTATCTCACCACTAATATCCTTCTTTATCGAATAAAATCCGATATCCGTCTTTATTGGAATATCCAATATCCCTATTTAATACATGAATGCATGAATGATTCATGTACAACCACAAACACTTAATATAACACAATATTAAGTTTTACCTTATGATATGGAACACTATCCATATCCGTCTTTAATAAGATATCTCACAATCTTAATATTCGTCTTTATCAAATAAAATTCGATATCCGTCTTTATTAAGATAACACAATACCTTAATATATTTCTTTATTAGAATAAAACAATTCTAATATTCTTCATTTATATATATATATATACATATCATACATTCATCAATAACATCAACAAATTATTATTAATTAAAACATCCTCAACATTTGTTATTAATTAATAAAACATCATCACCAATCATTCAATAATTAAATCATCATCAACTATACATAAGAATAAAATTAATCCATGGTATAAACAAGTAATTTCACTATAAACATCATTAAAATAAAGTTATGGTCTGCCTTGCTCGCCCGGCGAGAGGTACAGACCAACCGGCGTGAGAAATCTCGTCTGGCGAGCACTCAAGAACATGCTGGTCGCTAGAGCTCGTTGCAAAGGCTCGCCCGGCGAACCAATGTGTTCTTGGTTGCTCTGTTTCGGGAATTTGTCCAAATCCATCCAAAAATCTCATTTTTTAGTTCCAGTAACCAAAAGATGTAATTTTCAAGTATCCAATAAACTTATGAACATAAAAGTACAGCTTGATTCTTAGATCTACAACATTTCATACCAAAAAGTAAGAATTTTCCAAGATTATTCAAAAACTCATAAACTTCACCAAATCTCTACAAACATCTACAAATACCCATTTTTACACATCAAAATTGTTCATACTATTAATTAAGAGTATATTAAACATGTTATGAACATTAGATTTCACTTTTGTTATGGAAAATCATCCCAAAAAGCCCACGAAAATGAGTGGAGAAAGTTCGGGTTTGGAGAAATCGACATTCTCCCCTTTCTCGAGTCACTCGTGATTATGACAACTAACTCTCGTACCTTAGATCGAAGAAATCTCGAGTCTCCTCTTGATCTCTTGCTCTTTCTCCTCTTTTCTTCCTTCTCTCTTCTTTTTCACCAAAAGACACAATTGTGTCTTTCTCTCTATATCTCAAGCTATATATAGTCCTCCCCATTTTAGTCACTAGGCCCAATAGCATCCAAAGCCCAAAAGCCCACTGACGTGTGATTCTCACAAACTCGCTCAAATTACTAATACTCTCGCTAATTAATCGCCACAAAATGAAATAATAATAATGAGCCACATCAATATATAAATATATACACATATATATAATATAACTAGTAAATGAAAATCGGGTGGTTACATTTACTCCTGTTTAACTTTTGCATACACAGATCACACAAATTACAAGTTACTATTTATATTTCCTGTCAAAGAGTGTTTGGAGAATGTTCTCTTGCTAAACATACATTTATATTGTTGGGTTTTTGAAGTTGGCTACAATTTTGCAAAAACTAACTATTAGCCAATATGCTAGACGAGATGTTATATAGCATGTTGTGCAGCATCACTGTCAGACTGAAGCACGCGCTCGCCATTATTTTTATGCGATATCTTTGTGAAAGATTGAGTTCAAAAAAATTACACACATGTGTAATACATGCCTGCGCGAGCCTTGTTCCTGAAGTAACCTAAGTCGGCCTGCAAATATTTAACACAAAAATATAACTAGATTTTTTGTTTTAAATCAAATCTTTTTAGAAGAATTATTTCTCATAATCTTGTGAGCTGGCCAATGAAGATTCCAGCAGTTTAAAGCCTTTGCTTATTGTCCAAGTTTCTGTAAGGTGGTTTGTTTGTTCTAATTATTTACTCCAAAAATATATTTTATATTTTTGGTTGTACTTCAAATATTTATTTGGAGTAAATATTTGTCAAAGAATTATTTTGAAGAATATCATGTAGTTGGTCATTGCTTTCTCCAGCTATCAACAAAGATTTACAAGGTTGATTTGTTCCTTAAAGTTTCTCAAGTTTGTTATAAAGAGATTAAGGAATCAAAAAAATTTGATTTAAATATATTTTTTACTTCAAGGAAGTTGTTACAAAAATATATATTTATGGACAAACAAAAATATTTGATGGAAATATTTTTGTGGAAGATTTGATTTTAAAATATGTCCAACAAAAGGTTCTTGGAGGAGAAGCAAGCTATGCCTATATAAAGAAGACTCAAGACCTATGTTTATTTGAACCGAAACTAGAATCAAAATAGAATATCAAAGATGTAGTCTTTTAGGGTTTCACGTCTTTAAGCTACTCTCTAGGAGAGTTGGTGTAAACTGAACCACTCGGGTTGTGAGATGGTCACTATATCCTCTCTCAGAAACCTTTAGGTAATGAGTTGAGTATTGTGCTTGGAGGAATCTTGTAAGCAACTCTAAATTGTGAACTTAGTCAAGAGTGTTGGCTAGGGATTGGTGTTATTGAAGTGTTACTACAAGGTGTGTGCTTAAAGGAAGTGAGACGGGGCGTCTCATATCTAGAAGTTCCTAGGTAGAATTGCATGAGGTAGTGTCTAGGCGATAAGATAAAAACGGGGCGTTTTAGAGTCTTTGAACTAGAACTATATTAGTGGATTCATTCCTGGATTGGTATCCCGAGAGTAGGAGAGGTTGCTCCGAACTGGGTTAACAAATAACTTGTGTTACTTATCTTCCTGCACGCAATTTATATTTAACTTGTCTATTATGTTCTGTACTGGTACGAGATGTTGTAGCATCTGTCATAACATCTGTCCACCAGTGTATGCCAGAATTTCATATATTATATGAAGTAACTAACAATACTCTTGAGTATATTGTCTGTCATAATTTAATAGGTAATTTTTAAAGGTTCACAATTCAAACACCCCCCTTTCTTGTGAAAAAACTTTGCTACTTCAAAGCTTGCAAACCGTAGCCTCTGATAGTAAAATATGAATATCCTAAGTCAAATTGGAATTTGTTTCTTAAACTGATTTAAATTAATTATGGATAAAACTTAGGGGGAGCTTGCAAAACTCAGAAACTTAATGTCAACAGGATTAATCTAGTCAAACAACAATTGTATTTAATACTAATGTTTGTCATCATCAAAAAGGGGAGATTGTTGGAACAAAATGTGTTTTAAAAGAACCCTTAGAGTTTTGATGATAATAAAGTATTAAATGAACAATTGGTAGGACTGATATATATAAGGAGTTTCGTCTAGTGTGCACAAGTGAGACAAGTCTTTAACTGTGCAAAAGTTGGTTTTCACTATTGGATCCATACGTTCATTGGACCAAATGAGATGTTATGTTACATATTGATCAAAGTGTGAGACTTATTGATCCAATTATTAAAACAAGTTTGTGCATAGTGCAAGACGTGTCTCAATTGTGCCCCATAGACTTGGCTTATAAAACATCTTAATTGTACAAATACATGAACTATTGTAAAATGGAGTTAACTGACTCAAAATTTAGGTGTTGTTCAATAAGTATGATATAATTGTGTTTTTCTCACATTAAAATCCGCTTTTGGTTATATCTCTTGTCCTAGTAGATAAATGTCTTCTTCTGACTCTCCTATGGTTTTGTGTCTCTGCTTTTCTCCTTTTTGTATCTTACTTTTATTTCACTATTATTGTTGTCTTATCATTCGGAAAAAAGTCATGAGAATTAAATTATTTCTAATAAATTAAGTGTAAAATGATTCTATGAATAATGTTAGATTCACAAATTATGTGTTGAACCATGATGGGAGAACAATATAAAATACCATGATGGTCAAATATAGTTTTAGTCAAACTTTAGTAAAATACCATTTATTTTTGTTTTCTTTGACCATATTTGAAACATTTTTTCTATATCAGGGTACTCAAAAAATAATATTCAATTTTTTCCTACTAAAATCTATTTGGCGTGATTGTGAAAAAGTTTCCTATTATAAATTATTATTTTATTAAAATGCAATGACCAATCACACATTATATATATATATATATATATATATATATATATATATATGGTTGTATGATTCTCAACTATAAATGACGTGGCTTGGTCAACAACAAAAATCTAGTCATGAATTAGCACATTGAAAAATCAATAACAGCCCATTGTTTTTCACCGTAAAAAAACACAGTCAATTGTTTTTCAATTCACTAGATATATACGAGGAATACATATATTTCCACATAAAGTTTATTAACAACTCAAAATCAATTAGTTTTTATAAAACTATGATGATTTCGCACACTTCATGGTTTTCTTCTTGATCTTACAAACTTTTCTCATTGAACATTGACATGATGAATGTGAATAGTGTTCATGGTCTATCATCATGTTAAGCATAACCATTGTTGGATTGGAGGTCAAAAAGGGTTGTAACATATGTAAAGGATCAACAAAATTGTGGTAAGTTTGTTGTTTTTGCATGATCTATATAAGGAGTTTCGTCTAGTGTGCACAAGTTAACAGGTCTTTCACCATGCACAAGTTTATTTTCACTATTGGATCCATAAGTTCATTGGACCAAATATGATGTTATGTTACTGTCGTACCCCATTTTTTGACCAATCGCTTTTATGCGTCTTTTTACGACGGTTTTTTTCTTTGTTCGTCTCTGACGAAATTTCGGCAGAGAGGTATTTTAAAATACCTCATTTGGTTACATTTTATTTTCCTTTTATTACTTTTTTTTTATTATTTTCTGATTTTTATTTTATTATTCTTATTCATTTTCGTTTTCATTTATTATTATTAATATATTATTATTTTTTATTATAATTGTTTATTTGTGTATTTTCCTTTTTGGTGTTTTTTGCCAATTTTTTATGGAAGTCCAGATGTGTTTTTTTGTCCAGGCCCAAAGGGGCAATTTTATCCAAATAGGGTAATTTTCATCTGCAAACCCTAGGTTTCTGACACAGTATTTATAATGCATTTATTGCACATTTCCCTAGGTCAGAAATTGGATCAGCCGAAGACTTCCTTTCCAAAATAAAAAAAAACAAAAACAGAAATTAAATAAAAAAATCAAAAATATCATCTTCATCATCCATCACCACGAACCCAGAATCATTAAATCATCATCATCAACATTGTTCTTCATAACCAGAAATCAAAATCCATCGTCATCGTTTATCATCCAAACAGAATCAATTCCAAAATCATAAACACCAAAACCGAAATCATCATCATCTTCCTCACACAGAAAAACCAGAAACAAACCCAGAAAACGAAAACAAACCCAGATCAATTCCAAAACCAAAATCAAATCACAAACCCTAACATCATTCATCATCTGTTAAATCGAACCAAACACGATTCGAAAACACACAGAATCAAAACCGCGAGAGAGAAGAAGAAGAATCAGAAGCATAATCAAAGAACCAATAGGTTGAACTCGTTTTTTTTCCGTCTTCTTTCTCTCTCTCGATCTGGCCGGTTTGTTTATTTTTTGCGTTTTTTTTGAGTTTATATTTGAGTTTAAGGTTTGTTTGTGTTTAGTTTTGGTGTTGAAAATTTTTTAAAAAAGGTTGAAGTTTAGATGAGAGAGAGTTGGCCGAGAGAGAGAGAGGAAGAAGATGAAACACGGCGGCCGGTGAGAAGAGAGAAGAGAAATATGTTTTGATTTTAGGGTTTTCGTATTTATATTTATTTGTGATCCTGTGCGCGCAGGTGTACGGTCTTACGGTGCACCTGCGCGCCTATTGTCCTTCTGATTAGATCCTACGCCTCTGATTTCATCTAACTATGATCAGATCTGAGCTGTCTGATTAATCAGACGGCTCTGATCTGATTTTACATTTTTCTTCACACACCTCCCCTCTGGGCCACGCCCCCCAGTTGGGCTTGGGCCCAGAGTTGCTTTTTGCACACCCTTTTCTGTTTTAATTAATATTTGCACCCCTTTTCTGTTTTATTTTTATTTTTTGCCTAATTAATTATTTATTTTATTGTAGGGACATTAGATTGTATTTTTAGGGTTTGATGTAAAATTAAATTGCATAGCATACTCTTGCATTCATTTCATATTTATTTTTCTTGCAAATACCTTAGAATGTAATTAGGAATAAATGTACACTATAAATGAAAAAATCGCATCTCATGCATATTTATTTATCGCTTTCCGCAAAATGTTAGCATATTTAATTCCGAGGGAAAAGATACCGTTTTAATCAAAATATCATTACAGATTGTCTTCGCGCTTATTTGCTTTTTGCGACGTTATTATTCTTTTAGCGCTACCTTTTATTTTTAACCCAACATTCTAATCAAAATAGTTAGTGATTTTATTCTCAAAAAATGAGATCAAAACCTCTTTCAAAAAAAAGTCAACACAATTCTTTTCAATATCCTCAAGCATCAAAAATATCTTGTCATCATGCATTTTTCAAACTTTGGACTTTAAACCAAACGTTTCTTTTTATCGCGAAAACCTTGGATTTTAACCCAAGTGTCTTTTTTACCGCAAACTTGGATTTTAAACCAAGTGCCTTGGATTTTAAACCAACGGCGTCTTCTATCGTGAAAACCTTGGATTTTAACCCAAGAGTCTTTTTTATCGCGAACTTGGATTTTAAACCAAGTGCCTTGGATTTTAAACCAACGGCGTCTTTTATTGTGAAAACCTTGGATTTTAACCCAAGTGTCTTTTTTATCGCGAACTTGGATTTTAAACCAAGTGCCTTGGACTTTAAACCAACGGCTTCTTTTATCGCTAAAACCTTGGACTTTAACCCAAGTGTCCTTTTTCTCGCCTAAAACTTGGATTTTAAACCAAGTACATTTGTCTCATTCATACATCATTAATCATGCATAAACCTTGGATTTTAAACCAAGTGTCTTTTATCACTCAAAACCTTTTCTCAACAAACCTTGGATTTTAAACCAAGTGTCCGCGTTTTATTTTCATAAATCAAACATCAATCAATTTAACCATATAGACTTTTTTCACAAATTAACATCAATCAAACTCACATTTTGCCACTTTTGGCTTTTTGGTCTTTTAAAACCATTTTCAAAACTTTAAAATCAAACAAACTTACTCGTAACTTTTACCCCGAACTACGGTGGTTTGATCCCTCGGGTACGTAGGCATGAGACTTGTCTCTCCAATCAATAAAATCAACAAAAACATTTTTTCCTTTTCCATCATTTTAAGCATTTTTATCATCACTTTAATTACACATTTTTTACAAGCAATTAAAATAAAGCGCAAAGTTAGAAATAAAAACAAGAGGTTCCTATAGAGTACTATAGATACTTAGGGTGCTAATACCTTCCCTTCGTATAACCAACCCCCGAACCTTGTTCTCTAAAAAATAGGGTTTTTTTCGAACTTTTTCCCTTTCCCTCGGATAAATTAAAGATCGGTGGTGGAATATTAAATCGCGATTCGAAGTTAATTGATAACTCGATATCCAAAAATCACCGCGACAGTTACATATTGATCAAAGCGTGAAACTTACTGATCCAATTATTAAAACAAGATTGTGCATAGTGCAAGACATGTCTCAATTATGCCCCATATGCTTGGCCTATAAAAAATCATGTCCTAGTAGATAGATGTCTCCTTCTAACTCTCTTAGGTTTTGTGTCTTTGTTTTTCTCCTTGTTGTATCTTACTTTTATTTCATTATTGTTGTTTTATCATTCGGAAAAAAGTCATGTGAATTAAATTATTTCTATTAAATTTAAGTGTAAAATGATTCTATCAATAATGTTAGATAAACAACTTATGTGTTTAACTATGATGTGAGAACAATATAAAATTAATACATTAGAAACTAAGGCCCTTTATGGATCTCAAAATATTAGGTCAAATATAGTTTCGGTCAAACTTTACTAAAATACCATATTTATTTTTTGTTTTTCTTTGACTAATTTTATTATTTTATTAAAAATGGTAGTGTCCACATTTGAAACATTTTTTCCATATCAGGATACTCAAAAAAAAATATTCAACTTTTTTCCTCCTAAAAACTGTTTCGTGTGATTATGAAAAAAAATTCTAACATCAATTATTATTTTATTAAAAAGCATTGGCCAATCACACATTTTATATATATATATTACTAGTGATGTTTAGAAAATAATGCACTTAATATTTATTCCTTATTTATATTTCATGTTTTGGTTTCAACCAAGAGAACTATATTGACAGACTAATAATTTATATCACTCCAATTTATATTACATGCTTTTGATATTTGTAAGACTAATAATTTATATAATTGTTACTTTACTAACAATAAAAGAAACTAAACAATAATGTCCTCCGTGCCGAAAATGAGGAAGTTGTGCATGTGCCTTTGCAAGTCAAGTTCTGATTTTAAAATAAGAGAAATCTATTGAAGGTTTTCATTTTCATAGTTATCTTGTAAGTACTTTAAATTTATACCACATGCTATAAATTTAAAGTGCTTACAAGAGACCATTGAAAAGGGAAACTTTCAAAGAATTTCTCTTATTTTGAAACCAGAACTTGATTTGCTTGGGTTCATGCCATATCACATGCTAATGATTTTAGCTAATTGTTACATTTATAATCAACAACTGAACATATATAAATGCTCTTCGAGTAGACTTGTAAATAAGTTATTGACTTTTCTTTTTCTATTATATCATTTTTTTTCCTTTTTCTTTTCGGAATGTTTTTTTGAATTTGTCATGAACGATTACTCCGTCTATATAAACACCCTACAATTCATACATCTCATGTATAAAATAGGGTTTAAAAAGACATCTTTCGATTCTTTTCGAGTGTACTTCACTTTTGAGGTTGAAAAATGGATTATTCAATCAGATGCGTCGTTGGGTCTAGTGAGGAAGAGATGGATAACTTAAACAATGAAAATAAATCATCCAACTAACGTATGAGATTTTACCAAACAATCGTGCTTGAAAAGTAAGATAATTCTTTTCGTTAACATGATTTACTTTTCAATTTTGTTAATGAAAAGAGTTATCTTACTTTTCAAGTATGGTTGTTTGGTAAAAATTCATACGTTTGTTGGATGATTTATTTTCATTGTTTAAATTATTCATGCCTTCACTTTCAGACATGGTGACACCTCCGATTGAATAATCCATTTTTCAACCTCGATAGTGAAATAGACTCGCAAAGTATTGCAAGTTGTCTCTTTAAATCTTATTTCATGTCTGAGATCTATGATATTTTGGTTATTTGTATAGACGATTAATTGTTCATGAAATCTTCAAAATAACCTTGGGAAAAGGGGGGAAAATGGTTGAAAAAAATATAATAAAAATGAAAACTCGATACGTTATTTACTAGTTAACATGAAGGTCATTTTTATCAGCTTTCGGTTGTTGATTCTAAATGTAACAAATACAAAAAATCATTAGCATGTGATATAGATTTTGTGTGAATGCAAGATATTAGTGAAAAGGAAAACCTTCAATAGACTTCCTCACTCTCGGCACGAAGAGCATTGTATTTATTATCTTAAAAATATTTCTCAAATTTGCTACTTTAGGAGCATAATTAAAAACTATATATCACCCAATATTTATAAACATTGATTATGAAAATATGAATAATGTATGTGCATTCCTTCAAGGGAGCTCGATATTAAATTTATAGTTCTTCAGGAACTAATAATGGATATTCATAAACATAATTGATTAATCCTTCGAGATGCTTTAATGTTGAATTCTTCTGGAATTCAACAAAATTAGATATGATTAACATGGAAAAATATAAATAAAAAAAGAATGTAATCATGAACATGATCTTGAATTATAAATAATAATAATAATTATTATTATTATTATAATAATAATAATAATAATAATAAAGATAATAATATTAATGTTTGAAAGAATTCAAAATAAATTGATTTTAAATTTATAGTATGACATGTGGCTTAATGTACCCAAAAAAATAGAAAATGTGGCATAAAAAAATATTATTGGCTTAGGAGACATGGATATACATATGCAACTAAACGGCATAACCTTAATATTAGGTAATTTGGTTTTAGGATACCACAATAATAGTGATTTAGTTCGTTATTAAAAAAATGCACATGTGTTTCTTAAGATTGAAGGGGTGAAAAACACTAGAAGGGGGGGGGGGGTGAACTGTGTTTTTGAAATTAAAAAAAAATTCAAGATATTACTATCTATCAGAGTTTTTTTTTTAGGCAATGGAAAACTAAACACAATAAAAAAAGTAGACAGAGAGAGAGAAAAAAAAAGATGAACACACAGGATTTATACTGGTTCCACTCACAAACCGAGAGTACTCCAGTCCCCTTGCACTTCCAAGGGATTTCACTATAATCACTAAAGATTACAATCCTAGTGCTCAAACACACAAGCAGGAGTCTTCTATTGCTCAAGTCACACAAGACAAGAGACTTCTTACAAATTGCTCAAGTTAAACTAAACAAGAGACTTTTCCAAATTGAATAACTCACACAAGAGTATTCACTAAACTATTTAGCTTATCTAGAAACTTAAAAACACTTAACACAATAAGTGAATTTACAAAAGAGTCTTCAGAGGCTTAATAAGTTCTTAAAGAAGATTTGAATGTGTAAGCAGTTCTGTATTCAAGTTATTGTTTTTCTCTCTCAATTCACGCATATCAATTTTCAATCAAAGACCTCTATTTATAGAGAACAGAGACATTGATGAAAAGTTCCGTTGAAGATATGACAGTTGTAACAAATTGATTGCTTAGAGTATGAGATTGAATTTCTTAACAGAAGAGGCAATTCAATTCCACTACTCTGTCCATGTTTCTTTGCTCCACCATTTGGAGTAATAGATAGTACAAATAGTACTATACGCTCCTCCTTGTAGATAAGATTTTGAATATAAACATTGTAGAGTGTTTATCCTTTAAGCTTGAGCTGTCATCTTTCATAGAATGATCTAGAAGCATTAGATTCATCAAACAAGCGCAATCTGTTATAAAACAGAGTCTTCTTCAGAGTCAAGAACTTAGTCTTCTGAGAGATTTGAATCTTCAGATTCTGATGGTCTTCAGAGTTAAGCTTCTGAGGGTCTTTTATCTTCCAGCTTCTGATGGCTTTCAGAGCTAAGCTAATTGAACGTCTTCAGAGTCTAACTTTTACAAAGTCTTCAGAGCTTCTTCAAAAACTGAATGATCTTTAGTGTTCATTTTATCCTTCAGAATGCTTCTTCACAACACTCTTCAGATTCAGTGTTCAATGACACAGAAATAATCATGTACAATCAATTCAAATCATTAGTACTATCAATTGTCCATTTAATACTTTTTTTTATCATCAAAACTTTTTAGGGTATATTTCAATAAAAACTTATTTTGTTCCAACAAAGATGTGCCTTAAAATTAGGGATGTAGTTCATGTTACAATATGGCATACATCACAATTGAACCATACAAATATTCATCAGGTACACCACAATTGAATTCTCCTGGAATTCATAATAAAATTGAGATTTTTTAAGTTCTTCCGGAACTTTATCATTGAATTTGTATAAGTTCGTCAGGAACTACATAATAAATCACTCTCATCTTAGGCATGAATGTTGAATTCATCTGAAATTCATAACAGAGAAACAAATTTTAAGTTCTTCAGGAACTATGTAATAAATCTGAAAAATATAAAATCATTTTTATGTGCAATCCATAGGGATGCATGATTATTGAAATTCTTCCCGAATTTGTAATGAACGGTAATACTTCGTAAGTTCTTCAGGAACTAGATTAGTGAATTCTTCGAGAATTCATTGAGAATAAAAATTGAATTTTCTAAGTTCTTCAGGAACTAAGAGTATTGAATTCTTCGAGAATTTGTAAGTTGTTCAGGAACTAATTATTGAATTCTTCAGGAATTTATAGATTAAATTTATTAGTTCTTTAGGAACTAATTTTATTGAATTCTTCGAGAATTCATAGATTAAATTTAGTAGTTCGTTAGGAACTAAGTTTATTGAATTCTTCGGCAATTCATAGATTAGATTTTAAGTTCTTTAGGAATTAATTATTGAATTCTTCAGGAATTCAAGGATTAAATTTATAAGTTATTCAGGAACGATATATTATAATAATAATATCTTTTGCAATTCTTCAGAGATGTATGAATATATTTCTTCTGGAATATATTGGGAATAAATAAATTACAAATAAAAACATAATTAAATTTGTTCATAACATTTAATAAAAACAAAATTCCATCGTGTACGGAGATGCTATTAGTTTGTATGTTTAGTCTTTAAAGAAACAATAAGCCAATAATATCTTTAACATACAATTTTGAATTAACAATTATACAAGGAGGAACAGTGGCTAACAACAAAATAAAATGAATAAAGGTTTCATGTACACGCATACCTTTGCTATTGATGTTCGTACCTTTGCAATATAATAACATATATGTGGAGAGAAGAAGAGAGGAGAGAATAAGAGAAAACAACAGAACTTGTGTTATTCCTTAAGAGTGTCATTTACATGATACATGAGTCCTATTTATAGGCAAATATAATGGGCCAAATAACATGGGACAACAACCTACATATGGACATCCACTAAATATTCATAACATTTATAAAATAAAATTAAATTACTTACTTGAAGCGCTGAGTAGTGTCTGACTTGAAGCGCTTCCAACCACGGACGCAGATGACCACGAGAATTATAAACACTTGCTAAATAAAAATTATAAACAAAAAATATTAAAACATATACATTTAAGTTAACAAAGCAAAAACATTAAACTTTTTTAAATTAAAATACAAACACTTACCACTTTTTGGATGGAGATGTCAAATTTAATATTTAAAGTTTTGAGATAAGTATGAAAAAAAAATTGAAAGTCAGAAGTATGAGATTTAAGAGAGAAGTTAGAGAAATTCAGAGAGAGATTGAAAGTGTAAAAATGAAGTGAAGTAAATGAATGTTGATATAAAGAAAGGAAAGAGAAGTTACCGTTGAAAAAAAATATATTAATAAATTAGGGGTTGGATTTCTGGCGGCCATGAACCGCCAATTGGCCTTCAACGGTCATGGATTATTGGCGGCCCATGGCCCACGATAATCTCGCCAACTTTTGAACCATTCCTGGCTGTCCTACACCCCTAATAATTATTATTTTATTTTATTTTTTTCTGATGCATTCTTGGCCAATTTTATGGCTTATTGAGGGCTAAAATGTATTGAGGGCTCAAATCCGCCAATAATGATGGCCAAGAAATTAAGGTTTTCTTGTAGTGGATTTATTTAAATCTTTATCTTATGAAGTTTGTTTTTAAAACTAAATCATATCATGATGCAACTTAAACTCAAGTATATCTCAGAAGCTGTATCTCTATATAAGAAGACTGGACTCAACGTTTTCAAGTACGAGCAATATTTGAATATCTCTAGAATAAAGTTCGAATTGTTAGTGAAAAACTTGTGCCCACTAGTGTGTACTAGCTCTGAAAGTTAGTAAGGTTTGGCGTCTAAGATTGATTGTTGAATAAGTTTATTCAACATACTCCCTCCGGTCACATTTATAAGAAAAAATAACTACTTGCGCGGTGTTTAAGGAATTTAGTTAATTGTAGTTAATTTTCTTGATTTAATATAAAACAAGAATAAGTTTATTATATTGCCCTTTATAAATAAGCCTTCTTTTTCTTGGAAATCACATACACCTTTTGGAAAGTAAGGGTATATTAGGAATAACAACATTTGAAATTCTGGCACGCGAGGGACCAATGTGGTGCACGATGTTGCAACACTGGTCCTCCTGGACACACAATAATAAATCGACAGAATTTAAATAACATAAGTTATTGTTAACCCAGTTCGGTGCAACTCACCTACTCTGGGGGATACCAATCCAGGAAGGAAATCCACTATGGTAAAGTAGTTCAAAGCTCTCCGCAAACGCCTCGTTTACAGCTTATCACCTAGCAACTACCCGTATAGATTTCTACTTCCCCTCAACCACACAACATGTGGATTTTAATTTTGTACTTAATAAACAAATCAAAACTCCGTGCTTACAAGCTTAAGAGTGATTTGCGATTACAACAATTCTTAATCAAGTACCAATCGTGATACTCAAAAGAATAACTAGGATCACACTAAATCCTAGGCCTAAAACTTCTCAATCACTCTATAGCGTTTGTATCTTCAATGGTTTCAGGTGCTCTTCAACGAATGAAGCTTGCTTCTTTATATAGAGTCTTGAATCTCCTTGGCTTCATGAAGAATAGGATCGGTTGTTGCAAACTAATCTTTGATTCAAATTCGTTTGCCCAAAAAGATAATTTGTTACACAAACAATTAATATTTGTTTGTTTTATCTTTTTAAATCTTTCGCTTTAGATTAACAATCCTCTTTGACCAAACAAATAATATTGATTTGTTTTTATCCTTTGACAAACAAATAATATTGATTTGTTTTTATCTTTTACCAAACAAATAATATTGATTTGTTTTTATCTTCAAACAAATAATATTTGATTTGTTTTTATCCTTTTAAACTCTAGCTGTAGATCTTCAATCTTCAGCTAACAAACTTGTTCCTTGTTGAATAAGGAAGCACAAGTTTGTTTCTTCAATCCTTCAAACATATCCGCGCGCTAGATCAAGATAAGGATAAGGCGTGTTATCAGGCCGTGGTTCCCAATGTTACTGCATTGGTACCCACATTTGGACACAGGCTTATTTTACCAAAAATAAAGCCAATCTTCAAAACTCAACAATCTCCCCCTTTGGCAAATTTTTGGGCTAAAATAATCTAGCGCCTAGCCACTTGTTCTGGGAAGATAAACTCATCAGAGGCCTGCAGCGAATTCTTGTAGTCTTGGCCTCACACACACATGAGAGAAATAAACTCTCACAAATCAATCTCTTAGGAAGAAATAAACTTCCTCAGACTGAGAACATAAGTTCTCTTAGAGATCAATCAAGGAAAAATAAATTCCTTTAACTGTTGAGAAAAATAAATTCTCTAGTGAAGTTCAAAGTCACATTGCAGGATGTGGTGACATTTGACTTCACATTCAGTATGCATCTTCATTTGAGAAAAATAAATTCTCACATGCATACACAACATCTTCAGATATATATATATTCTACTCCCCCTGTATTGCTGCCCCCTCCATGCATATATATATCTCACTCCCCCTAAATATCAGATCAGATACTTTAGGTATATAAACAAACACACATAGATATACTACTCTTATTTGCCTTATCAGAGTAATATCAGTCTTCATGTGGTTTCTGATCAGAGCTGCTTTCATATGTCTTATTCATAGACATATTATCTATGCTACTGCAGGTGGCAATAGATGTGCAACACATTATGCCCACCATTCATATCAGACCAAAAAAGCTAGGATGTTACTCCCCCTTTTTAGCCATAAAATTTTGACAAATAAAGTCAAATATCCTGCATAGTAGAAAACCAGATAATAGCAGAGTGCATATTACAGACCAATTAGTACAGATAGTGCATCAAATCCAGGGCATAGCCCACAAAAATACATAAAAAGGTCTGTAAAAAATCCAGGGAAATTCTTCATATGTCTTCACTTTAATCAGAGTCAGACTCCACCACATCCTCAGTGTCATTCCCTTCTTCCTGATCAGTGTCTTCATTATTGTCAGCATTCAAATCAGCCTCAAACTCCTCCTCGGCTTGGCTTTCCTCAAGTTCTAGTGCCTTAATCACAGCATCTAGCTTGGACCTGTTCTCCTTCAGCTGGGCAATCATCTGCTTCCTAGTCATCTTCCCTGTCTCAGCAGTAGTCCTGGATGTCCCAACATCAGCTACCACATTCAACCCCTCCAGCATCATTGAACTGATGATGAGAGGAGAGTTACTCTTGCAGGTAATGTCATCTCTAATGACCTCAGGATGTTGGTTCAATATAATTCCACATATCAAACTAGGAAAAGGTATAGACCACTTGGCAGCAAAGGTCTTGGCTTCTTTCATTATTCTTTCAAAGATATAGGTTCCAAAGTCATATTCTAGTTTATTACCAATGACATAAATAAACCTAGCCAAACCTGTAGCCACATTAGAAGTGTGGGAAGTAGGTACCCAATTTGCAGCTCCTATTCTGTTGAGAATCGCATACTTGGGTGTCAACTTTGTTGCGGACAGCTTCCCTTTCCTAGGCCAAATCTTCACTTGATTACCTGTGATGGCCTTGCACACTTCATTATCAGACACCTCCAGCTCAGGTTGTGGGTCTTCACTTCTTCCAAGGTACTTGTTGATCACAGTGGGGGAGAAATTCACACACTTGCCTCAGACATAAAGCTTATGATATTCCCTGCTCATAGGGTCATCACAATCTTCAGGAATATTTGTTCAAAATTCCTTAACCAGCTTCTCAAAGTAGTCTCCAAATTCAGACACAGTCCTCCTTAGTCCAGCCTTCTTGATCAGGTTCATCACATCCCTGTTCTTCAAGGCTTCCTTGCTCAACTCTCTCTCAAGTCCTAGTCTTCTGATGTAGACATAATGCCATCTTTGCACACCAGTAACAGAGTGGAAAGATATGTTATCCATTGGTGCTTCACCAATAACCTGAGGGATCTTCTTGCCTTTGAACTTCTTCCTCCAGTGGCTGCAAGGGTAAGTGTATTCTGACTCACCTTAGGTCCTGTTTCTTTTTCTGAGTCACCAATGTCAGTGACATTGTGCTCCACATCGTAGTAAGAGTCAGATTCAGAAGGGGGTGCCTTTCTCTTGAGTGTAGGCTTCTTTGGAGGTGTACTCTTAGGCCTGGTTGGTAGATAACTTGTTGGTTTCTTCACTGTCTTCTTCACAGGAGTCTCTGCTGCGTTTGGTGTGCTTGTAGTCACCACAGCCCTAGCACTACTTGTTCTTCTTGCAATACTCTGAGTAGCTGTCTTCTCAGATGGTGGATTCTCTGTATAGGTTTCCACAACCACAAGGTCAGGACTTGTTTCCATATCCTTGTCTTCAGAGTTCTTCTCTCCTTCTTCTCTTTCCTCAGGAGCTTCACTCTTTTCAGACTGAGTGTCACCCTTGGAGCCTTCATCAGCAGTCAATTGCTTATCACCAGACGCAGTGGTGTTCTCTGGTGTATCTGGAACAGTGTCCTGTACCTGTCCTTCTTTCGGAACCAATGTGCCAACATTCGATTCCACATCTGACCCAGTTGCTTGATTGTTCAGATCCTCAAGCACTTGGTCCACAGCCTTCTCAAAATCAACATTCTCACTCACCATTGGTGAATCTCCAGAGTCCTTAGGGTTTGACTCTTTGTTGACTTGGACAGAGCCTTCTTTCTCATGGGTTGACCTTTCCGCTTCTTCTTCAACCTGTTCAGTCTCATCAACTTCCATCTTCTCCGAAGTTTCAACCTCAGGTTCTGCATGCTTGTCT
Organism: Trifolium subterraneum; assembly: GCA_951799995.1. Lineage (NCBI taxonomy): Eukaryota > Viridiplantae > Streptophyta > Magnoliopsida > Fabales > Fabaceae > Trifolium > Trifolium subterraneum. The sequence goes on along the minus strand of OX637466.1, from coordinate 9,880,419 downwards.
TCAAGTGGATCGATGTATAAACTGGTCATGGTGTGAACAGTCTTTGATCCAGAGATCTTCGATTTCGATCTTTTCTTCTCTTTCTTTGATCGCTTAATCGAACCAGAGGCTTTGCCTTCTTTCTTTGACGATCTCTTCTTCTTCTTGGATTTCTTCACCTTTTCTGCTGATGGATGAACAGTGTCGAGTGATTGATTCTCAACTTCCATCATGATGGAGCTTTGCTCATTTGTATCGGTCTGTATGTTAGGGTTTTTCGATACAGAAGGTGAATTGGATACTTTGCTTTTGCTTGGAGTAACTTCAGTGGAGTTCGTCATGGTGATGTTGTGGGTTCGAAGGTGAAGGGTTGAGAAAAGGGTGAGGTTTTTGCGAAGAGGTTTTGCGAAGGTGAGAGGTTTCTGAAAAGGTTTGATGAATGGGGGATGATGGGTATTTATAGGCGAAGGTTGTTGGCTGACGGGGGATGTATTGGAGGTGAAAGGTTTTGGAGAGTTAATGGAGAGATTTGATAGGTGGCGTGTTTTGGGGAGTGGAGGTAATGATGGTGGGTTTGAATTTGCTTGCAACAATAAATGGAGGGAAAGTGGAATTGTTGCACACATCACCAATTGTAGTTGCTACAAGTCTTCACAAAGGCAAATTCCAAGTTTGCCCCTGAGCCTTTCAAATTGTGTTGCATCCAATGCCTTGGTAAATATATCCGCAATTTGACCTTCAGTAGTCACATGTTCCAAGGTCACAATATTTTCTTCCACCAAATCCCTAATGAAGTGGCGCCTTATATCAATGTGTTTTGTCCTACTATGCTGAATAGGATTCTTGGAAATATTTATAGCACTTAAGTTATCGCAGTACAATGTTATAACATCTTGCCCCATATTGTACTCACTTAGCATCTGCTTCATCCATAGGATCTGAGAGCAACTACTACCAGCTGCAATATACTCTGCCTCAGCTGTGGATAGTGATACACTATTTTGTTTCTTGCTGAACCAGGAGATTAAGTTATTCCCCAAAAAGAAACATCCGCCTGAGGTACTCTTCCTATCATCTGCACTTCCTGCCCAATCTGCATCACAATACCCAACCAACTTTGAGTCTTCACCATGGAAGTACATGATGCCATAGTTGCATGTTCCACTCACATACTTGAGAATTCTTTTGACTTGTGTGAGGTGGCTCATCTTTGGTGCAGCTTGATATCTAGCACATACTCCAACTGCAAAGGCAATGTCTGGCCTACTAGCAGTGAGATATAGAAGGCTTCCTATCATGCTTCTATACTGACTTTGATCTACATCAACACCTTTCTCATCTTTGGTGAGTTTTAAGTGGGTTGCTACAGGAGTCCTTTTGTGACTAGCATTCTCCATCCCAAACTTCTTCACAATATTCTTGGCATATTTGCTTTGAGAGATGAATATTGTGTCTTCCATTTGCTTGACTTGAAGCCCAAGGAAGTAGGTCAGCTCTCCTACTAAGCTCATCTCAAATTCATACTGCATCTGATGGACAAAATGTTGAACCATTGTGTCTGACATTCCTCCAAAGACAATATCGTCCACATAAATTTGTGCAATCATGAGCTTTCCTTTTTCTTCTTTGACAAACAAGGTTTTGTTTGTCTCTCCCTTCCTGTAGCCATTCTTCACCAGGTATGTTGTCAATCTTTCATACCATGCCCTTGGAGCTTGCTTTAGGCCATAAAGCGCCTTCTTTAGTTTGTATACATGATCTGATAGGCGGGGATCTACAAACCCTTTAGGCTACTCCACATATACTTCTTCCTTAAGGTATCCATTTAGGAAAGCACTCTTTACATCCATCTGGAACAATTTGAACCTCAGAATACAAGCAACTCCTAATAGTAACCTTATGGACTCAAGGCATGCTACTGGAGCAAATGTTTCATCAAAGTCTACTCCTTCAATCTGAGTATAACCTTGAGCAACTAGTCTTGCTTTGTTTCTAGTAATGGTTCCCTTCTCATCAGACTTATTCTTGTAAACCCACTTAGTGCCAATGATATTTACACCTTTGGGTCTAGGAACTAAGTCCCATACTTCATTCCTCTTGAACAAATTCAGCTCCTCTTGCATTGCATTGATCCAAAAATCATCTATGAGAGCTTCTTTCACATTCTTTGGTTCAATTTTGGATACAAAACATGAGTTGACCACTAGCTCATTATATCTCCTTGTAGTAATGCCTTGATCTGGATTTCCAATGATGAGTTCTTTAAGATGATTCTTCTGAACTCTGATAGATGGACCTTTCTTTGATGGTTGACCTTCTGTTTCTGAGTCTCTTGATCTCCAGTGTTGTCAATCAGGGGCCTGATATGTCAACATTTGGGACCGCATTTGGTACCTTTACTCCAGGCGAGTCATCAATAACAACATTTATGGATTCCATCATGGTTCTGGTCCTGTTGTTAAAGACTCTATATACCTTGCTATTTGTTGAGTAGCCAAGAAAGATACCTTCATCACTCTTGGGGTCCATCTTTCTCCTCTGTTCTCTATCAACTAGTATGTAGCATTTACTTCCAAAGACATGAAAGTATTTGACTGTTGGCTTTCTTCCTTTCCAGAGTTCATAGAGAGTGGTAGTGGTACCTTTTCTGAGTGTGACACGATTGTGAACATAGCATGCAGTGTTCATGGCTTCTGCCCAGAGGTTTTGAGGGAGATCCTTGGCATGTAACATCACACGAGCTGATTCTTGCAAGGTTCTATTCTTCCTTTCTACCACGCCATTTTGTTGAGGTGTGATTGGTGCTGAGAATTCATGACTTATTCCTTTAGAGGAACAAAACTCAGAGAACTTGGAATTTTCAAACTCTTTTCCATGATCACTTCTGATTTTGACAATTCCAAATCCCTTTTCTCTTTGCATCTTTAGGCACAGCTCTTTGAACACTTCAAATGTATCTGATTTCTCTCTAATGAAGTTTATCCAAGTGTCCTAGAGAAATCATCCACTACCACAAAGGCATACCTCTTGCCTCCTAGACTTTCAACTTGCATTGATCCCATCAAGTCCATATGGAGTAGTTCAAGTACTTTGGTTGTGGTCTGATGTTCCAACCTTGGGTACGACATTTTTGTCTGCTTCCCTACTTGACACTCTCCACATATGCTTCCTTCTTCAATACTGAGCTTGGGTATTCCTCTTATGGCATCTTCAGCTATAATCATCTTCATTCCTTTGAGATGCAAGTGCCCAAGCTTTTGGTGCCACAACCTTACTTCATCCTCCTTGCTAAGTAAATTAGTGATAGATGAATGTGCTATTTCCTGAGGAATCCATAGGTAGCAGTTATCCTTGGATCTTGCTCCCTTCATGATCACTGTATTTTTGTCATTAGTGATCAAACATTCACTCTTGGTGAAGTCCACCTTCAGCCCTTGGTCACATAACTGACTTATGCTTATCAAGTTAGCAGTCAGTCCTTTTACCAATAGTACATCATTGAGCTTTGGTAATCCTTTGTTGATTAGATTTCCAATCCCCTTGATTTCTTCTTTTGCTTCATCACCAAAGGTCACAAAACTGGTGGTGTATAGATTTATTTCATTGAGGTATTTCTTTTCACCAGTCATGTGTCTAGAACATCCACTGTCAAAGTACCAATCTTCTTTTGAAGAGACTTTAAAGGATGTGTGAGCAATAAGGGCTTTGACTTCAACATTGGATTTGGTCTTCCAAAACTTCTTGTTATCAGCCTTTTTCGGAGTTGGGTTGACTTGTCTTCCTTTGTATGGATACCCATTAAGCTTATAGCACTCGGCCTTTATGTGTCCATACTTCCCACAGTAGTAGCATCTCCATGATTCATACCTTGGAGGTCGCTGATGTTGGCACTTTCTGGACCTTCTCTGGTGGGGTGCTGGATGTGGAAACATTTGACCCTGCTTTCTGGTTCCATACCAAAGGTTGGCAGGTCCAAAAGCTTGTTTCTTTGGGGAATGATAGCCCAATCCTTTGCCTTGCTTGGTCCGTTGATTTGCTTCCAGAATCCCATCTAACATGTCGATGCCATTGTTTAGCAATCTGAGTTGTTTGTCCATGCTTTCAAACTGGGAGTTTAGCATGCTTGCTTCATTCTCAATATTAGCTATGGTAGATAGGTGCACTTGCTTTTCTTTTTCAAGTTGGGCAATGATCTTCCTTTGCTCCTCATTTGTCTTGCAAAGTTCTCCACTTTTGATGCACAGCTCCTTGTAGGTTGCAGCAAGTTTATTGTAGGAAACATCATCATCTGAATCTGAATCAGACTCGCATCTTCCAGTCATGGCATTCACTGACTTGGTTGCTTCATTGTCACTTTCAGAGTCTTCATCAGACCATGATATAACATTTAGGCTTTTCTTCTGTTTTTTCAGATAGGTTGGACATTCTGCCTTGATATGTCCATAGCCTTCACATTCATGGCATTGAACTCCTCTGCCTTAAATGTTTCTATCTTTAGTTCTTGGTTTCCTTGACATGTTTCCCTGTTTGCTGATGTCGGGCTGGATGTGCTTCACATTGGTCCTTGGCCTTGTCCTCCTTAGTATTTTCTTGAATTGTTTTTCAAGTAATACTAAGGCCTCTGAGATGTTTTCATCAGCTTCTTTGTCACTCTCTGACTCTTCATCAGTATTGGAAACAAAAGCAATGCTCTTGTTTTTCTTTTCAGTTTTGTCCCTCATAGAGAGTTCAAAGGTTTGAAGGGAACCTACTAGTTCATCCAGCTTCAAGCTTCCTATTTCTCTGAATTCCTCAATGGCAGTGACTTTCATGTCAAACTTGGGTGGTTGGGATCTGAGGAGTTTCCTTACCAATTTTTCTTCAGGTATTTTCTCACATAAAGAATCAAAGGTGTTTGCATAGTCAAGTATGCTCATGTGAAAGCCATACACTGTTTCTTCTTCTTTCATCTTCAAACCTTCAAACTGGGTGGTTAGAATTTGGAGTCTAAACATCTTCACTTTGCTTGTTCCTTCATGAGCTGTGATGAGGATTTCCCAAGCTTCTTTGGCTGTCGTGCATTGTTTGATCAGCCTGAACATGTTCTTGCCAACTCCATTGAATAGAGCATTCAATGCTTTTGAGTTCCCCAGTGCTAGTGTATCTTCAGCAGTAGTCCATTCTTCTTCTGGTTTTAATTCTTCAGTATCAACTCCACTAGTATCTTTGACCTTGGGATGTTCCCATCCTTTGAGGACTGCTTTCCAAGTCCTACTATCAAGTGATTTCAAGAATACAATCATCCTTGATTTCCAATAGTCAAAGTTAGAGCCATCCAGAAGTGGTGGTCTGTTCATGAGTCCTCCTTCTCTGTCCATCTTGCCAGAAAGTATCTTCCCTGGAGCTCACCAAATCACCTAGGGTGCCAGCTCTGATGCAAATTGAAATTCTGGCATGCGAGGGACCAATGTGGTGCACGATGTTGCATCATTGGTCCTCCTGGACACACAATAATAAATCGACATAATTTATTTAACACAAGTTATTGTTAACCCAGTTCGGTGCAACTCACCTACTCTGGGGGATACCAATCCAGGAAGGAAATCCACTATGGTAAAGTAGTTCAAAGCTCTCCGCAAACGCCCCGTTTACAGCTTATCACCTAGCAACTACCCGTATAGATTTCTACTTAAGAACGTCCTAAGTATGAGACCCCTCTCACTTCCCCTCAACCACACAACCTGTGGATTTTAATTTTGTACCTAATAAACAAATCAAAACTCCGTGCTTACAAGCTTAAGAGTGATTTGCGATTACAACAATTCTTAATCAAGTATCAATCGTGATACTCAAAAGAATAACTAGGATCACACTAAATCCTAGGCCTAAAACTTCTCAATCACTCTATAGCGTTTGTATCTTCAATGGTTTCAGGTGCTCTTCAACGAATGAAGCTTGCTTATTTATATAGAGTCTTGAATCTCCTTGGCTTCATGAAGAATAGGATCGGTTGTTGCAAACTAATCTTTGATTCAAATTCGTTTGCCCAAAAAGATAATTTGTTACACAAACAATTAATATTTGTTTGTTTTATCTTTTTAAATCTTTCGCTTTAGATTAACGATCCTCTTTGACCAAACAAATAATATTGATTTGTTTTTATCCTTTGACAAACAAATAATATTGATTTGTTTTTATCTTTTACCAAACAAATAATATTTGATTTGTTTTTATCCTTTTAAACTCCAGCTGTAGATCTTCAATCTTCAGCTAACAAACTTGTTCCTGGTTGAATAAGGAAGCGCAAGTTTGTTTCTTCAATCCTTCAAACATATCCGCGTGCTAGATCAAGATAAGGATAAGGCGCGTTATCAGGCCGTGGTTTCCAATGTTACTGCATTGGTACCCACATTTGGCCTCAGGCTTATTTTACCAAAAATTAAGTCAATCTTCAAAACTCAACAACATTAATTAGTTTAAAATTAGTTAACTTTTGCTTCTAATAGTGACCAAAATTTGAAGTGTTATTTTGCCTATAAATGTGACCGGATGGAGTATTTGCGTTTAAACTACTGAAGGTGTTAATCATTTGTGACTAGTGGTTTGGGGAAAGTGGGAGGTGTCTCATATCAAGGGGGACTAGGCCCTTAGGTAGAAGGTGCACTAGGATTAAGAAAAGGCATAAACAACAATAGGTTTTGTTGTTCGTTATAATACTAAATATTAATTCGGAGTAGTGGTCTTCCTTTCCTTGAATCGTATCCTCATAGTAGGTGTAATTTCACCGAACTGGATAAACAATTATTTCATCACATTGTCTTACAAAATAAACAGTTGTCCCAGAAACCGTGTAAGACATATGTCATCTAAAGAACATAATTTTTTAATGCAGTGTCCCTACCAACTGAGATAAACTCACGGCCAGTTATTTTCTCTTTCTACAATTAATAAACCTTCACCAAATCAAAAAATATTTATATATATTTTTTGGTTGGTAGAGGAAGTGGCAAAGCCATTGGAAACTCACACACACAAAGTGGAGTGACCAGGGATCGAACCCCGGTCATGGCGTCCGACACTCGCAATTTCCGTATTTCTACCATTTGAGTTAGGATTTGTTGACCAAAAAATATATATTTTAATTCTTAAATAAATACATGTCAGTTTGACCAAAAAATATATATTTTAATTCCTTATATATATATATATATATAATGTATTTACTAACTATATATATTGTTATATGATTCTCAACTATAAATGATGTGGCTTAGTCAACAAAAAAAAAACCATTAATGAATTACCAAGTTGAAAAATCAATAACAGTCAATTGTTTTCCAATTTATTATTCACTCGTCACTATATATACATGGAACTTATATACGAGGAATACATATCCTTTCACATAAATTTTATTAACAACTCAAAATCATTTTGTTTTAATAAAAACTTGATGATTTCCCACACCTCAAAATTACTTATACTTTTCATTATCTTCACGACATTCTTTTGTCTCTCTTCAACTTATAATACCCCAACCAAATACTACTTAAATATTGGGTCCAAAACTTGACAAATCTATAGAATTATATTTTCCAACTATGAATGAAAGAACATGGAAGGATCAACAAAGACCTAGAAGAGATGTTAATAAAATTTTACATTTTTCATTTCTATTTGAAGTATATTACAGAAACTAATTCTAAGAGAAAGTCACTTCGTGGCTTTCTTCTTGTTCTTACAAACTTTTCTCATTGAATATTGTTCGTGGCATATCATCATGTTAGGCACAACCATTGTTGGATTTGAAGTCAAAAGGAGCTGTAACATATTGTGGTAAGTTTATTGTGTTTGCATTATATATATATATATATGTATGTATTTTTTTTTTTTGAAAACTCGATATTTGGCCTTTAGACCGATTAATCCGAGGAGACCAATCCCACCGTCCATTAGCGGGGGCATATATATATAAGGAGTTTCGTCTAGTGTGCACAAGTTAGTCAGGTCTTTCACCATGCACAAGTTCATTGGATCAAATGAGATGTTATGTTGATCAAAGTTAAGACTTACTGATCCAATTATTAAAACAAGTTTGTGCATAGTGCAAGACTTATCCTATAGAAAATATTAATTGATACATTTACATGAACTATTATAAAATGGAGTTAATGGACTAAAAATTTAGGTGTTGTTCAATAATTATAAAATAATTTTGTATTTCTCACGTTAGGGTCCGCTTTCTCTCAGAGGGTTTTCTCCCTCTGCTTTTCTCCTTATTGTATCTTGCTTTTACTTCATTATTCTTGTTGTTCCATCATTCGGAAAAAATTCATGTGAATTAAATTATTTCGTATAAATTTAAGTGAAAAATGATTTTACGAATAATGTTAGACGCATAAATTATTTGTTGAACTATGATGGGAGAACAATATAAAATTAATATATTAGAAACTAAGGCCCTTTATGGATCTCAAATAATTAGGTCAAATATAGTTTCAGTCAAACTTTAGTAAAATACTATATTTATTGTTTGTTTTCTTTGACTAAATTGATTATTTTATTAAAAATGGTAGTGTCCACATTTGAAACAATTTTTCCATATAATATTCAACTTTTTTCCTACAAAGTTATTTTTTGGTGTGATTGTGAAAAAATTTCCTATAATAAATTACTATTTTATTAAAAAGCGATGACCAATCACAATGCTATATATATATATATAACCAGTGATGTTTAGAAAATAATGCACTTAATATTTATTCCTTATTTATATTTCATGTTTTGGTTTCAACCAAGAGAACTATATTGACAACATTTTCGTTCAACTAATTTTATAGATTCACTCCAATTTATATTACATGCTTTTGATATTTGTAATACTAATAATTTATATAATTGTTACTTTACTAACAACAAAAGAAACTAAATAATAATGTCCTCCGTGCCGAAAATGAGAAAGTTGTGCAAGTCAAGTTCTAATTTTAAAATAACAGAAATCTATTGAAGGTTTTCTTTTTCATGGTTCTCTTGTAAGTACTTTAAATTTATACCACATGCAATAAATTTCAAGTGCTTACAAGAGACCATTGAAAAGGGAAACTTTCAAAGAATTTCTCTTATTTTGAAACCATAACTTGATTTGCTTGGGTTCATGCCCAACTTCCTTATATAACATGCTAATGATTTTAGCTAATTGTTACATTTATAATCAACAACTGAACATATATAAATGCTCTTCGAGTAGACTTGTAAATAAGTTATTGACTTTTCTTTTTCTAATATATCATTTTTTTCCTTTTTCTTTTCTGAAGGTTTTTTTGAATTTGTCATGAACGATTACTCTGTCTATATAAACACCCTAAAATTCATACATCTCATGTATAAAATAGGGTTTAAAAAGACATCTTTCAATTCTTTTCGAGTGTACTTCACTTTTAAGGTTGAAAAATGGATTATTCAATCAGAGGCATCGTTGGGTCTAGTGAGGAAGAGATGGATAACTTAAACAATGAAAATAAATCATCCAACTAACGTATGAGCTTTTACCAAACAACCGTGCTTGAAAAGTAAGATAATTCTTTTCGTTAACATTATTTACTTTTCAATTTTGTTAATGAAAAGAGTTATCTTACTTTTCAAGTATGGTTGTTTGGTAAAAATTCATACATTTGTTGGATGATCTATTTTCATTGTTTAAATTATTCATGCCTTCACTTCCATTTTTCAACATCGAAAGTGAAATACACTCGTAAAGTATTGCAAGTTGTCTCTTTAAATCTTATTTCATGTCTGAGATCTATGATATTTTGGTTATTTGTATAGACGAGTTATTGTTCGTGAATTATTCAAAATAACCTTGGGAAAAGGGGGAAAAATGGTTAAAAACAATATAATAAAAATGAAAACTCGATACGTTATTTAGTAGTTAACACGAAGGTCATTTTCATCAGCTTTCGGTTGTTGATTCTAAATGTAACAAATAAAAAAAATCATTAGCATGTGATATAGATTTTGTGTGAATGCAATAGATTAGTGAAAAGGAAAACCTTCAATAGATTTCCTCACTCTCGGCACGAAGAGCATTGTATTTATTATCTTAAAATTATTTCTCAAATTTGCTACTTCAGGAGCATAATTAAAAACTATATATCACCCAATATTTATAAACATTGATTATGAAAATATGAATAATGTATGTGCATTCTTTCAAGGGAGTTTGATATTAAATTTATAGTTCTTCAAGAACTATATCTCTAATCTTCAAATATTGATAGAAAACTTCACTATCTCAACAATTCTTTAGGGATGATTGAATGTTGAATTCTTTTTTTTTTTTCCTTCTTATTTAGTTCTTCAGGAACTAATAATGGATATTCATAAACACAATTGATAAATCCTTCGAGATGCTTTAATGTTGAATTCTTCTGGAATTCAACATAATTAGATATGATTAACATGGAAAAATATAAATAAAAAAAGAATGTAATCATGAACATGATCTTGAATTATTAATAATAATAATAATAATAATAATAATAATAACAATAAAGATAATAATATTAATGTTTGAAAGAATTCAAAAATAAATTGATTTTAAATTTATAGTATGAAATGTGGCTTAATGTACCAAAAAAAAAATAGAAAACGTGGCATAAAAAAATATTATTGGCTTAGGAGACATGGATATACATATGCAACAAAACGGCAGAACCTTAATATTAGGTAATTTGATTTTAGAATACCACAATAATAGTGATTTAGTTCGTTATTAAAAAAATGCACATGTGTTTCTTAAGATTGAAGGGGTGAAAAACACAAAGGTGAAGAACACAAGAAGGGGGGGTTGAATTGTGTTTTTGAAATTAAAAACTTTTTCAAGATATTACTATCTATCAGAGTTTTTTTTTTTAGGCAGCGGAAAACTAAACACAATAAAACAAATAGAGAGAGAGAGAGAGAGAGAGAGAGAGAGAGAGAGAGAGAGAGAGAGAGAGAGAGAGAGAGAGAGAGAGAGAGAGAGGTGAACACACATGATTTATACTGGTTCCACTCACAAACCGAGAGTACTCCAGTCCCCTTGCACTTCCAAGGGATTTCACTATAATCACTAAAGATTTCAATCCTAGTGCTCAAGCACACAAGCAAGAGTCTTCTATTGCTCAAGTTAAACTAAACCAGAGACTTTTCCAAATTGAATAACTCACACAAGAGTATTCACTAAACTATTAAGCTTATCTAGAAACTTAAAAACACTTAACACAATAAGTTAATTTACAAAAGAGTCTTCAGAGGCTTAATAAGTTCTTAAAGAAGATTTGAATGTGTAAGCAGTTCTGTATTCAAGTTATTATTTTTCTCTCTCAATTCACGCATATAAATTTTCAATCAAAGACCTATATTTATAGAGAATAGAGACATTGATGAAAAGTTCCGTTGAAGATATGACAGTTGTAACAAATTGATTGCTTAGAGTATGAGATTGAATTTCTTAACAGAAGAGGCAATTCAATTCCACTACTCTGTCCATGTTTCTTTGCTCCACCATTCGGAGTAATAGATAGTACAGATAATACTATACGCTCCTCCTTGTAGATAAGATTTTGAATATAAACGTTGTGGAGTGTTTATCCTTTAAGCTTGAGCTGTCATCTTTCATAGAATGATCTAGAAGCATTAGATTCATCAAACAAGCGCAATCTGTTATAAAACAGAGTCTTCTTCAGAGTCAAGAACTTAGTCTTCTGAGAGATTTGAATCTTCAGCTTCTGATGGTCTTCAGAGTTAAGCTTCTGAGGGTCTTTTATCTTCCAGCTTCTGATGGCTTTCAGAGCTAAGCTAACTGAACGTCTTCAGAGTATAACTTTTACAAAGTCTTCAGAGCTTCTTCAAAAACTGAATGATCTTCAGTGTTCATTTTATCCTTTAGAATGCTTCTTCACAACACTCTTCACATTCAGTTTTCAATGACACAGAAATAATCTTGTACACTCAATTCAAATCATTAGTACTACCAATTGTCCATTTAATACTTTTTGTTATCATCAAAACTTTTTAGGGTATATTTCAAAAAAAACTTATTTTGTTCCAACAAAGATGTTCCTTAAAATTAGGGATGTAGTTTATGTTACAATATGGCATACATCACAATTGAACCATACAAATATTCATAAGGTACACCACAATTGAATTCTCCTGGAATTCATAATAAAATTGAGATTTTTTAAGTTCTTCCGAAACTTTATCATTGAATTTGTATAAGTTCGTCAGGAACTACATAATAAATCACTCTCATCTTAGGATCTTTAAGGAGGCATGAATTGAATTCATCTGAAATTCATAACAGAGAAACAAAATTTAAGTTCTTCAGGAACTATGTAATAAATCTGAAGAATATAAAATCATTTTTATGTGCAATCCATAGGGATGCATGATTATTGAAATTCTTCCCGAATTTGTAATGAATGGTAATACTTCGTAAGTTCTTCAGGAACTAGATTAGTGAATTCTTCGAGAATTCATTGAGAATAAAAATTGAATTTTCTAAGTTCTTCAGGAACTAAGAGTATTGAATTCTTCGAGAATTTGTAAGTTCTTCAGAAACTAATTATTGAATTCTTCAGGAATTTATAGATTAAATTTATTAGTTCTTTAGGAACTAAGTTTATTGAATTCTTCGAGAATTCATAGATTAAATTTAGTAGTTCTTCAGGAACTAAGTTTATTGAATTCTTCGGGAATTCATAGATTAGATTTTAAGTTCTTTAGGAACTAATTATTGAATTCTTCAGGAATTCAAGGATCAAATTTATAAGTTATTCAGGAACGATATATTATAATAATAATAATAATAATATCTTTTGCAATTCTTTAGATATGCATGAATATATTTCTTCTGGAATATATTGGGAATAAATAAATTACAAATAAAAACATAATTAAATTTGTTCACAACATTTAATAAAAACAAAATTGCATCGTGTACAGAGATGCTATTAGTTTGTATGTTTAGTCTTTAAAGAAAAAATAAGCCAATAATATCTTTTACATACAATTTTGAAATAACAATTATAACAGGAGGAACAGTGACTAACAACAAAATAAAATGAATAAAGGTTTCATGTACACACATACCTTTGCTATTCATGTTCGTACCTTTGCAATTATTATTTAATAGAGTCTCGTGTTGATAACGTGTTATAAAATTAATGTACATGATACAAGAGCAATTTAATAACATATGTGGAGAGAAGAAGAGAGGAGAGAATAAGAGAAAACAACAGAACTTGTGTTATTCCTTAAGAGTGTCATTTACATGATACATGAGTCCTATTTATAGGCAAATATAATGGGCCAAATAACATGGGCCAACAACCTACATATGGACATCCACTAAATATTCATAATATTTATAAAATAAAATTACATTACTTACTTGAAGCGCTGAGTAGTGTCTGACTTAAAGCGCTTCCAACCACGGACGCAGATGACCTTGAGAATTATAAACACTTGCTAAATAAAAATTGTAAACAAAAAATATTAAAACATATACATTTAAGTTAACAAAGCAAAAAAATTAAACTTTTTTAAATTAAAAGACAAACACTTACCACTTTTTGGATGGAGAGCTCAAATTTAATATTTAAAGTTTTGCGATAAGTATGAAAAAAAAATTGAAAGTTAGAAGTATGAGATTTAAGAGAGAAGTTAGAGAAATTTAGAGAGAGATTGAAAGTGTAAAAATGAAGTGAAGTAGATGGATGTTGATATAAAGAAATGAAAGAGAAGTTACCGTGGAAAAAAAAATATTAATAAATTAGGGGTTGAATTTTTGGCGGCCATGAACCGCCAATTGGCCTTCAACGGTCATGGATTATTGGCGGCCCATGGCCTACGATAATCTCGCCAACTTTTTAACCATTCCTGGTTGTCCTACACCCCTAATAATTATTATTTTATTAGTTTTTTTTTTCCGATGCATTCTTGGCCAATTTTATGGCTTATTGAGGGCTAAAAAGTATTGAGGGCTCAAATCCGCCAATAATGATGGCCAAGAAATTAAGGTTTTCTTGTAGTGGATTTATTTAAATCTTTATCTTATGAAGTGTGTTTTTAAAACTAAATCCTATCATGATGCAACTTAAACTCAAGTATATCTCAGAAGCTGTATCTCTATATAAGAAGACTGGACTCAACGTTTTCAAGTACGAGCAATATTTGAATATCTCTAGAATAAAGCTCGAATTGTGAGTCAAAAACTTGTGCCCACTAGTGTGTACTAGCTCTGAAACTTAGTAAGGTTTGGCGTCTAAGATTGCTTGCTGAATAAGTTTATTCAACATACTCCCTCCGGTCACATTTATAAGCAAAAATAACTACTTGCGCGGTGTTTAAGGAATTTAGTTAAGTGTAGTTAATTTTCTTGATTTAATATAAAACTAGAATAAATTTACCATATTGCCCTTTATAAATAAGCCTTCTTTTTCTTGGAAATCACATACACCTTTTGGAAAGTAAGGGTATATTAGGAATAACAACATTAATTAGTTTAAAACTCACGGCCAGTTATTTTCTCTTTCTATAATTAATAAAGCTTCACCAAATCAAAAAATATTTATATATATTTTTTGGTTTGTAGACGAAGTGGCAAAGCCATTGGAAACTCACACACACAAAGTGGAGTGACCAGGGATCGAACCCCGGTCATGGCGTCCGACACTAGCAATTTCCGTATTTCTACCATTTGAGCTAGGATTTGTTGACCAAAAAATATATATTTTAATTTCTTATATATATATATATGATGTATGGGGAACTTTCAAGTGAGATGAGTTTTAGAATGAGAGGGTGTGAGGATTAAATCATGACCCTTGGATTAATCTTTATTGTGATCTTTAATTTTAATAACCACATCATAGCCTTTTATCAATGATCTCCTTCTCGCATTATTTCTCTTTCTTAACCAAAAGTCCCATTCTGCTTCTTAACTCTTCTGTGTTGTTTCTTCTTTTAAATTTGGCTTTTCCAAGTTCTTCGAATCAACATTATTTTTTTTTGTTTATTGAAATTAAATTAATTCTATCATAAGTTTATCAATTGAAATTTCTTATAACAAACGACCCAAAATCATTGAAATTTCTTATAACAGAGAGGAAGGATGAGGTTTTGTTAGAATATATTAAGACATGTATAAATTTTATATTATATTTGTTGAGAAAATATATTTAGGTTTGTTTATTTTATTCCCTATAATTAAGGGATTTAGTTTAGATTTAAATTAGTTCACTTAGTTATAAATACCAAGGTCGTCGTACTGTTTTACATAATTATGTAAATAATGTAAATAATGTAAATATATTATTTCAGGCCATTGTCAATATTATTCTTTGTTTCTTATTATTTTTTCTCATTCAACATGGTATCAGAGCCATGGCATCCACCTTGAAACATAATTCCGCTGTTTTACTTAACTTTGTTCATATAAACCTTAGTTGTCATTCTTTTTATTTTGTTCCACCTTTTTATTTTGTTACCCTTTTCGTTCTTATTAATACTTTACTTAACTTGTTTTACCCCTTTTGTTACCCTGACATATGCAGCCCACATGCCACTTTTTCATGAGTTCCCGTTACCTTTACTTCCGTTACCCGTTTGTGATGTTTTAATCCGCGGTCCCGTTTGTGATACTTTAATCCGCGGGTCTCCGTTTGTGATACTTTAATCCGCGGTCCTGTTTGTGATGTTTTAATCCGCGGGTCTCCGTTGGTGATGCTTTAATCCACGGGTATTTTACTTAATTTGATATGGATTCATGCTTCAGCCGCTGCTCTACTACTTACTTGATTTCTCCTCGTTGGCGCTTTCAAGACTTTAATTTATTTTCAGGGTTTATTTTGTATCAAGCTAAAGCTTAGTAAGCTTTAGCTTGAGGGTGAGTGTTAGAATATTTAAGATATGTATAAATTTTATATTATATTTGTTGAGAAAATATATTTAGGTTTGTTTATTTTATTCCCTATAATTAAGGGATTTAGTTTAGATTTAAATTAGTTCACTTGGTTATAAATACCAAGGTCGTCGTATTGTTTTACATAATTATGTAAATTATGTAAATAATGTAAATATATTATTTCAGGCCATTGTCAATATTATTCTTTGTTTCTTATTATTTTTTCTCATTCAACAGGTTTCAAGTCTTTCACAGAACTGTGCAGTTTGAAAATTAATATCAATCATAACCATTGATTTTAATCTAAGGGTTAAAATTTACTCCTCTCACCCTCTCATTTTAAAACTCCTCTCACTTGAAAGTTCTCCTATGATGTATTTACTAACTATATATATTGTTATATGATTCTCAACTATAAATGATGTGGCTTAGTCAACAAAAAAAAAACCATTAATGAATTACCAAGTTGAAAAATCAATAACAGTCAATTGTTTTCCAATTTATTATTCACTCGTCACTATATATACATGGAACTTATATACGAAGAATACATATCCTTTCACATAAATTTTATTAACAACTCAAAATCATTGTGTTTTAATAAAACCTTGATGATTTCCCACACCTCAAAATTACTTATACTTTTCATTATCTTCACGACATTACTTATAATTTTTTTGGGTCCAAAACTTGACAAATCTATAGAATTATATTTTCCAACTATGAATGAAAGAACATGGAAGGATCAACAAAGACCTAGAAGAGATGTTAATAAAATTTTACATTTTTCATTTCTATTTGAAGTATATTACAGAAACTAATTCTAAGAGAAAGTCACTTCATGGCTTTCTTCTTGTTCTTACAAACGTTTCTCATTGAATATTGTTCGTGGCATATCATCATGTTAGGCACAACCATTGTTGGATTGGAGGTCAAAAGGAGTTGTAACATATTGTGGTAAGTTTGTTGTGTTTGCATTATATATATATATATATATATATATATATATATATATATATATATATATATATATATATATATATTTGAAAACTCGGTGGCTTTAAGACCGACTAATCCGAGGAGATCAATCCGACCGTCCATTAGCGGGGGCATATATATATATATAAAAGGAGTTTCGTCTAGTGTGCACAAGTGAGTCAGGTCTTTCACCATGAACAAGTTCATTGGATCAAATGAGATGTTATGTTACATATTGATCAAAGGTAAGACTTATTGATCCAATTATTAAAACAAGTTTGTGCATAGTGCAAGACTTATCTCGATTGTACCCAAAAAAAATTGGCTTATAAAAAATATTAATTGATACATTTACCTGAACTATTATAAAATAGAGTTAATGGACTAAAAATTTAGGTGTTGTTCAATAATTATAATATAGTTTTGTATTTCTCACGTTAGGGTCCGCTTTCTTTCAGAGGGTTTTCTCCCTCTTATATCTTTCTTTACTTCATTATTGTTGTTGTTTCATCATTCGGAAAAAATTCACGTGAATTAAATTATTTCGTATAAATTTAAGTGTAAAATGATTTTACGAATAATGTTAGACGCATAAATTATTTGTTGAACTATGATGTGAGAGCAATATAAAATTAATATATTAGAAATTAAGGCCCTTTATGGATCTCAAAAATTAGGTCAAATATAGTTTCAGTCAAACTTTAGTAAAAAAAAAATTTGTTTTCTTTGACTAAATTG
This sequence comes from Trifolium subterraneum, assembly GCA_951799995.1. Lineage (NCBI taxonomy): Eukaryota > Viridiplantae > Streptophyta > Magnoliopsida > Fabales > Fabaceae > Trifolium > Trifolium subterraneum. Next base: position 9,862,796 of record OX637466.1, on the reverse strand, counting down.
ATTATTTTATTAAAAATGGTAGTGTCCACATTTGAAACATTTTTTCCATATAAAGGTACTCAAAATAATATTCAACTTTTTTCCTACAAAATTATTTTTTGGTGTGATTGTGAAAAATTTTCCTATAATAAATTACTATTTGATTAAAAAGCAATAACCAATCACAATGCTATATATATATATATTACCAAAGATGTTCAGAATGTAATGCACTTAATATTCACTCCCTATTTATATTTCATCTTTTGGTTTCAAACAAGAGAACTATATTGACAGCATTTTCGTTCCACTAATTTTCTTAGATTCACTCCAGTTTATATCACATGCTTTTGATATTTGTAACAACACGGTTCAACATCATTAATAACAACACGGTTCTGAAGGTGCGTGGAGAAAACACAAGAAGCGGGGTTGAATTGTGTTTTGGATATTTAAAAACTTTTCAAGATATTTAAATCTATCAGAGTCTTTAAGCACAGCGGAATTATTCACACAATTAACTTATGGCTAAGTGAATGATGAAGGAGTAAATGAGAGAGTGAGAGAGAGAAGAACACACAACAATTTATACTGGTTCCCCTCACAAATTGAGAGTACTCCAGTCCCCTTGTTTCCAAGAGAGTTCACTATAATCACTAAGATTACAAATAGATGCTCAAGCACACAAGCTCAAGACGTCCTTGCTGAAGTCACACAAGACTTAAGACTTCCTGCTCTAAGTCACACAAGACAGAGAGACTTCCTTGCTCTGATCACACAAGATCAGAGACTTCCTTGCTCTGATCACACAAGATCAGAGACTTCCTTGCTCAAGCACACAGGCTCAAGACTTCCTGCTCTAAGTCACACAAGACAGAGAGACTTCCTTGCTCCTACACTCAGCAGAAGACTTCGTTGCTCTAATCACAAAGATTGAGACATATGTACTTCTACACTAAGCAGAAGACTTTCTTGCTGCTACACTAAGCAGAAGACTTACTTGCTTCTACACTAAGCAGAAGACTTACTACTAACTTATAAGCTTAAACTTATTACAAACATAATAACTTCAGAGGCTTAAGCTAGTTTCTATGCTCACTTCATTTGAGAGATATTTTCTATTACAATTCAAATTCTCACTTTCTTCTGAGAGATGTTTTCTAATGAAGATCGCTAGTCATCAATTCTTTCTTTGGCATATTTATATGAGTTGAGAAAGACATTGAGACGTTGAAGAAATTCCCGTTGTAAAATGGACAGCTGTAGTCTTTGAAGATCCGTTGAGTAAAGCCACGTCTTCTTTTGCAGTGAGGCTTCACCTTTACTGTTTGTCCAATAGTACAGTAATAAGGTACAATTAGCTCCTAGAAAGAGAGGGATCACATCCTTTGTGACCGTTGCAATTAGTTGACCTTAGAACAAATCATCAGGCTTGATAATTGTAGTTGATGTAGCCCTTCTGATGATTTGGGGAATTCCTTTGCTTCTGATGAACCTTTGATAACTTGGAGTCTGATTGGTCTTGAATGGTTGGCCTCTGATAGTCCTTCGTAATTCAGCTTCAGAACGTCTTCATCCTCTGAATGACTCATGACTAGCAGATAGCTTCTGAACTCTTGTAGGCCTCTGAATATCTTTGAGCTTCTGAACTTCTCTGAGCTTCTGAACTCTTGCAGACATTCTGATCCTCTTTGAGCTTCTGAACTTTGTTTAGCTTCTGACCACGTTGTAGCTTCTGAACTCCTTCAGAGTGTAAATATTCAGACTTCCATAGATTTCATCAGAGTCTAAATTAAGTGTGCTCTCGATATAACGTTGGATTCTCCTGCACTTAATTTAAACGTTAGTACCATCAATTGTCCATTTAATACTTTGTTATCATCAAAACCTAAGGGTGTGTATTAACACATATTTTGTTCCAACAGGTTCAACAACAACGAAATCACTACAACAATATCTCTTTTTTAATCCTGTTAATGATTATTAGTTCCCAAAGCTCAATTATCAACAGCAAATGTGCCATATAATATATATACACCCACAACTATATTACAAGAACTTCAAACTTTTCCTTAAAACCTAATATCTAATTCATGACCGAATTGTGTTCCTGTAACATAAATTACCAATTGATGAGACCTAAGAATAGCCTATTGTAATTCCCAGGAGGCATACCACTACAAATTCAATTATACTATATTTTATTTTAACTCAACCTATACCAATTTATTAAGTACCTACAAGTCTGACAATAGCTTTTTTATAGTATAATTTTCTTATTTAGAGATATTATTGATAAACAATATAGGCCTACTTCAATAAGACTAAACAAGGTCTGCACACAATAGTATAATCCTCTTAACGCATCTCATGACCAAACACCCACCACTGTTAGCACACAAATTTTTCTGTCACAAGCCACACACACAATTCGTGTTAGAAATAATATAAAACCATTGATGTAGTCTTTCCTAAAAGCTTAAGCTTTTCGGATAATCGGTTATTTGACAATAGCATATATTTAAGTTGTTGCAGTTAAAAAGCTCGTAGTTGGACCTTGGGTTGGGTTGATCGGTCCGCCTTTGGTGTGCACCGGTTGGCTCGTCCCTTCTGCTGGCGATGCGCTCCTGGCCTTAATTGGCCGGGTCGTTCCTCCGGCGCTGTTACTTTGAAGAAATTAGAGTGCTCAAAGCAAGCCTACGCTCTGATACCATCTTAGAAATGAGTTTAAGGCCTAACTCATCCTCACAAAACCGGCTTGTAAGGTGAGGATTGTCTCACACTTATAAACACATATGCAGGCCATCTCGCAAGCGATGTGGGACTTCTTTAACACGCCCCCTCGCGCTCAGCATTGTTGGGCTTGTTGTGCGGATATAAATGGTGGAGGGCCCGATCAGAAACCTGATTACAGGCGGTCCGACGAAGTGGCCCAGCGGATCGTGGAGGAGGCTCTGATACCATGTCAAATAACCGATTATCCCAAAAGCTTAAGCTTTTAGGAAAGGCTACATCAATGGTTTTATATTATTTCTAACAATTCGCAACGTCATTACTCATAAAAACACGAATTGAAAACTGCAAGCCATAGCAACAATAACATCACGAACAAAAGCAAAACAAGAAATACGACCGACTCACAATTGAAACAAATTCAGAAACTTATTGAATGAATTTAACCCCCTTTACTATTAAAATTCAGAAATATAGACGAAAGGTTAAACCCCCTCACCTGGATAGCAGTGAATTTATAAGATTGAAGATGTAGTGTTATGCTCTACTGATAATTGTTGCAAATCCTCTTTTTTTTTCTACCTTAGTCTATTTATAGTGAAAAGCTAGGTCACTTTCTCTCCAAGTAAAGGAAAATATTGTTTTATTATTAATTAGATTTCTCTACAAATTTTCTATTCACACTCCTCCTCGTCTCTAACTCACCACTAGGCCCAATTCCGCCAATCCCAATTTTTTTCTATTATTTTACTTATTCTCACGCACCATTTAATATGCGCATCTCACACTCCTCTTTATTTTATTTTTATCAGCATCATTTTACTCATTTACTCATAAATTATTTAATTATTCAACTCAATAAAATAAGTTAATATTTACCAACAATCAACTAAACCACTCCTAAGAAATTTATCTTTAATTCTAAATTTGGGGCGTTACATCCTCCGTGCCGAAAATGAGGAAGTTGTGCATGTGTCTATGCAAGTCAAGTTCTGGTTTTAAATTAAGAGAAATCTATTGAAGGTTTTCCTTTTCACGGTTCTCTTGTAAGTACTTTAAATTTACATCACATGCTATAAATTTAAAATGCATACAAGAGACCGGTGAAAAGGGAAACTTTCAATGAATTTCTCTTATTTTGAAACCAGAACTTGATTTGCTTGGGCTCATGCCCAACTTCCTTATATCACATGCTAATGATTTTAGCTATTTGTTACATTTATAATCAACAAGTGAACATATATATAAATGCTCTTCGAGTTGACTAGTAAATAAGTTATTGACTTTTCTGTTTTTATTATATCATTTTTTTTCCTTTTCTAGAGGTTTGTTTGAATTTTTCATGAACAATTAATCCGTCTATATAAACACCCTAAAATTCATACATCTCATGTATAAACTAGGGTTTAAAAAGACATCTTTCAATTCTTTGCGAGTGTACTTCACTTTTAAGTTTGAAAAATGGATTATTCAATCGGAGGCGTCGCTAGGTCTGGTGAGGAAGAGATGGATAACTTAAACAATGAAAATAAATCATCCAACGAACGTCCAGACAACCGTGGTTGAAAAGTAAGATAATTCTATTCGTTAACATTATTTACTTTTCGATTTTGTTAACGAAAAGAATTATCTTACTTTTCAAGTACGGTTGTTTGGTAAAAACTCATACGTTTGTTGGATGATCTATTTCCATTGTTTAAATTATTCATGCCTTCACTTCCAGACATAGTAACACCTCCGATTGAATAATCCATTTTTCAACCTCGAAAGTGAAATACACTCGCAAAGTATTGAAAGTTGTCTCTTTAAATCATATTTCATGTATGAGATCTATGATATTTTGGTTATTTATATAGATCGAGTAATTGTTATTGACATCTTCAAAATAACCTTAAATAAAAAACTTAAAAACAATATAATAAAAATGAAAAATTAATATGTTTTTTTTGTCAAGAAGACAATAAGTTATTTACTAGTCAACACGAAGATCATTTTTATCTGCTTTATCTTGTTGATTCTAAATTTAACAAATACAAAAAAACATTAGCATGTGATATAGATTTTGTGTGAATGCAAGAGATTAGTGAAGAGGAATACCTTCAATAGACTTTCTCACTTTCGGCACGAAGAGCATTGTATTTATTTTCTTTTGTTAATTCTAAATGTAACAATTACATGAATCATTAGTACTCTGTATATCAAAAACATATCATATAAACTAGGGGCGAATATAATAGATTAGTGAAAGAAAATACTTTCAATATAGTTCTCTTGTTTGAAACTTAAAAATGGGATATAAATTGAGAGTGAACATTAAGCGAATACGTTTATCAACATCACTAGTACGACATATAACTTCTAAAAATGTAGTTAAGGTTATGGTATATGGGTGATAACCCATCATGAGAACCTTGGGCAATATAGAAAAGGAAAAATAATTTTACATAGGTGGTAGTAACAATACATCAGGATATTCAAAGCAAATAAGTGATAGGTAATTCCTTGAATTCCAATTGGATATAAAGGGTGGGGAAATGGTTGTTAGTCTTAAAAAGGAAACCTAAAAGTTTGTTAAGTTCTACAATGGATGGGGTATGGCATATATGGAGCATAAGATAGAATGAAAAAATGGAATCATCAACATCAATGGGCATAAATCGACACCGAGAGGAGAAGGAAAGATAAAATAGAAGAAAATTTGTGAATGGAACAACAAACTTCGTTTGGGTTAGTCTTGAAAGTGAAAGCTAAAGAGACAACATTTTGTATGAATAATAAAAAGAAACACTTAAGAAAAATGAGATTTCAGTTGCAAATAAAACTTCAATTACATACTTACAACAATCGACTAGATAAAGGATAGAAGCTAACATAAGGTTCATGATTGAACACAAGAAACGGAAATTTGTATTATGTTCACCATTTTTAACAACATTTAGATTTATTAAAATACCAAGTTCTTTATCAATTAATTTAACTTCAATTGAACCAGGACAATAGAGGTAAAGTTAAACTATAAGGAACTTAGACAACGTAGACCTTCCCTTCTTTGCTTTAAAAGCAGCTTAGAATTTCTTTACTAACCTAATTAGGTTCCCTCAAACTTAGTAAAATTCTAGTTTAGACATTAAGTAGAAATGAAGCTTTCAAACCCTTTTTCGAAACTTCAAATCATATTAAACAAAATGATGCGTGTAATGTTAAATCTCTTGTGGATCACCTGAAGTATATTTCTTGGTTGTGGTTTATAGGTCGCATTAGGTGTAATAGCAATGTAGCTTTCTCCGATTGGTGCAATAAGCCCTTAGATTGTCTTTTATGCATATAAGGTGATGTTTATTCTTGAACTGTAAGGGTTGAGTACCCCTTGTTTTCTTTATAATTCAATCTTGCTTATAAAAAAAATATTAAACGAAATGAACTCAATTGATTTAAAACAGACCCCTTTTTTTTTAACTTTTTCTTCTTTTTTTTTTTCTTTTTTTTTTTCAAAAGAGGATGGAAGCAAAGCGCTAACCAACCCAAAATATATTAGAAGAGATAGCTACAAAAGCAAGATGGAGGGGACATAAAACCAAAACTCCATCAATTACAAAATCTAAAAGTTGGAGTACCTTGTTTGTTTTTAAGTAAACTATCGACAATTAGTAGAGGAGGTTCAAGCCAAGAAGTGAAGGAAGTTAAATTACAACCAATGTTAGCCAGTGAGTCAGCAACTTGATTTCCTTCTCTGTATATATGGGAGACAATGCCATTCATTTGTTTGAAAAGATACATTGCATTTTGCCACCTGTTTCTTAAGCTCCAAGTAACAACCGTTTTAGAATTTTTAAAAGCTAGGACAATATGAGCAGAATCTGTTTCAAACCAGATCCTATGCCAATTCTTTTTATGAGCAACTTCAATGGCTGTCATAGCTGCACATAACTCAGCCTGAAAAGAAGAAGCTATACCTAAAGGTTCAGCAAAACAATAAAGCATATCTGCAGCATGATTCCGAAAAATTCCTCCACAACCAGCTATACCTGGGTTACCTTTCGCAGCTCCATCAATATTGCATTTTACCCAATTGGTCAGAGGTGGTTGCCAAAGAATTTCTTTAATGACAGTTGCATTAGGATGATGAATTGTAACATTAAAATGCTTCAAAATAATGAAATCTCTAATGGAATTGGAGGATGTTTTTTTAGAGTTGTTACCAGACAAAGAAACATTTGCAATAATCAATGATATAGAGGATTTCTAGCTAATAAAATTATTGCTAAACCTTGCTTGGTTTCTAGCATACCAAATGACATTCAACAAATTGATCAAAGCAGAGGTTATAACCGACTTACACTGAGGGGGCCAATTTAAGTCACAAAGTTTCCACATGTCATCCGTCGAAGAAAACTGCAGGACCATGTCGAGGGTGTTGGCAAACCAAGACCAAATCTTGACAGCATAAACACATTCAAAGAAAATGTGAAAAGAAGACTCCAGATTTTTACTACAAAGGCTGCACATGGAAGGTAGTTCACAACCTCTAAGCATTAAATTATCATCAGTGGGAACTTTATTGTGCACAAATCTCCAGACTAGCAGTGATTTGGAAGGAGGGATGTCTGGACTCCAAATGACTTTGGCCCAATGTAAATCTTGATAATGTTGTAACTTGAAAAGATAAGCATCAGACAGCTGCAAATCTCCTGTATCTGTGTGCTTCCGTAATAATTTATCTTGTGTGGGCTCAAAAGGGACAGTCACTTGTTGAACAAGGCCACTGAGAGCACTAAAATGCTGATAGAAAAAAGAGGGGAAAAACCATTGCCCATTTACTAAATAATCGCTAACTGTAGATGTAAGATAATGACTGATGTGAGAAGGAATTTGAAACACCTCTGAAAGGACAGTACCACACCAGTTATCATTCCAAAAGTTAATGGTCTCGCCATTACCAAGAAGCCAGATAGAATTTTCAAAAATAACAGAGGCTTCCTCCTTGATGCTGCTCCAAATGGAGGAAAAGATATGATGTTGAACCACCCGCTTTCCTCTAAGAACTCTAGATTGCAAAAGCTTTGCCCAGGAGCTTTGAGAATTAAGCATAGACCAACAAAGTTTGAGATTAGAAGCTTTATTCAAATAGGATAAAGATCTAAGATTTAAGCCTCCTTGAGAATAAGGTCTGCAGAGCTTCTTCCATGCAACTGTAACTAGTTTTCTTTTGCCAACATCTCCGCTCCAAATATAGTTTTTTACACCTTTTTCAATTTGTTTGATCAAGGATTGAGGCCAGGAATATAGTGAAATGCTATAAATCAGCATACTTTGGATGACAGCTCTGACAAGTTGAACTCTACCTGCCATAGACAATAAAGAGGCCTTCCAAGTAGATAATTTAGATAAGATTTTGTCCGCAATAGGCTGCAGCCAACAAGCCTTTGGTTTACCTTTGAATAAAGGGACACCCAAATAATTAAAAGGTAGAGAACCTAGATTAAAATTTAACAGATTCACAATGACATTAAGTCTACCCAGTGTAATGGAGCCAGAATAAATGGTGGACTTTGCATTGTTGATAATTTGACCTGATTGTAGAGCATAGGTATCGAATAAAGCTTTGAGATCATTTAGGCCAGCTAACTTACCCTTACAAAAAATCATAAGATCATCGGCATAGAAGGTGTGAGAGGGTACCTTAATGTGTCTAGTACCCTTGATGAGATCCAACTTACCCTGTTGAACAAGTTTAGAAATGCTTCTGCTTAGAACATCTTCAGCTATGCAGAAAAGAAGAGGAGATAAGGGATCCCCCTGCCTGACTCCTCTAGAATAATTAAAATAGCCTTCAGACTTTCCATTAATGGAAATTGATAAAAAAGCTGATTTTAGAATCACATGAATCCAGTTGCAGAAGACTTCATTAAAACCAAAACTATTAAGAACCTTCAACAAGAAAGACCACTCTAACATATCAAAAGCTTTAGAAATATCAATCTTTAAAGCTAAGTTACCACCAAAAGATTTATTATGAAGCAAATTTACCGCTTCAGAGGCAATACAAAGGCAATCTTTGATATTTCTATTGTGTATAAAACTCATTTGTTCCTCTGAAATGATAGACGGCATTAGCTTGGCTAACCTGTCTGCAATGATCTTGGATATAACTTTAAATTTGAAGTTAGCCATGGCAATTGGTCTATATGGATCAATGGATGTAGCATTTGAGACTTTTGGCAGAAGAGAAATTATGTTAGAATTAAAGCCTGGCAAAATCCAACTAGTACTGAAGAACTCCAAAACGGAATTGATAACATCAGTCTTGACAATATCCCAGTAGTTTTGAAAAAAGAAAGCTCCAAAACCATCAGGACCTGGAGCACTGTCCTTGTTTAAAGCAAAAACTGCCGCTTTTATTTCCTGATGGGAGGGCAATAAAGTGAGTAAAGCATTGACATCGTCAGTGATCAACTTTGGGATAACTTCATCTACTAGCAACGGTTCCTGCAAAACAGCGTTAGTAGAAAAAAGATTTTTGTAAAAATTAACTACATGATGAGATATTTGACTCTGATCAACAAGGACATGTTCACCGTCTTGTAGGGAGGTTATCAATTTGGTTGAGGTTCTGATTTTGGCTATTTTATGGAAGTAATTTGTGTTCCTATCTCCTTCTAGATGCCAATTTAAATTTGCTTTTTCTTTCCAAAAAACTTCTTGTCTGTTCAAGGTTGTTTCATAGTCAACATGAGCTAACTTTTCCTCTTCCAATAACTCATCTGTGGGCCCATTAACTTGAATATGGTTTTGTATGTGTCTTAGGTTTTGTTCAGCAGAGTTCACAGCTATGTTCACATTTCCAAAACTTGTTTTATTCCAAGCTTTCAACTTTTCTTTCACTAACTTCAATTTTTGGCTCAAAACAAACATTGGGCAACCTACCATGACAATGTTCCAGCAATCTTTGATAATGTTTTCACAGTCAGGATGTGTTGACCACATTCTAAGAAATTTGAAATGGGAGGCAAAGGAAAGAAAATTTGATTTGAAGTCAAGCAAAAGGGGGTAATGGTCAGACTTATGTTTGGTAAGAGTTGAAATATTGAGGGTAGTACACATATCCAGCCAAGAATTGTTGCAGATAGCTCTATCAAGTCTTCTCTCAGTGTATCTAACCCCCCTTCTACCATTTTCCCAAGTGAAGTCAGCACCAGTGGTTGGAAGGTGAATCAGGTTAAAGGTATTAGTCCAGTTTTGAAAATCTTTCATAGGTAACCTGGCAGGAGAAGTTATGCCATGATGCTCATGTGCTCCAATAATGGCATTAAAGTCCCCAATGAAACACCAGGGTAAATCATGTTGAGATTGTAATGCATTCAGAGAGGACCAGAGTCTTCTTCTGTTCAGATAACTGATAGCAGCGTAAATGGCAGTAATTGCAAAAGTTGTGTCATTTTCCATAATTGAAAAGGTTACCTGTTGATCATCAGCAGCTAATACTAAAGGGAACAAGGTTGTTTTGCATATACACCAGAGGTTAGGCAAGAGATTGTTTCTAGAATTCAAAGCAAAAATCTTAAGATGCAAGTTACTTAACCACCTTCTAGGCATGTCATCGATGTCCATCCAAGGTTCAGACACTAAGACAAGATCCGGATTATGTTGTAAAATCAATCTTTTTAAGGCTAGTCTTGAAGGGGAGTTAACCATACCCCTTATGTTCCAGTAGAGACACTTCATTTGAAAGGCTTTTGAAGAACCTTTGACCTGATTGCATAAGAGTCTTTACTTGATTGATTTAACTTTTTTTGAGTTTTTTTTTTACCTTTAGACAATTTCAATTGAAAATTATCTGTAGTTTTGGGAGGTTCTTTTTCTATAGAATGCATCAACCTAACTTCTTCATCTTCAGTCTCAGCCATGTTTGCCCAAGATTCCTTCAAAAAATTCATATCTTTCCTCACCCTTTCAGGTGTGACCACTACCAACTGATTATCACAATTTGAACTTTTATTTTCTTGGTCTTGTGTTTCATCAACAAAAGAGCCATGTGTACTTGAGGCATCAACAGTGTTTACCTCAACACTTTGCAGACTGTCATTAAGCTCAACTTCTAACAACCTGTCTTGTGTTTGTGTTTTAACCTTTTCTCAAAATGCGTGAAAATGACATTTAAAAACCTTCTAATAAATTTCGACAGAGTCCCCTTTGTGTTTGTGTTGTTCACCTAAATATCATGTCCAAACAATTTACACAATATCATAGAAAAAAAAAATAAAAATTTATCAATGACACCTCAGGTAATTCCTTTCAGTCAACAAAAAATATTTTCCGTGAAGAAAACAACGGTAATACGTAAACTGTCAGAAAATTGGGCCATAAGTTGTTGAATCTTTGTCCGATCTTAGCAAACCTTTCAAACAATATTATTAATTTATTTTGAAAATATATTTACTAGATTTAACAACTAAGAGCATAATAATTCAAAATCAAACTCAAACACAAACACAGATTTTCCATTCAAACCTAAACTCTTAATATATATATAAAGTCATAAAGGGTATATTCATGATTACATATTGAAAAAAACTATATATGTATAAAAAATGTGAAAAAAAATTACACAAATGGAGTGATGAATGTTCTCACAGTATAAGTTATTTGTGTATAGTCTGCAAGTATTTTATGAAATAATATTAAAATGTAGTATTATTATAGTGAAATATGATTGAATATATATTTTTATACTATTGTTATAAACTTTTTAGGATAAATTGGATTTTACACTACAAAATAGGCGAGTTTTGATTTATTCCCTGCAAAAAAAATAAAAAATTGGATTATCCCCTGTAACGTGTTTACCCACTGGTTAACAACATGGAGGCTGACTGGAAAAAATTAATGATGTGGCATGTTTATGTGTCTCTTGATTCATTTTTTATTAAAAAAATTGTGCCACATAGATAAATAATGCCACCTAATATAATCATTTTTTTTATTTTTGTGTAATTATTACTGTATTTTTTAATTAAAAAAATGAAAATGTAATATTTTCTTTAAAAGCTTATTAAAAGAAGATCTGGAATTGTACAAAAAATAAATGATCCGGAAAAAAAACCCAAAATCATCATCATCATCAATAGGAATAAAAAAATTCTACCCCTACATTTAACCATTTACCCCAACAAACAAACCAATATTCCCATTTTACTCCTTTTAAAAATTAAAAAAATGAGTTTTGAACATTTAGCCACGGTTTTCGGAACACTTTTTTCATGTTTACCGATAACAAGCGTAATCCGGAACAGATTGGGAAAAGAGTTCTGGTAAGAGTTATAAACCGTGGCAAAATCTAGAATCTCGAATACCAAAAAATTATATATCTTCAATCATCAAACAGGATTATGAGATTTTCATTATACTGATGAAGCCACGACAAATAACAACCAAACTCCATAAGTTCTCAAACCATTGCAAGGCTCACTATCACAGACTTCCACACTTGTAACAATAGTAGAAGCAACCAAAACTACATAATCTTCCACAAATATATCAACCAAATCATTAAACTGAAATAATTATGTATTCAATCTCCACACAATAATAGAAACTCCATCTTTTAACACAAATCCAAAAGAAACATGTATCTAGACAAGAATCAGTTGCAAACTAGAGCTTAACCAATAGAACACAAGTATGAATATAAAAGAATCAACTAATAGGTAAATCCAATTTCCCTGGTGAATGAATGAGAACAACCCAGTTTGCATGAAAGTAATAGGAGCAAAGCAACTTCAGTAACATGAAATCTACCATACCTTCATCCATTCAAGCAAAGCAAGTATTGGGAATGAAACAATTGTCAAATTTAACTTTCGCATCACGATCTAACATCGCAACAAACAGCAAAGACCGAGGAGATTCCAGAAATACTCAAACACCGTATGTGACTTGTGCGAGTACGCCGCCACCGTCCATGCCATTGAATCGCAACAGCACACCGGAATCAGAATCAAGATTCAGATCTTGGAAGACGATGAAACAAATGAAAGACGCGGAGAATGATATACAAACAACGACTTCGATCTGAATCATGGATTGGAATCATAATCCCTAGAATTTGGGGAAAATTGCGATGAAAATGTAATCACAACAACACAATCAGTCTCAACAAGAAATCAAAAGATTCATATGACGGAGGTGTTGATCGATCATGAATTCGAGTAGGAATTTGAACCAGAAATCAGATTCCGGTTTACACTTGGTACCGGAAAACATAAAAAATTGTTCCGCAATGCTTCAATAAAGGGTAAAATGGGAATATTGATATATTTGTTCCGCAATTCCCTAATTCCCAAATATTGATATATTTGATTCAGATCTTGGAAGACGATGAAACAAATGAAAGTAATAGAAAAAAACAATTTCCTCATCAATATCAGAACCCAAACTCTTTGTTTCTTCTTCAACAACAACCCAAACTCGTGTATGAACAATAGCCCAAAACTTCTTTGGAAAAGTTCGTGTATGAACAGTAAACCAAACTCGATAATTGATTCTAGAAGCTTCCGGGTTTAATTGACATTAACAATGGTGAAATTTGTGAGTTTTAACATTAACAATGGTGAAATTTATGAGTTTTTGGATTTTTGAATTTATAAGTTTGGGATTGAATTGATGAAGATGAAGTTTAAGATTGAAGATGAAGCTTGTTGTTGTTCTTAGATTCATGTGTGTTGTGTTATTTTGATTTATTGTAATCAAAGAATGGAAGATTTAGATTGAAAGAATGGAAGAATGACAAGAACAATGAAGAATTTTTCTATGATTTTTTTTTTCCTTTTTAAAAAATAAATAGGAATATGTGATAATATAGTTATCTACTGTCACAGTAAAAAATTAATCAAAAATGAATTCAAAACACCTAACCAAGCCATGTCATAGTTTACATCCGATCATTAGCCAACTTGTCAAAGGAGGGGTAAACCAAATAATCTTCACATTATATGGGGTAATTCAAAAAAAAAAAAAATTGCATGGGGATAAACCAAAATTCGCCTATTTTGCAGGGGGATAAAATCCTATTTACCCAAATTTTTATTATTTAAAAACTTTCCCTATGCAATATTATTTTATTATAGAAATTTAATACATAACGGTAAATAGGAGTTTATGTGTCTCATGAGCTTGACTCAATTGGTTGGACATTGTATTTTATATGCAAGGGGCCGGAATTCGAACCCCCGTCATCTCACTTATCCACCTCAAGGGTGAAATTTTTAACCCACTAAGCTACTTAACCAAAAAATAAAATAGGAGTTTATGTTGGAGCAGGGTGGCAAAGCATTGTAGCATATGTAAACATATGTAAATATTGGTATTCCTGTTGGAGTAGTGATTGGTATATATCTCAATTTGCAAGTCAAGGTAATTTATCTCTCCACTTAATTTATATACATTTTCAATGTAAAGAGTTTTTATATTGTTAATTAATTATAATCGTCAGATCATTGAAACATAATTTTTATCATAATCACTTCTAAAGTTATACTCCTTTGATCGTAATTATAAGCAAAAAAATATTTTTTAGATTTATTAAAAAAATAATGTATCTAATTGATAATATAATCCAAATACATATATGTTGTTCAGTAAATCTAAAAAGTTAATTTTTACATATAATTATAATCGGAATAGTTCATAATTAGTTGTGATGTATTGACAGTTATGATGCATAAAAATTAAACTCTTAATGTCTCTTTTGTCCCCTCTTAATTAATTACTACATCATGATTAAAGCAAGTAAAGATCAATGGTGTATGTTTTGCAGGGTATTTGGATTGGGATGTTGCTTGGAACGTTTGCTCAAACCTTAGTGCTTATTAAAATCACTCTTAAAACTGATTGGAACAAGCAGGTAATTAAATGACTATTTTTTTATTGTATTGTTTATTTCAACAATTAACTTTGATTGTAACCAAAAAAAAAAAACAATTAACTTTGATTTTCCATTTCTTTTTTCTTGATTTTCCTTTTTTATTTATTCAAATGATTTTTCTTGTTTAATTGAAGTTGTTGTTAATTCGAGTAACTCACACCAATATCTTTTGATGTGTGGAGCAATACGATTAAAGTAATCAACAATTGAGAATGGCAATAATAATAATCAACACGAATAACCGCGAAAACGTAAAGAACACGAGATATTGTTTACCCAGTTCGGTAGTAATGAACCTACTCTGGGGGGAGGGCAGCCCTCTCCGTTCCACTATCAATAGAATACTTGATTACAATGAAATTCCAAATTGGGTTACAAGAATTAGACAATTCTCTAATTCTACCCAAGTCCCGAATTTCTTCCCGTGACCAAGAAATTCAATCAAGAAGTGTTTCCCAAGGTGATAGAATGTTTCTCCAACCCTAGAGTCTTCCCAAGATGTTACTCTATTAACCCTAGTCTTTTGTTGGCCTCAGAAACCCTAAAAACACACCCTATTATATCAGAAATCACAAAACAGCAATATATAGGCGCGCGCCCGCGCCCCGCGCCAACCACCAGAAGCAAACAGCCAAAATTGGCACAGCATTGTCGCCCCGCGCCAATTGGCAGAGCAAGACCAATTTTTACTTCTTCATCCAATTTCAAGGCAAACTCCAACAGAAACCTTTTAAAATATGTATTTGGATATTTGAATCAAATGATAGTGAAGCAAGTCTCTTAGCTAATTAAGAATAGTGTTCTAAAATGCATATCAATTATCTATTTGGTTATTTGGTGAGAGAATTTAATCGAAATATTAGTAGTCAATCCAATTAAAGCTAAAACCTATTTATTTTTTAAATATAAGTCTTGTAGCTGATAATTTGTTTAAGTGTGAAGTTTCTTTAAATAGGGACATGTTGTTTTTGAGGTTTGTGGTTTGTCCATCTCAGTTTAATTATTTATTAGTAGCTGATGTGATGACGATTTATGTTCCATATCTGATCCATTTGTAGTTCTCTTCTTCTTTTTTGGGCTTTGAAGCTCTGTTTGAAATCATATTAAGTCATTTATATGTGCATGTTTGTTTTGACAATGAGTTTAGCAAACTCACATTAAGTGATGAAAATTGCTTTTCTGACCCCCCCCCCCCCCCCCCCCCCATTTCTTCTATACCCCCAAACATACGTTTTTGCCCTTGGTGCCTCATAAAATTTTGCCAGACATTCTCGGTTCGTAGAAACCGAGACCCCCTTTGAATACCGAGGTTAATATTAACCGAGCCAGTCTTATATACACACAGAAGCTGCAGCTTCTGTTTTCATTTACGAAATTTTTTAAAAAAAACACTAAGTTCCTCTCTTCTTCTCCAACACGCCACTTTCAACCCTACATCAACATCCAACTTCAAATCATACTTAATCAAGTAAGTTTCATACATCTTTGATCATTCTATATGTTCATCCTCAACATTTTCAATTATATGCATATTTTGTTCTCTCTCCATAAATTTCAAATTATGAGTTTGTGTTTGAAACGTGATTATGTTGTTTGATTTGTTGATTATTGGTTAATTGTTAGTATGGTTTGAAACGTTGATTATTGAGTTTGTTCTCTCTCCATAAATTTCAAATTCTTGGTCATTTCATTCACCAATAGCGTCTCTTCCGGCTTCAACCGACCCGCCACAAGATGCCCCTCAAGCTCCGTGTCCAACTCGTGGTTGTGTATGCCATTCACCACTGTCATATGCCATAACTTTGTTTCTTTTGCATAATAACCACGAAGTCGGAATGGACATCCGCACTTCCTAGTTCCCGTAGAATCGGCTTTCAACTTCTTTTTAGGTGGCACGTACTTGCCGCTTCGTTCGCACTCCAACACAAAAAACGGCTTCCTACTCTTATCCCCGCCGTTGTCCGATCTCCTAACTATAATGGTAAACTTCAATTTTTGTGCAACCTTTTTAGCCCATTTGATCAAATCATCTTTGGAACCCTCTTTAGCCGCAGTCGCAAAATGATGTCCGGTGTCAATTGATATTGGTGGCGGTTGAACTGGAACCGGAACAATGTCAAGTGGTTGTGGCGGTTGATCTTCCATGACTACAAACCAAGCAAGTGCAAATAATTTCATTAGCAACCTTTAATTGTTACAATCCTAATAGAATACTAAGTACACACCTACAATACTAATAAGCAATTTGTACTACAATTTATAAGTCATTAGTAACTAATTATATAAAAAAAAATCAACAAGTCAGAAGCTGCTAGTTTTTTTCCAAAATGCAGGACGAGTTCGGTTCGTAGAAACCGAACCATGGTTCGGTTAATATAAACCGGGCGATT
Source organism: Trifolium subterraneum (assembly GCA_951799995.1). NCBI lineage: Eukaryota > Viridiplantae > Streptophyta > Magnoliopsida > Fabales > Fabaceae > Trifolium > Trifolium subterraneum. The sequence continues at coordinate 9,845,774 of OX637466.1, read as the reverse complement.
CCTGACACATACCCTACGAAACTAGACCTATGACAGCCACATTTAAACAAAATTTAAATCGGTGATTACCTTAATTTCACGCTTTAATGAGTGTTGGATGTTGTAGAGCAACCTTTGATGTTGAATCCAAGCCTTGAATGAGCACCAATTAGGATTTGATTTGGGGAGGGGAATTTGAAAATCAACCATAGTTTTAAACAACCCCTACCATCACTTTCTTCTCTCGAGGGTCATACAATTAATTACAAATATGTCTCTTTGTCATTTGTTTGCTAGCTATTTTTTCCTATGTATTAAAACCGCATCAAGAATCGCATTAGACGATTTCATGTGAGATAAAATTAGAGATCGATATATCATATGAAATTACGATATACTTACTTGGTAATCATAACATAAGGTTGTATAGAAGGTTGTGATCTTATAATTACCGGCATAAGGTATTCTCTAATAGAATTTAATTTTTTTAAACTTTTATTTTTGTTTATAAAATTTCTTATTTGTTCATTCCAAATGTCACAGGTTCTGCTCTAAATTTTTGATGAAATGTGTGGTACACTTGAGCATAGGTTTGGCTCAAGGCAATTGTATGCCTACTTCAAGAAAAAGTTTGGAGGAGGTACATTAATCAAAGACTTGATGCGAAGTTGACAGTAGGAGCTAAAAATGCAACTAGAAAAAATTAGAAACAAAAATATAGAGACTCTTTGTCAAAACTATATAGCGTCATATGGGTGTATGCCATCACATGAGTTCATTGAGGTGTCTACACAAGTTCGAAGAAGCTCTTTTATATTCTGTTGAGAGTTCGGATAGCTCAATCACCCAAAATTAACAGCAAGGACTAAAAATGCAAACGGAAAAATTTAGAGGCCTGAAAATATAATAAGAAAAACATAGGGAGTATTTGTTAAAACTCTCTAAAATGTAGAGACTAAAAACATATTTAACCCTATAATCAAATAGACAAAAACTTTATACAAAAGGACAATATGTCCATGTTTCTAACTAGTTTATGATTGATGACTATCGTAATAAACCAGCATAAATTTTCTTAGCATGTTTTTTCCCTACGCACATGCTCACTTAGTAAATTCTCCAAAATTGCTTCACATTTAACTTCAAAGTTTTTAAGATATGGTATATCAAAGTGATTAAAAATCTTTAAAATATTCATCAACTAAACATGCTCAGTCCTACAATATGGCTCATTATGTGAATTTGATTCCTCTTTGTAGAAGATTGCCAATCTTTTTCGCCTTGTTAGTGCACCATTTTTTCCGTCTACTTGCATGTTTGGTTTCTTGGTGAGTTATTTATGTTTAAGTCATCGTGATTTCAGCAAACCCGCCATAATCTCAAACATGCACTACAATCATTTTCTTCACTTGTCAATCTTGAGTGTACCATTTAACATTTTCTGCCCTTTTCAAAAATATTTTAGAAACTTATTTTTGTTTGGTTCTACTTTTAGAAGTAACAAATGAAAACAAAAACAAAAGGCTGATTTTCAATTGATTTGATACTACTCTACATCAAACTCTTACCTCCTAATATAGTAATAGACCCCAGTAGAACAGTTAGCATTGAAATGAAAAGTTATCTCAGAAATCATTTATAAGTTGTGCCTAATATCAGCTACTAATGTTCATGCTAATATGTATATGCATCTTCAAGAAGACATTATGCCACACACATGATGCCACAAAACAAGGGTATTTAGTTCTTCAGAACTAGTGAGGATCCCAGTAGGCCATTCAGGTTACTTCCTCTAAAGAACCGGTCAAGTATCAACTGATAATGATGTTAAAACCTATGACTCATTCAAAAAAGCAGTAGAGGAGGACGAAAAAGCGGTAAAAGAGGACGACGTTACAGAATTCATGCGGCACCTACTTCTCTAATTCTCTAGTAATATACATTATATTACACAGCCTGCAAGAAAATCCTCGGCGTACAACAATTTTCAAAAGGAACTTGCAACATAGGTTGCAGTGGTTTTTTCTGTTCGTCTTTAAACCGTACTTACTGCCTAGGTGCGGGTGCTGGTGATGTTGATGGATGGGTTGGCCCATAAAACCCAGGTGGCCTGTAAAATCCTCCGGTTGACGACTGTTGTTGCTGCTGCACTTGCTGGGCCTGTGATTGAGGTGATTGTGATGACTGGGCATTGGGCCTAGTTAACCCCATTGCCACATGTGGAGGCAAAGGAGGTGGAGGTGGAGGTTGTAGGTTGTTGTTTGATCCATATCCATAAGGAATTCCCCCAACCACCATTCCAGCAGATTGAACATACTGATTAGCTGGAGGATTCATCTGTGTATGTGGAGGGGGAGGGAATGCTGAAGAAAATGCAGTTTGTAATTGATTGGTTTGTGATATGGATTGCATGGATGGTGTTGTCAATGGCATGTTTGCTGAAGAAGGTTGTTGTAAAGGGGCAAAAAAAGAAGAGCTCCTGATATCAGAACTTTTGACATCAGAAACAGGCATTTGCTGTTCAAGTTTCAGTTTTTTCTCTAGATGGAAACCAGGTGGAGCCGAATTAAATTCAGAAGAGTTCAAGCTACCATTCATGGAGGCAGCTTCTTCAGCAACAAGGGAAGATAGAGCAGTAGAAAGCATGAAAGCTGAGGATGTAGAGGCAGCAAGCCTAGCAGCAACAGCAGCTACTGTTGCTTTCATATCTTCCACGGAAGTTTGTAGAGGAGGATCAAATGACGTAGTAGGTTGGGTAAAAGAAGGAAGAGTCGGGGTGCTGTTTGGTTGAACAGATGGAATATTTTGTTCCAGCACCCTTGTGGCTTCTGTTGCTTGGCTAAGCCTTGTCCGGACACTGGCTACCCGCTCAATCTGATCTCTTGCAGCCTGCAAAACAGTAAAAATTATTTAAGTTATGGGATTTTAAATAAGAGGAAAGAAAATAATAAGAACTATAACTATTATAAATAAATAACTACTTGATATTGGCTTGATACAAAAGACTAAACACTAACCCCCTATACATATACAGGTACAAGCCTCTAACTCCTAAATAGGGAAATCAAGAAACAAATCTAAATAATATAAAAACTAATCCAAAAATCTAAACATATTCTATTATAAACTGATACAATTTGGGTGGACTGATTTAGCTTCTTCAAAAAAAAAAAACAATATTATAAACTGATACTATGAAATAAACTAAAGATACTCTTCCTTTTTTTCCTTAAACCTCCGGTTCCCAGGGGAAAGGCACCCTAGTGATCCAGAGTTCCGCCGGAGGAGGTAAGTAAAGTCTGACCAAAGGTTGTTCTAGTCGGGATTCGAACTCGGGTTCTCCCGAATGATTCGTCCTCAACCGGAGTTCATTAACCATTTGAGATACTCTAATATAATATCAAAGATATTAAAGATGTTTTCTTATAGTCTAACAAATATGCAGAATTTCGGAGCTCCTACATCTATTATGTCTAATGGCAAAGGGGATATTTAAAATTGTTTATCAGGTGCTAAAGAACCAGCTATTTATATTTTCTACATGGCTTGCTCGTAAACCTTGAAGACAGCAGCAAAGTAATCTAGACTAAAAGGTATTTGGTTGGACAGAACTCTCATTTGGCATATCACTTGACTTGGGATAAGATTAGGTAGTTGGCCTACGGTGTTTGAATTAGGTCAAACTCATTCTTACAAAAGCAACTTGTAAATTGAATAATGCCGTTCTTTATAAGTTACACTCAGGCCTTATCTCTTTTTAATGTCGAATTCCATATGTAGAAAAAATGAAGTCCCACATCAGACAAAATTAAGGCAGATTAAGTGTATATACGCAAAGTGAGATGGAGTCCAATTGGTTCTAACTTTTGGACAATACACACTCGTCACTAATGGGCGTAGAGCAAAAATTCCAACACCAACACAACATTGAGTATATCTTTGTGGCCCTAGCTTGACAACACTGTTTCATTTCAGATTGGCTTTAAGTCATGAACTACAATTCGAGTGTTACAAATGTTGATCATAGAAGTCAACTACCAGATAAGGGTTGGAGTTGTCATGGCCGTCATTGGAATTTTTTCTTACCCTTGTCCCTCTTTACATTGTTAACCATCTTCACTCTATCATCTCTTTGTGGCTCCCTTTTTGCAAATGTCATCTCTTTGTTGGGTCAGTGTTCTCTTTGGACTCAATTCCAGAATCACACTGAGATGTATCTTCTCAGTGGCAATGGTTTTTGTTCTTGCTCCACAATGTTGAGGGGTAGTTAATGTTATTTTAATGGTTTATCCCTAGCCATAACTAGTATCTTCTCTGTTGCCATGGTTCATGATCTCTAAAACTTAATCTTCACTTCAAATTTTTTTGCTCCCAAGATCTAAAATCATGAAGACAATCCAAAAGTTGGAATTGTGTGACGTGTGAGCACTGTGATATGGACTCATTCGTGGGAAAGCAGTATCAGAGGAGGAAGCTCTAATCCCGTTTGTTAGGATTAGTTGTTAGAGATTATTATCCTTTTAAGTTTGTTAGTTATCCTTTTAAGTTTGTTTTTAGGATAATTATCTTTTAAATTTAAAGAATAGTAAACCTAGGATAAGTTAGTTATTATCATAGTTTAATTGGGATTTCTATTAGTTTTATTGTAAGCCTATTTAAAGGCATTCAGAGTGGAATAATATTCAAGCAATTACTATTATCAAAGTTAACTTGTGAATTCAAGAAGAGACTCTGTCTAGGAAGAGCCCGCTTTTGTCTTCATTATAGGTCGAAAGAAAGGTTCTCCCGCGTCTAAGACCGTGTTAACCGATCCAAGACCAAGGGACCATAACAATTTGGTATCCAGAGCCAACATGGGTGACGGGGATTTAGCATCAATGATGAAGGAATTCATGGAAAAGATGACGGCCAGGCAAACTGCCCTAGAAAAGCAGATGGCAATTAGACAGACATCTCTAGAAGAACAGATATCTAACCTCGCCATCATTGTTCAAGAAGCCAATCTAGGCCCAAGGAAAAACAATTCAGGAAACAGTTCACATACGGGGGGAGGCATGATTCCGCGCTACTCCAAGATGGAATTTCCCTCTTATGATGGAACAGGGGACCCATTAGGGTGGTTGAGACGCTGCGACAGGTTTTTTATAAACCAAAGGATCGCTGAAGAAGACAAGGTGGGGTTAGCGGCTTTTCATCTAATAGGAGAGGCGCAATTATGGTTTGACCAGATGGAAGAAGAAGAACCTGGAATAGGATGGGAACGCTTCAAGGAATGCTGCCAAATACGGTTCGGACCGCCTATGAGCAATAACTCATTGGGAGAACTCGCCAACTTCAAGCAAACTGGATCTGTGGAAGATTATCAAAGCCAGTTCCAAACCTTGCTTGCCAGAACTCATGATCTTAAGCCTAGACAACAAGTAGACTTATTTACTGCTGGGCTGATTGATGAATTGAGGATAGACATTGAGCTTCAGCAACCAGAAAACCTCGGAGTTGCTATGAATATGGCTCGAGCATTTGAACGCAAATTGAAGGGCTAAAAAGGGATACTTACAGCACGGGATAACATGAGTAGAAGCTTCAATAATGGTTCTGCTATCTCAACCCAGAAAGGCACAATAACAAAAGGAGGAGGATACACAACCAAGCTGGCCGGAAGTAATAACAAAACAGATTCGTCTGCACCTGTTATCAAAAGATTAACACGTGCACAAATGGCGGAAAGGAGGTCGAAAGGGTTGTGTTACAATTGTGACGAATCCTTCACAACTGGACATAAATGCAAAAGGTTATTTCTTATTGAAGGGATCGAGGAAGATGAGAGTGAGTCAGAGGAGGAAGTGACTGCAGATCCTCAAATTTCTCTACATGCTATTAATGGAAATCATGACTCGTGTACCATGAAATTACTCGCAAAAGTGGCTGGAACCACCGTATCAGTTTTAGTCGACTCAGGAAGTACACATAATTTCATACGAGAAGATTTAATTCCAAACTTGGGGTTAAATGTGTGGAAAAAATCAGGACTACGAGTATATGTAGCAAATGGGGAGAAAGTAACGAGTATGGGAATTTGCAAGTCTGTACCATTTTCGGTGGCAAAAGAGACGTTTCAAGCAGACTTCTATACTATTCCGCTGGCTGGATTTGATGTGATTTTAGGAGTTAAATGGTTGTGTACGCTGGGTCCCATCTTGTGGGATTTCAGTTCCTTGAAAATGGAGTTTACAGTGAATGAGAAGAAGATAGAATGGAAAGGTAAACCTGCAGAAACAGAACACAGACTGCACCTGATACAAGAACAGAATTCCCCGGCTGCAATCTTAGAGAAACTATTGGCTGAATTTGCAGACTTATTCACGGAACCCTCTTGCTTACCGCCTAGTCGCGATTGCGATCATCGAATTACGCTCATTCCGGGCACCGGACCAATAATTGTAAGACCATACAGGTACCCACATTTTCAAAAAGATGAGATTGAAAGACAGTGCACTCAGATGCTGCAACAAGGGATTATTCGACCCAGCAAGTCCCCGTTCTCTTCACCTGTTCTCTTAGTCAAGAAGCATGATGGTTCATGGCGCTTTTGTGTGGATTATCGAGAACTCAATGCCCAAGGATAAATTTCCTATTCCGGTGGTGGACGAATTGTTAGATGAGCTTTCACAAAGCTAGATTTAAGATCCGGGCATCACCAAATACAAATGGAAGCAAAAGACATAAAGAAAACGGCCTTTAGAACTCACCATGGACACTTTGAGTTTCTAGTCATGCCATTCGGCCTCACCAATGCTCCTTCAACCTTTCAAAATCTGATGAATGAAATTTTCCAACCATACTTACAGATATTCAAGCTTAATGGGTTGCCAGAGTCCATAGTGTCTGACCGTGACAAAGTTTTTCAAAGTCTATTTTGGAAGGAATTATTTCGCCTTAGTGTGACTAAATTGGCTTTCTCCTCGGCTTACCATCCACAATCCGACGGACAAACTGAAGTAGTCAATCGCACTATTGAAATGTATCTTCGTTGCCTCACTAGTGATTACCCACGCAAACGGTTCGATTGGGTTCCTTGGGCTGAGTTTTGTTACAACACCTCTTACCATACCTCACTAGGAACCACACCCTTTAAATTGGTATACGGTAGAGATCCTCCCCGGCTACTCCAATATACTACTGAATCCGCTCGCATGGAAGCAGTTGATAAGGCTATTCACGAAAGAGATTTAGTCCTCCAAAATGCTCGAGCAAGACTTACGCAAGCTCAACAACACATGAAAAATGCATATGATTCAAGACATAGAGAATTAAACTTTGAGATTGGTGCTTGGGTATGGCTAAAACTCCAACCCTATAGACAACTATCGGTGTCTAAGCAGAAACATCACAAACTCTTACCGAAGTTCTTTGGTCCTTTTCAAGTAGTGTCCAAGATAGGCTCTGCGGCTTACAAACTGCAGCTTCCGATGGATAGCTAAATACATGATGTATTCCATGTGTCCCTCCTAAAGGAATATAAAGGACCTCCACCAACTTCACCAGGGAATTTACCCCCAGTCTTCGATGGAAAGGCCTTACCTACTCCCAAAGAAGTTCTGCGCACTAGAATAAATCGAGGAACTCAAGAATTGCTAGTCCAATGGACAGGAAAGACTCCAGAAGAAGCAACATGGGAACCTTTTCACCAGTTTCGTGAGGCTTATCCAGAATTTGAGCTTGAGGACACGCTCAATGCCGAGAGGGGAAGTGATGATATGGACTCATTCGTGGGAAAGCAATATCAGAGGAGGAAGCTCTAATCCCGTTTGTTAGGATTAGTTGTTAGAGATTATTATCCTTTTAAGTTTGTTAGTTATCCTTTTAAGTTTGTTTTTAGGATAATTATCTTTTAAATTTAAAGAATAGTAAATCTAGGATAAGTTAGTTATTATCATAGTTTAATTAGGATTTCTATTAGTTTTATTGTAAGCCTATTTAAAGGCATTCAGAGTGGAATAATATTCAAGCAATTACTATTATCAAAGTTAACTTGTGAATTCAAGAAGAGACTCTGTCTAGGACGAGCCCGCTTATGTCTTCATTATAGGTCGAAAGAAAGGTTCTCCCGCGTCTAAGACCGTGTTAACCGATCCAAGACCAAGGGACCATAACACACTGCCAGCACAGAAGTCCACCATGTCACATTGTGGTTGCCCTCTTTCCAAAAAAACCACCAATTGGGAGCATCCTCTCTCATTTCCAGTGCAGCAACCACAAAAGTTTTGTCTCCCTCAGTACTTCAATGGCCCTAAAATACTTATATATCATGATCAGCCACAAACAAGCCTCCTTTTGGACAAATGTTGGAATCATTTTCAAGAGCGGCCCCACAGTTCCAAGTTTAGAACCTTGATAGCAATTATTAGGAACTGATATTTTATTACAAAGAAAACAAAGATAGATTCCAATAAGAAAGATAGATCTCTATAGAACTTCGAGGGTCTACACCTCAAATGCCTAAAGGCCCTAATTTTCCCAAATGACAACATTTCTTTCTCTACAACTCTCCTCTAATTTGTGTTATGAATCTCATTGGATGTGATATGACGTAAAAAGGTGTTTATAAGTGAAAGGCATCTCTCACCATACAAGCCGGTTTTGTGTGGTTGAATTAGTCCAACCCAATTTCTAAGATGGTATCGCTCTAAATCCAAATTCCAAATGTCCAATCCAAATTCCAAATGTCCAATCCTAGACGTGAGAGGTGTGCTGAGATCTCACTTAGAATGTGATATGACATGAAAAAGTCTTTGTGCTGTGAACCTAAGATGAAGATTCAAGAAGAAAGGATCTTAGCACGATCGAATTCAATTTTTCAAACAATTTTTCAAGAATTATTCTAGAAACAAATTACGTGGGAGGCATATTTTACCTTACAAGCAGATTTAGTGAAATTGAGTAGGCCCAATCCAAATTCAAAGAAAAAACTTAGTGCTGCATTTCTCCTATTTACCTCCCTAACTCGCCCACTAATTGATTAGCTTCTCAACATGATTCAAATCAGTTATAAAAGAAAAAACCAGCTCAAGGGACAAACTTTTAACTTTTTGCTTACGGCTGCCACAAGACAAAGAGGCGGGGAAGGACAACATGAAAGAAGAACAGATAAACCACTCCAAGTAAATTCTTAAGCTTTTTGTTCCAATTAAGATACAAATGAAGACCCACAAGGTGCAAAAGAGTGGAAACCAAAAAGAAATAATGTGAACAATGTCTTTTTGTAAACTTAACTTTACAACAATGTGAGAGAAAGAAACGGGTACATAACATAGCCAGTTTTGCAAGGCAGATAATTTTTATGATTTAACTATTACAAAAGAATCTTAATACACGAGAACATGTAAATACAATAATAACCCCAAGGTATGTGCTCTGTGGTGATTTTTATTCTTTCGATGCACCATTTATAAACAATAATGAACTCACAGGAAATAATCAAAAGAAAATGATAGTTAGAACAAATACTTTATTTTATTTTAGTAATTAATGAAATTAAATTCACAAAATCCTCAAGCTAGACAATGTATCACAACGTCAAATTTAACAAAAAAGTTGGCCTCATACTTGATCATTTAGAAATATAATATATTAGTGGGGAAAGATAATATTTTACACATGGAAAAAGAGCAGAGACAGAGATAGAAGACAGATTCTTACTAGCAATTGAGAGTGAACAAGTTCTTGCCTTGATTCCTGAAAAAACTTGAGGTTAGCAAGCAGCCATCAATTGCTTCTTTGAATATAAGCAAATTTAAAATAATGATTGCACCTGTTCCTGCAATGCTTCTTTAAGCTGGGAAAGCAAAGTAGCCCTGGCAGCCTCAGCATTTTCAAGTTGCACTGTATATTGTTTAAGGTCCTTTTCTTGCTGTTGCAAATCATCAGTCAAAGTGGATCCCGGCTGATTTCCTGAAGTTACATGTAAATTGATTAATTAGTAAACTCGTGCAGTAAAAATCTGGTCACAACTAACTATAGCAAGGATTTAAGGTAGTACTGCAAGTTTATGTTACTAATTATTTGGACTAGGGGTGTTTGTGAGTCTGTTTTGGCCAAACTCGTTACCCGGCCCAATCAAACTTAATTTGTTTGAGTTGGGTGTAAAACCTGTATTTTTTGTCAAACCCGAACCGACCCAAACCGGTGGGAACCAGTTGGTTTGGGTTGGTTGGACTGGATGATTAATTAAAAAAATTCCAAAAAAAAATATGTAGTTAAATGACATTTTATTTCATGAAAATTTCAAAATTTAGAGGCCGTTTATTATAGCTTTTTTTAGAAAAAAAAAAAAATCACTTTTTTTATAAAAATATTGCATCTGTTTGTTGCAGATTTTAAAAAAATCAGAATCTAAAAATAATCAGAATACAGCTAAGCTAAAAATGAGAAGCTGCAAAGAGTAGCTTATCAAATAATAGATTTTTTTTAGAGGAGAGAGAAAACAAGTGTTAAAAGGTGGAAGTTATTTTGTAATTAAAAAAAACACTTTTACATGTACCCAAACAAGCTAAAGATTATTTTATTAAAAAAAGTGATTTTTATTACAATAAACAAACACAAAGTAAATTCTACTTTTCTATAAAATCTCTATAAACTAATCTCTAAATTATTGAGTATCAAAACCACCATGTAAAAGTGATTTTTTTTAATTACAAAATAACTTTCTCCTTTTACATATTTTTTCTCTCTCCTATAAAAATAATCTATTATTTGAGAAGCTACTCTTAGCAGCTTCTCATTTTTAGCTGTTTTCTGATTATTTTAAAAATCTGTAACAAACAGGTGCACTAATTTTAAAAGTGATTATTTTTATAAAATAAATGATTTTTTTCTAAAAAAAGCCGTAATAAACGGCCTCTAAATTTGACTATTTAAAACTTAACACTTGAATTTACATAAAACACTTAAAGTATAGTATCAAAATTTAAAATTTTGACATAAATTTTAAACTATATTATCAAAAATAAATGTAACAATTTTTTTAAATGGGTTGGGTTCGAGGGTTCATGGGTTTGGAATCACAAACCCATTGCACGAACCAAACCACTTCGGGTTTGAACAAGTTGATTCAGATTGGACCCGAACTTGAACGGGTTCAAGTAAAATGCGGGTTGGGTTGGTTTGGGTCAGCAGGTTGAGCGGGTCACCCCTAATTTGGACCATGACGAACAAGGAAAAATACTATTGCAAATTATATAACTATTGTTTGTATACAGTGTATACTTAGAGAGCCTGACAATAATCAAGTTAGTGCATCCTATCACAGTACCATTTCTCTCTTTACTTTCTCTCCATTGTTTATCTTTTTAAATTTCTTTTCTACAATGAGTGCTTCAATATACAGCTTAATTAAGTGTTTAGGTTTGTTTCAACGGAAGGTTTGACAGTCAACAAAACAAATTGAATGAGATTCCATAGAATATTGGCGATTATCAGGTACGTTTTTATTCCTTTGGCAATTTAGAGGTCAAGGTTCAATGATGCGTGAAACTAGTTACTTGATAACATGTTTATTCCAACATCCTACGTTTCTGATGCTACATGAAACTAAAATTGGCTTATAAATATAAAGTGAGGATTGTTCAAGCTTTATAAACACTACTTAGGTCATATCTCTAGTCTATGTAGCACTCTCAACACACCGCGTCACGCTTAAAACTTGAAATCTGACAGGTGAACTAATGCTGGTGGAATACTAGTGATGTCAACAACTCTTGTATCTCTAACTCATTCTTTTGTATTGCTTTTATACATTATTATTCAAACATTATTCAAAAGCAAGCATGGCCAAATCACATTTGAAGCCTTTCATTATCACCAAATAATTTTATAACTGACATCGCTAACAAGTGTTATATTATTACACTTATGTCTGCAAGGCATATCCATTAGCTATGTAAACTTATCACTATATGTTTGAAATAACGTAAATAGAGTAGTTGTAATTGTACTATATCATGTAATAATTATACTAAAAATGGTAATTATAACTTTTACATTTATTCTTATGATTCAATACATGTTTGTGACACACATGTACCGTGTGTGTCTACTTTCTAATAGAGCTAAGTGGTGAAATACAGAGATAATAACTCATGTTTTCTCATTATACCCTTTCACAATATAGTATCTAAAGTTCTCTTAGAATTGCGAGTTGGGCCCAACTCAACAATACAAAACCGGCTTGTAAGGTGAGGATCGCGTCTTACTTATAAACATAGGTTCAGGCCAACTCACATCCAATGTGGGACTTCTTAACAAGTTCAATGTGACAACCCTGATATGTGAAATCAGGTGGAACAATACAGAGGGATTTACTCATCAAGGAATAAAAGAACGTGGAAGTTGTTCATTTAAAACAGATGGCATCAACCAATTGAGTTGGGCCTATCTTAACCCTACAAAACCGGCTTGTAAGGTGAGAGCCTCTTACTTATAAACCTATGTTCAGGCCAACTTATGTGGGACTTCTTAACAAGTTCAATGAGACAACCCTGATATGTGAAACCAGGTGGAACAATACAGAGGGATTTACTCATCAAGGAATAAAATAATGTGGAAGTTGTTCATTTAAAACAGATGGCATCAACCAATTGAGTATCACCCCCCCACCCCACAATGTTGAAAGCGTATTAGCATGAAACAAAATAGTAAGACGGTGTTTTCTTACAGCTATGCCATTTTGCTGGCCATGTCACTAACAAATTGAAAAATGATCGAATTATCTCCATTTGAAGAATCGCATACACATGCATTGATATAAATAAATAAATCAATCATAGACTTTCTCAAACACTTTTTGTGATTGACCCAATGTACACAATACATGGATGTGTGGTATATAATATGAAAGCACCAAATCCCTTTCTGATAAAATGAGGGATCTGATTGCTACCAAAACAGCATTTGAAAGCCAAAATCACATATTGTCCATGATATAGAGGAACCCACATTGCAATTAAACATTCATATTTCAAACAGCATTTCAATTATGATAGCCATATATCTATCATGTATAAGCATCAAAAAATGGCTTAAAAGAACAACACTTGAAAAAAATCTGTCATCAGATAATTCAGTCAAGACAGGAAACATAAGTTCAATTTACTAGTCCTCTTACCTTGAGACAATGTATTTTCAACATCTTCTACAAGTTTACCCACTTGACATACAGCAGCATTACACTTGTTCAAGGCAGCTTCCTCATTAGAATGTTCTTCATTTACAGTATGCAATGCTGTTAGTATTTTTTCTGGCAAACATCCAATAGCTAGTTTCTGCAACGAAGATGACCAAGACACAACATACCTCAATCAATTATATCAAGACAAAACCTAATAGGTGAATAAATCATATATCACACAGTACTGCAGCAAGTTGCTTACTAATCTCAATGATTGAGCATCCCTCTTAGCTATCTTGATAGGATTTGAATTCTTTCCATTGCTTGCAGATGATGGAAGCGAACTCTTACCCATTATTTCATCCTTGAGACCCTGAGCCCGCGAACCAAAAACCTTTCTGGTTTCCCATATGTCAATCTAAACATAAGAGAGATGATAAAATGGTTGGATGTTAGATCAAATTGCACTTACTCAAAGTGAGAATACACACACCTAATAAGATATAATGCCCTGGTAGATGGTGAAAGGATCACACCCCAAAAAGAAATAAAATTTATTTGCTGCCATTATCACCCATTACAAATAAGATATTAGAAAGCATGAAAGAACCTTGCAATGGAGTTTCCCCCACACTTGTAGACATTATTAGGATATTTGTAATACTTGTATGGGCTCTGAGCAAATGTAACCGAACAACGGCAGCAGCATTGCCAAAATTTTAAAAACACCCAGACATAACTAACAAGACAGTTCATCTCCTGTGTGGTCGTGATTATTTTACAGCACAAAAACGACAATTCTATTTTATTTTTACTTTGGTTTTAAAGAGCGTGGCGGTGAAACTCACACGCTAAGTGTGGAGTATTATAATATATAGAACTAGTTATACAAGTTATATAGAGTTAGCAAAACCGCAAAACTAACTTTGTAACCAACTGTGCTGAGTCAGCACAGTTGCAACAGACTTGGTAACTAACTCGTCCTGGCTTCCTATAAATAGCTTTGTGGAAGCCATTGTAACTCAGCTAATTCACTTCTATTCAATACACTAGAATACAATCAATTTCTTTTACTGAAGATGAATTCATCAAAATATGGTATGTTGTTTACCAAGTCTGTCGCAACTGTGCTGACTTGGCACAGTTGGTTACAAAGTTAGTTATTCAGTTTTGCAAACTTTATGTAACTTAACTTGTATCACCACTAGTTCTATATACTCTAATACAGAGAAGAGGGGTATTGCGGGTTCGAACCTGCCACCAACACATCAAATATCCCCACAGTTAGGTTTTGCTTAGGTGGTGGTGGTTGGCTTCCCTGTGAGTCGTCGTTTTTGTGCTTGGAAATTGTATTTATATAATGATTTTTATACTCTACTATTTATGTTTCTTTTACTTCTTCTATATAATATAATACATCCTCCAATACCTGTGGACCTTTGTTCTAGAAAATTCATATGCGTACACATACACATACTTGTACCAATACCAGTAGTCATAACCATAGCCATGCCAAAATGAGCATATTTAGGACAGTGTCAATGTAAAAAAAAATCAGGAAAGATTTATACATCTAGAACATAAAGAGTTCTGTTTTTCTTAATATATGCTGCAGCAGTAATGCGCGCCATTATCAAAAACATTTTAAAAAAAGAATCGAACAATAAAAAACATCCAAGGTTAACCCACAAATCTATATCGTTATTACAAACTTGAGCAAAGAATGAACACATGTACCCGAGCATTTTAATACAATTGATTAACAGGACTTATGGCAAGTGAGAATGGGACTTACAAGTCTGATTACTGATTTCTTTCCCGGCTCATCACTTGCATAAACACGCTTGAGAGCTGATGGAAGAACTTTCCAGAATTCATTAACGAACTCATTTCCTTTCCGCCTACTATTTTGCAAGATGTCATTAGCCAAGTTCAGAAAAGGGACGCGCTGATCTTTCTGGGAAGAACTGAACAATTTATTCCATGTTTCAACTATATCTTTTGCTCTCTTCCGGTGAGAAACACACAATCGGGATACCGCTGATTGGAAGTTTATAAGAAATACGTTTTGCAAATACATCAATCAATGCAAACCAAAATGGAAGGAGCAAATCATGCGAATATATATATATATATATATGATCAAAACTAAATCACATGTCAAAATCAAAACTAATATTACTGTCAGAAAGTTATTTGATTAATGGGGAAAATTACTAAATTAGGCAATATCTCTTACCATTTACCAAATTACAGGATGGAGCCTGCATATTGATAAATCTGGTACAAAAGAGTAATTGTTGAGATTATAAGGTTCAGTTAGTCTTGTAGGTATAAAGGAGTAAACGAACTGAAAAAACAAAATGTGGGCTAAACTACATTTGAGATAAAAGACAGGACCAAATTGCAAATTAGACAAAAATTGAGGCCCAATTGCTTTTCGAGTGAAAAAGTAAAATTTGGGCTAAACTGCGTTTGAAATAAAAGTCAGGACCTCTTTGAGAATTGGACAAAAATTGGGGCCCAACTGGTTTTGAAAGAGCTTTTTAGACAGGTAGCAGAAGCAGCAGACAAAAGAAAATGCTGACAGGTCAAGAAAATAACTGTAAATGATAAATGGGATGAGGATGAGGATGAGGATGAGGATTAGGATTAGGAATAGCATGTGTGCCGTTGCAAATAGTATAAGTATAAACGGGTCAATCAGTGACTCAGATGGAGCAAAAGTAGGTTCAGACAAGAGACAAAACAAGTTTCTCTTCGGTGGCAACTTCCTTCATTGGTGCATAATGAGAATGACAATGATACATAATAATACGATGTGGAGTGGGAAGAATAAAAGGAATAGGGGACTTTGACATATCCAAAGCTGACAAATCACTCTGACAAATGGAACTGAAGGAACGAGTAATGCCTCTAATGTCATGAAGAAATACAGAAAGAGGTAGCCTAAAAACATGTGATATCAGAATATATGTAGACGGGATGAATTGAAGGGGAATAACGTATGTATCGTTTCTTTGCTCGAGAATAGCTACGAAAAATGCACTTGATAGCACAAGCCAAAATCTTATAAAAACCTGGTGTCAGATTGTGAACAAAACAAATAGAACCAAAGACACTTGGAGTCTTGGAGGAATAATGAAAAGTTGATCCTTGGGAAACGACATGAAATGAGGTACTTTATTGTTCAAAGAAGAAGTTGGCATTCCATTTATCAAAACCAACAATAAGCACAACGTCAAAATTTCAATTTGTGCATTGTGAGTAAAAGTGCACAAGTAGTTTCAATCAAATAATGGTGTTTGCTTTCTGCAATAATATTTAATGAGGAATATATGGGCAAGTGAATTGACAGTAAAAAATATATTTTTTTGCATTATCACAGTGCAAAACGTGAGTTGAATGCCCAAACTAAGTTCAAAATTTATTATAAAAAAAATTGAAAGATGGTAAAAGAACCCTAAGTATTATTTCATTAGAAAAATCAAGGTACGGCTTGAAAAACTACCAATGAAATTAATAAGGTAAGTAAATCCTAAAATAGAACTAACATGACTTTAATCCCACATATTAGAATGCACATAGTCAATAGCTCCATGGAAGGGTTCATTGCCATAATATATACCAAAGCTTGATAAAGCAGAGATAACAAAATGAATATCGTCAATAAAACAACCCAAACAAATTAAGAGGGGGAAATTTTGGATACATTCAATGCTTTGTTGTGAGTTGTTGAGTTTCCGCAACTTCTCTGCCAATACTTGTCCGTCAAACGCATCGTTTCCCATATTGCTTTGTGACAACTTTTACATATCAGGGACTCTCCTATAATAATTCACACAAAATAAATATCAAACAAATAAGAGATTTGATGCATAGAATTAAAGAAAAGGGCATAATCAAAATCATGGAAATCCATTGTTAAAAAAAGGCAACCAGCTTCCAATCAGCTTCTAATGGTTATTATCCAAATAATAATTCGTTTGATAGATATTATTAGTAAAAAAGGATGAAAAAATGGCTATACAGAGGATGACATACACAGCAAAAAACAAAAACAAAAAAGAAAAATACACAGCAGAACATGGAAAAATCAAGAATTCAGAGGCATTAGAAATCAAGAACAAAGAAACAACCCTCACATAGCAAGTTGAAGGGAAAAATAGATAACCTTAAAGATGTGGACATTCTGCTACTCAAACCAAATACAACTAAAGAAGGTATAAACTGCATGTTATCTAAACAATTTTAGCTGCCCCAATTTTACCAAAGCCTTAATAAAAAATGCAGCAAAGTAAAAAAGCAGACCTGAGCTAACCTATATCCCCCCTAAAATGGAAGAAATTGTTCCATTAACAAAAAAACACCTTATAAATCAAGAAGTCAGGAACAACTAATTAAACTGTTCCCGGATTAGAAGATAGGAAAAAAGTACTAATTATGCAACTTGAGGATACTAGTTAAGGTCAATGTGAGCTTCCCCTAGTGTATAAGGTATAGTATAGTACCGTGCATTTATTCAATTGAAATAATACGAAATCAAACAGTGTAAAGGATGACAGTTCACAAAAACTGATATGAAATGAGAGTAGAAAAATTTAGTGCCACGAGACCAAATGTCATCTGATTCTTCTTATCTTACGAAATAAAAAGATGCAGTTAGAATTTAGAACTGTCAAAGCACCAAGCACTCTCCCTCTCTCTTAATCTCATCTATGTAAATTCAACATTTATATCCATCTATATCAAGAATATAGAGGAAATTAAGGAGTAATTTCCAATTAGTGATTTCTTTCTAGTGACTAACATACAGGGACGGAGTTACGTCAATAATCTATATCCTTTTTTATTTGGTTTCATTTTAAAAAAAACAAACTGTATACTATTTTATATCTAAATTTATTTATTTAGTTATTATTTTAAATAACAATTATAGAATTCTAGATGATTATTATTATATATTTTAAAACATTTATTTTTTTCTTAATTTTAGGAATAAAAAAAATTCAAAAATAATTATAACATTTATACACACACACATTGTAACCAAAAACACACACATTAAAAAAATAATTATAAATTTATATTAAATAATGACCCCCACTACTCGAAAGTTCTAGCTCCGTCACTGCTACAATATAACAAAAATCATTTCTCCTCATTGTATATGGAATAAAGAGACGACGTAATACCACTGGTTATGTTTCATAGATTACATTTAAGTATTTACCATCCGAAGAATATAAATCAAAAGTGGTGCAAACCACAAAATCAGTGCATTCATTTTAATACAAATCATATATAATTTTGAAAAGGGGGTATCTTGATAAGTACTGTACCAAAAAAGAGTTGTAAAAATTTAGTAATCAAAGCTTTTAGAATAAATATCATAATCTATAAAATACAATCAACACCTAATAAATGAGTGGAGAGTAAATTACATAATCTTGAGTATTAATGAGAAAATCAAGAACGATATTTCAATACACTCGTGATTTGTTAGGCATTGTACGAATAATATCAACCATTGATTCAAGCATCAATTGTTGACATTATTTACTTCACACTCCAGAGTTAGTTGCACTCACTAGATGAGTAAGATTCAAAAGCAGAAAATAATACAGTCAAATTCAAAGCCCATTGTGAATAAGGCCCTGTTTAGAAAAACAACTTAGTTTGCAGTTTGTAGCATAAGAACTTATTATATAAGCTCATATGAATAAGCTGTTTCAATTACACAAGTTACAATAAAGTCAAATTCAAAGTCCTTTAACATGTGAGGGTGTAAGACCCTGTTTGGATAAACAATTTAGTTTGCAGTTTATAGCATAAGAACTTATCATATAAGCTCATATGAATAAGCTGTTTCCATTACACAAGTTAAAATAAAGTCAAATTATTTCCGTATAACTTATAAGTTGTTTTTATAAGTTATATTATCTTGGAAAACTTATCGAAGTAAGCTGAAAACAGAAAAACAACTTGTTTTGTAAGTTCTTCCAAACAGCCTCACAAGTGTTTATGTCAGAAGATAACCAATCGAAATCGAGTCTAAGTACTACAGACTTAATTTTCAGTTAAGGTCAAATCCATTGGGAGTACTCGAGTTCAAACCCAGACTAAAACAATCTTTGTCCAGACTTCACTCACCTTTCTCGCGGAACTCCGGATTAAGGATCCATTTCAGTAGGAACCAAAGGGTTAAAACTTAAAACTTAAAACTTAAAACTTAAAACACAAATAATTTCAAACTTAAAATGACTACATATATAACTATAATTGTTGTGTGTATATAAACATTAATTAAATTCTAATAATTCTAATAATTCTAATAATATATACACTTTATTAACATTGATTTGCACTAACCTATAACTGCAAAATCAAATAAACTTACCCATAATCATTCAAAAACCTACTATTACATTCTAATGTAACAACAGAGTTTATTTAACCTAAAATTTGAAATTTTGCGCTAAGAAAACCAAAATAAACATTTTTACACAGTTCAAGAGCTATTTGAAGAAATTTTCGGTTACGAATAAACGAAACGATGAGAAAATTGAAATGGAAGTGAAATTGAGTTTGGAATTGAAAAGTAAAATACCTATGAAGAAATGAAGTAGAGTTAGGGTTAGATCCAGAAGAGGACTTACGAGAAATTTGTGAGATTCTATTGACGACGTCGTTTAGTTCGTTTTTGTTGATTCTGCTTGTACTGCTTGTTTTTTGACGGAAGAGGTTATGAATGAAGAAAAGATAATAATCAAGTAAATGTGTGTTCTGCTGTGTGTTTCAAATTGTGTTTCAAATAAAATAGGGAGAAAATATTTTTCAATTTGTTTACTTTTTTTTTTTTGTTACAAATTTCATTTTATTTTATTTTTGTCAAGAAACTTCATTTTATTTTATTTGACCAATTTTATTTTTTTTTATTTTATTCAACCATTTTGTTTACTATTTTTTTTCTTACATCTGATCCATTGCGATTTGAACCAATTTATTTACCTTGTACTTTAGGTTTTTCTGATTACATCATAAAAGAAAAAAGAAAAACTTGCTTGTGAGTATTTACTTATACTTTAGGTTTTTAATTTTGATTGATTTTTGTAATGATTTTTTATTTTTC
Source organism: Trifolium subterraneum (assembly GCA_951799995.1). Lineage (NCBI taxonomy): Eukaryota > Viridiplantae > Streptophyta > Magnoliopsida > Fabales > Fabaceae > Trifolium > Trifolium subterraneum. The sequence goes on along the minus strand of OX637466.1, from coordinate 9,825,498 downwards.
AATGTAATAATATAGATATAAAAATGTAGTTGCAAGACTCTACTAAATTGACTACTTTTTTCATTGTGATTAGTATATTTATTTTTATAAAATTACTAGTATAACTTACCCGTGCATTCGCACGGGTTAATGCTCAATGAAAAATATATGTAAATTAATATATTTCATAAATGTAATTAAAATTAAAATAATTTTTAGGGGCTAAAAGTAAATACATATTGAATATTGGATATCAGTGTTAATAATAGCAGGACATACATCACACATTAATCGTATGACATGGAAAAACACTTAATTCATATTGAATAGTATTAGTGTAAAATTAAGGAGAAAACTTAGGTCAATTACTAACATCTTTTTGGTCATGTTCTCCACTTAAAATTTAACACATCTACATCTTAAGAGGAGAAAATGGAAAAATTGTTGATGCGTCAAATTTTAAAAGGAGAATATGACCAAAAAAATGTATGATACTTTACTCCTAAAATTAATTTACCTGGACATAATATATCCATTAAACTTTACTAAAATAAAAATTAGTTTAGTAATTGACAAATTTATATTTATCAAAGCTAATTTATTTATTGAACTTATAAGATAATTATAAAAATAAAATATAAGATAAGTTAAAGAGTAAATTAAATACATGTAAGACCAAAAAAAAAAGTAAATTAAATAAAAAATTGAATATTGTTTGTTAAAGAATGTTCCTGACGTTGGCATGTTTAATTGACCAAAAAATAAATGGAAGTTTAAAAATAAATAAAAAATGGTTGAGTATATCTTCTACAGTTATTTTTGTTCACCAAATCTTCTACATTTAAACGTTGAAAAAAGTTTTTTTTTTTTTTTTGTTTTTTGAGCAAGAAAAAAAAAAGGTTTATTTGTTACTTTACTAATTACTAAATAATAGGTAACTAAAAAAAAATTACTGCTAAATAATAGCAATAGATAGATAAATATTTATGTTATCTAAGATGCTTCCTTTCTCCTCATCACCATCTTGTTCCTTCCTTCATTTCTGAAAAAGCCCCTTCATCACCATGACACCTTTCTTCAAAATCACCATTTGATTCCTTTGTTTCGTTATCTGTATAAATGGAAATCGCTGCACCTATAATCTAACATCTCAAAATAGTGGTTCAATTTCGTAGGAAGGTGAAGCACGGGTATGAGGAGTTCGTTCGATTAGTGTATTTATTTTGATTGATTTTTGTAATGATTTTTTATTTTTGAATGTAATAATATAGATATAAAAATGTAGTTGCAAGACTCTACTAAATTGACTACTTTTTTCATTGTGATTAGTATATTTATTTTTATAAAATTATTGTGATTAGTATTGATAAAGTATTTATTTTTTTAATAACAAAAAGAAAATTTTCGATGTTATTTATAATTTTTTATTTTTATTTAAACTAATCGCATGCCACAACTTTAAAATCCAAAGCAAAACATGTTTTTGTTAAGAAGCTGAAGAAAAAGGCAAAACAAAAAGATAAAGTAATTACACTCTTTGAAAGGAGAGAAGCTCTGTCAAGTCATGTAGAGAGGACCGATGGACTAAGCAACCTATGTCAAAGGAAACTCCAAGTTTAGCAAGAAATTCGGCGCAGTTATTTTTTTCTCTTAAGGGTGTGGACAATGTGCACTTGCAAATTAACATGAAAGATATATTTGATATCTTGAATCAGGGTAACATATTTATAAAATCTAGGAGTTGAAGCATGGAAGATATCAACAAAGTGAAAAGAGTTTGTATAATAGGTAATGTCATAGTAGTTTAGTTGTTTAGCCAAAAACACCCCATTTGAATCGCATAAAGTTTGACATTTGAATCGCATAAAGTTTGACATGAAAAAAAATCAAAAGATTCGAAGAAGTCAGAGATCCAACCCCGAAAGGATGACAGATAAGCCATCAGAATCCGACTCAAATAGGGATATCAAGACAACTACCATCAACATTATAAATAGTGCAAGGGTGATTAGAGAAGTTCCATTTCCTCAGACCTCGCTAGTTGAAAGAAGGAAATGAGGATGGAGGTGAAGTTGCTTCCATGGCAAAGTGATAGTTGAAAATTGTATTGCCATAGAAGAAGTGGAAAGAGTTACGAGTGCGTCAAGCCCACTAAATATTTGCAAGTGTTATTTTGTAATTTTTATCACATGTTTTTTTATTAAATATTTTTTTTCACAGGAAATACAATAAGAAAATGTTAGCATGTCCAATAACACGTGTTAAAAATATAAATATAACAATATTCTCTGTAAAATTGTATAATATAGTTTTGGGTAAATGACTTTTTACCCCCTGCAAAATTAGTGATTTTCCATTTACTCCCCTGAAAAGATTTTTCTGTTTTTTACCCCCTGCAATATAAAGATTCTGTCATTTGCCCTCCTGTTGTTTACGCTGATTTTTGGTAAACAACCGCTAGTTTAAATTAATTACTTGAAGGATCAACTAGTAAATCCTGAGACTATAAATTTGTGCATGGATTTCCAGAAAGTATGAACATTCATAATTTTATTTGAAGTTTTAAGGTTTGAAAGTGTTTGATTGCAAAAGAATTTGTCAAACAAGTAAAAAAGAAAGACTTTTCCAGAAAATAAACTTTGCAGAAATTGATAAAGGAAAACAATTTCATTCGACATAATGAAATATGATAAATTGCAGGAATTTAAAGGAAATCAAAAGACTTGACAGGAATGGTAAATTGCATTGAATTTGTAAAGAGTTTACAATAAATGGTTCACAAAATCATACTTTTTCCTTTCGACACTCAACTTTCTCGATAGCATGAGCATTGTGAGTTTTGCAGAATTTCGTATGTGAATTTTGTGACTCGTTTTCATATGAAAAACTACTATATATAGACAAAGGAAAATACAACTTCCTACAACATCCTAATGCTTACTACTTTGACACGTGTCCTTGGCTGCATGTCTTCAAACATTTGAATCTGAAAACTGGCGAAGTCGAACTAGGCATAACAATAATCCTTAAAATATGTTAAGACCACAAGTCAAGTATCTCAATATAATGTATGATTCATGTATAACAAGTAAACCAAATCCAATTCGACGTCAAATAATAGGTGTCGAACTCGCCACACATGATAATGCAAACACGTACAGAACCACGAATCCACTGTCGAACTCGACATACATGCATGAGCTACACACCAATTCCCATACGACGGGAATTCTCATTTGACAGGCAAAATATATGTCAAACTCGACACACCTAGGAACGCAAAATATATCAAACCCAAGAAAAACAAGTGTCTAATTCGACACATGTTGGGAGGATGGAAAACTAAATATATCAAACCCAAGAAAACACAGTTGATATTGTTTGACATAATTTCATAATATTGAGATCTTTTAGGAAAACCCTTCATATTTGCTTAACTAACATTACCTCATTGAGAATTAACGCAATAATTTCTTTCTATGTTTAGTCTGTCGAATCATACAGGCTAACAAATTGCCCCCCAAAAATTGCCATCTTCGACTGAAAATCGAAACTGAAGGAGATATTGGCAAATTTTTTGAAATCTTTTTTTTTTAAACTTCCCACATTTTTTCAAAGTACAGTGCTAACATCAAGTCATCATATTTTTCTTCAACCGCCATCTCAATCTCAACAATGATCTCCAATTTTTTAGCTATAATAGGACACATGGCGAGATCTAGTGAAAGAAAACAAACAAAACAAAAAAAAATCTTTTATTTATTTATTTTTAAAAAAATTGGCGCCCTATAAGTAGGAGGTTAGTTTCCACTTTCCACTTTTCACTCTTTCAACCCTGTTCTCTTTCTGCGCGTAAAAGAAGTCCAAAAACGCAATCACTTTCCCAAATCTGAATTAAAATTTCAGAAGTCCAAAAAAAGCTTCAAACTTTCTTAATCATCTGTTGATTCTTGATGGTTTGTGAAGATAAAACAACGAAATCACATCCTTTTTACCCATAAAGCTTTGATATTTTCTCTATTTGTTTTCAAAACAAATTTTAGATCTAAAAACTCTCTAACCTGTCATACCCCATTTTTTGACCAATCGCTTTTATGCGTCTTTTTACGACGTTTTTTTTCCTTTGTTCATTTCTGACGAAATTTCGGCAGAGAGGTATTTTAAAATACCTCATTTATTTGGTTACTTTTTATTTTCCTTTTATTATTATTATTTTTTATTTATTGATTTTATTTTATTATTATTATTTATTCGTTTTTATTATTATTATTAATATATATTATTATTTTAATTGTTTATTTGTGTATTTTTTCCTTTTTGGTGTTTTTTTTTAAGAAGTCCATATCAGGTTTTTTTGTCCAGGCCCAAAGGGGCAATTTTGTCCAAATGGGGATATATTTCATCTGCAAACCCTAGGTCTGACACAGTATTTATACTGTGCACAGTTCCCAAGGTCAATATACACAGAAAATCATCAGCCACAGAAGAAGAAAATTCCAATTTCTTCTTCAAATCAAAAATCAAAACAAAATCAAAAACAAAATTAAAAATTCATCATCTTCATCCCTGTTCATCAAGCCAAAACCCAAAAAAATCATAAATAAAACTGAAACTGCAGATCCAGACCCAGAAATTCATCACCCTCATTCAAAACCAAAAATCCAGAAAACCAAATCCATCAACAATCAAACCATCCAAACCAGAAAAAGAACAAACCAAAAGGAACATTCCCCTTTCTCAAATCAAAACCGAACCCAAATCAAAATTAACCAAATCAAATCCAAAATCCGGATCCAAAATCATCTCAGATTCAAACACGAAGCCAAATCCATTCCAGAATCAAACATTTCCGTACCAGATTTCAAAATCAGATTCGAAATAAACACAAATCAAAGAAACGCGAAAACGAAGGAAAAAGAAGAAGAATCCTAAACCATAAGCAAACCCAAATTTCAAATCGAACCGAAATCTCCATCCGTTTTCCAGATCGCAGAACAAACACACCAAGGTTGCTCTTCTTCCTTTTTCTGTTTTGTTTGATCGATCCGGACCTTAGGTTTATCTTTGGATTATTTCGAGTTTTGGGTTAAGTTTAGGAATTGATTTTGTTTAGAATTGATGTTAAGTGTTTTAAGAAAATGGAATCAAAGAAGAAAGAAAGAAAACCGAGAGAGATGAAGGAGATGAGTTAACGGCGGCCATGAAAGAGGAGAGAAGGAGAAATTCTGTTCTTTTTTTTAGGGTTTTGTATATATACCCTGTTGTGGATCCTGTGCGCGCAGGTGCACAGTCTTATGGTGCACCTGCGCGCCTATGTCCTCTTGATTTAAATCCAACGCCCACAATTGACTTTTCCTGTGATCAAATCAGGGACGTCTGATCAATCAGACGGCCCTGATCAAATCCCTTACATTTTGTGCAGTTTGGGCCTCTTTGGGCTGGGCCTTGCACTCTGTTTACTTTCTGCACCCCCTTTTATTTTGTTTTTGATATTTGCACCCCCTTCTGTTTTTTTTTTAACTTTATTTTTGCATAATTAATTATTTATTTATTGCATTGTAAAGACATTAGATTGTATTTGTTAGGACTTGATGTAAATTTAAATTAAATTGCATAGCATTATGTTGCATTCATTTCATATTTATTTTTCTCGCAAATACTTTAGAATGTGATTAGGAATAAATGTACACCATAAATGAAAAATCGCATCTCATGCATATTTATTTATCGCTTTCCGCAAAACGTTAGCATATTAATTCCGAGGGAAAAGACACTGTTTTGATCAAAATATCATTACGGATCGTCTTCGCGCTTATTTGCTTATTGCGACGTTATCATTCTTTTAGCGCTACCTTTTTTTAATAATTTAGAACACAACATTCCATTGGAAATAATTAGCATTTTATTCTCAAAAAAATGAGGTCAACACCTCTTCAAAAAAATAGTTAGTCATTTTATTATCAAAAGATGAGGTCAAAACCTCTTTCAAAAAATAGTCAACACAATTCATTTTCACATATCATCAAGCATAAAAAAATATTTTGTCATCATACACTTTTCAAACTTTGGACTTTAAACCAAACGTTTCTTTTTATCGCGAAAACCTCGGATTTTAACCCGAGTGCTTTTTTTACCGCGAACTTGGATTTTAAACCAAGTACCTTGGAATTTAAACCAACGGTGTCTTTTATCGTGAAAACCTTGGATTTTAACCCAAGTGTCTTTTTTACCGCGAACTTGGATTTTAAACCAAGTGCCTTGGACTTTAAACCAATGACTTCTTTTTTCGCTAAAACCTTGGACTTTAACCCAAGTGTCATTTTTCTCGCCTAAAAACTTGGATTTTAAACCAAGTGCATTTTCCTCATTCATACATTTTTAATCATGCATAAACCTTGGATTTTAAACCAAGTGTCTTTTATCACTTCAAACATTTTCTCAACAAACCTTGGATTTTAAACCAAGTGTCCGCGTCTTATTTTCTTAATCAAATCTCAATCAATTTAACCATATAGACTTTTTTTTCACAAATTAACATCAATCAAGCTCACATTTTGCCATTTTTGGCTTTTGGTATTTTAAAACCATTTTCAAAACAATAAAATCAAACAAACAAATTTACTCGTCTTTTTATCCCGAACTACGGTGGTTTGATCCCTCGGGTACGTAGGCATGAGATTTATCTCTTCAATCAATAAAATCAACAAAAACATTTTTCCTTTTCCATCATTTTAAACTTCTTTTTTTATCATCACTTTAATTCTCACACTTATACTTTTTTTTTTTTACAAGCAATTAAAATAAAGCGAATAGATAGAATAAAAACAAGAGGTTCCTATAGAGTACTATAGATACTTAGGGTGCTAATACCTTCCCTTCGTATAACCAACCCCCGAACCTTGTTCTCTAAAAAATAGGGTTTTTTTCGAACTTTTTCCCTTTCCCTCGGATAAATTAAAGATCGGTGGTGGAATATTAATTTGCGATTCGAAGTTAATTAATAACTCGACATCCAAAAATCACCGCGACACTTATGTTTTTGCTTCAAATTCCATTAATGGCCTCAAGTTCTCAATCACGAGTTCAAGTTCCAGTTACTGCAGTTGATGAATGCGCCATAAGAATCATTATATTTCATATCTGAACCAATGTTAGATGCTGACAACGTCAAGTTTGGGAAAAACATGTAATGATTCCTCACATCCTTAACGGTAACACACATGTTTTTGCTGGTCCTTGTCCTGATGTTGCTAATATGAAAAAAAAAAGAAAAAAGGTTAAAGATATTTTTCCTTGTTATACTACTTGTGAACCTCGCGTCTTTATAGAGTTCCAACTTCAACATGAATTTTTTAAAACCGGGGTCTAGGGTACTTAGGTTTTCCCCTTCAACCAATGCGGCTTATATCAAATGGTTAGACAAGTCGAAGCCAAACAAGGTCGTTTCTGGCGACGTCATAACTTATTCGACTTTCAGCTTTCTAGGGAAAGACCAAATTTCTATACTGGGATGCTAATAGCTGCTCTCCACTTTTGGGAACGTTCGACATGCACTTTTCACTTTAAGATGGGCATGATGACACCTACCCTATTCGACATAGCTATTATGATAGGTCTTTGGCCTATTGGACTTACTTTCAACCCAAAGTATGACAGCCCTGAATTCTCATCCAACTATGAAAATAAGACATTTTCTAACTTCATATCAAACCATCATGATATTAAAAGGGACGAAGTATCCGATGAAGAACACATAGCTTTCCTGACTTATTGGCTTTCTCACTTCATTTTCTACACTGAGTCATTACATGTGGTCAAAAGACTTGTTCCCATGGCCATTCAAATTCATGAAGGCAAAGACTTTGCCTTTGGTAAATTAATTTTGGCAACACTGTATGATTCCCTTGGAAAAGGCAGCGACGCACTAAAGAAAGCAGAGAAAGGTACCAAACTTAAACTGGCTGGCCCTATGTGGTTCTTATAATTATGGCTTAATGCTACTTTTGAGTCGAATGTGAACTTGTTCCTTCCACCAATGGATGAACCAAGAGTGTTGAATCATCAAATCGAAGGAACTCGACTGGCCTTGTTGAGACAAAAGCAAATAGGTTTATCAACTGGAGAACTTTTCACACTTTATTTTAAATTTTTCTATTTTTCAATGAAATTAGATAAATAAATACCCCTTTCATAGAGAGGCAGGTTGGACCAGCTTGGTTCAAACAAAATTTTCATGCTACTAATCCTGATGATGATGAAGATGTCAATGAAATATGGTTGGCATTCTTGAGTCCAACTGTTCTTTCATATCGACTAGGAGCATCGAAACAATATTTGGGTTTGGTTGGGTACCAACCAAATTTAGTGGCTCATCAATTTGGGTTCAGCCAATTTCTTCCAAAGAGCTTGTTTAAAAACGACAATCTCATTGTTTTGGGTAATTCTGAAATGGATGAAGAGTATTTCGACAGTTATCTAAAGGACGTCGAAAAAATAAAGTATGACATTGACCCATTCGCCTACGGTACTTCACTCTTGTGTACTTTGAAATTTGCCGATTGGTCGAGCGATTACTATTAGAATAAGGCTATTGATGAGAAAGTTGTACTTCATAGGCTGAACACTGGTATTGATGCCTTAGGTCTTAAAGTTTCCAAAAGCAAATGTATGATCGTATTATAAATTTTGTTTTATAATGCTCTCATATTAAGATTTCACTTAACACTTTTTACTGATTGATGCAATACAAATTCAAATTCGCCAAAAACAAAAAGGATAAATCTGGGAACAAACCCACAGTATCCATGTTAATAGCATAAAACGACAAATTGCACAAACCTACAAATATGACTATATTGAAGTGTCTGAAATGTCCATGCCTCCAGATTTGTAGCGTTGATGACACCAAATGACAAAACCATAAATTCACACACGCAAGTAAGGGAGACGGTATTCAGCTGTTTTTTATCAGTTGAACTAGGACTTTTTGTATTTTTTTTTCAGTAGAAGCAAGTTTAGGGAAAGGGCTCTTGAGATTTGTTTGATTTAAAATTCTAAGCACCGGGAGATTTGTTCTCTCAAATGTTATTCGGATCATAGTGCTTGAACAAATGCAAACCTATATTTTTTGGGTTAAATATGTTTTTTGTCTCTATAGTTTCGCAGAATTTTGTTTTTAGTCTTTGAAAAAAAAATTCACACTTTTTAGTCCCTGAAGTTTTCTCAGTCAGTGTTTTTAGTCCATACTTTTAATCAAACTCTTGTATACTTTCACATTTTTTAACGGTTCTTTGTATTCATGTTTATAATATTATAAGAACATCTCCGATAAAAATCTAGAATATTTTAAGATAAGATGATTTTTTATGAATTTTTATGTGCAAAAAACTAAAAAATTCATATTTAATTCATCTCTTGTTAAAAAAATTTAAACTTTTGTAAGAGAGATTCATATAATGTACTAAACATAACTACAGAAAGAAAAAATTAAAATTTCGAATGATATGCACGAGTTGATTGAAAAGTAGGGACTAAAACACTGATTGACAAAACTTCAGGGACTAAAAAGTGTGATAAAAATCTTAGTAAAAAAAAACGAAATTCTGCGAAACTATAGGGACCAAAAACATATTTAACCCTATTTTTTTTGTTGGTAGAATGCAAACCTATACTTTTAAATACCCCTAAGGATGTAGCGGAGAGGATTATGGCAACACCACTTGTTAGCTCGGTCCCTGAGGATAAAGTGGTCTGGAAGGAGGAAAGAAATGAGTGTTATTCAGTGAAATCCGGTTATAAGTTAGCCATGCGTTACATAATATGTAGCGACAAATATCATGTAGCGGGTAACTGGAATGGTATTTGGAAAGCTCAAGCCCCGCACAAGGCACATCATTTACTTTGGCGCTTATGTAGAGGATGTCACCCGACTCGTTATCGATTGTTGGAGAAGCGAGTGGAGTGTACTCTTAATTGTCCCGTGTGTGATGAAGATATTGAGGATGAGCTTCACATATTCTTTAAGTGTGCAGTAGCCCGTGATAGTTGGTGTGCAGCTGGTCTGTCTTCGGTCTTACATAATATTGCATACCAACAATCTAATGCTATGGATCATATTTTCGCTATGTGTAGCAATGAGAGTAGTGATATAGTTGGTAGAGTGGCTATGTTACTCTGGTGCATTTGGCACAATCGTAATGATAAGTTTTGTAATGACAATGTCCAGATGCCACGCCAAATTGGAAGATATGCTTTTGATGCAATGATTGGTACTCAGTTCATCATTTGCAGAGTAATAGTGTGAGTGAGACTACAACAACATATATGGTAGGGTGGGAAAAACCAGCTCTAGGCTGGGTAAAATGCAACGTTAATGTGGCATTCGTGTCTAGCTCTGGAAGGACCTCAGTGAGTTTGTGTTTTCGCGATAATAATGGTCAGTTCATGGCTGATATGACACAATGGCAGCAAACTGTGATTTCATCTGTAGAGGGAGAAACATGAACTTTACTTTTAGCAATGCAAGAAGCTAGACATAGAGGTTTGGATTGAGTTCAATTTGAAAGTGATTCGAAAGTGTTGATTGATGCCATTCATATGAAGCGTAGAGGCAATTCCGAGTTTCTTTCAATTGTTCATGATATTCTCAATCTTATGTCATCTTTTCTAAACTTTGGTTAAGTTTGTTAGGAGGCAAACGAATTCGGTTGCTCATACTCTTGCTAGAACGGCCAATTCTTGGACTAGCTTCCATAGATTTGGGAATATTCCCTTATGTATTTAACATTTAGTAGTTAATGAAATGCAGTAAGTTTGTTTGGTTAAAAAAAAAATAGGCACAATACAATATTTTGGTAAAATAAAATAAAATACAATATATCTTTTTTTTTTGTCACACAAATAAAAAATCATAAGACTGATTAACCAAAATTGAGTTTAGAATTGGCATTTGCATTTGTTCAGCTTCCACTACTCTCACCTACCGTCTCCTCTCTCTCTTTTCTACTTCAATTTTTCCTTTCCTTCAACAACAACAACAAAACCAAACATTCCAAAAATGGGATTCTACACAACAATAACCGACGAAATAACATTCTACACAGGTCTTTCTCCAACAGCTTTCTTCACAATAGCATTCTTAACACTCATCGTGTACCGAACTGTTAGTTCCATGTTTGTTTCTCCTGAAGATTTCAATAAACCACCGGTTGTTTCGGCTCGGTTTGGTTCCGGTTCCGGGTTTAATGTAGCTGAACCGCCAAAAAAACCGGTTCAGGTTGGTGAAATTACGGAAAAGGAGTTAAGGTTGTATAATGGGTCTGATTCAAGTAAACCTATCTTGATTTCTGTTAAAGGACAGATCTATGATGTCTCTGAGGGCAGGTAATTTCATTTTTGCTTTTGTGTGTATTGTGATGTGGAAATTGTCTTCCTTTTTTACTGAATTTGGAAATTGTGAATTAGAGTGGTCGATTGCATTGACTTATTTGAGCTTATTTATTGGGGTGGGTTTTAAAAATAGCGGATAAGTGATAAACTAACTTTCATAGTTATATCCAATAACTTATAAGTTAACTAATTGAAATTGGCACTAGAAAGAATCGAAGCACACTCCCAGGTCCCAAGTCAATACCACCAGACCAACCCAAGTGGGTGGATCACTTGTTATTTGTTGATAGTATAAGGATATCTATTTGTCAATTGATTTTGTTGTAGTTCTCTTTTTTCCGGACTTTTAACCCTATTTGATATTCGAAAAACAAAAGAACCTTTAGGTATATGAAAATTCACGTTTGCAATTCTTAACCACATAGAATAAGCATATCCTTATTGTCAAAAAAAAAAAAAAAAGAGAATAAACATATCCTTAATATGTTTGTTTTTTTACGGTGGAAATCTACTCAATGCACATTCATCTATATATATTTGTTTTGTGGCTTCTATATTTTCACGGTAGAATCTCATAGGAACACGAGAATTCATGCTCCAGAATCGAACCTGGGACCTTAAGGAGGAGCACACTCATAGGTCTCAAGCCAATACCACCAGACCAACCCAGTGGGTTTGAATTTGTAGTTTATTAAAATTAATGGTTGGACTAACTTCTAGTTCTAAGTATAAAATGACATATTTCAAGTAATATGATCAAGTAATATGACACAGTAAAATTGAGAAACAAATGATAAGATATAAGCTCGTGAGAAGATGTTACCAAATAGGTCTTTCTTTTTGGTTATATGAGCCTAAAATTGAGAGACTATTTTTATGAATGCTCACAATTTAATTTGTCTTTTCAAATCATACGAGTTTCTAGAGTAGAATCAAGTGAGGTTGAGAACACAAAAAAGGGTAATCAAGTCAATCTTGACCATTCAAGTTAATCTCAACCGTAGGTGTTAAGTGCAAATTTTTTAATTCTGGTTGCGGTTGTGTCACGGTCTTTGTTATTGCAGAAATTGCATTGAGATATAGCGCTAATGTAGTGTTAGAGACTTATAAAAATAAATGTAGTGTTAGTTAGAGGTGTTAAAAACCTTGACAATTTGGCCTCAATCGCAGTCACAATTATTTTATTTTTTTAATAATAAGTTCGAGTGAGTTGTGTCTTGGACCCAGATAAAGACTAAATTAAGGAATAATTTGGTTAGAAATAAATCAACCACAGAGCTTTATTTGAAACCTTGGTTCACCTCTAGTGACATGTGTTTAAGAGATATTTCTGAGGACAATAACAATTAATCCATAGTTTGGAATAAGTGTTATTGTCTTGAGAAATATCTTGTTACACTTCACAAAATCTGTAAATTGTCATAGTACTTACTTGCATTAATGATCTGAATTTGCACTAAAATGCTGGCATATCATTCTATAATCATGCACTAAGCATGTTTAAAATTCAATATGGTTTGTCGATGGATGATTTCTTAATTGAAGGTTGGAGCACTTGTTTGAGTTGAATTCACTCTGATCATGCCAAATTTTATGGTTTGATTTATAAGTAAATTTATAGTTACTTATTGTGAAGCCAATTTTTTTCACTTCCTGAAGCCTACCTATATTCTGGGTCTGCTTGCTTTAGAATGTGTTGAATACTACCTTTTATCATCATTGCTAAGCATAATCAAAATCAGCAGTTTAGAATGCGGTGATTCCAATCTTGTTAAATAGAAGCTACAGTGGCGCTATAGCACAGAAGAATAAGAACAAATTACTACTGTCTTTCTTAGATGCACAACCCTGCAAATCTGGCTTGTAAGGTGAAGAATGCCTCTACTTTATAAAATTATATTCTGGCCATCTCGCAACAGATGTGGGACTCTTAACAGTCTTCAATACCCTAATTAGTACATAATGTTTTCAAATAGCAGTGGTTATAGCAGCTCTGTAGCACCACTGTTTTCCACTATCTGTGATTGTCAACGCTGGGTGATTCCTTATTTTATGCAATGCACTTTGACTTGTTTTCTCTGTAATGAGCTGAAAGACTTTGCTTGATCATATATATGCAGGAATTTTTATGGTCCAGGAGGATCGTATACAATGTTTGCTGGAAAAGAATGTAGCCGAGCCCTTGCTCTTCTGTCTTTTAAACCTCAAGATATTAACGGGAACCTCGAAGGTTTGGACGAGTCAGAGCTCGCAATTTTAGAGGATTGGGAATATAAATTCATAGACAAGTATCCAAAAGTTGGCCGGCTTGTTCCAGAACAAAGAACTCAGCAAATTGAGCATAATCAAGAAGACAATTTGAACCTGAATAATGAACGACACGAGTAAGCAGAATAGAAAGCTGTTGTGTTGTTGTATAGTGTAAGGTTGTGTTGTGTAATTCTCTCATGTTAAAATTTCACATGACGTGTGAAATTTTTTGTACATATCTATTTCTTCATAAATATGTAAAAAACCTTACCCTATTGAGAAGTTATGAAGAAAAAAGTAGATCCAGAACTTTCACATGACAAAGTTTGTGTGAAATTTTGACTTGAGAAAATATATTCTTGTTATCCAGGGAGTGCCTGCCTGACATAAGTACTATGTTGTCAAATAGCGGTGCGGCGGAATTTATCAAACCGATATTGTTCTGTGATACGTGCCTTGAGTAGAAAGTGTTGTCGAACAGCTAAATGTGTAGACGAGATTTGCTAAATGAGTTCAATTGTATTTCAATTGAGAGAGCCTTTGAAATAGCTTATAGACTTATCTTATGAGATACTACTAGAAGAACTTACAAAAAAAAAGAAGTTTCTGATATGCTCACTAACCATTTGAAGCTTAGTCGAACAAGCTTATCAAGATATCAAGAAGATTAGCTAAAAACAAAGAACTGAACTAAACAGGACAATGCTCAAATAAAATCACATTGAAACCTCCTTTACAAGCAAGTTAGTCAGCATCTGCACAACTATTTGGCTCTTTATATGAATGTAGTTTTTCAAATATTAGATTTTGCTATACAAAAAGGTTTAGCGGCACAGCTTGTTGCCCGTCTACCTTTGGTTCATGTGTAATTATATATATATATATATATATATATAATGAAGATACGAAGCAAACTGCAAATATTATGCATTAAACTCCAACTGACAATAGATCCTCCATTTTGAGATGCAAGATTCGATACCACCACCGATGAGTCAACATGAAGCTCCCCTTGATTACAACAACAAGTACGAACTAACTTCAAACCTTTGAAAACTCCCCATAATTCAGCCACAAAAAGCACCGCAAGCTCCTAAACCTTTGGAATATCCACGGAGATCCAAACACCATCCTTCACAACATACATTAACACCTTTTTTAATGCACCGTCGGTATTAAGTTTTATAGAAATGATATTTGTACAACTATTTTTGGATAATATTGGAGACAACTTTCCCTCTCATACTCTCATAGTATTTTTACTCTCTCATTCTCTCTTTCTTTATTATTTTTGTTCAAAAAGATAAAAGAAAAAAAGTTGTCCAAATGTTACCCCAAAATTTGTTATACAAATAACACTCCTCTCTCTAAGTTTTGTCCAATCATTTTTAGAATACCACATTTACTTTTGAAAATGAATTATTCACTTAAGAGGAATTTTGCTTGCTGACCTCTCAATAAGAGTTATCTTACACATTTTTTCATTAGTAAACCTAACATTATTTCACCATGCGGACTTCATTGAATTATTTCACCATGCCGACTTCGGTAGTTATACACATTTCTTTAAGCAACACTTATTATTTTGATCTTCTAATTTCTATATTTTTCAATTGTGTTATTTTGACGGATTTGGATTCTATGCAGTTGATTACATGCAGTTAGTAAATTTGGATTGTCTGATCACGATATGACTGCTCAGATTTTAATATCAGATTTTAATTATTAAATATGATCTTGAAATTTTGGACTATCTAATCTTGATCTGACGGTCCACAAGTAGCCAACTGCACTGAACTCCTATCCTATTTTGATTTACAATTTATGTGATCATATCTCGACAATGCATATTATTAAGTGTGAGCATTAATTTTAATAAGAGAACAATTATTTTAAAACTTAAAAATTGTATAAATATACATTATCTGTGTTTGATTGGTGTTAATTTTTTTTTTTTATCTATTTTGTCCCATGAACTTGATTCAATTGGCTGGACATTGCATTATTTATGCACGAGACCGAAATTTGAACTTCAATCATCCCACTTATCCACCTTAAGGGTGAAATATCTTACTATTGGTCCACTTGACAAAAAAATAAAAAGTTATCTATTTTATTTCAAAATCAAGATTTTAATTGCACTTTAGTCCTCAATTTCAAGTAATTTTCAAACTTTTCCTCCAAAAAATTACCACGAGAAACAAAAGAAGACAAAGAAGAGGTCACAACACAGCCACGACTCAATTCTTCGCGCCATGAATAACTTCTTCTTCTCTTCCATTTTCACTCACCACTTTCCCGAGAAAATTCCCCCAAGAAAATTAAACAAAAAAAAACAAACCCTAAAAACAAAATTTCATCCCAAATCAAATCAAACCGACACACACAAACACCATAAACATCATATCAATGGATCATTACAAGGTTTTAGGTTTACACAAAACAGCTTCAAAAGAAGAAATCAAAGCAGCATTCAAAAAATTAGCGTTTCAATTTCATCCAGATAAGCATTCTCAATCACCGAAATCCGTTAAAGACAACGCTACACTTCGATTCAAGCAGGTTTCTGAAGCATACGAAGTTCTCATGGATGATCGTAAACGCGCCGATTACAATTACCGGTGGCGGTCCGGCGCCGGAAGACAAAGTTCCGGTGCCGGTGGTAACAGTGGTAACTATTATTACTCTCAGTATAGTTATGGACATGGTAGAAGTGGGAGTGGTTATGAGTATAAAACTAGGTCTAATGGTGGTGGTAGTGGTGGTGGTTTTGCGTCGAAGTTTGAAGTTGTTATTCGGTTTTTGACGGCGAAATCTTCTCTTCTTAATCTTGGATTTGCAGCGTAAGCCAATCTTTTGTTTTCTTATTATTGTTATTAAATATTAAGTTTTTGTTAATTGTGATTGTTTTTGTTGTTAATTGTTTTTAGTTCTAGTTTAATTTTTGAATTATGCATTTTTGTGAAGAGTTTTGTTCTAGCGAACTAAAAAGTTTTACCGAATTTGGGTCGAGCTAAGGGTAGTTTATAAACACTCATTGTGTTAAGTAGACGGCTTTTTAACTAACGACAAAAGTGCAAGGGCTTACTTAAGACCTAAAGTGGACAATTCCTTAGTAAAGCAACAAATTTGAGGTTGGAACATTGGTGTAGGAGAGCTTACGCCACACACGAGGGTTGAGCCGACAACCCTTTAGCTCCTTAGCTTCGACTGAGGAATATTGTTTTGGTAGACTATTACATTGTAAAATTGCTCGGGAGTTAATATTAAAAATAGTTTGTAGATACTCATTCTACTCAATTCACTGAGGTGCCTTTTAACTAAGGAAAGAGTTGTCAGGGTTTACATAGGATCTATGACGGACAATATCTTAGATAATTGGTGATTAATTTAAAGCAATATCATTCTAAAATAAGTCCTTCACTTACGAGAACGCAGCCTGGCGGACTCCAATGCAAAAAAAAAACAGTTCCGTTGAACCTACACGCTGGCGGATGCATGTGAAGGACAACTGCTGGAGTTGCTCTTAAGACCTAAAGTGGACAATTCCTCAGTAAAGCAACATATTTGAGTTTGGAATATTGGCTAGACATGAGGTTTAGGCTGACAACCCTTTAGCTCCTTTGATACGACCGAGGAAATAGTATTGTTTTGGTAGACTCTTACATTGTAAAATTGCTCGGGGACTAAGAGAAGTTTAGAAATACTTATACTCCTTTGATTTGACTGACGAATATGCGACTTTTAACTAAGGACAAAGTTTTGAGGGTATGCATAAGATACAGACAATGCCTTAGATAATCGGGGATAAATTTAATGTTTGAGGGTTAAATTTTCGTAACTGTTAATAATGTATACTATGTTTTTGAGATTTTAGTATCATTGATGCTTTGTTTGCTGCATTTATCATTTTCTAAATAAAATTATAGGCAACATAGTGAAACTGAAAATAATGGAAATAGGTTCCTACTTCGTTGTAGTCACCAAAACACGCGAACTTTTAAATGAAAATCAAACCATTTTAAGCTTTGTTTTAAATTTGGTTTGACGAACCCAAATGTAGGCCCGCTATTCTGATTTGCTAACTACTATGACTGTGCTTTCATTTTCATGAATGTAGGAAATTCTAATCCAAAAATAACACATTTACTAAAGATGAAAATGGAAAACAGAGGAAACACCTGCAGCATTGTATTAGCTTATAATATTCCAGCATGAGTTTGAATTATGTTGACTAATAATTAATTTGAATTAAGAAAGTTAATGGAAGAAAACCACATGTACAGTGTGTGAAAACTTAATAATAACTGAAGGTGTTGTTCCTTTGTCAACATGTTTTTGGTTTTCAGAGATCATGTATTTTGGTTAGAAAAATTAACTCTGCAATCCCAGTCTTAGTCTTTGCTTTGAAATCATGACACAAATTTTAATTTCAGTTAAGTAATCCTTATAGAGAACTGATTTTGACATCAGGCGTGATCTCGGCCACCTCACTTCCCTCACAATAATAACCTGACTAGATTTTACAAAATTTTTGTGCTTGACTTCTCAGTGTCAAATATATTAAGATTTCCTTTGGTTTTGGTCAATGTCTATATAGTGTAAGTTACTCTGTTCCATGGAGAACTATGGTGAAAAACTTGCATAATGTCATCCCATAATAATAAAATATTTACCATAAATATTCTAATGATTCATTTTTCCTTGTAAGCAATATCAACTGATCTTTTTCATGCTGTAAAATCAAACGTCATATAGAAGCAGATATACACAATGACCCAAGACTGATCTGTTAAGCTTGTTTACTATTTTCTGCTACCGATTTAATTCTGAGATTGCACTCATGAACCATCCGCATTGTGGCATTTCTCTGTAAGTAACAAGAAGCTAAAAGTAAAATTATTGAATTTATAGAGTTGATGCAAATTTTGAGATACCTCAGGCAGAGCAATATCCTCTGTGAAAATAACCAAATTTAAATGAGAACAGGTTTGTACCATCACATAGATAACCACAACTGATCAGCTTCAAGGATTGTGGTCCGTTCTACCATCTTCACAATAACTTGTAATTCATAAAAACTAACCAATCAGTGTAGCATATTTTTGTTGAAGAAAAGAAAGTAAAATAGCACATTGAACTTCCAAGTTAATACCGGATAAAAAGGATTTTGGTTATAGTTTTCCTTGCAATGGTCCGGGACGAGTATTTATCATAACCACCATTGGCTTTAAAGAACTCCTTAAATTATTGATACTCATATCATTAATCTATATCTACAAATAACTATCAAGTATTTAGCTGTTGATGTTAATAATATTGTTCTGATAAACTGATGGAAGATTCTTGTCCAGAGCTATATTAGGTGCGATGATCGTTGTTGATACAAGTGGAGAATCCTTATGGAAGATGCAAAATTCTGGGGTAAGCTTCTGGCTTTCTCTCTTTTTTCTTGGTGTGTTTTTAATCCTTCGAATACCACATCATTCCTTTGTCTCATTTTCGTTTCCAAAGTCATCAATTTTGGAAGTCCATATTAGTTGGTCCATATGCACCGGCCATTTAATTCCCCGTGGTCATTTTTTAAGCTGAATAAAAATTCATTCAAATGATAAATCCTACCTCAAAAGATAGGAAATGAAGTTTGATGGATCCTCTAGAACCATACAAAGATCTTACTTTGTCTTGGAAAACCAGCCACTAACTCAGCCGCACAATATTACAATTATGCAGGATATACAACCTCAACCAAAACTAGTAAACCAAAAGTTTCTCCAAATTCTCCTTGATGCACCTATATAAGATACATTTCATTGTTTCTTGTCACTGATAGCATGGCAGCAGATGATTGTGCATTTTCCAGTTTTGATCCCAGTTACCATGTTGACACTTTGGCTTTTGCGTATAAAAAAAGTGATTACTAATTTATTCTTTGATTTTTTGGTGAGATTTATTTAAGCTTCCTTCTTAACTTTATGTGCAGCATTACTGACTTGTTCCTTTGCATTTTTTAATATTATTTTGCACTCAGAAATCTTTTGAAGAAGCCATGAACACCATTGAGAAAACAAAATCGTATAAAGAAGATAACATGAATGAACATCCTTGATTCAATTCTCTGCTCTCTGCTTCACTTGCCACTCGAATGCTTCTTCACATTTAATAAACGGTGATTGATGGAAGCTTTCAGTTTCGGGATTGATTGCAAGGATAAAGTATTCATAGGTGCGATTTACAATGTTAGTATGTATTCAATGTACTGGACATTGGATCTCTGCAGTCACGCGGACACAGATTTGGGTGGTTTCATTAAAGATCGGATGACTGAGTTGTATTTTAAATCAGATTTGTTGAAGTTGGAATAAGAGCCATTTGATTGTGATGCAACGGTTGAGATTTTTTAACTGCATGATTGTGTGATTTTTTTGACTGCAGAGAATTTGAGTCCAATGTAGCACGAATACTTGCATGTGTAAAAGAAATCCAGTGTGTAGCATTTGAGTCCAATATAGAACGTATACTTGTACATGTAAAAGAAATTCAATGTGTAAGTGTAAATTGATTACAATCCTACTTGTACTGTAAGAGAATATGAAAGATTTTATACTCGTTTAGTTCTATAGTTTTTATTTTTTTGTGCTTGATCCATTTTAATAATAGATCAAAAATATGGAACTGAGTACAAGTGGTACTTCATCCACCGCTTAACATTGAAGAGATGAGAAAAATGTGGAATGGTAATGTTGCAAATCTTCAGGATGTCAAGATGTGTAATGTTATATTAACATCAAATTCAGACAACTAAACTGTATTATCAATACAGTTGGGTGGTACAAGGCCATTTTTTTTTAATAATTTTTGTTTTTGTCAGGATGTCTGTAAAATAGCGGTTAGCTGATAAGCTAGTTTATAGTTATAGCTGTTAGTTGATGGCTGGTAGCTTATAGCTGATAAGCTAATTGAAGTGTTTAATAAAATTAGCGGTTTAACTAGCTGATAAATGTAAAATGACATTCTCAATTCATAATAAAATTTATTTCAACTAATATTTAAAATATTTGGACTTTAATAATATAAACTTATCAATTCAATATAACTTTTATATAGGGATCAGGTTGATTTTACGGCAAACTGGTGAACCGGAAAACCCAAGATAACAAACATGGAAACTATCATATTATTTTATTTTGGTTGGTAGACGAAATGACAAAGCCATTGGAAACTTACACACACAAAGTGGAGTGACTAGGGATCGAACCCCGGTCATGGCATCCGACACTAGCAATTTCGGTATTTCTACCATTTGAGCTAGGATTTGTCAACTCATATCATGTTTTTTATACATACCTCAAAATATTTTTATAAGATATATCATATTTACATGACAAAATTACGCATGTAAAAAATTGTTTTTTCTAAATTATTTTGGTATGCTTTAAATTTTATAAATAAAAAATTTAAATAAGTAATCAAATAATTTTATATAATTTTAAATAAATATCATGAGCAAATAAACAAGTTAAAATTTTCATATGAATCATCATTAAATAAATAATTCAATTATATATGTTAGATAAGTTAAATAAATATATGATAATATATATCTTATACATAAATAATTAAATTATCTTTGCAAGAAAATATATGATATATCTTATAGCTAAATAACTAGGAATTAATTTATCATATCATACCGTTTCATCAAACACTAGATTGAGATATGATATGATATTATACTCCCTCCGTTCTATATTATAAGGAAAAAAAAATTCACACTTAAGTAAAATATGATAATTTGAATTTGACTTGAAATAAGTTTCATTGGAAGATGTAATTTTTTTTATTGGTTATTGATTGTGAAGAAAAGAAGTGACAGTAAATTAGTACAAGAAATTTCATGAGAATAAGTAAAAGTAAATCTACTTACATAGGCAAATTCTAGGGTGGGAGAGTGAGATAGGTCTCCCACCGTAGGAAAGCTACAAGAACCGTTGGATGAGAAATCCTATTATACACCGGCGGTATAATATACATTTCTCTTCTCTCTCTTCCCATCATCTCTCTACTTTTTCTATCTTTCTCTTTCTTCTACCTCACAACCACACTCTCTTTACTTTCTTCTTTAAACCAATACATAAATCTCCCAATTTAATCTCCTATTAATTCATTTAAATTTTAACTGAACCAAAATTTTGGGGCTCAAATTGGTAGCAGCAAGGTTCTCCAGTAAGCCAAATATACATGAATTATTAAACACATATCTCATCCATTAGGGGATTTTATGAACAGTCATCTCCTCTATAATCAATCTACACCAACTACTCTTTCCTAACTAGATCTATACATCATAAAATATTCATGAGTAAATAGAAAAAATCAATCAAACAATTGAAGAACCGAATAGATATTGTTTATGGGTTTCAATTGTGTTGCTTTGAAGACAATTTTTTTTTTACATAAGCTGCTGTTTTTGCTGTGGTAAGATGAATTGAAAGATTAATATTGTCATCTTCTTCAAAGGAACATGAACATGGGTACCAAGAAACCTTGTGTTCTACAACGAGGAAACTATATTACAGAACCTTGTGTAATATTATTATTATTGAAGAATAGCGAAGAAGAAGATGAATCCAAGTGATGTAGAGAAATGAAAGAATGGAAAGATGAATTGAAAGAATGCATCTCCTCTTATAACAAAACAAATTGAGTTTTGTGCTTAATTAAACTATGAATAAAAATAATTGAATGGAAAGATGCAAGAAAATGGCGTTGCAGAGAAATGAAAGATGATGGAAGAGAGAGAAAAATATATATGGTAGTGATAGTGTATCATAAGATTTCACATCCAACGGTTCTTGTAGCTTTCCCACGGTAGGAGACCTATCTCACTCTCCCACCCTAGAATCCGCCACTTAGATATACAATTTTCAAATTCATTAGATACTCTCTCCCTCTCACACCCAACCAGCCCTAATTTTATTTTCTGAGTTTTCTTCTTCTTCACCGGTGAGGGGTGATTTTAGGCCACTGCATCTTTTTTCTTCGTTTTTTAAATTTAAATAAGTGATTCTCACATAGATTAAGTATTTTATTTCCTTTCTTTTGTTGTGATTTCGTCGTTGAGTGCGGCGTTGTGTTGTTGGTCGTCATTGGTACGGTGTTTGTTTTCCCGTCTTGTTGCGGTGTTCGTTTAGTTCATTCAATTAATTGCACATTCAATCAATGATTTGGACATCATCGTTGCAGATCCAAAAGCATGGACGTTCCGGTGACTTTAGTTTTATCACATTATTTGTAGACATTTTGCCGTTCTATGCTATTAACTTGGATGCCGTGAGTTTTCGCAGATTCATCCTTTTTGTTTTTAGCGATGTTGAATTTGTATTTGCATTTGATATACTCTATCAATTATTGGAATGAATGAATATCGTTGTGTTTGAGTAAAAAAAAAATAAAAGTAAATCTTTTTTTATTAGGTAAAAGTAAATCTTAAAAATAATAAAAGTGGATTGTTTTTGCTTATAATTTAGTGTAAAAAAAGTTTTTAATTATAAATTATAATATGGGATGGAGGGAATAGTTATTTTTCTATCTCTTATCTTCCGCAACAAATAAAGGATAAATACTGAAATTGGATTGGGAAGTTAAAATAGCGCATACTTATCGCGAAGCAAATAAGTGTGCCGACGCGTTGGCAAATGTGGGATGTCTGTTGGATAGAGAGATAATTTTCTATGAGGATTGTCCTCACCATATGAAAGATATTGTGTTAGCTGATGTAGCGGAGATCTCTGCCCCACGGATGATTTATGTGTAATTCTCTCTCTTTGGGCTTAAGTCCTCTATTTTATCAAAAAAAATAAAATAAAGGATAAATACAACCTGACAAGTAACCAATATTTTAGTACTCCATCCGCTAATTTGTTGTTTCTATATTAGGCTACTCAAAAAATTATATTCAACTTATTTCCTATTAATTATAAAAAAAAAATACTTATTTCCTATTAAAAAATATTGGTGTGATTGTAGAATATTTTCTTAATAGATTATAAATTATTATTTTATTAAAAAAACATTGACCCATCAAACACTAATGCGCGAGCGCACATACACATGTGTGTGCATGTATATTTGATGTTCATAAAACAACCCACTTTAAATTCACTCCCAATTTGTATCTTATGTTTTGGCTTAGAGAGCTCCGTTGAAAGTATTTTCTTTTCACTATTTTCTTATATTCAATACTAGTTTATATAATATGCTTTTGATATACTTTCTATTAATGATTCATATAATTGTTACATTTAGAATTAATAAAACAAATTAAGTAACAATGCTCTTCGGGTCAAGAATGAGAAAGTTGTGCATGAGCTGATGCAAGTCAATTTCGGGTTTCAGAATAAGAGAAATTTATTGAAGTTTTTCCTTAGAGTATATTTCTTTTATTTTGAAACCAGAATTTGATTTGCTTGACCTATGTAGATAAGTCTCAGCTTGCAGCTCGTCTCCAAAATAGACAACACTAGTGCAATACGGTCAACTAGATACATAGAAACCTGCAAATCTCAACAGATTTGGAAACCCTCAGACTTAAAAAAGAATCCTGCAAATTTCAACAGATTTGAAAATGATCAGAGAATCAAGTATCATAGACAACCAATCCCACACGGCATCACCTACACACCAACGGCGCCAGATCCAAACACCACAATAGTAACCCAACACCTCACCACCACCACCTCCTCCTCACCTCCAAAACACCAAATAGTGAGCAACAAACACCAACGAACGGCTAATGCACTAATACTACCAGATCTAGCAACAAATCACCGTCGCCAAACCTGTCGCCACTACCACCACAAACTACAACCGTTGAGAACAGTAGCGGAACCACCCCCGTGAACAGTACCATTGTTCATCAAAACTCCACAACCATCAACAACCACCTTCTTCATATCGACAAATCCACCCTCTTAAAACCAAAAAAGAGAAACACAACCAAACAAAAAATAGCCACACAAAGAACGGAGCAAGGAAACAACACTAGTGACCACCATTAACAGAACAAACAAAACCAAAAAAGTAAAGAACAAGGCAAAGAAAAAGAGGAAGAATAAATCGGTGAAGCAGAAAAACAAGAAGCAGCATGTCAACCACCGTGAATCAGCCTTCACCAACGCAAAATCCTCTCTCTCGGCCTATCTCACGCTCTGTCGGTTATCCCTCACTCCCTCGCCACTTTGAATAGTACGCAGAAAACAAAACTCATCCACCCCGTGAACAGTACCTTCCAAGCTTCAGCAATGCAAAAAAGGCTGCATCCAGTACAAACACCAACAAAAACCACCGCCGAAGCAAAGGAGCACCCTGACACCAACCAGATCAGCCGAAAAACAAAGTTTAAATTGCCGAAAAACTGGAAGAAGGTGTGTGGAGGGCCAAGCGCCACTCATCGCACCACCACCTATGGCTCTACATCTTAAAGATCGATTTTGGATGAGAGGGAGAGGGTGGCGGCTACCAGGCCCGGTTTTGTGCCAGGGCAACCAGGCCCCCAGCCTAGGGCCTCCAAAAAATTGGGGCCTCAAAATTTTTTTCTTCAAGTCCATCATGTAAAATATTGGTTAAGTAATATTTTGGACAACATAGAACGCGAAATCTTGATTGGTCTGCTGGTCTGTGCTACTCTCCTATAAAATCCCAGTGTTGGGAGGTAGTGTATTTGAAACCCTTGGGAGGTAGTGTATTTGAAACCCACTTGTGACAGTTTTTTATTTTATTTTAAGAGATCAAATCATTGTTTATATTGAATATTACACAAATTATTTCGAAACTCTTCTATAATTTCTTTTACAAAGTAATAAGTTTTTCTATAAATAGAATTACTTTGTAGCTTATAAATAATTTTACCATTTTTTTATTTACAAAAATACATTTTGTTATCTCTTTGAAAATAAATAATTAATTTCTAAAATTAAGTTGCAATTTTTATTATTAACAACACGGTAAGATCTTTTTACATGATTAAAATCGCTATCATTTTTTAAAGGATAAATAGGGTTTTACCCCTGCAAAATATGTGAGGTTTGCATTACCCCTGTAAAAAAAAATTGTGATTTGCCCCTTGTAATATGAAGATTTCATGATTTACCCCCCTAGGTGGATAACATGGATGCTGACTGGACAAAATTGATCGTGTGGCACGCCTATGTGGCTTTTCATTCATTGTTTTTCCTATATAGATAGATAATTGCACATAATATATTTATTAATTTTTTAAAATTAAAAAAATTAAAAAATTTCGTTAATATAATTATAATTATATTATATTAAAATTCATGTTTTTCATCCAGTATCATCTTCATCACCCATTATCATCATCATCATCATCATCATGATCTTCATCACCACAACCACCACAAGAAGAAACACGCAACATCAATAGAAAACAAGAACAATAACAATGCGCGGCAGAAAACAAGAACAACAACAACACAAACAACATCAAAATAAGAAATTAACAAAAAAAAAAAAAATTAGCTCATTTCTTCCATAGCCACATCTTGAACAACAACAACACCATCATCATGCTCAAACCCATAAGAAACACCACCACCACCATCTATATCGATATAACAACAACAACTCAGGGAAAAAAAATTAAGAACAACAAATCTAGAATTTTCAATAAGAAACCCAGATCGAAAAACCCCGAAACTTAAATTGAAAACAAGAAACACAGAAACAAGAAGAAATGGATCCCACAGTGTTGTTGTCGTTGTTAGCGGCGGCGGCGAATGTTTGGTGAGGATGTGTTGTGAAGTTCATTAAATCCAACTGTTGTTTCCGAGGTTAAAAAATCGTCTAAAATAATTTTCAGCCACCGAAGAGATTACTGGATTGAGTCGCGGGTCGATACGCTTTCTTTAAGACGTTTCGCGGCACTGCCCAAAATTGTACAAAGCAGACGATCTACCACGAAGTCCTCAGGATAAAACAGCCCAGTTCAACTGATACCGATAAATACTGCACTGTATATACCGGGCAAGAATTACACCCTCATATGGTACTAAAACCAATGCGCTTTGGTTTTAAGTCCATTCTAATATGGTACTATAACCATTATAATATGGTGCTGGACCATTCTTATATGGTAACTATACCATTCAAATATGGTACTAAGACCATTCTTATATGGTAACTACGACCATATTTAAATGAAAGGGATAACGATACTATAATCATTTCTTAATTTGAAGAAACTAATGATACTTTAATCATTTTCAAATAATTTAATACTAATATCAAAACTAGTATTATAATCATCTGCCACTTTAGCTTACTATATCATAAATCAACTATAGGCTTGAGATTTAAATATACGAACAATAAAAATCAGTTCACAAATGTTTTGATAGATTTGATAAAATAACTAAGTTTAAACGAATCAAGATCTATCGACTGAATTTTATGTTCAAAGAAAGATACACAAATTGACCTACAGTTAACTTCAATTTGATATCTAGTTGAAAACAAGTATAATCACACATGCATGAATCGGTTATAAAATACAACAGAGCATTTCAAGGAAATACTAACCGATATAGCCTGAGAGGAATAATTGTAATAGCAGAAGCAATGTTATGCTGAACCTCAACTTGCTTTTAAACAAACATAAACCACACTTGTTTACTCACTTAGGTAGTAAGTGAATTTATTGAAAGTAACTTGCTATCTCTGCCGCAAGCATTTCATGCTCATTTTTTCAGCAGTAAAGGCTTTTGATAACCATAACATACTATGATGTTAATAGCGGCGCTATAGCGCGCTATAGCGGGATAGCGTAGCGGTAAACCCCCTCCCCGCTATGCTATAGGTCCGCTTTCCGCTATTTAGAGAAGCGGAAATAGCGGCCGCTATTTGCAGGAGAATAGCGTTTTCATAGCGGATTTGTAGCGCTATCTGACCGCTTTTGCCTTTTGGGGGAAATTTTTTTATGAGAACCTTAATTTTTTTTAAATAAATCATAAAGTTAGGGGTATTTTGGTCTTTTCCGCACTCCTTTGGTGCCCTAAGTTCTCATATCACGTGATTACTTTTCTCTTTGCGCCGATTCTTCCAACGTTTCTCATATATTTCAACGCTCTTCTCCTTCAACGCTCGCTTTGAAAGTATGATTTTACATACATTTAGAACTTGTCATTAATGGCTTGTCATTTTGTGTACTTATAGAACTTGCTTATGCTTTATTTTGATGGGATTTCATTTTGAGTACTTCTAGAACTTGATGAAATGTTATTTAGTCTTTTATTTAGAACCTATTTTGATGGTAAATGATAATATTTAGTATAATTATTAAGTATGAAAGCCCCTTTAATTTTGTATATTTCTCTATTTTTTAGTATTTATGCATGTTATTGGAATTTATGTTTAATTTGTACATGGATTTTTGGTCTTCACAATAGCGGTCATCCCGCTACCCGCTATACCGTTATAGCATTTTATGGGGTCGGCGCTACGCGCCGCTATCCGAGATTAACAACATAGATAACATAGAACATAGCTATGGACACAATAGTGATTAAGGATAAAAGGTAGTGCAGTCTTAGCCGCCACACACCTTTGTACTATTTGGATACTCAATTTTTAAGCTCTCAACCTGTTAGCCATGTGAGAGAACTTTTTTTTCTCAGAAGATACATGTGTCCCTTAAAAAAAAAGAAGTAATACTCCCATAACTTATTTCCTATAAAAAGGGAGAACATGCTGATGACTAAAAATTGAGTGTTGTGGTCGTGATTCTAGGAAAATAAGTTACATGTGGTATTCAACACATGCTCTTAAAAAACCACCTTTTATCTTAAAGGATATACATGTTATACGAGTTGAGATCCTCTCCATTTCTTATCATTTCCATTTCTTCCATTACCAAAGTTTTTAAATATTTTTGGGTGTATAAAAGACATTTGGACCCACTTAATATCACAATTTTACATTTATATTTCCAAAACTATATAGTAATGGAAGAAATGGAAAGAATAGGAAATGGAGAGGATCTTAACTCATGTTATACATAGTCAAAATAATACATGCTTCTTATTTTCTTTCTACTAGCTGCAACAGTAAAATTATGTTGACTCCGTTTCTCATTATTTATTTTCAATTCACACAATAATGTGTCTTTTGTTCCAACACCAACCATCTATTGTCGCGTTTCTGATTGCGTTTTCCGATCGATTGGATTTTGGGTTTAGAATTTGTGATTGTCTTTTCTGGGTTTTTGTTGGAAAATGAAATGTGATATTTTAGATTTATGAGTTTTGAAGATGAAGAGGAGGAATTGGAGAAGATGAAGAAATTTAGGCTGCAATTGTTCTTTGGAATTTTTTTTCTAGGTTGGATTTGTTGAAGTCTTGAAGAGGAGGTATTGCATTGGAGAAGAAGATGAAGAATCACATTTTTTTCTTTCTTAGGTTTTTTTTTTAATTTTTTTTAATTACATAACTTATTATGTGGCAACATGCCATTAATTAAATAAATAAAAACCACATAGGCATGCCATGTCATCAAATCAAATCGATGCCTTTAAAGGGCCTATTTATCCAATTTGTCCGAGGCCTCCAAATGTTCGGAGACGGCCCTAGCGGCTACAAAGGATTAGAGAAAAGACAATGAGAAATTTAGGTCTGTGTTTTTAGAGAGAGAAATTTTTTGTTATTTGTTTTTCCGCACAACAATATTTGTCTCAAGGGTATGGTATCTAGGTGATAATCCATCTTGAGAAGTGATGGCGTTTTGGCAAATGTACCACATTTGTCGCCAAGCAGTAAAATTTATAAAAGTTCATCTCCACAAGCATTGTGAATTTCAATAAAGCAATTAAAATTAACTCGGGATTATAGACAATAAATTGGGGAGCTTTCATATTTATTGCGTAAAAGCGAGAAAAAAAGTTAAAACAAAGGTGATTAGAAATTGTTCGAATAGTCTCTTCGTCCTTATCTAGTACTTAATACGACTAAAATATACCTAATATTTTGAAGTATTTTATCTAAATAAATTATAGTTTTAATACAGTTTGTTAGAACTATTTACTTATTTTTCTTTGTTTTGTATTTTCACGAGTAAAAACTTGGAATATGAATAATTAGCTTCATTTAATGCATTTTATGATGTCTTATTTATTAAACTCAGATGGACGAGTTTGTTTCACCAAAATAAAACTTGAAAGTGACAACAATTTTGAGAATCATATTCTCTATTTTTTATTACCAGCCGGGTTAGACACGACCCTAATCAGATATATGTTGAAGCTATAATATCTTCAAGTTTGATTCGTCTTACGACATTTGATGAAATTCCAGTGGGCATGGTTGAATCAGACGAAGTAACTAGTTTAGCACACCCATAACCTTGTTTGTATTTAATTAATGTTATTTTTTTTTTGATAAGAAAAAATTTATTATAAGGGAGTACATGGGGTACTCAATGAAGGTGAAAAACACAAGAAGGGGGGTTGAATTGTGTTTTGAAAAATAATTCTTTTCTAGTAAACAGATTGTAATGCAGCAGATGAAAGAAGCTATCCAAAACGCAAAACACAAATAAGACAACGAGAGAGAGAGAGAAGAGTGCACACACAGAATTTTATACTGGTTCCTCTCACAAAACGAGAGTAGTCCAGTCCCCTTGCACTTCCAAGGGATTTCACTATAATCTCAAAGATTACAATCCTAGTGCTCAAGCACACAAGCAAGAAACTTCTTTGCTCTAGGTCACACAAAACAAAGAGACTTCCTTGCTCAAAGCACACAAGATAAGAGACTTCCTTGCTCAAGTCACAGAAGACAAGAGACTTCCTTGCTCAAGTCACACAAGACAAGAGACTTCACAAACTAACTTAATACACAGATTAAGTAGGACTGAAAGTTCTAAGCTAGACTCTCTAAACACTCAGTTCAGAGCCTATAATATCAAAAGATATTTTACTTAGAAAGTTACACAAGAAAGAATGAAAACAGTTCACAGCTTGAATACAATTTAAGTCTTTCTTTGAGTTTGATAATCTTCCAGTAGTCTTCTCTCAAACAAAAAGTCTTCTATTTATACTCTAAGTATAAAGACGTTGAGAAAGGACCGTTGATAGTACAATCTTCTTTTTGCTGATAAGACCGTTGTACTATTCCATTAGTTATGAGCTGTCTTTCTTCAGAGAGTGTCATTCAGAATCTGGTAATAACATTTCATTGATCTTCTGAATGATGTACGCAAGCTTCAGACTGTGTTTCTCTCTTTGGCATCTGAGGACTTCTTCAGAGGCTCTGAAGCTTCTTGCTTTTCAGAGTCTAAACACTTCAGACCGTGTCCTTCAGAGGCTCAAATGATGATCTAAGTGAATAAGATTTTTACTATGTTCCTGCACACTAGATCATTCATTAGTAATACCAATTGTCCATTTAATACTTTGTTATCATCAAAACTTAGGGTGTTTTATAACTAAAACTCATTTTTTCCAACAATCTCCCCCTTTTTGATGATGACAAATATAAAGTATTAAATACAATTGTTATTGATTAATTTAATTATGTCAACATCAGGTTGTTGAGGTTTATAAGCTCCCCCTGAGTTTTATCCATAATTAAGTTGAATCAATATAAGAACAATTTGATAAACTTGATTGTATCTACATACTTAACTCTCAGAGTGTGAGGTTTGCAAGCTCAACTCCTGAGTCTGATAAAAATAATTAAGAGCACAATCTTAACTACCTTCATCTATGCAAACACAATTATGTTTATTAATTTGCTCTCCTTATCAATTAAGTTTATAAACATTTAGCATAGATATGAAAGAGATTAGATTCTTATTTTTATGACAGTTTCAGATTCTTATTGAGTAGTTAAAAAAAATACACTATTGACAATTGTACAACTGATTACTCCCCCTTTTGTCATTATCAAAAAGTGTTAAAACAAAACAAAAAAGGATAAGTAATAAACAGAAGGTGCAAAAATAGAATCCTAAGGGTGTTTGGACAAGAAAAGAGTGAGAAGCTGTTGAGTCTTGTTTTTAGATGCTCTTGAGTATGCCACAAGCTCCAGAAGCTTATCCTCTTGTTGATTAAGCGAAGGTTCTATTAAGTTCAGAATCCTCGACTTCTTGTCTGAACTCCCTTCCTCTTTCTGTTCCTCAAGTGGTGCAGAGTCTGGTTGACTTGGACCACTAGGTGAACGAGTCACATGATCATCTGGAGTATCAATTCTATCATTTATTGCAATATCAGTATCTATAAGCATCTCAGAAGGTGTTATAGGTGATGAAGGTGTTGGAACAAAATATGTGTTTATACACACCCTTAAGTTTTGATGATAACAAAGTATTAAATGGACAATTGATGGTACTAATGTTTAAATTAAGTGCAGGAGAATTCAACGTTTAATCAAGAGCACACTTAATTTAAACTCTGATGAAACCAGTGGAAGTCTGAATATTTAGGACTCTGAAAGAGTTCAGATGCTACAACGTGGTCAGAAGCTATACAAAGTTCAGAAGCTCAAAGTAGATCAGAACGTCTGAAAGCTGTTCAGGGACTCAGAGTAGTTCAGAAGCTCAAGGATGTTCAGAGGCCTACAAAGAGTTCAGAGGCTGTCTGATAGTCATAAATCATTCAGAGGATGAAGGCGTTCAGAATCTGAATTACTAAAGACTATCAGAGGCTAACTATTCAAAGACCAATCAGACTCCAAGTTATCAAAGGTTCATCAGAAGCAAAGGGAATTCCCAGTCATCAGAGAGCTACATCAACTACAACTTATCAAGCCTGATGACTTGTTCTAAGGTCAACTAAAATGCAACGGTCACAAAGGATGTGATCCCTCTCTCTAGGAGCTAGTTGTACCTTATAACTGTACCATTGTACAGACAACAAAGGTGAAGCTTCTCTGCAAATGAAGACGTGGCTTTACTCAACGGATCTTCATGTCTACAACTGTCCAAGTTGCAACGGGAATTTCTCCAACGTCTCAATGTCTTTCTCAACTCATATAAATATGCAAAAGAAAGAATTGAAGACTAGCGCTCAACATTAGAAAAATCTCTCAAGAAAGTGAGCATTTGAATTGTAATAGATAATATCTCTCAAATGAAGTGAGCATAGAAACTAGCTTAGAGCCTCTGAAGTTATTATGTTTTGTAATAAGTTTTAAGCTCTTAAGTTAGTAGTAAGTCTTTTGCTTAGTGTAGAAGCAAGTAAGTCTTCTGCTTAGTGTAGTAGCAAGAAAGTCTTCTGCTTAGTGTAGAAGCACGTAAGTCTCAGTCTTAGTGATTAGAGTAGTGAAGTCTTGAGCCTGAGTGCTTGAGCAAGGAAGTCTCTGATCTTGTGTGATCAGAGTAAGGAAGTCTCTCTGTCTTGTGTGACTTAGAGCAGGAAGTCTCAAGCTTGTGTGCTTGAGCAAGGAAGTCTTAAGCTCGTGTGCTTAAGCAAGGAAGTCTCTATATGTCTTGTGTGACTAAGAGCAGGAAGTCTTGAGCTTGTGTGCTTGAGCAACTATTGTAATCCGTGTGATTATAGTGGAACTCTCTTGGAAACAAGGGGACTGGAGTACTCTCAATTTATCAGGGGAACCAGTATAAAAATTGTTGTGTGTTCTTCTCTCTCGCACTCTCTCATTTACTCCTTCATCATTTGTAACGCTATAAGTTAATTGTGTTAACAATCCGCTGTGCTTTAAAGACTCTGAAAAGATTTAAACATCTTGGAAAGTTTTTAAATATCCAAAACACAATTCAACCCCCCTTCTTGTGTTTTCTCCACGCACCTTCAATTGGTATCAGAGCTCCGGTTTTGTTGGTAAATCACTTAACCGTGAGACAGTCAAGATCCAAAGGAGAAAACCTCCATGGCTCAAAACATGGATAAGTGGAAGCTGAAGCTACATCAACAAGTTGCTGATCTTAGCAAGAAATTTGAAGATGAACTGAGCTTAAATGAAGATCTGAGCAACAATCAAAATCCTTCCACTTCAGGGGCTAATCAAACTTTTGGTATTGGGTCTACAACTACTACTATGTGCCTCATTAGTGATGATAATGAAAGCATTCAGTGGGCAACAGTAAATGGCTTGTTAGATCAATATGAGGAGTTTAGGATGGAGGAAAATGAGAGCATTGAGAAAATGAACATAAGGTTTCAAGCTATTACAAGCAAGCTTGAAGAGCACAACAACAAACTCAGCAACAAAGAGCTTGTAAGCAAGTTGCTGAGGAGTTTGCCTCTGGATTGGAATGAAATTCCACATTCTATAGAGGAAACTAAAGATATCAATTCAATGAGTCCTGAATCATTGATTGATTTACTCAGAGTCCATGAATTGGCTCTGAAGGAAATGGAAGAGTTGAACCGTGAAGAAGCAGAAGCAGCAAGGAAAGGAAAGCAAGCATTGGAGCATGAAGATCTTGTTGAAGAACCTGATGAAGAGTATCTTGAAAGATTTTCAAGAAAAATTCAAAGATGGTACATCTTCAAGAAGAATGGAGGAAGACTAGCTAAAGGGATGACAACATGAGATGTACTTGACAACTTCTCTGAAGATGAGTCTGAAAGAGCACCAAGAGCTGAAGGATCAAGTTCTGAAGATGGCTCAGACTCTGAAGACTCAGGCTCTGATGAAAAGTCAGAACCTGAGAGCAAAGAAAGCTTTCAGAGAACAACAAATCAGGTATATTCTAGTCTCTCCAAAACTAAATTGATCAAGCATCTTAATAAGACCTTACTTAAACTCTCTAATAGTCAGCAGAAGTTTAAAAAGCTTAAAGCAGACTATGAGAATTTAAGTAAGCAAGCAAATCACTCTGAAGGTCTTAAACAAAAAGATTTTATCAAAACCAAAGACCCTAAGAATGATTTTGCTATATGTTACAAACCCCTTGAGCACTCTCTAGTTCTCAAAGAGTACTGTAACATAAATGCTGATCAAAATAAAATTGTTTCCATGCTTTGCAACCTTAAGACCAACAATACTAATGGGATTGAATACTCTAGTAGTAAAACACTAGAGGAACCAAGCTCATCAGTTATTGATGGAAGCTTCTCACTTCCAAATCTTTACACTACATTTGTATCTGATAGTTCTCAGATGAAACAAATGAAGGATGGAGATTTGGCAACTAACAGTCTAGGACCCTCATGCAAGTGGGTACCAAGAGACAAGATTGTTTACTTTATTGTAGGAGAAACTAAGACTCTGAACCTTCCAATCACATGGATGCATGTGACTGTGAATGGAAGAAGAGCAATTGTGCATAGAAGGCACATTCTTGAAGAGTCAGATGGAGAAGAAGATGAAGAGGAGTACTTAAGGAGCAGGAGTGAGTATGAAGATTTGGAAGCTTGCTTTGAAGATGATAACAACTTAGTGTGGTGGAGTGATTGCTCTGGCTATGACTCTGACTACACCTAATCAAGAAAGCTTCAATGCAAGGTAAGTATGCTTAACTCCTGAATGACATTTCAGAGGAATAACTCTCAAAGGTTTGAAAAATGTCTTCTTAGGATGCACAATGTTCAGTACCAAAACCTTAGAAAAATCATGTCTGAACATATTTTCTTGTGTCCTGAAAGACTTGTTTTTCAGTCTCTGAAGTTCTTCAGGTTTCAGCATCTGAAGAATCTCAGACTCTGAGAAACGTTTCAACCTCTAACAGTTAAGCCTCTGAATACAAAATGAATTGGAAACGTTTAAGTATTTTTACAAAAACGTTTTGGCGCCAAAAAGACAACACGCATACACGTTCTGATTGGTTTGAATGCAGTTAATGATTAGTTTGTTTTATTTTCTTTAATATATTGTGTGTTTTTAATTAGTTTTATGTTTTCTAAAAAACTCTTAAACACTCACTTTACAAACTATTGCTCTTCAAAGCTGGAACAAACTTTATCTCTCATGTTAGCATCCTCCACACCCTAACCTTCTGAATGACATCTACTTCAACACCAATTCAAAACTTCTTGTTTACTTTTCCTGATAACTTTCCGATCATCACCATTGCTTGCGAAGAGATGTTTTCTACAGGTTTATCTCTCAAGATGGAGGGAAAATCTCTGAACCTGGTTATGGAACAACCAGTGGACTTTGATAGTTTGGAAAAGAACCATTTTGATGTCCTAAAGTTCTTTTCTAATCACAAAGGAAGCTTTAGGTACATAAATTTATTAAATGGTCCAATCTATCCTACTCTGGTGAAAGACTTCTGGATTAGAAGCAAGGTGAGGACTGTTGAAAATTATCACAAGGAGGAAAGAAAAGCCTGAAAATGATGACAAGACTTCTGAAGAGTTAGGTCTAAGGGTCATTGAAGAAACTGAGGTGCATTCTGTCGTGTGCGGATTTGAAGTAATTCTCACTGCTTCAAACCTGGCTAAGGTGTTATCCATTCCAAATGAAGGCATCTACTACACCTTTAGTCGCAATGAAGCACAGAACTCTATGTTTCTGAAGACCATGACAAAACAATGTTATGTCAAGGGGACAAGCTGTGAGAGCAACAAGATAGGTGATCTAAAGCCCGCTCAGCAGATGATAGCCAAAATCATGTCAAAATCTATATTTCCAGGAAGTGAAAATCCTGATCATTTGTCATGGGATCATAGACACTTTGTCTATTTTCTCACAAGGAAATATGATTTAAACAGGGCTAAATACATCTTTGATCACCTATGCAAATCTGTGCTCTTATCTCAAAATCAGGCCAAGTCTGATATACTTGTAGTCTACCCAAGGGTCCTCAGTGAGATTTTCTATCAATGTGGGGTGATAGATATAATCAAAGCTGCTGGGCATGACTACTTGTTAAGAGAATGCAGAGCTCCCACATTTTCTGCTCATTCACTAGCTTGCATGAACCTGTTGTCAGAAATTGAAGCCCAACCTTCAGAATCTCTGGTATATCAGCCTCACTCAGAACCCTCCTTGGTTAAGAAATGGAACATTGACATGCCTACAATTTCTTGTGACATTGTCAATAAGTATATTCAACTTTTGGACAACCTAGGAGAAGGTAGTGTTGAAGAAGAAGAGAAGAAGGTTAGTAAAAGCATATAAAGTTGAAGGCTCAGAGAGTGATGATGAACCTCTCAACGTCAGAAGAAGGAAGCTTGTCAAGAAGTCTGAAGAAAAGATTAATGAAAGCTCAGATCATAACAGATTAGATGATGTATCTAAATCAGTTGCTGCTCCTACTCAAGATATTCAGTTTACCTCATCATCAACCCAACCCCTCTCAAACTATAACCAGACAGGTTCTGAAGATAACCTTACCATAAAACAACTCATATTAGAACCTGTTAGAACAACTCTCCCTGAACCAGTCTTCATCAACATATCCTCATCATCATCTTCGTCTGATTACAACCCCAATGAGTTAGATGAAATCCTAGCTAGCCTTGAACATCTAAAAGCTAAGACCAAGTCATCTATAACTCAAACGCCTTCAGACTCTCATCCACTCAACCACCAAACTCCATATGAACTCCAATTCTCTGAACATATTGTTTCAGAAGAAAACTTGAACCACCCACCATCAGACCATGTTGAGGCTATGATCAATGAACTCTCTACAGAGGATTTTCATCTCAAAAAACTTTAATTATACCAGCCCTAGTCCTCAATAATCCCAACATTGCCTACTCCCTTCAATCCCCAACTCACAAATACACTCTTACCAAATGAACCTCATCCCACCCAATGAGACAATCCTGATGTCTTGAGCATTTGCAATAACTTGTTTAGACAGTTACATGGTCTTTATGATCTAAGGCAAACATATATGCCTTCATCTGAGTATGCTTCTCAATGGTTAAGTCTGACAGAGGAACTGGTGAAATGAGTGCACAATCTTCAAAAGGCAGCTATGGAAGAACATAAGATGTTTGACAAAGGGAAAGCTATCAATGCTGAGAAGGACATTCATAATCAAATGGACACAGAGAGGAATCATCCTGAATCCTCTGCTGCAAGAGAAAAGGTGAATGATCTGAATGTTCCTCCTCAAGACAGGCTGAGGGATGATCAAGCAACTCAACAGTTTCTAAGGAATCCTTTCTATGAAGATGACATCAGAAGGATTGAAGCAAAAGTAGACAAGTTTGTGGGATTGATGGAAGAAGTAAATGCCAATCAGAAAAACATCATGACAACCCTAGCATCTCTCTGTAGTCAACCCCAACCTTAGGACGTGTTAAAATTGTTTATCTGACCTTATGATTGATAATTTGCAAAGCATCTTGATTAAGTTAAACTTTTGTTTAGGTTAAGTGTCTAATTTTTAATTGGACATACCTATCCACTATTTTTATCTGATGAAAATGCAAGTTGTTAATCTTGTTTGGTATGTTGTTTGGTTGATTGTTTTATGATAACAAAGTATTAAATGGACAGTTGATGGTACTAATGTTTAAATTAAGTGCAGGAGAATTCAACGTTTAATCAAGAGCACACTTAATTTAAACTTTGATGAAACCAGTGGAAGTCTGAATATTTAGGACTCTGAAAGAGTTCAGATGCTACAACGTGGTCAGAAGCTATACAAAGTTCAGAAGCTCAAAGTAGATCAGAACGTCTGAAAGCTGTTCAGGGACTCAGAGTAGTTCAGAAGCTCAAGGATGTTCAGAGGCCTACAAAGAGTTCAGAGGCCTACAAAGAGTTCAGAGGCTGTCTGATAGTCATAAGTCATTCAGAGGATGAAGACGTTCAGAATCTGAATTACTAAAGACTATCAGAGGCTAACTATTCAAAGACCAATCAGACTCCAAGTTATCAAAGGTTCATCAGAAGCAAAGGGAATTCCCAGTCATCAGAGGGCTACATCAACTACAACTTATCAAGCCTGATGACTTGTTCTAAGGTCAACTAAAATGCAACGGTCACAAAGGATGTGATCCCTCTCTCTAGGAGCTAGTTGTACCTTATAACTGTACCATTGGACAGACAGCAAAGGTGAAGCTTCTCTGCAAAGGAAGACGTGGCTTTACTCAACGGATCTTCATGTCTACAACTGTCCAAGTTGCAACGGGAATTTCTCCAACGTCTCAATGTCTTTCTCAACTCATATAAATATGCAAAAGAAAGAATTGAAGACTAGCGCTCAACATTAGAAAAATCTCTCAAGAAAGTGAGCATTTGAATTGTAATAGATAATATCTCTCAAATGAAGTGAGCATAGAAACTAGCTTAGAGCCTCTGAAGTTATTATGTTTTGTAATAAGTTTTAAGCTCTTAAGTTAGTAGTAAGTCTTCTGCTTAGTGTAGAAGCAAGTAAGTCTTCTGCTTAGTGTAGAAGCAAGAAAGTCTTCTGCTTAGTGTAGAAGCACGCAAGTCTCAGTCTTAGTGATTAGAGTAGTGAAGTCTTGAGCCTGAGTGCTTGAGCATGGAAGTCTCTGATCTTGTGTGATCAGAGCAAGGAAGTCTCTCTGTCTTGTGTGACTTAGAGCAGGAAGTCTCAAGCTTGTGTGCTTGAGCAAGGAAGTCTTAAGCTTGTGTGCTTAAGCAAGGAAGTCTCTATATGTCTTGTGTGACTAAGAGCAGGAAGTCTTGAGCTTGTGTGCTTGAGCAACTATTGTAATCCGTGTGATTATAGTGGAACTCTCTTGGAAACAAGGGGACTGGAGTACTCTCAATTTGTGAGGGGAACCGGTATAAAAATTGTTGTGTGTTCTTCTCTCTCTCACTCTCTCATTTACTCCTTCATCATTTGTAACGCTATAAGTTAATTGTGTGAACAATCCGCTGTGCTTTAAAGACTCTGAAAAGATTTAAACATCTTGGAAAGTTTTTAAATATCCAAAACACAATTCAACCCCCCTTCTTGTGTTTTCTCCACGCACCGTCAGAAGGTTTTAGAGAGTCTGATGGAATTGATATGGTTGGTTCAGATGATGTGTTATTTTGTGGTTCAGAGGCTTCAGGGATAGGAGAAACTCTGAAAGATGTTTCCGTTAGAATCTCTTCCTCAGTGAGAATTGTGGGTGATGGTTGAGGGGTTTCAACATTGGATGGCTGAGCTATTTCCTCCTCAGGAATATGCTTAGCTTTGGCTTTATGTCGTGCAATATCAGCCATGATTTCATTATACAATGAGTCAGATGAGGCTGATTCAGACGAGGATGATGAAACATTTATGTATTCAGGTTCAGAGTTTGTGGGATAGATGGTATTTAGAGGTTGGACATTTTCAAGGATAGATGCTTCAGATATTTTATTGCAATAATTAAAAGAGTGATTAATACCTGCATCTGACCTTTGTCTCTTCTTTCCCCTAGTGATGCCATGCTTTGTACGAGTTCTTCTGAAAACTTTTGCACGCAGCAAGTCTTCAGTAACTGGTTCTGCATCCACATGATCTCCATCAACTTGTTCTTCATCCATATAATCTTCAACCTCTTGATGGTCATCCTCTGACCTATTAACTGTAGGTTCTGCCATTGATGGTTCATCAACCAATATATCCTCTTCATAGTCACTGAAAACCTCTTCCTTAACAGCTCTCATGATTTGTGCAAATGTAGGACCATCACCTCGTCCAATATCCTTATGAGTGACTGTAGTTCCTCGTTCCTTCATTAACCTCATGTATTCTAAGATGACTTCAGGAGGTTCATTGTCAAAGATGAAAGCTTCACTCATGGGTTGAAATTTAGCCTTATTTATCAGGAGAGGCTTTTGAGGGTAAATTAGCTTGCCTGACTTCTTCAATCGTAGACTCACTAAGACTTTAACATCAAGAATTGGTGCTCTAACTTGTTCAAGATCTTCAGACACTCCAACCATCATGAATCTATCTGGAAGACCAAGTTGCTCAAAAATGAAGCTTAAGAGCCTTGGATGTGAAATCAACTTGGAAGGATTGTCAAACTTTTGAGCTTCACAAATTGTTTCACAAAGATGTTGAAAGATATATGCAGGTAGATTCATTTTCCTTTTTGCTGAAAGGAAATAGATGAAGTGTCTCTGATCCCAATTCAGAGAATCACTGCCAGTATCCCTAGGAAGTATTGAAGAGAAAACAATCTTGGCAAAAACCTTTTCTCTATCATTCAGATGACCAACTCTATTTGACATCTTTTGATCCTTAAAACAGAGTCTGGCCATATCATTGAGATAAACTGACTTTCTTCCAGATGCTGCAGTGTAGAGTCTGACAATTCCAGAGTTGGGAATATCCATCATCTTGGCCAAATTTCTTCTTGTTAAGATAACTGGAAATCCACCAACACTAGAACGTATTTCTGTTTCTGTGAATTTCCTCAGACCCAATTCCACTCTTGATTTTCCCTTATTTTCACTTGGGTTCTGATCAATTACCCTTTGAAGTTCTGCATTGGCATCCACCAAAGTAACTACTTCACTCTTTCTCCAGAAATCATACACTAAGTTGGAGTAGATAGGACCATTAAGCATATCAAAGT
The DNA here is from genome assembly GCA_951799995.1 of Trifolium subterraneum. Taxonomy (NCBI): domain Eukaryota; kingdom Viridiplantae; phylum Streptophyta; class Magnoliopsida; order Fabales; family Fabaceae; genus Trifolium; species Trifolium subterraneum. Next base: position 9,784,421 of record OX637466.1, on the reverse strand, counting down.
AGTGTCCCCAGCCTTGTTCAACAAAGAACTCTTTATAGTCATGCCCATTGACTCTGAAGGCTTCAAAGTCTATTGGTCTTTCCATAAAAAATTTACTTTCTTCAAAATGAAGATCCATTGTGGCATCTTTAAGATAGGAATCTTGAGCGTAGATGTTGATTGGGATGTCCTCTGGAAACTTTAATTGAGAAGATGAACTTGCCATTTCTGAGGTTTAAGAACTGGGTTTTGCTAATATGGGGGAGAAAGAATATGTTCTGGGTTTTAGAGAATGAAAAGTGTGGGGTGTGAGAGTGAACTTGTGTGAAAGTGACTAAAGTGATTTTGAAAAACTCTTATTGAAACAATCATGAGGGAGTACATTCGTTGCATTAAAGAATTTCGTCATAAACTGCCTTTACTCTAACCAATCACAGACTGTGAGTAAAGACAAAGTAATTGACACGTGTACTCCACTTGGCTGAAACACTTCAGAGTTTAAAACATTCAGCTTCTGAAAACCTTTCAGAATATAAAGAGTTCAGAGGCTGAATTCACAATTTTGACTTTCAGAGCTTGATTTCTTCAAAGACTAAAGACATGTTCAGATGCTTTTTAATAAAATCTAGTCTTTCAACTGCTAAGGGTTTTGTAAATATATCAGCCCATTGTCTTTCAGTTTCAATGTATTGAATATTTACATTACCCTTCTGAACAAGGTCTCTTATAAAATGATGTTTAATTTCAATGTGTTTAGCTCTTGAATGCAAAATTGGATTTTTAGAAAGTTGAATAGCTGCAGTGTTATCACAGAAAAGTGGAATATTGTGACTATTAACTTTGTAATCCTTTAACTGATATTTCATCCAGAGTAGTTGTGTGCAACACTTGGCTGCTGATATGTATTCTGCTTCTGCTGTAGACAAAGCTATAATAGTTTGTCTTTTGCTAGCCCAAGATATGAGATTCTCTCCAACAAATTGACAATTGCCACTTGTGGATTTCCTCTCTATCTTGTCTCCAGCAAAGTCAGCATCACAAAATCCTATCAACTTATAATCATTTGTTTTCTTATAAAATAATCCAAGATTTGTGGTTCCCTTCAGATATCTAAAGATTCTCTTTACAGCAGTAAAATGAGATTCTCTAGGATCTGATTGGAATCTAGCACACAAACAGACACTGAATAAAATATCAGGTCTTGATGCAGTTAGGTAAAGTAAAGAACCTATCAAACCTCTGTATAGTTTCTGATCTACTTTGCCTTCTGAATCATCCTTGCTGAGACTCTTTGTTGGATGCATTGGTGTTGTCATTGGTTTGCAGTCTTCCATGTTGAATTTCTTCAGCAGCTCCTATGTATACTTGGTCTGATGAATGTAGGTTCCATCTTTGTTTTGGTTGATTTGTGTTGGTGTTTTGTATGTTGGCCTCATTTTGCAAAAACAAGTTCAAGCAAGATGTTGGACCAGATGCCGTAGCATGTGGGTACAACATCTGTCATGCCGGTAATTAATGTTCTATATTGCGCGCCATATCTTTGAAGATTCTCTGAAGCAATATTTTCGCCTTACTGCTTATCAAGACACACGTTTTTAAACAAGGGTTTATAAGGCGGCTGCACCAAGAGATACTTTCCAGAAGATGCTACGCCATTTATGTAAACAAGTGATTCTTTCCATTTCATGTGTGCTGGACTTTGCAAAAGGACAGCTGAAGATTAAAGCCCAAGATGAAGACCTAGCCCATGCTAACTCAGGTCATATAAATATGTGAAGACTAAAACCTAAAAGATGACTGAAGCCGTCATTTGAAGAATAGAATTTTTAGGGTTTGAGTCTTGTTAATTGTAAGCCTTTCTTGTGGATTCTATAACACAAGCTTAGGCCTGTTTTGGTTTGTATTTTGTGAAACATCTCCCAAGCTTTTAAGTACGGAGACTGTTTGTTGTTTGGTTAGTGAAACCGCACTGTTTGTATTGTTGTTATAATCACAGGGTGTGTGATTGAAAGGAAGTGAGATGGGGTCTCAAACTTAGGAGTTCCTAGGTTGAGTATAGCACGGGTAGAGTCTAGGAGATAAGTCGTGAACTTGAGAAGTTTGCTGAGGGCTTTGATCTAGATCTATTATAGTGGATTCCTTCCTGGCTTGGTAGCCCCCAGAGTAGGTCGTTGTTTACACCGAACTGGGTCAACAATATTCTGTGTTATTTACGTTTACTGTCTGTTATTTTTAATTGTTCATTTATCGCTACTGTGGACATACGCTATAGCATCTGTCTTGCTATTACGACTGGTTACATACATCAAGTGCTATAGCTTCTGTCATAACATCTGTCCCCAGTAGGTGCCAGAATTTCAATTGGTATCAGAGCAGGCACCCTATTCTGTGTGGGTGAGGACCAGGGAAGTTACTTTCTGGCATAATGAATGTCGCAGTGATTTTTGGATATCGAGTTATTAATTAACTTCGAATCGCAATTTAATATTCCACCACCGATCTTTAATTTATCCGAGGGAAAGGGAAAAAGTTCGAAAAAACCCTATTTTTTAGAGAACAAGGTTCGGGGGTTGGTTATACGAAGGGAAGGTATTAGCACCCTAAGTATCTATAGTACTCTATAGGAACCTCTTGTTTTTATTTCTAACTTTGCGCTTTATTTTAATTGCTTGGGAAAAGGTATAAGTGTGAGAATTGAAGTGATATATAAAAAAAAGTTTAAAGTGATGGAAAAGGAAAAATGTTTTTGTTGATTTTATTGATTGGAGAGACAAGTCTCATGCCTACGTACCCGAGGGATCAAACCACCGTAGTTCGGGGTAAAAAGACGAGTAAATTTGTTTATTTGATTTTAAGGTTTTGAAAATGGTTTTAAAATACCAAAAGCCAAAAGTGGCAAAATGTGAGTTTGATTGATGTTAATTTGTGAAAAAAGTCTATATGGTAAAATTGATTGAGATTTGATTATGAAAATAAGACGCGGACACTTGGTTTAAAATCCAAGGTTTGTTGAGAAAATGGTTTGAGTGATAAAAGACACTTGGTTTAAAATCCAAGGTTTTCGCATGATTAAAGATGTATGAATGAGAAAAATGCACTTGGTTTAAAATCCAAGGTTTTAGGCGAGAAAAATGGACACTTGGGTTAAAGTCCAAGGTTTTAGCGAGAAAAGAAAGCCATTGGTTTAAAGTCCAAGGTACTTGGTTTAAAATCCAAGTTCGCGATAAAAAAAGTCACTTGGGTTAAAATCCAAGGTTTTCACGATAAAAGACGCCGTTGGTTTAAAGTCCAAGGCACTTGGTTTAAAATCCAAGTTCGCGGTAAAAAGACTCTTGGGTTAAAATCCAAGGTTTTCACGATAAAAGACGCCGTTGGTTTAAATTCCAAGACACTTGGTTTAAAATCCAAGTTTGCTGTAAAAAGAAACGTTTGGTTTAAAGTCCAAAGTTTAAAAATGTTTGATGACAAGATATTTTTGATGCTTGATGATATGTGAAAATGAATCGTTTTGACATTTTTGAAGAGGTGTGACCTCATTTTTGAGAAGGAAAGTGACTAATTATTTTGAATGGAATATTGGGTTAAAATTAAAAGGTAGCGCGCGAAAAATGATACAAACGTCGCAATAAGGAAATTAAGCGCGAAGACAATCCGTAATGATATTTTGATCAAAACGGTGCCTTTTCCCTCGGAATTAAATATGCTAACGTGTTTGCGGAAAGCGATAAATAAATATGCATGAGATGCGATTTTTTTCATTTATAGTGTACATTTGTTCCTAATTACAATCTAAAGTATTTGCAAGGAAAAATAAATATGAGATGAATGCAAGAGTATGCTATGCAATTTATTTAAATTTACATCAAATCCTAAAAATACAATCTAATGTCTTTAGAATAAAATAAATAATTAAGCAAAAAATAAAATAAAAACAGAAGGGGGGGGTGCAAATATCAATTAAAACAGAAAAGGGGGTGCAAAAAGCAAATCTAGGCCCAAGCCCAGCTGGGGGGCGTGGCCCAGATGGGGTGTATGAAGTAAAAATGTGAAAATCAGATCAGAGCCGTCTGATTGATCAGACAGCTCTGATCTGATCACAGACAGATGAAATCAGAGGCGTTAGATTACATCAGAGGGACAATGGCATGCAGGTGCACCATAAGGCTGTGCACCTGCGCGCACAGGATCATAAATGGGGGTATATAAAGTAGAAAACCCTAAAAAAGACATAAGTCTTTCTTCTTCTCTGTTTCACCGCCGGCCTACCCTTACCTTCTTCTCTCTCGCGGCCGACCTCTCATTCAAGCTAAACTCCATTTTTTTAAAAGGTTTCAACAACAAATCTATACAAATTTAACCTCTAAACACAAATCCAAACTCAAAACAAACAAACAAAATCCCTATAATCCAGATCGAGAAAGACAAAAACGGAAAAAAAACAACCTTGGCTCCTCTTCTTCCTAACTCTGATTGAAGTTTCTGATTTATTCCTCCTCGTTTCGTTTCGGTTGACTCTGTTTATAAGTTTTCTGGATTTCGATTTAGTTTCGGTTCTGCTTCTTCTTCTCCGTTTCTGTTTTTTTTGATCTGGAAATAAAAGTTTTGATCGGTGATAACGGCGAAGGTTGATGGTTATGAACAGATGGTTTTGCGATTTGTGTTTCGTTTATGATTTTGGTTTGGATTTGGTTCGATTTAATTTCTGGGTTTTGATCTTTGTTTTTTTGTTTCCTGGGTTTTGCGGGTTTTGATGATGATAATGGCGATGATGATTTTGATGAACTGTGATGATGGAGATTTGTTTTGATTTTCTGATTCTGTTTATGGGTTCTGGGTTGATAGTGTTTGATGTTGAACAGTGATGAGGATGATGAACAGAGATGATGAATACTTGATTTAGTTTCTGTATTTTTTGATTTGTTTTGTAATTTGATTTTTGGAAAAAAATGGTTTCTGCGGCTGAGGCTGATGAAGCTGACCTAGGGTACTGTGCAATAAATGCGGTATTTATAATGTGTCAGGATTAGGGTTTGGACAGATGAAAATTACCACATTTGGACAAAATTGCCCCTTTGGGCCTGGACAAAAAACACCTATCTGGACTTCTTTAAAAAATACACAAAAATGGAAAAAAAAAAAACACAAATAAAAATAAAATAAAATAAAAATATATAATAATAATAAATACGAAAATAAATAATAATAATAATAATAAAAAATGAAAAATAAAGAAGTAAAAATAATAACAAAGAGAAAATAAAATAAAATCAAATAAATGAGGTATTTTAAAATACCTCTCTGCCGAAATTTCATCAGAAATAACAAAGAAAAATCAGTCTTAAAAAGACGCATAAAAGCGATTGGTCAAAAAATGGGGTATGACAGATGCCCCTATTTAAGTTTCTTCCATCGGAGATGAAAAAGAAAAAGATGATTTTTGATGTTGTTTTTGTTTTGGTTCGACGGTGGAAGAGACTTAAATACAGAGTACACCATTTTTTGACCGGACTGAACTATAAAATGCTGTGATATGATGTTATGAGTGTTATGCTTATGAGTGTTATGCTTACAAGTGTTATGTTTATGGGTGCTATATTTACGAAGTGTTTGGATGTAATGAAGATTATTTGACAGAAGTAATGAAGACAGAAAGCGATAAAGTCCTGTATACGGATGATCAGTGCATTTTAATGCACTTTTTAATCACTCTGTGCTATGGCAATTTTATGACTTCTCCTGCTAATTTGGTATTTTTATCATGTTTTGTGTTTAGAGTCTAGTTTTGCTATTATTTATGTTTTGCTATTTATTTTCGTAATAAACAGTAATTTGACACCTTCTGATTGTGCAGACCATAACTTGAGCTACGAATATCGGGTTGAGGCGCGGGAAGATGCGTTGAAAAGCTAAGAGAAAGAGCTACAACTTTCATGTTGAAGCCGAAAGCCAATTTGGAGCGCAAATAAGTCAAATAATTACGTTTATGTCCCATACGTGATTTAAATTACCAATTTCCAGCATAACTATATTTTTCGGCCCAATTGTTTTGTGGCCCGTTTTGCTTGCTTATAAAAACCCAAAATTCTGACCTAGGGAGCTCTCTGACTTCATTCACGAATTTCATGAACCCTAGAATAGCCACCACTTGAATGGAGAACTAATTCCTTTTATCAATCCGTTGGTTTGAGAAACTTTGATTCATTATCTTGAGGTTTGATTCTAATGCAATTTCAATTCATGTTTCTATTTCTTTCTCTGTAAATTTCTACTTATTAACTTGCAATTCGTTTATCATATTTGATGCTTAATTACATATAATTCGGTTTGCAAGTTTACGAGATTATTCGAATTAAGTTACCGCTTGTTTAATTTAATTCGGTGAGGAATTTACAGAGTCTACACACGCTTGCTACAGGATTGATTTGAATTTACGTTTTTAATTTATTATTGATCGTGATTATGTGACGCTTGTTTGCATTATCATAATCAATTGAACGTTCTGTTATAAGCTTTTCAAATAGTTCGAATTCATATAAAACTAATTGACACTTGATTAGTTAGTTTTATGATCAATCAAGGATAGAAACTGAAACGAATTTATTCTTTTGCCATGAACCTATGATAGATGATGAACGAAGTTAGATGAAACCAACGGATTGATTGCTTGCTACTTATTAATTTTCACGAATTTTTACGTTCTGTTAACAAAACAAAACCCCCATAATTTACAGTTTTTGAATTGTTCTAATATAGTTAAACTGATTGTGAGTCTTTGGGAAACGACCAAGGTTAACTACCTTGTACTACTTTTCTTAAAACATTATTTGATCACGAAACGACCGTGATCAACGGACATAAGCAGTAAAGTCCTGTGTGCGGACAGAAGTAAAGACAGAAAGCAGTAAAGTCCTGTGTGCGGACATAAGCAGATAAAGTCCTGTGTACGGACAGAAGTAAAGACAGAAAGCAGTAAAGTCCTGTGTACGGACATAAGCGGTAAAGTCCTGTGTGCGGACAGAAGTAAAGACAGAAAGCAGTAAAGTCCTGTGTACGGACATAAGCGGTAAAGTCCTGTGTGCGGACAGAAGTAAAGACAGAAAGCAGTAAAGTCCTGTGTACGGACATAAGCGGTAAAGTCCTGTGTATGGACAGAAGTAAAGACAGAAAGCAGTAAAGTCCTGTGTGCGGACATAAGCAGTAAAGTCCTGTGTACGGACAGAAGTAAGACTGTGTCCACCAACATTGTGGGATGGCGAGACATAACAAGAATATGTATTTGTTTGGACCAGACGCACTGGAGATGACCTCTTTTGGGGAAATTAACTGTAAGTTTGCAGTTGATTATTTGCAAAATCTGCTACTTTGAATATGTTTGATGGAGACATCTCTGGACCAGACTCACTGGGGATGACTCTTTTTGTGAAATATGTGTGATGGAGACATCTCTGGACCAGATACACTGGGGATGACTCTTTTTGTGATGATTTGCGATTGATGGAGACATCTCTGGACCAGATACACTGGGGATGACTCTTTTTATGATGTATTGAGTCAAGACACATGATGGTCAATGCAGTATGTATGAATGATTTTGTGTGCATGTTGCATGTGAATATGAATGTTTGTACACATATGTGAATGATTGTATGTAAGTATGTATGTATGTATGTATGATTGTGTGAATGATCGTATGTATATATGAATGTATATATGATTGTATGTAAGTATGAATGTATGTTACGGATATGTAAGTGATTGTATATATGTATATGTGAATGATTGTATTTATGAATTTATGAATGTGTGGATGATTGTATGTAAGTATGAATGTATGTTATGAAGCTTGTATTTGTATGATTGAATGGTATTTGTACATGACTTGATGAGACAAAAGATTTGATCATGTAAGATGAGCACTGAGCCGACGTATCCGTACAACCACTCGGTAGTTCTCTGCTGGGGACAACATCCTTATAAGTGAAATAAATCTGATCCTCGGGATAGAACCCGGCATAGTATGTTGATCCATGGTAAGAATGATTGCTTCTTGGGGTAAAGCCCATTGGAAGAGGTTTGGCAGAAGTCGCCATTTTGTACATTGAAACCGAATATTTTCTCATGGTCTTGTTTCGACAGTCATGCTTTTGCTTTTCTTTTTTTTTGAAATCCCTAACTTTTGCCTGAATCGCCCTTTCGGGTTTTCAATCCACCGGGAATATATCTTTTGTTTGCCCCTAATTTTTTCCTGGACCGCCCTTTCGGGTTTTCAATCCACCGGGACGCTCATTTTTGCCTAAGCCGCCCTTTCGGATTTTCAACTTAGCGAGCTGTTCTTTTTTTGCTATTTTTCTCTGTTTTTTTTTCTTTTTTTTCTTTGACAGAAAGAAACAAGACTGATATGCTGAAGCGCAAACTTCTCCAAGAGATGCCATTTGCTGATGATATGCTGATGATATGCAAACTTCTCAAAGAGATGCCATTTGCTGTTGAATGAGCCTCCCAAACGGGTCTCAACTTTTTCTTTCACTGGGGAAAAGAAAATCATACCAGCCTTTTGAAGATAACCACTTGCTGGAGATTACCAGAGAACAGTCAAAGTTCAGTATTCAATTGAGGAATGTTGGACCACATGCTCAACATATTGTAGTAACACACATGTCCATAAGAACCCAAAATATCAACTCGATGATTATTGGCTCAAGGAGGAAGAAACATAACAACTATCTTGACAAATCTGGATTGCCCTTGGAAATCACTTCAGGTGCCCCAAGTGAGTGAAACCTTGACTTTGTATCTTTGAAGTGTATGCGCCTGTATGTAAAGACTTGCCCCGGATTGGCAGGTTCCTGATGTAATTTGCCCCAAGCTAGGAGCGCTTTGAATTGATTCGTCCTTGATTAGACCATTTGATTGAATTCCTTTGATGCCAAATATAAATTTGTAAACAAAATTGTTTCTTTTGAAAGATGTTTCTGATGTAATGTATATGCAAGTTTTGGAATCGCAAAAATTGATATAAAACACATGTGGTGTGTGTAAAAAGATAGTTACTCAACAAACAGGTGGAGTCAGTTTTTACAATAATTTTACTGATTATGCTTTCAAAGTAAACCTAGCTTCAATTAGGTCTTTTGAGGGTTATAACGTGGCCTGGTTCATGGTTTTGAAAAGAAAGATGTTTAGGCTCAAAATTCTGTTTTAACCCACCCGCTTCTTTGATGTTCTTCAATCCTACATTCAATTAATTCATCAGACATACTTTGGTTGACAAGAAGATTTATTTGACAGTAATGTTTGAGGTTGACGCTTTGGTCGAAGCTTTGATGAGATTCTTGAAGTGACAATCACTTTTCATTCACAAGCTTGTTTTCAATGTTTTTGCTCTTAATCCCTTATTTTTGCATGGACCAATTCTTTCGGATTTTGCGGTCCATCGGGATGCCCTGAATTTTGCCTAAGTCTTTTCACCTAGCGGGCATTTTGTTGTTGTTTTTGTTTATGTTTTTTTTTGTTTTGGTGTAAGATGTTTGTGACTGTCACATGTATTGTGAGTTTTGTCTACTCATGACTTCTTGTATCTCAGACTGATTGATCCTCTTGTATTGGGATGTGTCATTGAATTAATTGAAAGACTACCCTGCCCCGGGTTAAGATTAAGGGTTTTTTTTTTTGTATAGAAATAACACCAACTTCTGGCTCAAAGGGATTGACTACGGATTATCTCCTTATTTCTCCGGTGTTTGGGAAGTGAAACAATGCCTTACATCATCAACTGGGTTTTACTAATGAAAGCATATATCAGCTCATATCAGCAATCATAAACATTTAATTTACATCATTCTCCCCTCAAGTTTGTAAACAAGAAAAGTGAAGTAGAAAAAACATTGTCATTTATGATGGCTCAAGAAAAGAGTGAATACGAATGGATGGATTCCAAAATATGCATGCTCATTGTTTAGAAATTTTAATTTAAAAGATACAACTTTAAAATGCAAATAAATGCTTGGCAAGAAAAGAAATTGCAATTGAAAATAAAAGGCATAACGATCCTTGGGACAAACTTCTTGATAATCTTGAAAATGACGAAGGACCCATGATTAAGCAGAGGACGAACTTTGAACGTTATGGTTCTCATCCTTGAAAGATAGCACATTGTTGCGGATTAAATCCTGAGCAGCTTTCTTGAGAGGATAACAACGCTCTACATCATGGCCAGGGGCCCCTTGATGGAAGGCACGAGTTAAATCACTGCGGTACCAGGGAGGTAGTACTGCTGGCACAGGGGGAGGTGGTCTCGTCTGGACAAAATTTTTAGCAAGTAAAGCGGGGAGTAGGTCGGCATATTTCACGGGTATGGGGTCAAATGGTTGATTTTTCTGAGCACGGTTATGATTGAATGATTGTTGGGGAGAAGGTAGGTGATGAGATTGTGGGTATTGTGTTGGTAGTGCTATGGCTGCAATATGTGGATAAGCTGGGTTGCTCAAATGATGTCCTCCCTGGGTCTCCATGCCAACTTCAAATTCTTTCTTCTCAGAAAAGTTGCTGCCATATCTCTTGGCAGTATTGGTCAGAGCTTTCTCTCTTGTCAACCGTCCCTGACGAACTCCCTCTTCTAAGCACATTCCCATTTCCACCATTCCTGTGAAGCTTCTTGATACAACACCAACCATTTTCTCATAGAAGAATGGGCTTAGAGTATGCAAAAATAACTTACACAATTCTTTCTCTTCCACTGGAGGACGAATCTGAGCAGCAAGCTCCCTCAATCTTTGAGCATATTCCTTAAAAGACTCATTCTCTTTTTGTGCCAATGCTCGTAACTCGTCCCTATCAGGGGCCAGATATGAATTGTAATTATACTGCCTGATGAAAGCACTAGCCAAATCATTAAAGGAACTAACGTTAGCCCTATCAAGGTCCATGTACCATCTCAGAGCTGCACCGGTCAGACTGTCTTGAAAATAATGGATCAACAACTTGTCATTACTGGTTTGAGTTGACATTTTCCTGGCATACATTATCAGGTGAGCCTTGGGGCAAGTACTCCCCTTATACTTCTCAAAATCCGGAACTTTAAACTTATGAGGGACCACAACATCAGGGACCAAGCAGAGTTCATGCGCATCTTGGCCGAACAAATCCTTTCCTTTAAGAGCCCTCATCTCTTTTTGCATCTCATCATATTTGATCTGTAAGTCATCCATCCTATCATAACCTCCTACACTTTCAGCATGAAAGATGGGCATCTGAGTTTGCTGGATAGTATGAACCAAAGGTGCAGACACAATTGTTGTAACCTGAGGAAGTGTATTGCCGAGCTGAGGAATAGGCACTGTCGAGTGGACATGGGGAATCTCTGATATTACAGGACGTGATTCTGCCCCAAGAAAGCCGACTGGCATGCCCCATGGGTAACCTTCAGGCATGACAAACTGAGGAGTGCCAAGAGGTGCAGATGAAACAGGAGGAGGTACAAGAGCGTTACTAGACTGTGGTGCTGGTGCTGACACCTGATTCTGGGTAGCTATCAAAGAAGCCACCATGCTAGTCAATTTCTCAATTTCTGCTTGCATAGTTGTCATCTGTTCACGGAGCATATGATTTTCTTCCTCAAAACTATTCATCTTGCTCTTCAACTTAGACCGAGTATTGGAGACACGAGTTGTTTTGTAACGGATACGCCGGGCCACTTTGACTGAGGTAGAGAGAACAGGAAGATATGAGACTTGAGTTTGGAAACTTATGAATGTAGTATGATGCATGATGTGTTTATGCTAAAATATGCAATGTGTTTTTTTTTTTTTTTTGTTGTCGAAGGACTTGTCCCAAATTGGTTGTAAACATTTAGATATGAATTTTGTAAGGAGAAAAGGAGAAGAAAAGAGAAAAATTTATTAGGTGTAATGAATGTAATCTGCAATGTTTACAAAAAATTTGTTTAAGTCCTTCGAAATTGGATGAGAAAAAATTTATGAATGAGTGCATGCATGCATGATGCGGAAAACATGGTGGGGTTAAAGTATAATGTTGGAGTCAAAGGTGAAACCCTCCCATATGGTATGTACTACGGTTCATTTGTACCTGCATGACGGGTTCTACAAAGTTCCCAATGTCATTAACCGCCTTGTGAACATCACTGGATTACGTGACTACTCTCGTTCCAACAATATTCACAAGATGATCTCGTTTGAGTGTAGTCTCGCGTGACAACTAAATTCAAGACTTACTCTTGATTAGTCACCGCACTACGCCCTAAAAAGGCCAAGATGGGTTAAAGGTAATCTAAAGGTTCTCGGCTTCTCCGGACACTCACATTGAAAGTAATAACACCATCATGACTTATCATGATGACGAGTACTACCGTCGTGAGGCCTCCACCGAGCGGGATCATATCACATGTGCTTCATAATCTAAAGACATGTCACTATGATTTCATCCCATCCTATCTTATTGTGTCCCTCAAGTCCGGGCGGGGGACTTATCTCACCACTCAAAGCAAACCCAAATATATATATATATATACAAACATGCACAAGTAAAAGAAAAATAGCGCGAAGATAGTAATTTAAAACAAGTTAGGTTCAACCCGCTTGGTTGTCCCCAGTGAAGTCGCCATTTCTGTCACGGTGATTTTTGGATATCGAGTTATTAATTAACTTCGAATCGCAATTTAATATTCCACCACCGATCTTTAATTTATCCGGGGGAAAGGGAAAAAGTTCGAAAAAACCCTATTTTTTAGAGAACAAGGTTCGGGGGTTGGTTATACGAAGGGAAGGTATTAGCACCCTAAGTATCTATAGTACTCTATAGGAACCTCTTGTTTTTATTTCTAACTTTGCGCTTTATTTTAATTGCTTGGGAAAAGGTATAAGTGTGAGAATTGAAGTGATATATAAAAATAAGTTTAAAGTGATGGAAAAGGAAAAATGTTTTTGTTGATTTTATTGATTGGAGAGACAAGTCTCATGCCTACGTACCCGAGGGATCAAACCACCGTAGTTCGGGGTAAAAAGACGAGTAAATTTGTTTATTTGATTTTAAGGTTTTGAAAATGGTTTCAAAATACCAAAAGCCAAAAGTGGCAAAATGTGAGTTTGATTGATGTTAATTTGTGAAAAAAGTCTATATGGTTAAATTGATTGAGATTTGATTATGAAAATAAGACGCGGACACTTGGTTTAAAATCCAAGGTTTGTTGAGAAAATGGTTTGAGTGATAAAAGACACTTGGTTTAAAATCCAAGGTTTTCGCATGATTAAAGATGTATGAATGAGAAAAATGCACTTGGTTTAAAATCCATGGTTTTAGGCGAGAAAAATGGACACTTGGGTTAAAGTCCAAGGTTTTAGCGAGAAAAGAAAGCCATTGGTTTAAAGTCCAAGGTACTTGGTTTAAAATCCAAGTTCGCGATAAAAAAAGTCACTTGGGTTAAAATCCAAGGTTTTCACGATAAAAGACGCCGTTGGTTTAAAGTCCAAGGCACTTGGTTTAAAATCCAAGTTCGCGGTAAAAAGACTCTTGGGTTAAAATCCAAGGTTTTCACGATAAAAGACGCCGTTGGTTTAAATTCCAAGACACTTGGTTTAAAATCCAAGTTTGCTGTAAAAAGAAACGTTTGGTTTAAAGTCCAAAGTTTAAAAATGTTTGATGACAAGATATTTTTGATGCTTGATGATATGTGAAAATGAATCGTTTTGACATTTTTGAAGAGGTGTGACCTCATTTTTGAGAAGGAAAGTGACTAATTATTTTGAATGGAATATTGGGTTAAAATTGTAGCGCGCGAAAAATGATACAAATGTCGCAATAAGCAAATTAAGCGCGAAGACAATCCGTCATGATATTTTGATCAAAACGGTGCCTTTTCCCTCGGAATTAAATATGCTAACGTGTTTGCGGAAAGCGATAAATAAATATGCATGAGATGCGATTTTTTTCATTTATAGTGTACATTTGTTCCTAATTACAATCTAAAGTATTTGCAAGGAAAAATAAATATGAGATGAATGCAAGAGTATGCTATGCAATTTATTTAAATTTACATCAAATCCTAAAAATACAATCTAATGTCTTTAGAATAAAATAAATAATTAAGCAAAAAATAAAATAAAAACAGAAGGGGGGGTGCAAATATCAATTAAAACAGAAAAGTGGGTGCAAAAAGAAAATCTGGGCCCAAGCCCAGCTGGGGGGCGTGGCCCAGATGGGGTGTATGAAGTAAAAATGTGAAAATCAGATCAGAGCCGTCTGATTGATCAGACAGCTCTGATCTGATCACAGGCAGATGAAATCAGAGGCGTTAGATTACATCAGAGGGACAATGGCACGCAGGTGCACCATAAGGCTGTGCACCTGCGCGCACAGGATCATAAATGGGGGTATATAAAGTAGAAAACCCTAAAAAAGACATAAGTCTTTCTTCTTATCTGTTTCACCGCCGGCCTACCCTTACCTTCTTCTCTCTCGCGGCCGACCTCTCATTCAAGCTAAACTCCATTTTTTTAAAAGGTTTCAACAACAAATCTATACAAATTTAACCTCTAAACACAAATCCAAACTCAAAACAAACAAACAAAATCCCTATAATCTAGATCGAGAAAGACAAAAACGGAAAAAAAACAACCTTGGCTCCTCTTCTTCCTAACTCTGATTGAAGTTTCTGATTTATTCCTCCTCGTTTCGTTTCGGTTGACTCTGTTTATAAGTGTCATACCCCATTTTTTGACCTAAGATTCCACTTCATATTTTTTTGTTTTCTTCCTTGCATTTTATGCATCAATGACAAAAATACAAAAAATATGTCAGTTTATTTAATTTTGTTTTTTTGTTAGTATCTTTGTCAAAAATCCAAAAAATATGTTAAGAATCTATTTTATTTTTCAAGATATCTTTGTTTTATATTTTGATAAAAAATCTATAAAAAAAGCGATAAATTAGGAGTCAAATCTTTTTATTACTATTATTATTTCCTTTCCTTTATTATTATTATTGTCATACCCGTTTATTTTGACCGTATCATTTTTGCATTTTTATCGAGTCATATTTTTTTGTCCGGCATAATCGCTACATTTTTCGATATATGAATTTTTGAAAAATTGATTCGTTTGTTAGAAGATTCGAGAAAAATTTCGGCAGAGAGGTATTTTAAAATACCTCATTTTTATTCTTTTGTATTTATCTTATTATTAGTATTATTATTATAAAAAAAACAAAAAAAAATAAACAAATTGGAAAGAAGCAGCACGTGCTGCATCTTCCAATTCCCACTTCTTTTTTTTTTTTTTTTTTTTGTTTATTATTAATTATTTATTTAATTCTGTCCTTTTTTTATTAATTAAAAAAAATCAAAAAAAGGTCCAAAGTCAACTTCTTCTTTTCTGCAGAAAGTACGGTACTTGTTTGTCCAATTTCAATTTTTTTGTTCCCTCAAACATTGTATTGTCCAGAATCAAGCAAAATCCTTTGGATACATAAACCCTAATTTTTTGGGTATATAGCAGAAGGTGAAAATCAGAACAGGGGAGGAAAATTTTTGGAGTCAGCCGCAAATCACAAATCAAACCACATAAACCCTAATTTTTCTTTTAAACAGAATCAATTATTACCAACTAAAAAATCACAAAGTCAAAAAAAAACTTCATCATCTTCATCGTTCATAACCGAAAAATCCAGAACCCAGAAACCTCTTTCAAAATCAAAAACCCAGAAAACCCTATTATAATCGTTCATCATCACACAGAAATCAAACAAAAAAAAAAACCAAAAAAATCGAAATTCATCAAACCTTCATCATAGTTCATAAAACCTTCATCAAATCTTTTTCATCATCAAACCCAAAACTCAAAAAAACGAATCACAATAAACCGAATCAAAAACGGACCAAAATCTAGAAACCAAATTCAAATCCCAAAACCGAAAACAAAAAAACAGATTTCAAAAGAACAAGGTTGGATTTTTTCTGATCTGGCTTTTTATAGTTTCTAATGTTTGTTTAATATCCTTTCTTTGATGTTTGATATTTGGAAATTGGGTTTGAGAAGGAAAAGAAACAAAAACATGAAGAACAGAGAGAAGAGAGATGTGAGAAGAGAGAGGCGGCGGTAAAGAGAGAGAAGATTGGAAAAAAATGTGATTTTTTTAGGGTTTGGGGTATTTATACCCCAACCCGATCCGGTGTGCGCGTGTCTATCGCAGCACACCGTGCACCCTCTCTTCTCAGCCTCTGATTTCAATCAAGTGGCCTGGATCTTTTCTTTTAATATCCGTCTGATCTATCAGACGGCCAGGACTAATCCTGCCTTTTTTTGTTTGTTTACATGCAAATGGGCCTTAAGGGCTTGGGCTTTACTGTTTTCCTGCTGTTCACACCCCTTTTTATTTTCGTTTTAATGTTCACACCCCCCTTGTTTTAATTTTATTTTATTTTTTAGCTTATGAGATAAGTGCTTTTGGCATAAGCTATTTTAGCTATTATTTTAGCCAATCAAGCATGATGTTGAGGCTTATTTATTTTTCTATTTATTTGATATTTAGATATTGTTAATATTATTTCATGTTTTTATTTTGTTAATTAATTTTAATTTTAGCTTATGAGATAAGTGCTTTTGGCATAGCTATTTTAGCTATTTTTTCAGCCTTGTAAAGCATGATGTCGAAGCTTATTTTCATCTTTTAGTTTCGTATTTATTTATTTATGTTATTTATCCATGCATATCATATTATTTCATTACATCCATCTATTTACCATTTTTATCTTTACTATCGTTATTATCACAATGTTGATTGTTTATCACTTTATTAATTGCCATTTACTTTTGTTCTTGAATTTAGGATGTAAATAGGCCAAATGTAAATTCTAAATAAAAGTGCATAGCATACCCTCTCTTGCATCATTTCATATTTATTTTCTTGCAAAGATTTTTAGAGTGTGATTAGGCCAATGTACTCATAAATGAAAAATTGCATCTCATGCATATTTATTTTTTATCGCATTCCGTCCATACGCGTAATTTTAAATTCCGAGGGAAAATGCACCGTTTTGATCAAAATATCATTACGGATTGTCTTCGTGCTTAATTTGCTTATTGCGACGTTATTATTCTTTTAGCGCTACCTTTTTCATTTGGAACCCAACATTCCAATAAAAAATAATTAGTCATTTCATTCTCGAAAATGAGGTCAACACCTCTTCAAAAAATGTCAAAACAATTCATTTTCAAACATCATCAAGCATCAACAATATTTTGTCATCAAGCATTTTTCAAAACTTTGGACTTTAAACCAAACGTTTCTTTTTATCGCGAAAACCTTGGATTTTAACCCAAGAGTTCTCTTTTATCGCAAATTTGGATTTTAAACCAAGTGTCTTGGACTTTAAACCAATGGCCCCCTCTTTATCGTGAAAACCTTGGATTTTAACCCAAGAGTCTTTTTTACCGCGAACTTGGATTTTAAACCAAGTGCCTTGGAATTTAAACCAATGGCTTCTTTTATCGCTAAAACCTTGGACTTTAAACCAAGTGTTCCCCTTTTTCTCGCCTAAAAAAACTTGGATTTTAAACCAAGTGCATTTTCTTCATTCATACATCTTTATCATGCAAAAACCTTGGATTTTAAACCAAGTGTCTTTTATCACTCAAACCTTTTCTCAATAAACCTTGGATTTTAAACCAAGTGTCCGCGTCCTATTTCATAATCAAAATTCAAATCAATCTTAATCATTTAGACTTTCTTTCACAAATAAAAATAAATCAAACTCACACTTTTCTTGTTATCTTTCAAAACTTTAAAATTAAACAAACAAATCACTCCGCTTTTTACCCCGAACTACGGTGGTTTGATCCCTCGGGTACGTAGGCATGAGACTTGTCTCTCCAATCAATAAAATCAACAAAAACATTTTTCTTCATTTTCATCACTTTAAACTTTTTCATTCATCATTTTAATTCTCATACTTATACATTTTTACAAGCAATTAAAATAAAGCGCAAAGTTAGAAATAAAAACAAGAGGTTCCTATAGAGTACTATAGATACTTAGGGTGCTAATACATTCCCTTCGTATAACCAACCCCCGGACCTTGTTCTCTAAAAAAGAAATAGGGTTTTTTCGAACTTTTTCCCTTTCCCTCGGATAAATTAAAGATCGGTGGTGGAATATTAAATTGCGATTCGAAGTTAATTAATAACTCGATATCCAAAAATCACCGCGACAATAAGTTTTCTGGATTTCGATTTAGTTTCGGTTCTGCTTCTTCTTCTCTGTTTCTGTTTTTTTTGATCTGGAAATAAAAGTTTTGATCGGTGATAACGGCGAAGGTTGATGGTTATGAACAGATGGTTTTGCGATTTGTGTTTCGTTTATGATTTTGGTTTGGATTTGGTTCGATTTAATTTCTGGGTTTTGATCTTTGTTTTTTTGTTTCCTGGGTTTTGCGGGTTTTGATGATGATAATGGCGATGATGATTTTGATGAACTGTGATGATGGAGATTTGTTTTGATTTTCTGATTCTGTTTATGGGTTCTGGGTTGATAGTGTTTGATGTTTAACAGTGATGAGGATGATGAACAGAGATGATGAATAATTGATTTAGTTTCTATATTTTTTGATTTGTTTTGTAATTTGATTTTTGGAAAAAAATGGTTTCTGCGGCTGAGGCTGATGAAGCTGACCTAGGGTACTGTGCAATAAATGCAGTATTTATAATGTGTCAGGATTAGGGTTTGGACAGATGAAAATTACCACATTTGGACAAAATTGCCCCTTTGGGCCTAGACAAAAAACACCTATCTGGACTTCTTTAAAAAATACACAAAAATGGAAGAAAAAAAAAACACAAATAAAAATAAAATAAAATAAAATAATAATATATAATAATAATAAATACGAAAATAAATAATAATAATAATAATAATAATAAAAAATGAAAAATAAAGAAGTAAAAATAATAACAAAGAGAAAATAAAATAAAATCAAATAAATGAGGTATTTTAAAATACCTCTCTGCCGAAATTTCATCAGAAATAACAAAGAAAAATCAGTCTTAAAAAGACGCATAAAAGCGATTGGTCAAAAAATGGGGTATGACAATGAACAAGGAAGGTGGTTTCATCAACAGACCTCCTCTATTGGATGGATCAAACTATGACTACTGGAAGTCCAGAATGGTGGCCTTTTTGAAATCTCTTGATAACAAATCATGGAAAGTTGTTTTAAAAGGATGGGATCATCCAGTAGTTAATGATGCAGAAGGGAAGCCAACTACTGAACTGAAACCTGAAGTTGATTGGTCCAAAGAGGAGGATGAATTGGCACATGGAAATTCCAAGGCGTTAAATGCTTTGTTTAACGGAGTTGATACAAATATATTTGCATGATCAAACAATGTACTGTTGCTAAAGATGCTTGGGAAATCCTAAAAACCACTCATGAGGGCACCGCCAAAGTGAAGAACTCAAGGCTACAACTTCTTACTGTCAAATTTGAGAACCTTCAAATGAAAGAGTATGAAACAGTACATGATTTTCACATGACTATCTTGGAGTATGCTAACAACTTTGATGCCTTAGGGGAGAAGCTAAGTGAGGAAAGAATGGTAAGAAAAATGCTTAGATCTCTACCTAAGATGTTTGACATGAAAGTCACGGCTATAGAAGAAATGCATGACATATCCTCAATGAAACTTGAAAATCTTGTTGGATCTTTACAAACGTATGAGTTGGCTGCTAAAGAAAAGGCTGAAAAGAAAAAGAAAAGTATAGCTTTTTCCTCTAGCACTACTGAAAATGAAGAAGTAGAGAATGTCCCAGAAACAGATGAAAGTTTATCTGAGGCTATAGTTTCTCTTGGCAGACAGTTTAATAAAATACTTAAGCAGATGGACGGAAGATCCAGGACAAATGCTAAGGGGATCTCTCTTGACAGTACTAATAAGTTCAATAATCTAAGGAAACCAAGACCTGAGGACATGGATACTCAAGAGAAAGGTGTACAGTGCCATGAGTGTGAGGGATATGGTCATATTAGGACTGAGTGTCCGACATATCTGAAGAACCAGAAGAAAGGAATGACGGTCACTTGGTCTAATGAGGATGACTTTGAAGAAGATCAGGATACTGAAACTGTCAAGCACATTACTGCTCTTACTGGGATGTGTCTATCTGAATCAGATGATGAAGAATTGACCTTTGATGAACTAGCTGCATCCTATAAAGCACTGAGTCATAGAAGTCAAGAGGTGTGTCAGCAGCTACTAAGCACTATAAGTCAGTTGCAAACTGAGAAGGTGAAGCATCAGTCTCAAATTGCTCAACTTACAACTCAACTACAATCTGAGAAGGCAAAGCATCTGTCCGAGGCATCTGCTCTTAAAGATGAGGTAACCACATTAAACTATAAGCTAACTAGTTTAAATAAACAACTTAGACTGCTGAATAATGGAACTGAGAGGCTAGACATACTTGTTGAGGGGCAAGTTCCTGGAAAATCAAAGGGGATTGGAGTTGAATATACCTATCCTAAAAAGAAAAAATCTGTTCCTACAAGAACCTTTGTTCCTGCTAAAGAGGCACATGATCCTACTGTAACCAGACAGATGCCACAGCATCCCCAACAACATCGGTCTGCTAATCCTAGATCTAAATCCAAGTCCAAAGGATGGGTTTGTCATCACTGTGGTAGAAAAGGTCACATTAGACCTTTCTGTTTTAGGCTGTATGGGTTCCCTGAAAATTTTACCCCACCTAAAAGTGAACCTGTCATTGTCAATACAAAGAAAGAATGGAAACCTAAGAATGATGATGTTGCTCACATACCTAAGAGTCATATGAATTTAAGGAGTATGAAGAAGCCCATACTAATGGAATCTATCAATGTTGTGATTGATGACACATCATATGACAAAGAGACCAATGCTATGACAGATGGTGAAACATCTGTGTAAGCCTTTCTTGTGGATTCTATAACACAAGCTTAGGCCTGTTTTGGTTTGTATTTTGTGAAACATCTCCCAAGCTTTTAAGTACGGAGACTGTTTGTTGTTTGGTTAGTGAAACCGCACTTTTTGTATTGTTGTTATTGTTGGAACAAAATATGTGTTAATACACACCCTTAAGTTTTGATGATAACAAAGTATTAAATGGACAATTGATGATACTAATGTTTAAATTAAGTGCAGGAGAACTGAACGTTTAATCAAGAGCACACTTAATTTAAACTCTGATGAAACCAATGGAAGTCTGAATATTTAGACTCTGAAAGAGTTCAGATGCTACAACGTGGTCAGAAGCTATACAAAGTTCAGAAGCTCAAAGAAGATTAGAACGTCTGAAAGCTGTTCAGGAACTCATAGGAGTTTAAGAAGCACAAGGATGTTCAGAGGCCTACAAGAGTTCAGAGGCTGTCTGCTAGTCATAAGTCATTCAGAGATTGAAGGCGTTCAGAAGCTGAATTGCGAATGACTATCAGAGGCCAACCATTCAAAGACCAATCAGACTCCAAGTTATCAAAGGTTCATCAGAAGCAAAGGAATTCCCAGTCATCAGAGGGCTACATCAACTACAACTTATCAAGCCTGATGACTTGTTCTAAGGTCAACTAAAATGCAACGGTCACAAAGGATGTGATCCCTCTCTCTAGGAGCTAGTTGTACCTTATAACTGTACCATTGGACAGACAGCAAAGGTGAAGCTTCTCTGCAAAGGAAGACGTGGCTTTACTCAATGGATCTTCAATGTCTACAGCTGTCCAAGTTGCAACGGGAATTTCTCCAACGTCTCAATGTCTTTCTCAACTCATATAATTATGCCAAAGAAAGAATTGATGACTAGCGCTCACCATTAGATAAAATCTCTCAGAAGAAAGTGAGAATTTGAATTGTAATAGATAATATCTCTCAAATGAAGTGAGCATAGAAACTGGCTTAGAGCCTCTGAAGTTATTATGTTTGTAATAAGTTTTAAGCTCATAAGTTAGTAGTAAGTCTTCTGCTTAGTGTAGAAGCAAGAAAGTCTTCTGCTTAGTGTAGAAGCAAGTAAGTCTTCTGCTTAGTGTAGAAGCACGTAAGTCTCAATATTAGTGATTAGAGCAGTGAAGTCTT
This sequence comes from Trifolium subterraneum, assembly GCA_951799995.1. Classification (NCBI taxonomy): domain Eukaryota; kingdom Viridiplantae; phylum Streptophyta; class Magnoliopsida; order Fabales; family Fabaceae; genus Trifolium; species Trifolium subterraneum. The sequence goes on along the minus strand of OX637466.1, from coordinate 9,762,339 downwards.
GAGCCTGAGTGCTTGAGCAAGGAAGCCTCTGATCTTGTGTGATCAGAGCAAGGAAGTCTCTTTGTCTTGTGTGACTTAGAGCAGGAAGTCTCAAGCTTGTGTGCTTGAGCAAAGAAGTCTTTGATCTTGTGTGATCAAAGCAAGGAAGTCTCTATGTCTTGTGTGACTAAGTGCAGGAAGTCTTGAGCTTGTGTGCTTGAGCAACTATTGTAATCCGTGTGATTATAGTGAAACTCTCTTGGAAACAAGGGGACTGGAGTACTCTCAATTTGTGAGGGGAACCAGTATAAATTGTTGTGTGTTCTTCTCTCTCTCACTCTCTCATTTACTCCTTCATCATTCATAACGCCATAAGTTAATTGTGTGAATAATCCGTTGTGCTTTAAAGACTCTGAAAAGATTTAAATATCTTGGAAAGTTTTTAAATATCCAAAACACAATTCAACCCCCCTTCTTGTGTTTTCTCCACGCACCTTCAATAATCACAGGGTGTGTGATTGAAAGGAAGTGAGACGGGGTCTCAAACTTAGGAGTTCCTAGGTTGAGTATAGCACGGGTAGAGTCTAGGAGATAAGTCGTGAACTTGAGAAGTTTGCTGAGGGCTTTGATCTAGATCTATTATAGTGGATTCCTTCCTGGCTTGGTAGCCCCCAGAGTAGGTCGTTGTTTACGCCGAACTGGGTCAACAATATTCTGTGTTATTTATGTTTACTGTCTGTTATTTTTAATTGTTCATTTATCGCTACTGTGGACATACGCTATAGCATTTGTCTTGGTATTACGACTGGTTACATATGTCAAGTGCTATAGCTTCTGTCATAACATTTGTCCCCAGTAGGTGCCAGAATTTCAATTTGAATTCTCAGAAAGAAGTTCATCTCTCCCATCATGCTCATTTCAAATTCTTCCTGCATAATCTTAGAAAATTCCTTGCACAAAGATGGATTAGCAGATCCAAAAATAATGTCATCAACATAAATTTGAATAATTAAAATGTCATTCTTAAATGTTTTACTAAAGAGAGTATTGTCAACCTTTTTGAAAACCTTTTTCAACTAAGAAATTGCTCAGCCTTTCATACCAAGCTCTGGGAGCTTGTTTCAGACCATAAAGTGATTTCTTTAGCTTAAAAACATGGTCAGGATGTGAAGCATCCTCAAAACCAGGAGGTTGTTTGACATATACTTCTTTAGAAATGTAACCATTTAAGAATGCACTTTTAACATCCATTTGATATAAAATTATATTATGATGAGTAGCATAGGAAAGAAGTAATCTAATAGCCTCAAGTCTAGCAACTGGAGCAAATGTTTCAGTGTAGTCAATCCCCTCTTGTTGACTATACCCTTGAGCTACTAGTCTTGCCTTATTACAAACAACTTCTCCTTGTTCATTTAACTTGTTTCTGTAGACCCATTTTGTTCCAATGATGTTCTTCTTAGAAGGTTTGGGTACTAAGCTCCATACTTCATTTCTTTCAAATTGGTTTAGCTCTTCTTGCATTGCTACAATCCATGCATCATCAACTAGTGCTTCATCAGTTGAACTTGGTTCCACTAAGGAGATTAATCCAATTAATGAGTCTTCATTTCTGAAGCTTGATCTAGTTTTCCTTGGACTGTCCTTGTTACCCAAGATTAGCTCTTCTGGATGTGAGGATTTGTATTTGAAAGAATGCTTTGATTGTTCAACTCTGCTTGGACTGTTTTTGATAATTTCTGATGCTGAGTGATCTTCAGAGTCCAAAGATTCAGGAGTTGAATTTGTTGCTTTAGAAGTTGGTTGAGATGGTTCTGATGTTCCTTCAGGTTCTGATTCTTCATCATCTGATAGTTGTAGATCTGAAAAGTTCTCAACTAGCTCTGACACTTTGTCAGGCTGCTTGTCATCAAATTTTATGTGCATACTTTCTTCCACTGAGTGAGTTTCAGAATTATACACTCCGTATGCTTTTGAGCGTTCAGAGTATCCAATAAAGATAACCTTATAAGCTTTAGCATCAAATTTCTTTAGATGAACTTTTGTATTCAGAATGTAACATGTACAACCCTTCACATTCATTGTGAAGTTCTCTCCAATATTCATTAGCTTTGTCCACTTCAGCAGCTTTGGAAGTAAAGTAATGTTTGGGAACATAGGCTTTCCTTCCACAGCTGATCACTAGCCTCCATTCATCTGATTTGAAATGGTTTTTCCTACAAGGAAGATCTGAATGGTAGACAATTTTACATTTTGGTACCCATTGCTTTCTGGGTCCAGTTTGGTTAGTTCTATAATCTTTAGTTCTTCCTTGCCTCTGTGAAAAGCTTTGTGGACTCTTAAAAAATTTCTTTTGAAAGATTGGTCTTTGAAAATTGACCTTCTTAATCCATTGATTTTGAAAATGAGGCTTTGATTGATAATCATTATAGGACTTAGGTTGCTCTTCTAATCTAGGATTAGTTTTGCTTACCAGAGTCTTATGTTGATTATTTATCATCAGCTTGGTTTGTTTTAGAGTCTGATTGGATAGCTTCTATGTCCCAAAGTTTTTAGAATCTTAGACTTAACAGTCCCAGGTTCTGAATGCTTAGGTCCTGAGTTGCTTTCTTTGGGGTTCTGAGAAACAACCACTGAAGTTACTTCAGAGCTTGTTTTGCAGATTCCAGAGATACCCTCAGAGTCTGAAACAACCACAGCTTTACCTTTGCTTTTCGCAGGCACAAAGGTTGAATAAAGATTATTAGGAGTATTATTCAAACAAATATAGGAGTTTTGTTTCCCATATGATTTACCGTATGAGTAACCAATTCCTTCACCTACATTTTTGCAAACATTATAAATCATAGACGCCATTTTACTTTTGTTGACGTTCTGATGAACAAACTCCTGAAGAGCAACCTCATGCTCATCAGTAGGTTTGTTACATCTTGTGCACCCATTTTCAAGTTCTTCAATTTTGATTAAAGATTTTTTATATAGAGCTTGAAAATGTTCAACTTTCTTTGCTAACTCATCCTTCTGTGTTTTTAAAAGTTTTAGTTTAGAGGATGATTCAACAAACTTGCTTAGAGACATACCAAGATAGGTTAAAAGTTGTTCTTTAGAATAATTTAAAAATACCTGTTCAGATTCATCAGAGTCTGATCCATCAGAGTCTGATCCTTCAGAGTCTGATCCTTCAGAATCTGATTCTTCAGAGTCTCCATCAGCTGTAGCCATCAGAGCCACATTTGCTTCTTCATCATCATTATCTGAGGATGTTTCCAGGTTCTCAAATGTTGCCATTAAGCTTTTCTGGAATCTCCTCTCGTAGCTCTCTCTCTTGCTACTGAACTTCTTGTTCTTGTCCTTTGATGATGCTTCAGGACATTTAGCAATGAAGTGTCCTGGTTTGTTACACTTGAAGCAGTTCTTCTCTTCTTTACTACAAATATTCCTTGAGCTATTTCCTTTGTAACTCTTGTTCATCTTTGCCCATTTTTGAAAGTTTCTGGTGAACATGGCAAATTCTTCATCCTGTTCATTTTCTTGATCATCTGAAGAAGAATCCTCCTCAACCTCCAGAGTTTTAGCCTTGAATGCTTTTGAAGATTTCTTGGTTGAAGTTAAGGCTACTGATCTTTCCTTCTTCTTCACTGCATCAGCATTCAATACCATCTCATGGCTCTTGAGATTGCTGATGAGTGATTCAAGAGTGATTTTCTCAAGATCCTTAGCTTCTTCAATAGCTGTGACCTTAGGTCTCCATTTGTCAGTCAAGCTGTTCAGGATCTTCCACACATGATCAGAGGTTGTATAGTTTTTCTTCAGAATACTGAGATTAGACACCAGAGTCTGAAATCTAGAAAACATAGTCTCAATGTCTTCCTTAGGTTTCATGGTAAAAAGCTCATACTGTTGAACCAGTAGTCTTGCTTTGGCATTCTGAACTTGCCTATTACCATCATAGTTTGAGCAGAGAGAGTCATACATAGCTTTTGTTGTAGATCTATCCATTATTTTGGTATATTCATCATGAGATATGGCTGACATCATAATTTGTTTGACTTTGTTGTGTTTGGCAAATATCTTCTTGTTCTCAACAGACAATGCTCTCTTCTGAGCTAACATAATCTTTCCATCAGGATCTATTCCATCAATAGGTACTCCTTCTTCTATCAGGTCCCAAAGCTCATCATCAATTCCATTGACGTAGTGGTAAAATGCTATCTTTCCACCATTCAAATCTTAGAGCATCACCACTAAAAACTGGAACCTTTTTATTGCTGGAATCATGATTAGACGCAGTAGGTGTAGGTGTAGGTGTAGATGTGGATTCCCCAGACATACAGTGTTTTTCAAAGATCTTTTACTGTCTCACTGTGAAGTGATTAAAAAACAGAACCGGAGCTCTTGATACCAATTGAAGGTGAAAAACACAAGAAGGGGGGTTGAATTGTGTTTTGAAAAATAATTCTTTTCTCGTAAACAAATTGTAATGCAGCGGATGAAAGAAGCTATTCAAAACGCAAAACACAAATAAGACAATGAGAGAGAGAGAGAAGAGTGCACACACAAAATTTTATACTGGTTCCTCTCACAAAACGAGAGTAGTCCAGTCCCCTTGCACTTCCAAGGGATTTCACTATAATCTCAAAGACTACAATCCTAATGCTCAAGCACACAAGCAAGATACTTCTTTGCTCTAGGTCACACAAGACAAAGAGACTTCCTTGCTCAAATCACACAAGATAAGAGACATCCTTGCTCAAGTCACACAAGACAAGAGACTTCCTTGCTCAAGTCACACAAGACAAGAGACTTCACAAACTAACTTAATACACAGATTAAGTAGGACTGAAAGTTCTAAGCTAGACTCTCTAAACACTCAGTTCAGAGCCTATAATATCAAAAGATATTTTACTTAGAAAGTTACACAAGAAAGAATGAAAACAGTTCACAGCTTGAATACAATTTAACTCTTTCTCTGAGTTTGATAATCTTCCAGTAGTCTTCTCTCAAACAAAAAGTCTTCTATTTATACTCTAAGTATAAAGACGTTGAGAAAGGACCGTTGATAGTACAATCTTCTTTTTGCTGATAAGACCGTTGTACTTTTCCATTAGTTATGAGCTGTCTTTCTTCAGAGAGTGTCATTCAGAATCTGGTAATAACATTTCATTGATCTTCTGAATGATGTACGCAAGCTTCAGACTGTGTTTCTCTCTTTGGCATCTGAGGACTTCTTCAGAGGCTCTGAAGCTTCTTGCTTCTCAGAGTCTAAACGCTTCAGACTGTGTCCTTCAGAGGCTCAAATGATGATCTAAGTGAATAAGATTTTTACTATGTTCCTGCACACTAGATCATTCATTAGTAATACCAATTGTCCATTTAATACTTTGTTATCATCAAAACTTAGGGTGTTTTATAACTAAAACTCATTTTGTTCCAACACTCAAGCCCTTACAACAAAAGCACTAAATTAAGTGCTTAGAATACAAGACATAGGATTTAAACACCAAAAAGGAAAAGGAGTACAAGTCCTACGCCCATACCGACTAGTGAACCACAACCAAGAATGAAATTTGATTGCCTCCAATAAAGATGAAACATCCGGAATATTGCCCTAAAAAATTACTTTATTGTGAAGATTCCAAATATTTCAAGTGGTTGCCAACCATAACATGTACCGGACACGACCTTTGTCTTTCACTTTGAACAAATCACCAAATAAAAAGAAATGATCTCTACCTTGAACCCCGGTTTGTAAAGATGTCCCTAACTAGGATAAAACTTTATTCCATACTTCCTTACTAAAAGGACATGAAAAGAAAAGATGTTTTTCATCATCAGCTTGTTGAAAACAAAAGATGCAAGATAATTCATGATGATTAGTCAAAATACCACCGCGATGAAGAGCTCCCCTTGTTGGTAATCTGTTTAATAATAACCTCCAACCAAAAACATTTACTTTCGAAGGAACATCCGACTTCCATAGGCGTTGAATGACTTCGAGCACATGAGCATGTTGAAGCTCAACCTGCCGCAAATCTAATAAATTCGTGTAACTGGATTTAACTGTGAACAATCCATTCGAATCCGGAATCCAACGTCAGTGATCGTGATTATTGTTGTGAAGGGAAAAACCATCAAACAGACATTGTAATTCAGTAAGCTGCTGAACTTCATTCTCACTCAATGAATCATACCAATTCCACCTCCATAACGACACTGAACCAGTTTCTCGCAGACGTTCAGAAACCATAACATTCTTGATCGCTTCTTTAGCATACAAATCAGGAAAAAGATCACATAAAGCCTGGTTTCCGTACCATTTAAATTGCCAAAATCCAATGTTATTACCATTACCAACGCGACAACTAATATTGGATTTAAACCAACTATCACTCATCCCGCGCCCGGGACTAATAATATCACGCCACCACAAAGAGGAATGTGCTCTAGACGTAATATCAATACCACTCAACAATATAGAAGGTAGGTGACCATAACGGTAACGAAGCAAGTCGACCCAAATTGCATTATCGTGATTCGAAAAACGCCACATCCACTTGCTAAGCAAAGCTAAATTAAAGAGTTCGAGATTTTTTACCCCTAAACCACCTTTCACCTTAGGTAAACAAATCTGATCCCATTTAACCCAACATATCTTTCTCTCCTCTGCGCCACCACCCCACAAAAAGTTCCGCTGAATTTTCTCAATACTTTTTAGCACACAACAAGGAGCCCTGAAAAAAGAGAAAAAATAAAGAGGTATACTAGCCAAGACAGAATTGATGAGAGAAATGCGACCACCAAAAGACAAATGACGGCTATGCCAAGAATTCAAACGTTTAGTCATAGCCTCCACAACGGGTTTCCAAGTCTCTCTCCTTCGCGGATTAGCTCCCACCGGTATTCCCAAAAATTTAAAAGGAACTGTCGCGGTATTACAAGCTAAAAAAGTGGCACCAGCTTCAAGAAGTCTTGCACCCACATTGATGCCGTAGAGTTTACTCTTCACAAATTTAATTTTTAAACCGGACACCAGTTCAAAGCCTCTAAGCATAGACTTAATAGTCCAAAAGTTCTCCCAACTACCTTCTCCCATAATAATGGTATCATCCGCAAATTGTAGCAATTGGAATTGAAGGTTGTCATTTATCTTAAAGCCCCTGAACCTGCCTACATCAACAGCTTTGTTCATCATACTTGCCAAGCCTTCTGCGACAATAAGAAATAAGAACGGAGATAAAGGATCTCCCTGACGTAAACCTCTTCCCACTTTAAAATCCTCAGTAGGGCTGCCGTTAACCAAAATTGACATTGAACTTTCGAAGATACAGGCTCGCATCCATTTTAACCAACCTTCTGAGAAACCCATTTTAGACATCATACGTTCCAAAAAACCCCAGCTGACTGTATCGTAGGCACGTTCGAAATCAACTTTGAACAACAGACAATTATCTTTTCTACGTTTGGCGAGATCGATGACTTCATTAAGAACCAACACCCTATCTAAAATCTGACGTTGTGATAGAAAAGCCGATTGACAAGAGGAGATTAATTTTCCCAACACCTTTTTCAAACGATTCGCCAAGATTTTTGAAAGAATTTTATACAAGCTCCCAATCAAGCAAATAGGGCGGTAATCAAAAAGATCCTGCGGATGATCCTTCTTCGGAATAAGTGTCAAAAAAGAAGCAGTTACAACCTTTGGTAAAGTTGCTTTCTCATGAAATTCAGCTAGAAAGTTCATCAAATCTTTTTTCACAATTGGCCAGCACACGTTGAAAAAATGAAGATTAAAACCATCCGGACCCGGACTCTTGTTACCATCACAACTCCACACTATTTCTTTGACTTCTGCTTCATCGAAAGGAGCTAAAAGAAAGACATTGTCATCAAATGATAAAGAGTTAAAGTCAACACCTTGAAGAAAAGGTCTAGAATTACAGTCTTCCGAAAGAAGCTTAACAAAATGATCCTTCACTTCTTTTTTAATAGCCGTCACGCCTTCTAACCAGACATCTCCTTTCTGTAACATAACAATTTGATTACGGCGATGACGCCCCTTTATACTTGAATGAAAAAAACGTGAATTAGAATCTCCTTCTTGAATCCACTTCGTTCTAGATTTTTGACGAAGAAGACTTTCTTTAGAATGAATTTGCTCCCAAAATTTGCTAACCAACTCCTTCGAGTTTAAATCAGCTGGTTCGACATCCCCATTTGCAATTAAGTCCTCTACCTCATTCAATTTTCTCACTGTTTTGTCAAAGGGTTGGGTGTTGGAACATGGATGGATCCTGCAAAGAATGGAGTAGAGTTGAGAGTCGAGGTTCTATTTATTTAAATTGTAGATATATAGACACACATACCCGCACTACCACCCACATTTATCAATGAATGGGTGAAATATCCATTTATATGTTTGCTTAGATAGATACATAGTTTTTGTTTGCTTGGGTGTTCTCCGACCTCTATTTTTTGTGATTTGAGTATAGTACCACTTGTACTTCTCCCTATTAGTGGATATAGTACTCATTGTACTTTGACTCTTTGACTCATCTTGTTATATATGTATATAATCTTTGCTGTTCAAAAAAAATAAAAAAAATATACGCGCACTGCCACTCACATTACCAAACTAATCCTCATTTACAAGTAAATAGGCAAACCCCGGTGATTTTTTTTTATGTACCAATACAAAGAAGTTTTTTTTTTTTTTTTTTGACGCAGCCGATATAATGAAGTTGAAAATTGAATAATATATTCATTTAATTTTTCCTTCGCAGCCGATCTAATTAATAGAAAATTATATATGTTAGGAGAGAGTTACTACGTACTCCCGTTGGTTCTAAGTATAAGAATTTTTTTGGAGAAACTTTGAATATATTTATGGTAAATGCTTATTCATTATGAGCAGCAAGGAGGTTTCCACTATGTTGCGCTACATATAGAAAAAAAATAGTGACATTTATAAAAAGGCTGTTTTAAGGTAGGTAATTGATGAGCATGGAGAAAGTTCATGCATTCCAGTAGCATAGTTTTATTAGTTTAAAACCAAGAAGAAAAAAGTGGAATAGCTTCAATTTTTTTGGTACAAAAATAATTTTTATTTAATCAGATACTGCGCATAACTGTAAAAAAAAATTTGTAATCTTTATAATTTTTTTTGAGATCTACTATTATTAAATTGAGATTTACTTCTAACAATTACATTCACACACATAAATTATAGAAGTTGAAATATTGCGGGTTTGAATCCGCACCTCAACACATAGTTAGTTATAGAACTTTGACTTTTTAATATCGGTGAATGTTTTCAATTATCTCCACGGTGATATTTTAAAAAGTATTCAAAAAATTAAAAGAATAAATAATTTTGTAATTTTGATGTTTTTTCTTCTTAGAAGAAGTATTTTAAATGAAAGCTACTTTAGCGGCCTCCCATGTTCCTTTTATACCCCCTATAAATTCTTAAAAATTTCATTTTGCCCTTGAAAAAAAATTCGGTACGTAAAAACCGAAATTTTTAAAAAAAAATTATTTTTAAAGGGTATAAAAGAAACATGGGGCTGAAAAAGTAGTTTACATTCTAAATACTCATTAATATTATAATCATTTTAATTTTTCTTTTGTCACATGAACATGTTGAAAAGTTAATTCAAATTGGTCCACAAGTCCTACTTTTTATTTTATTTTATTTTTAAAACTTGGTATTTGGCTCTGAGAAACCGAATTCGAGGAGACCAATCCCACCATCCACTAGCATGTGTTCCGTTTAAAATCCAGAGTTTTTTACTCTGTATGGGGCACAGGTGAGAATCGAACTTGAGACTTTGAGATGAGTATACTCTAAGGTCCCAAACCAACACTACTAGACCAACTCAAATGGGTTGGTCCACAAGTCCTAGCTAGTTTAACTGGTAAAAACTGTCGAAATTGTTAAGTCGAACGTTATGGCTTGGGTTCGAACCCCAAACCCTCCTTATTTAGCTTAAGGATGAAATTCTAGCTATTAATTACGCTATTTGAAAAAAAAAATGTTTTTATAAAATAAGCAACTAAGGGTATATTGATTTTTTTTTTGATAAGCAAATTAAGATGAAATTAGTAAGGAGTACAAGGGGTACTCAAACCCTTACAATTCACAAAGAAACTCCCTTAAAAACTACTCAAGCATTTTAAGGGGTTATTACACCAATCCATAAAAGAAAAGTGACAAAGATGTCCTGCTCTACCTGAAAACCAGTACCAAGAGATAATCTAATATGTTCAAACATACCTGGAATATTTGCAATTTCACCTCTAAAAATAATATTGTTTCTCATTCGCCAAATACACCATGAAGTTGTCAGCCAAAGTAAATGACGAAACTTCATTCCCTTTTTCGTTTTTCGTTTTCAATAACTGCTGGCTTGATCATCCGGAGTTCATACCATTTGTGAAGTCTGTTTGGGAAAGTTTGGATTCTAGAGGTAAAAAAGCGCATGTTTTAAAAGAGAAACTGAAAAAGTTGATGGAGAGACTGAAGATCTAGAATAGAGAGGTCTTCGACATTATCGATTTAAACATTGATAAAACTGTGAAGGAATTGAATGAAGTGGATTTGTGAATGTCAATAATCCTAAGGAGCTGGTGCAGAAGTTTTGGGAACGGGTATATTGATTTGTAATGAATGAGATACCTATGTAGCCATATTCCAATAACTTCATATTCCAATATTATTAACTACCTATGTAGCCAACATGAGAGAAGGAAAAGTGACATATAAACAAAAATAGAAGCAAACAAAAAAAAGCATTGTATCTTTAAGTTCTAATTAATATTAGTGTCACGTTATATATGAAAGGGAAAAAAACGTAGAATCCAAAGTATAAAAGTTAAGAATGTACCATAAATAAAAAGCATCAAGTTGAGAAGGTGTACATGTTGGTATTTCCCTTTACCATATTATGGGAGTGAGGATTAAATCAAATTTTTGATAGCAATATTGTTCCTTTTAATTATATGAGATAGATGATAGACAATTTAAAGATTTTCAATTATTAATTGGGAGAATTTTTTGGTTTCATAGAAATTGATGGCAAAATTCACACACAAAGTTTGAAAAATTGTAATATTGCAGTTCGAATTTGCACATCAATACATCAATTATTTCCGCGGTTTTTTTAGCTGAACTACGCTCACAAAAGAAACAAAATAAAATTTTGACTTTTTAACATCGATGAATCATGTATTTAATATCTCACATAATATTTGAATGTGTATTAAAAAAGTCAAAATAAAAATAATTTCATAAATTTTGGTGTTTTTCCCTCCTTATAATTAGGACCGAAAATACTCATAATAATATGAATATCATGATCATTTTAATTTTTCTTTTCTCAAATGTACATGTTGAAAAAGTTAATTCAAATTGGCTATATACTTAATAATAGACATGATACATGTCATATGCTTATACCATATCCTAACTTACTCTCCATAAGTAAAGTATAAAATATTTTATCTAAGTTTAAAAGTTTTTATCTAGGCCGGGTAAAGTGCAACGTTGATATTGCGTTCGTGCCTGGCTCTGGAAGGACCTCAGTGGGTCTGTGTTTTCGCGATAATAATGGTCAGTTCATGGCTGTTATGACATAATGACAGCAAACTGTAATGTCATATGTAGAGGGAGAAGCATGAACTTTACTTTTAGCAATGCAAGAAGCTAGACATAGGTTTGGATCAAGTTCAATTTGAAAGTGACTCGAAAGTGTTGATTGATGCCATTCTTATGAAGCGTAGAGGCAATTCCGAGTTTCTTTCAATTGTTCATGATATTCTCAGTCTTATGTCATCTTTTCTAAACTTTGAGGTTAAGGTTGTTAGGAGACAAGCGAATTCGGTTGCTCATAATCTTACTAGGGCGGCCAATTCTTGGACTAGCTTCCATAGATTTGAGATTATTTCCTTATGTATTAAACATTTAGTAGTTAATGAAATGCAGTAAGTTTGGTTGATTCAAAAAAAAAAAAAAAGTTTAAAAGTTTTTATAAACTAGTGTGCAGACTTCCTAGTCAAAAAGAGATTTAATGCTCAATTTTCCCCAGTTTTAATTAATTATGATTGTAATTTCTTATATGCTCTTTTAGTTTTAGATCGTAAGCGTGCTACTATTTCTCGTTTATTTCGTTAATTTAAGTCTTTTATTATCCAAAAAAAATTAGAGAAATATCAATTTACAAAGAAGAATTGTAAAGATTCTATCGGTATCCGAATTTTATTCTATTTTATATCTATACAAGAAAAAAAAAAAAGCTGTACAATATTTAACTATAGAATATCCTTGAAACCATTTTTTTATTGTAACGAAAATCCTGGAAAACATTTTTTGAATTTGGAGAAGTACATTTGCACAAAAAAAAAAAAAAAATACATAATTATATCACGGCCATTTCAAATTTTCATTACTCACAAGCACTTGATCTTGAAAAGTTACCAACTTGGCTATGCTTCAAAATAGGCATGCAGTGCAAGTCACGTGCTTAGCTTGTACGTGACATCAAATTCCATATCTTTGGCTAATAATATATACAATTAGTTATACTTTATGTTATAGATCAAAATAAAATTACGAACCTAATGTTTACCCAAAAATGAATACATCTAAAATAATTCTAGAACAACATTTGTCAATGTAAAATCAATTTACGTGCTTATAATTGGATTAAAGTTTTTTTTTGTTTTTTTACAATGGATTAAAGCTAATCTATTGGGATGAATAAACCGGCACATAGCCCACACCCACGTCTCATAAAAGGAGAAGCTTATTGAAGTTAATTTGTAGAAAAGGATTTGAATTTGATGCTGTAGAAAAAACACACAGTTTGGTGATGTAGTGTATCTCAGTTGTCCGATTAAGATCGGACGTCTGAGATTAAATATAATAAATTAAAAACTATGATTTAATTTCAGACTCCGATTTTAATTGGACGGTTGAGATACACTACAACACTAAACTGTGTGCTTTTTCTACGGCATCAAATCCAAATCTAATTTGTAGCACTCTTACGATGGTCCTAATCTCTATAATGTCATGTATATTTAGGTAACTCATACATAGTTTACTTTAATAATAAAAAATTATATAACTCTTAGTAAAAAAATATCAATATCTCATGACATGTCTTGGTCAAAAATAAAATAAAAATAAATATCTCATGATTGTTGTTTATTTTTTGTAATGAAATAAAAAAGAAAATTAAGTGAAGCTAAATGTATAATTCAATATAAAACCTTTAATGTACAAGACAATGTTGTTATTATTTATAGCTCAATATTTTATAAGACCATTGTATATTCTAAAATTAGTAGCAACCTAGGTAACTAATTTGAAGAAAAAAAATAGTGACATTTAAACCAATGTATAACCAAATAAAAAATGACAGTGTCTTTGATATGTAATCAATGTCACATCATCAATGACCAGAACATATACAAAAATTATGTAGAATTAATAAACAAAAATTATGTGAAGAGTTACTAATAGAGAGAAATTTTGAATATATTAATATTTATCTCTTTATAAATAAAAATTATACTTTTAAGATGTAATTATTGCTTAAATGAGTTTTCACCTTTGTTTAAAATGTTTTTTTTTTTTATTTTACTTTATTTTGGTTTTCATAAAGATAGTTAGGAAACTCATATACATTAAGTGATAAAAGTGAATAATTACAAGTCCAAATCAACACGCATAATATTTCAAATCTCTCCAACTTTTATCATGTGAACTGCATTTTCACAATTCCATCATTTTTTTTTTTACAAATCACAATTATTAAATCTGGTTAATGTCTTAAGACACAATTACGTACATAATTTATTTTGTTTGCAATTTTGATTTCTCACAAGCACTCGTTGAAAAGTTACCAATTTTGTTTGCAATATTTTGTAGAAAATTACTTTTCCGACCCCTGTCCATTTCTTTTTTACCCCGCAAACTGACGTTTTTGCCTTCGGGGGGTATGAAAAAAATTTGCCAAGAAAATTCGGTTTTTACAAACCGAACGTAAAAACCGAAGCTTCGGCAACGGTTTTTAACGGTTGCCTTAGAACACAAAAAACGTTGTATTTAAGAGCTAACGCAACACTTCCTCAAAACAGTATCCATATGCATAACACGCAACGGTTTTAAAGTGTTATCTAAAGTGTTAGTTGAAATTCATGCATAGAACACTTTAGAGAACGCTTTAAAACCGTTGCGCGTTATGCATCTAGATACTGTTTTGAGGAAGTGTTGCGTTAGCTCTTAAAGACAACACTTTTTTGTTCTAAGGCAACGGTTAAAAACGTTGCCAAGGCTTCGGTTTTTACAAACCGATTTTTTTTGGCAAATTTTTTTCATACCCCCGAGGGCAAAAACGTCAGTTTGGGGGGTAAAAAAGAAATGGACAGGGGTCGGAAAAGTAATTTTCTATTTTGTATGCATATGTCACGTGCTTGCATTGTACCAACATCAAATTTGATATGTTTGCCTAATATATGAACCTAATTGAATCCTTGTTTACCCGAGAATTAATAGATGTAAAATCAAGACATTAGGGTTAAGTGATTAATGATTTTTTCAACTCTTTTCTCTTCAAGTTTAAACTTTTAATCTCTTTATAGTTTTTAAAATAATAATCTAATTTACCTTAACTTTTTACCTCAAATGCTACCTAAAGTTTACGTTCCTATTTATGACTTTTCCATTTCACTTTCATTTAATAAATTTAATATCTAGGGTGCGTTTGATCTGCAAAAAAACAAGGACTGAATTAGATAATTTTTGTTATACCCTGTTTGATTTAGAAACTGATTTTGGGACCGGACAAAATATGTAGTAAGAAACAGGACAAAAACAATAATTTTTGTCCCTCACTAAATCCCACAAGACAATTTTTTGCCCGTAGTACAACTATAAAAAATAAAAAAAATACCTATTTTTTTTTTTTTTTTTTAAAAAAGAGAAGTAGCAAAGAACTACTGCCTCAAAATATATAGATCCATAAGAGAGAAGAGATATACAAAAAAAGGAGGGGGACTAGGCCAAGAACCTCCTTACAAATAGACAAACCTAAAACTAGGTTTACCCAATCTATTGTCAACAAAAGAAGAAGAAATTTGAGGGGGAAGCTCATTCCAAAAAGTAAAGCTATCCAAGCCTAAACCAATGTTAGCCAGCTTATCTGCACATTGGTTTCCCTCCCTATAAACATGAGACACCACAAAGTTCATATTTCTAGTCATTCTAGTACAATTTAGCCATCTATTGCTTAACTCCCAAGGCACTAAAGAAGCAACACTAAAAGCTTGAACTACAAGAGATGAATCTGACTCTAGCCAAAGATTGGTCCAATTCCTATTATGAGCTAATTCAATGGCTCTCATAGCTCCACATAATTCAGCCATGAAAGCAGACTTCAAGCCAGTATTTTCAGCAAAACCACATAAAAAATCAGCATTGTGATTTCTAAAAATACCACCACAGGAAGAACTACAAGAGAAAAATACCTATTTTATTTTCGAATATAAAAAATATTGTCGCTCTATATATCTTCGGTACATTTTTGTCATGTGTTGTACTATCTTGTTCTGTCATGTACTGTCATGTCCGATGCTTACGCTCCCCTAATCTCCTAATTAAAATTTAACTAGTACAATTTCTTTAAAATCATTTCACTTGCATTTATCTTTCTAATACTAATGATTTTGTTATGACTATCAAAATAAAAAAATCCTTCAATGATATGCTTCATAGACTGGTTACCTCAAGTATATTGATCAAAAGCTTAGAAATATCCTCAACATTAATGTTACAGTTATTGTTTGTTGATCATTGATCTAGTGAATTAACCACAACATTAAATAATAATGAACATGTTATTTAGATATATTTCCACAACAACATATTTCCATGCATACATGTCATTCGCATGTGCTTATATAATCATTGCCTAATATAATCACTTCTCTTGTATGCTAATGCTATACACACCCTATTCTATTGCTTAATGTTATCATCAACCAATTTGTTTCACTTCTCTTATATAATCACTTCTCTAGCAAGCACAAAGCCATAGTTTTCCAGCTCAAAATCTTTACTTATGGCTTCATGCTATACTTTCTTATACTTTCTTATTATACTTTCTTTCTATGTAAGTGAGGCTCAATCTTTGCAAGCTGCAAAATTAAGTGTAAATACTTCTAAGAAATCTACTCTTCACACCCCCACGTTTCTTTTACTCCCTCGGATTTCGTTTTTTGCCCTAAGAAAAAAATTCGAAACGCGTTTTCTAAACTTTTTTTTCCTTGAAAAATAACTTCGTAATGTGTTTACCAAATTTTTCCTAATTTTGAACTAGAAAACTTCGGAAAATGTGTTCCGATTTTTTTTCAAGGGCAAAATCGAATTTTCGGGAGGAAAAGCTTTCTACTTCTAATACTCATGTGCTTGTATCTCACTCACATCTTTGCATATTATCATATCACAAATTCACAATCTCTTCTAATTTTGTAATACTAACATAGATTTGTATTGTTGCTTCTATAACTGATCAGGTGTTGAAGGATAGCAAGGAGAATGTATCAAAGTCATTGGTATCAAAAGATGAAATGCATAGGGTAATGTCCTTTTGAATGTGCATATATATTGGTGTCCAATGTGCATATTTTATTATATCTTGTTAACCAAAGAAATTTACACAAAATAATTAAACTCATAAGTCATAACAATACTCAAAATGCACAAGATAATTAAGTCGAAATTTCGAAAGTTAACAAGAAGATTATATAACAATTGTTTGTCACATAGTTCAAGAAAAATGCATCATATTAATGAAAATTTAATTAGCTCTTCTGATTAGCATCTTCTTCCATCTTCTTTTCCCACAAAAAGGCACAGAAAATACAAAAGTTGTATTTTTCTAATTATCAGATTTTAGAAAAATTGTTTTTAGAAAAAACACAAAAAACAATATTTTTTTTACACAAGAAAAAATTATATCTAAAAGAAGGAATTACAAAAATTGTATAGGAATTAATATGGTAGAATATTTGTAAACAACATAACATTGTATTAAATTATTTTTTAAAATAAATTTAAACAAGTTCAATTTATTGGTAATATATCACAGGATAGAAGAAGAAAATCAAACAAACTTCATAAAGTAACAAGACCAAATATGTAATACTAATAATTGGATTAATGCTAATTTATTAGGTTTAGGGATAAAGTGTCGCACATAAGTCATGTATCATAAAGGGAGAAGCTTGTTGAAGTTAATTTGTAGAACTCTAATAGTGATACCTTTTTAAATTTGATACAGTATTTAAGGGAAGCAATGATGTGAGGAGTTACTATTCCCATTTGTTCTAGTTCTAATTAAAAGAGAAATTTTGGCTAAATGATTTTAGAACAACAGAGAGAAATTTTGAATATATATTATTCATCTCCTTATAAATAAAAATTATACTATTAAGATGTATTTATTTCTTAAATGAGTTTTCACCCTCGTTTAAACTGTTTTTTTTTTTTACTTTATTTTGGTTTTTCATAAAGATAGTGTTGAAACTCATAGTACTATGCTATAGGATTATAAGTAGTTTTTTTAGGAGTTGAGGTCTAAGGCTATAACACATTTAATTTGTTAAGCAAATCTCTGTTTCCATGCATAAAGTGGTATATCTATTTGGTATCAAGCAATAATGAGATGAAAAAGTACAAACTGTCAATATCTTATGATTAATTGTGGTTTAATGTGAAATTTTTTGAGAATTTTTGTCATTTGAACTTGGTAGGATTTTTTTTATGCATATAATTACCAAATTACCAATATATATAATCACAATTCTATAGTTTCAAAGTTAACAATTTCTACTTCTTGTAATTTCACTATGGCTTCATGGTACGTGATTCTTCTTCTCATCACTGTTCTTTGTTTCCATGCAAAAGCTCAACCATTGCAAACATCAATAGATGGAAATGCTTCTAATACTCTTGAGGTTAGCTAGCTATATGAACATTTTAACTTTTGATCAAAAGATTTAATTTTTTTTCCTTTCTTTTCTTAAGTGAGGAAATTTTTTCAACTCTTTTCTCTTCAAGTTTCACCCTTTTAATAATCTCTTCAAGTTTTTTAAATTCTACCAATAATGACTGTTGCTATTATGTTATTTTGTAATGCTTAGTTGTCCTTTGAACTTGGTGGGTT
This sequence comes from Trifolium subterraneum, assembly GCA_951799995.1. NCBI lineage: Eukaryota > Viridiplantae > Streptophyta > Magnoliopsida > Fabales > Fabaceae > Trifolium > Trifolium subterraneum. The sequence continues at coordinate 9,744,133 of OX637466.1, read as the reverse complement.
TTGTATAGTCTACCTTGAGCTTGTATATCTTATTATTAAATAAATTTAGCCATCTTAAAAAAAACTTTCATCAAAAGATTAATTTTTTTCTTCTTCTTTCTATTCTTTAGTGAGGAAATTTTTTTGTTTCAACCTTTTAATCTCTTCAAGTTTTAACATTTTAATCTCTTCAAGTTTTTAAAAAATAATCTAATTTAACTTAACATTTTACCTTCTCATTGTAATTCTTCTCTTTAGATTTTATTAACATTTTACCTTCTCATTGTATTCACTCGAAGGATGGGTTAAAAAATAAGAACAAGTTAGCAATATTTACAAGATTGCAATTAATGAGAAGAACCTCTTCTCCCTGTTTTTTTGGTTGTCTTTTTCTACTGTTAAAAATTGAGAATAGAAAGGCAAAACTTGTATTAGATGTTTTACTTTTAAAAATTTTAAAATTAGGAAACAAAAAACAGTTTTTTAAAACTTCATTATCAAAACTGGTTTTATCTTTTCAAAATTTTAACAATTAAAAAACAGTTTTTGAAAACTAAATCAAAAGTGGCCCTGAATAATGGACATTTTTTTAAATGGAATAATGAACATGTTTTTTTTTTTTTTTGACACAATGAACATGTTATATGCAAGTATATAAACAAGATTTCTTCTTTTTGCACCCCATGAGTCTCACACGCCCCCAACCATCCAATGAATACAAACCTTGTATAATATTCGGAAGAATCTTTGCTTTAATCTTGACTGAAATAATTCTATACCATACTTAATAATATTCAATCCTAGCCAAATTCAATCGTACAAAATCGGACGTTAGGTGATGAGTGCCCCTACTTTTAATTTAACAGTGTCCAATCCTAGAAAATGTCTCCATGATCTCACTAAACCTTATACTCAAAGTTACTAAAAATAAGGTTGACAAAGATAAATAAAATTTTCATAGTCAAATACACAAAGGGAGGATTAGTTAATTTGAACATATAATTGATTAGTTCATACTTTTGCATTACATACTATTAAATAAATACAAACCTTATATTATCTTGTAAAGACAATCTCCACACAGTACCTTACTAACTATAATAAATTTAGTACACTTGAATTATAATTGAATATAGGATCTTTATCAGTAGCATTATAAATTAATTATGCTTCTTTAGCTGGGGCATAATTCACCTAAGTGTAAATATAATCAAGTGTCATTTGTGATCTAATGTGAGTGACTTCTTGTGTTACAAAATAGAATAAACATTCAACCAATATTCTCAAATCTACCAAATTGAAGCATAGCAAATCCCATTATTTTCCTTGTTTTAATCAAAACAAGGTTAAAACTTCATTAACCTCAATCACGATTTCAGCGACACACCCGAAGCCAACTATTACATTGTACAATACACACACACAGAATAATTTTTAACAAGAGTAAACAAACAACATGAAGAACAAGAAGAACTTAACAGTCATCATTTAAGACCTTAAAACCTTAAACTTTTGAAAGACCATTTAGACGCAAATTCCACCAAAACCAAAGAAACCTGACAATACCCCTGTAAGGATTGGACTCCAATAGTATATTTCTTCCCTTTCTCTGTGACAGAAGTTGTAAAATAGATGAAGTTAGCGTATATATTAACAATAATAAATTACAAGTTTCATTTAATCACAATTGAAATGCTGAAATAGGTAGAGCACTAAACCAATTAAACAAACAAAACACTAAATACCAAATATTGTTCAATTAAAACACATCATATTAGTTATAATTGCATAACATTGACATATTGTTGTTCTAAATACATCAAACAGTCTAACAACTTCCCAATTTTCTCAAAACATAAAACTACACATTTCAAACACGAACTTATAAGACCGCAATCATTTCTAATTTTGTAATACTTACTTTTCAGATTCATTGAATAATTGATATATCTTGTTACATCAGTGATTCAATAAATATGAAAAATGAATATTTGATTATAATAATTGCCAGAGGGAGCATGTTAGCTCAATATTACCATTTCTCAACCTATGACTAATTCACATCATTCCAGAGAAAGAAAGGGCAGAGAGCCTGTGGATCTAAATGGTTACAAATTATTAGAGAAGTGAATCATGATTCATTACCATTCATTTAAACCTTCACTAACGTAACTTCTTCTACAACAAAGCTAGCTTAAAAAATAAAAATAAAAACAAAATTTAACACTTACAAGGTTCAGCACCAGAAGTTCTTAAAGCAGAACCAAATTGCATGGCTTCATTTTGAATGTACTGATTCATTTTGGCTTAATTTTTGCAACCTTTGTTGTTGTGTATTGTGTAGGTTAAGAGACATGAGGGACCAGGAGTGCCTTTAAAGCGAGATGAAGCAATAACTGCTGATGCTGCTATAACTGATCAGGTGTTGAACAGTAGCTTGGAGAATGTATCTCAGTCATTGGTATCCAAAGAAGAAATGCAGAGGGTAATGTTACACTAATATATCACAAGTGATATGGATATGTGTCAATCATGTCATTCAACTAATTCCACGTATGTTTAAATCAGATTCTATAGGGAAGGGAATTTTGTCAAACATAGACTTTGGAACCAACCCACTATTCATCCTCATTGGAAAACTATTAGAGTAACTGAAACATTCAACCTCATTCTTAACTATTTACATAATTTAACTGGTAATCAAATCTGAACTAGTTACGTAATCTACCTAGTGCCTTAGGCCTTAGCTCTTTTTTTCTAGATTAATTAGTGTTCACAGCCTTCACTTGCTATACATGTGGCACAACAATAATGTAAGCATAAATTGGAAAAAGTATAGAAAAAAGCACAAAGTAAAATAAGAAAATTATAAGTACTAGAACTTCTTCTCAAGAAATGTGGAGGCATTAGTACCTTCTTCTTAGATAATCACATTTACCATCACTGCAATATCATGCTCACACCACAACATTTTGACTGAATAATATGCAATGTTAAAAACCAGGAAAGTCTTGATTTGAAGTTGACACAAGCTGAAAGTAACAAGTTGAATATTAGCGTTAATCCAAATGGTAGTGGTGATTTCAAGACCATCACTGAAGCTATCAACAGCATTCCAGCACCCAACAGCAGAAGAGTTGTTATCTTCATTGCGCCCGGTCTTTATAGGTATTAAAATTTAATTAATTATTATGTATTTTTTTTGTTTAAGTTACTCATTATTTTTTCCAACTATAAATGTTGGAGTTCTAGAAACTTTCTGGAAACTTTATCACTTTATAAGTCACACAAATTACTGTAAAAAACAGTCACCTAAATTGCTTCAAACCTAAGTTTCACACATGTCATTGTGAATTATCCTGTAAAAGAAAAACATCATCAATGCAAGGGTTCGCACAGTAACTTGCACAACAAGTTAACTGTCTATCAATTACTGTTTTAACAAACAAACTAAGATATGTAGAGTTTTCTAACTTGTGAGGATTATTGTTTTAGGGAGAAAATAGTGATCCCCGAAGATTTGCATTTCATAACATTCTTGGGGGATGCAACGAAGAAACCAGTTATTACCGGCAATGATAAATCATCTATTGTTGGGAGTACGTACAAGAGTGCAACTGTTGCCGTGGATGCTGACTATTTCATAGCTATGAATATTGTATTTGAGGTAATTATTTTATGCTGTTATAAAAACAACTATAGTATTTGAGTTGTATTTTGGCTTCTGATGTTCTTAGTTCATGTATTTCTTTTTCTTATACTTAACTGACCATGTCATGTGTTAAAAATGTTTATCTAACTGATGTTTCATTGGTAAAGAGTTACTTTTGTATGTGTATATTCACTTGTATATGCTCTAAACACACCATACTTTCAATGTCTTATACCAAAAGACTCACATAATTACTCACATATACTATTACTGTGACATGACATCGGAAAGGAACTTGTTTCTTGCTAAGGAGTGGATTCTTGATAAACTTGCCAATGTCTTCACGTAAATTATGAACTTGTTCCTTTCCATTGTCATCAAGTGAATATACATATACAAAAGTTACTTTCCAATGTCATGTCACAGTAATAGGAATTATGTTTTTTCTTCTACCAAAAACTAATAAATCACTCACATAATTAACAGAACACGGCATCACCTCGTCCTGGATCAAAAAATGATCAAGCCGTTGCTCTGCGCATCTCCGGAACCAAGGGTTTTCAATAGCGAGTTCAAGGGTTTTCAAGACACACTTTATGATGACAAAGGACTCCATTACTTCAAAGATTGCATGATTCAAGGCAGTGTTGATTTCATCTTTGGAGACGGGAGGTCCCTTTATGAGGTATAATTTCCATTTCAAAATTGATTATTTATTACTAAATGAAAAATTGGTGTTTTCATATTCTACTTTGAGAGTTGGTTTAAGTGATGCACAAAAGCTGTTTGATTTTTTGCCTCATAGAAACAAGACCACTTGGTCTCACACTAGTTTTGTGTATGTTCAACACAGTTTCAACCTCTTAGGTTCAGTGTTGGTTTTTCATTTTATGAGAAGTTACATTGCATTCATTTTTAACCATGTCATTAAAGTTGGTATCAATTGGGTTGTATCAACCATTTTTCCCATGTATATGGTATGGTTGTAACGAGTGTCTTTGTTCAACATGTTTGTGGGGGTAAAATTTGGTTGATCTTTATGCAAATCATGGTTGTAGTAATGAACCCAATTTGTCTCTTGCTGTAACCAAAACCTTTGTCATGTGGACTAAAATTTCATCAAGGGGGAAGCTTAGGTATGGTTGTGTGTTATGGTTAGCAATTGACATAGTTGTGTAAGTGATTGACCCATATATATCCCATTACTGTGACATGACATTGGAAAGGAACTTGTTTCTTGCTAAGGAGTGGATTCTTGATAAATTTTCCAACAATTACCACATTTTTCACCATAACTTCATTGTTGCAAATTGGTATGCTACTCATTGCATCACTCTTGTGCCTTCCACCAAAGCTTTTCATTTTGTCAAGCTTATTTTCTCAAAAATCCTATACCGAAGTCTTGTCAATGGTCTTTCTTTTGAACCTTTTGTTATTACTTTTGGCTTGACTAAGCTAGCTGAGGTTGCTGATTATAGTTGCTCTTCAACTATAATTGCCTGTTCCTTAGGTTATCTTATTTGGATAAATGGTCATTTGCTGCAAATTATGCCAGGAATGTTACCATTTTGTTAGTCTTGTTAACAACACTTTATGATAGTAGAGGTATAAGTGCCACTAGCTATTCAACAATGATACCACCAGTTGTAAGCTTCAATGCAACTCTAGGGAATATGATGAAGCATAATTTTTTTATGTATGTACTAACAACACCAACTCAAATTGGATGCTAATCTATCAAATTGCAATTATTCTTTTTATCAAATTCTCAATTTTGAGAACCCTTACATAAATCATGTTTGCTTGTTACTTAATCATGTATGATTGATGCAGGGTTGCACTATAAAATCCATAGCCCAAAAAACGGGTTTTATCACAGCTCAAAAGCGCTCAAGTTTGACAGCCAGTGATAGTGGGTTTTCAATTTTAAATTGCAAAGTAATTGGTACTGGTCAAATTTATTTGGGAAGACCATGGGGAAATTACTCGAGAGTAGTTTTCTCCTATACTTATATCGACACTTTGGTCCTCCCACAAGGATGGATTGACACCATGGATGGAAACCACCATAACTTGTAAGCAATTTTTTTTTGAATGGCAAATAATACTATATCATAACTTGTAAGCACTATTAAATCTTGTTATACAAATTATACAAATGCAGAATATATGTATGGAAAGATTTATTGCATGTATTTCTTTGTGAAGGACCGTATTCTATGGAGAATATAAGTGTAGTGGACCAGGATCAAATCTTGCTGGAAGACCTGCATGGATAAAGAGATTATCAGACAATGATGCCAAAGAATTTACCGGGGTGCATTTCATAGATGGGGAGACTTGGCTCCAGGGACCGAGCTATATATGATATATAGTGTTTGTAGTGGACTAATAATAATATATATTGACTATGGTGAGTGTTAGGTTACCTTTAGAATGAGGGGGTTGATAACCTTAACATGATGTGGCAATACTAACACTTGTTTTCCACTATCTATCTCATACTTATGTAATTTTAAGTATTTCTACATTCAGTCTACTCTCAATTAATGACGTTATATATTTCCAAGCTTTAAATTATTCTCCCTTGCATGAACCAATGTGGTGCCACCACACCATATATATCAGCACCAAAAACTATTAAAATGCAGCACATGAATCATTGGGACAAATATTTTTTTATTTTTATTTTTTAGACTGGAACGTTTATTTTGTTACTATAGAATGGTAATGTTTTATTTGTTGGTTCATACTGGTAACATTTATAGTAGTATATATAAATATAATACTCCTATATTGTAAAAAAAATCCTTGAATACGTACTCTCTCGAGTCAATTAACGGAACGCTCCGTGTAACGTGTTCATATCTTATCACAATCCTTCGGTCAAAGGATAATGAACCTTATTAAGTTCTAACATATAAATCCTTTCGCCATAATATCCCAAGAAAGCCAATGCTATTTTCAGTCACAATCAGAGCGAAATTTTACCGAATAATGGAAAAATCGAGAAAATGATCTACCTGAGAAATCTTGACTCCCAAGAGTCCCGTACACAACACAAAACAGAGTGAGTTTATATTTATGAGTAAAATTAAACATATTAATCAGCTCACCACAATGTCATATAATCACACATCATTACTAGGGAAAAATCAAAGGTATACTATCTAGCTCACCCTTACATTCCTTTCTAGCACACACCAAATAACGCACACCAATCATTGCACACCGATTAACCCACGCCAATAAATTCCTATTTTTTTAGCATACAATTATTGTACACCAAATTAGCACACACCAATAACACACCAATTAACCCACGCCAATAAGATACGATTTGTTAATTTTACCCTTTGACAATTACTCTTCTCTTTTTTCAATAAAACTAATTAATGCTATATATTTGAAAAACTAAAGTTTTTTTTTTTAAAACCTTTTTTTGTACATAACATATTAAATATATTTTTTTTTTTGTATATAATATGATAAATTTATTGGAAAGAGAAAGTGCGTACAAAAAAAATAGGAATTTATTATACACCAAATTAACACACACCAATGCAATAACACACCAATATTCACTTATCATTTAGCATACAATTATGCAAAACCAATCACACAATTTAACAATCACACAACATTTCATCTATTGAAAATAAGTATGCAATAATTCCCTAGATACAAAACTAATGCATGTGGTAAGATCAGTGACGTCGTATGTGGGAACTCTATAGTTTTCCCGTCTCTTCCTAGAAATTGACCAAAACTCACAAAACAACCTCCATTCACGACCAATGGCCGGTGTCGGAAACCAGGAATTCGTAGGGGTAAACGGTCCTCTGAATCCTCAACACCACCAACAGGATGGACTTGAAGCATCCGTCACGCCGGAAGGTAGCGCAGCGCATGCACAAGTAACTCCACTTGATGTAATGCCACTGCAACAAGAACTACATAGACAAGAAGATCATCTGGTGGCCCCACAAGTTCCTCAGGGAGCACCAATGGAAGTAGTGATGGTCGCGTTGGTAAACACTATCAATTGCCAAAATGAGCTAATACGCGAGCAGAATCGTTGTATTCAGGCAATCGAGAATTCACGCACAACTTCGAGAATCTCGAGGAACACTTATCGACGCAGGTCCCCGACCCCTGAGAAATACCGCTCGCGATCGAGGTCTAGGTCCCCGAGACCTGCACCTCGAGGGAACGAGGAGAGACCATTGAGTCTAGTCAGAGAGCATCCTCGAAGGAACAACCGATCTCCACCAAGGAACAATCGTTCATCTCCACCAAGGAACAATCGCTCACCACCTCCGAGGAATGGTGAAGCAGTGAGACGAGGAGGAAATGCTAGACCTCCCCCAAGGAGAGAATCTTCGGGCAGTGGAGATGAGAGGCATCGAGAACCTCTTTCACGAAGAACCATGGACATCCCTCTCCCACGAGGACTCGAAAAACCTCCATCACTAGACAAGTACGATGGGACAACCGAACCTGGCGAGCATATTCAGAGCGTCGAAACGGCCCTCGACTACCGAAACTTACGAGGATCGATCAAATGCAAGCTATTTCCTCTCTCTTTGATACGAGGAGCATCCACTTGGTGGAGAAGCCTACCTCCAGGATCAATTGATTCATGGGATGAACTGTGCCTCCTATTTAGGGCACATTTTACTACTTCAAAACGGCACCCAAAAACGGTAGCCAACCTGAAAGCAATAATCCAAGGTCCCGAGGAACCTCTTTGAAGTTACATCGAGAGGTTCAACAAAGAAGCTGTCGAGGTCGATGCGACCGACAAAATGAAGCTATATCTACTCGAGGATGGGCTACGTGAGGGAACGAAATTCCAAGAGGCTGTTGGGATCGTAGAAATGGCAACCCTCGACGAATTCTTCGAACTTGCCCAGCGGTACATCAAATGGGAAGAAAAACAGAAGGCTTCGGAGGTAAGGAGACCGAAAATGGATGGAAAGGTCAGAGAGGCCAAACCACCAAAGAGTCAGTTCATCTATTATACTCCCCTGAACGCTCCCCGGGCAAATTATTTGGCTGAAATATCAAGTGCTGAGTTCAAGAGTGCGGGCATAAGGTTCCCTAAACAACTGCCGCAAAACCAAACGTGGACAAGAAAAAATTATGTCGCTTCCACAAAACTTATAGGCATGTGACTGAAGACTGCGTGCACCTAAAGGATGCCATCGGGATCTTCATTCAGAAAGGATATGCACGACAGTATGTCGAAGGACAACCGAGGACTGGTAATAACCCTCCTCGACAACCTCAGTTACCAATTGAGGCATTAAGCCCTGAACAAAACGTTCAGGAGAACAACATAGCTGTTGGAGGAGTAGCCCTCGTCATATCAAGGTCCGAGGATTTCCTTCCCTTGCCGAACAACGATGAGAAGGAAACGCTGGATTACCTTTTCGCCCACCTAGACGGAAGTTGGGAAAATTTCCCCGGAGCTCTAGTCATATCTGGAGGAGGATTTAATCCTGTCACCATCGGATCCATCAAAAGGAAATTCGATGAGCTAGAAAAGGCATCCTCAGTTGGAGAAATTAAAATAACTGAGATAAAAGAAAGCTCTGTTCCTCTGCATTCTATAAGGAATAAGTCTCAGGGGGATCGCCAAACTTCCAAATCCCTCTGCTCGTCAGAGCAAAAATGGAAAATTTCGACGTAAGAAGAATCCTCGTCGACCAAGGAAGCTCCTGTGACATTATGTACTCATGACTCTTCATAGTACTGCAGCTGACCGAGGAGAACTTGGTCCCATATGTTGGATCCGATCTTCAAGGATTCAATGGATCAACGAAAAAGCGTTGGGGATATGTGGACCTGATCGTCACCTTTGGCGAAGACAAGGCCATGAAATCCGTAAAGGTCAAGTTTCTGGTCGTTGACTGCCCCTCGCTCTACAATTGCATCTTTGGGCGACCAACTTTAGCTGAACTGTTCGCAGTGTCCTCGACTATCCATCTGAAGCTAAAATATTACACAAAGAATGGACAAGTCGCTACAATCAATGGGGACATAGAAGCTGCTCGAAGATGCTTTGAAGCTGCGTCCAAGAATCTCAACTCTGTGGTCACGCCCAAGAAAAAGAAAGAGGAAGCAAAGCTGCCCGGAGTAAATTCAATTAACACCGAGGATGCAGTTGACCTTGATGCTCGAACTACCAAGAAAGAGCGGAAGCAAGAGAATAAGGCAATGAAGGATGACCATTTGATAGAGGAAAAATTTCGCCCCATCCCAGATGGAGAGTTAAAACTAGTTCCCCTTGGCGAGGATCCAACGAAGGGCATCAAGATTGGAGCTGATCTCCCCGACTTGGTCAAAAGACAGCTGAAAACTTGCCTAAGGGAGAATGCTGAACTATTCGCTTGTAGTGCAACTGAAATGCCCGGAATTGACCCCAAGGTCGCTTGTCACCAGTTGACCATAGATCCTAGGGCTAGTGCTGTTGTTCAGCGTCGTAGGAAGCAGTGTCCCGAAAAAGTGGAGGCTGCCGAAAAAGCTGTAAAAGACCTACTAGAGGCAAATTTCATTTCTGAAGCCCAGTACACAATCTGGCTTTCTAATGTTGTACTTGTTAAAAAATCTAATGGAAAGTGGCGTATGTGTGTTGATTATACCGATCTTAGGGCTTGCCCTAAAGATGCTTATCCTTTGCCGAACATAGATAAATTAGTAGATAACTCCTCCGGGTTTAAATGACTTTCGTTTATGGACGCATACTTCGAATATAATCAAATAAAAATTGCTGAAATCGATAAAAAGAAAACAACTTTTATGACCAAAACTGGTAATTATTATTATAATGTAATGTCTTTCGGGCTTAAAAACGCAGGTGCCACTTACCAAAGGTTGATGAACAAAGTATTTCGGAATGAAATTGGTGACATGCTCGAAGTTTATATGGACGACATGATCGTTAACTCCGAAGAGGAAAACGATCATACACTCCACTTGAAAAAGGTGTTCGACTAGGCAAGAAAATTCAACATGAGGTTCAATCCAGAAAAATGTACATTCGGAGTAAAGGCCGGAAAATTCCTTGGTTTCTATCTCACAGAACGAGAAATAGAAGCCAACCCCGACAAATGTAGAGCTTTCTTCGAATATCTCACTACAAAGTCGAAGAAGTATATCCAAACATTGAACGGGATGCTTACCTCGATGGCACGATTCGTCGCCAAATCTGCCCAACATGCTTTGCATCTTTTCAAACTCCTAAGGAAAGAAACAACTTTCGAATGGACAGAAGAGTGTGAAGGAGCATTACAACACCTTAAATGAGCATTGTCCGAACCACCAGTCTTGACACGACTAGTCGAGGGCGAAAAGCTTTATCTTTATCTCGCTGTAGCATCGGAGGCCATAAGCGCCGTTCTCATAAAAGAAACCGAGCAAGGGCAAAAACCTGTTTACTTTGTAAGCAGAGCATTAGAAGGACCAGAGCTCCGATACTTGCAAATCGAGAAAATTGCTCTAGCAGTGATAATGGCCGCGAGAAAACTTCGATATTATTTCCTCGCGCACTCCATCGTCATATGAACTGATCAACCTGTAAAGCAACTATTGGCACGATCAGATATGGTCGGTAGAATGTTAAAGTGGTCATTGGAACTCTCCTAATTCGACATAAGCTTCGAAAGTAGAAAGACTTTAAAAGCCCAAGTACTAGCTGATTTTGTCGCCGAAATGACAACGTCGACGACTTCCGATAAGAACAAATGAACTATCTTCGTAGATGGATCCTCGAATTCACTGGGAAGCGGGGCGGACATCATACTTGAGAATGACGATGGAGTCCTAATAGAAGTGTCCCTCGGACTCTCGTTTCCAATGACGAATAATCAAGCTGAATACGAAGCTTGTTTAGTAGGACTGAGGTTAGCCGAGGAAATCAAAATATACACAGATTCGCAGCTAGTAGCATCTCAAGTATCAGGAGAATATCAGACGAAAGAGGAACGACTCCTCGAATATCTAAACCTCATTAAAGAGAAAATCGCTAAGTTTAAGGAGACGAAAGTGAAATACGTTCCTCAAGAACATAATGCACGAGCATATGTCCTTTCTAAACTAGCGAGCACAAGACACAAAAAGGCGGGCAATCAGTCGCATATTTAGGAAATGCTGACCAAACCGAGCATCGAAAAAGCAATAGAAGTCATGCACATCTATGCCATCGATGACCAAAGTTGGACGGCCCCAGTGTACAACTTCCTGAAGTCGAACACGCTGCCCGCAGACGCGAAAGAGGCCACAAAGGTCCGAAGAAGAGCATGCTCATACGTCTTGCTGGACGATAAACTATACCGGAGATGATTCTCAACCCCATTGCTCAAATGTGTGGAGGAAACACGCGTGGAATTCATACTGCAAGAATTCCACGAAGGCATAAACGGACAACACATTGGTGGACGTTCTTTGGAAAGAAAAGCGCTAAGGGCATGGTATTATTGGCCGACGATGCAAAACGACGCCAAAGACCACGTCCTAAAATGCGATAAATGTCAACGACACGGGGATATGCACATTGCACCAGCTAGCGAGCTGAAAACTTTAATCTCCCTGTGGCCATTTGCCTGGTGGGGAATGGACATCCTCGGTCCTTTCTCAACAACATCAAGGCAAGTCAAATATCTGATAGTTGCTGTAGACTATTTCACAAAGTGGATCGAAGAAGTACCCCTCACAAAACTCGGGGCATTCCCCATACTTTGTTTCTTGAAAAGAAACATGCTCGCAAGGTCCGGAATTCCCCGAGTAGTGGTAACGGACAACACAGTTCACAAACAAAAAGTTCCAAGAATTCCTCGCCAAAATAGGCACCACACAACACCTCACATCTTTCGAGCACCCTTAAACTAACGGGCAAGCTGAAGTAGCTAACCCAGTAATATTGCGAGGGTTAAGACGAAGAATGAGTGCATCTAAAGGAAACTGTACCAAGGAATTGCATAATGTCCTATGGTCCTTGTAACATCTCCATTTTACTCTAGTAGTATATGAATTAAATAAAAATATCATTTAATCTTATGACCAATTAAGAAAGGAAAATAGGATACTTTATGATATTAGGCCTTAACTAGAACAAATGCATGTGTAATTGTGGAGCCTACTTGTCCTATATGTGACTAAGTCACTACACAACAAGACAAAGTATCAGCAAATATACCACTTCATTCTTACCTCTCACGCCTCCCTCTTTCTCCTCACACCCCCCACACCTCTCTCTCCTCCAATTAAAACACATGAAAGGACAATAAGAGAAAGAGTCAGCAAACACTACCCTCACTCCTCTTCTTCACACGAAACAACAACAACAACACACTCCAAATTACCTCTCTTCATAACCAATCACAAAACATAGAAATCACAATTGAAATTGAATCAAGCCCCTACATCCTTCTTCTTTCTCATGTACTCTGCCTCAACAACAATCCATTTAATCACCACCAAACTCTTCTTAATTAATCATTCTTTATGCAATTCGGAAGAGGACAAACTCTCAACACCATCTTTGAATCAAGGAAATAACTATAAATTCCTCTATTAACTCTCTTTGTGACTCACCAAATCAAAGTATCAGACCACTCTTAGAATAGAAGTTCATCCTTGTTCATAAGCTTCAACAACTCATTTTGGGGTTTCAAGTTGGAGCTAAAGGGAGTAAAATTTCGTGGCTTTAGCAAGGTCCCAGAAGTAGATTAAAGCTTCAATTTCAGGTGGGTTCGCCTTTAGGTGTAATTAGTAGAGATTATAGGATTGTGATTTGATTCTTATAATTTTCTATGCTTTGATTCACATTAAAAATCTATCTATATATGTTCTGACTTAATTAAATTGACTGTGTGTGTGAGCATTAGTTAGGTTGCCCAAATAGCTCATGGTAGTGTTAATATACCTTTATACTTTGTTGATGGATTGTATCATAAAATGGGGATGAATTGATTTGAGACAACTATGTGAAATTTCAATAATTATGCAGAAAACACTGATTTTAGCAGGGTAAATCGATTTACCCTGCCTTCTGGAAGTGTAAAAACGCGATTTTTATAACTGGTAAATCGATTTCCTCCTCTGGTAAATCGATTTACCAGCCTACTGTGTAGGAATTCACTTTTTATTTTGTAAACAGTTTCCGCACTTGAAACGTGGTTGGTTCCGGTTATTATGATCCTCATTTTATGACACAATACTTCACATAGTGATAAACGTAGTATTAAGCACCCACGCGATCAATTAGAATTAAGGTTCAAATGATATTTAAGTGATGATAATGTGAATTTTTGTTAGTAATGGTATATATATAAATGATAATGTGGTTAATTTAGAAGTAATCCGGTTAAATAGTCAGTCCTTGCGTACATTTTGGTACTATTTGGTGATAGCTATTGCTATTTTGGGAATTCAATTGGAATCCAAATCTTGAATAAAATGAATTAATAAACTGTAAGCTTTTGCCGTGACGATAATTTATATCGCAGACGGATTTGTGAGGCCTCTGAGACCGGCTTACCTCGGAGTGTCCTTTTTGTAAAATTTGAACAAGATAATATTATGTGTTACACCTTATGACATTACATTATTGTATAAGACTTTGTTATTGTGACTGACTATTAGTTTGGGATTATTTTGGTTGATTAATCGATTCCCGAAGACAGGGAATTTAGTAATTGGGTAGTATGGACCTACTGAGACGAAGTACCTGTCTCATCCCCCACTATTTATTGATTTCAGATAAGCAGGGCAATGGAGGTAAGGAAGCTATGGAATGACTTTCATGAAGTTGAACTTATGTGTAGTTATTCATTTGCTTTTGTGCCTACTATGAGCTAGATGTTCTCTAAGACTTTGTACTATCTTATTGTATTATTTAAGTTCATGGAACCTGTATTTTGAAACTTGTATTTTGATGTCTCAATCGTGCCTGACTTTGAACTTCCTATTCCTTTGTAATATAAATGTATCCAGTACTATTTATGTCTATTCCCATTATATTCTAGACAATTTAATGTGGGGTGTTATAGTCCTACAGAACCACTCCACATTCCACGACCGGGGAAACACCCTTCCGATTAACATACGAAACAGAGGCTGTAATTCCTGTGGAAACAGGAGAACCCTCCCCGAGAATAGAATACCCCCATAAGGAGGACGCAAACGACGAGTTACTAAGAGAAGAGTTAGATCTCGTCGAGGAACTCAGAACAGGTGCATCTCTCCGAGAAGCAACCCTTAAACAAAAACTAGCTGCTTGGCATGACAAAAGGGTTATCAAAAGAGAATCCGAGGAGGTGCGCATATACAACGGAGGAATGCCTAGGTACGGGCAGAAATCTTAAAACTTCTAAAAAGCTCGACCCTAGCTCTAATGCTGGCGTCCATGCTCAACGAGAGAATACTCCATGCGAGCCCTATCGTTGCTTAGTACATGCTCGACAGAATGCCCAACTCGCGATGGGATATTCAATGCCACGAGGAAAGATTCCATAACGAAGGATCTTTCCTCGACTCCAGTTTGGGAGCAAGCCAAACACTCGTGCGGTTCCACAAACTGTTCGAGCATGGTGCTTACGATCCGCGACATCAAGAAGCAACCATAAATATTAGACGAGCACTAGCGCAAAGGAAAACCTACCTAGCGTATAGAACGTCTAAGAAAACTAAATTAAAACCCTAAGTAAGAATCGAGTATTGTTTCAAACTATTCGAGCATACCTCAAACGATCAAATTCGCGGGGAAATAAACACGCATCAAACATCGACAATTATAAGAAACACCCACAAATAAATCAAAGAGCATAATTGCAAAAAATTAAATTGTTGGGGAATTAACATAAACGGCGGTTAGCAGGACACGATTGTCATAATATTACAAAAAAGGGGGCACACACACCTAAGCCAAGGCGAGCATAACGCCGGCACCAAATTTACAAGAAATATGAAAATAACAAGTACAAAGTCATTCCTCTTCAAGAGTAGGAGTAGCTATTTGGCCGTCCCGGACTTCTTTGAACTCGTCCATGCCTTCAGTGACATGCTAGACACCCGGATTGTGGACTTGAAGCTGAGCCAGAGCATTCTTGAAGCTGGAAGAGGCAACCTCCAATTGCAGATCACCAATTTGATAAATCTTGGTGATCAGATCTGCTCGGATAAAATTAGCATAAGTGCCCTCCGGATCTAGCTTCTTCTCCTCCTCCTCCACCGCAGGAGTCAACGATAGAGTGACAAATTTCTCCTCTAGGCTAGCAACCTTCTCTTTCAAAGCTTTCTCCCTCTCTTGGGCATCATTGAGATCCTTTTTCAACTTGGTGACCTGTGCCTAAGAGTCCTCGAAAGCCTTGGTCTGGGAGGAGAGGTCTTGCTCGACTACTGACCAACGCTCACCAAAATCCTTAGTGAGAGCCCGAGCTTCATACCTCTCCCTCAAGTACTTGGACTCCCGACCATTGAGAAAGGTAGCTATTTCCAACAATTTAAATACGGCCACAGAAGACTCCGCGACCACGTTCCTGATGGATTCGAGACCCATAGACCTCAGAATTTCCTGGTCAGTCTGAGAGACTTTGACTGTCGTCTTCCCATAAAAAAGGCACTCATGCCCCATCGCAGGAGGAAAAACAAACTCCGCGGCAGCCCTCCCCGATACAAGCTTGTGGCCCCCAACGATGGAACTCCCCCCCACCATTTGTCCTCGGACTCTTCGGAGGCCTCGTGTCAGCGGGCATTACCTCTAGACCCCTATTCCCCAGTCAAATCAATGGACTGGGTAGGGGAAGATTGAGTTGAAGAGTTGAGCGCCGAGGAGGATGCACGACCTGCCTCCTGCCTTTTCTTCTCTGCTTGGAGCTTCCAGAGAGAGACAGTAGTATTCTTCATTTCACCTGAAGAAAACAAAGGTTAGTAAATTCGCGAGAGAAATCAAAATAAACACAAGAGCATATACGAGCAATTATTCGGAGAAAAATAAACAAACATACGGAGAAGGTCCAATGCCTCCGTCCTATTTTCGCACTTCAACAGTGCCTTAGTGTTGATGAATTTCTTGGACGTCAATTGACGACCATCTTTGTCACAAATAGGATTTCCCTCTTTGTCCTCCCACAGGCTCGGAGGGAAACCATCGACAAAATCCTCTAACACCTTCAAATCGGCGAACTCCTCCTTGGACAATGCCCCCTCTTGAAAGTAAAGCTCTTCGCTTCCCGCGAATAGTGCTTCGTCGACTAACAAAATGGGAATCGTTCACAGTCAACTTCTATGGGCCGACCATCGGGGCCGGACACCACGTTCCCATCGTCATCCACCTTAGGTCCCCAGACTATTATGGTTTTGCAACCTTCAGATGTAATGGGGCGGACAACGAACCACTCGTCCTTGAAACCTCGTAACGACTCCTCAAATATGTCAAAGAGCTTCCTATGCTGCTTCAAAGACACCCATCCACATTTGTCCGTTACATTCCCCCTTGGTCGGGAGCTTTGGATGCCGAAGAGATTGAAAAATAAAGGAATAGTGGGCGCTAACTCTGGATACGCAACCACGATTTCAAAAGCCCTGATGAAGGCTAAAGAGTTCGGGTGAAGCTGCGACGGGCACAACTCCAAATGGTTGAAGATAGCCACCTCCAGATTAGTAAAGGGTAAACGAATTCCCATATGTTCAAAGGCAATTTGATACATAGTGTCATACCCCATTTTTTGACCGATCACTTTTGTTCGACGTTTAAATTTGTATTTATTTTCTTTGTCGTTTCTGACGAAATATCGGCAGAGAGGTATTTTAAAATACCTCATTTATTTGGTTTCTTTTTATTTTCTTTTTATTATTATTACTTTTATCCCGTTATATTTTATTTATTATTTATTTGATTCATTTTTATTTATTATTATATGTATTATTATTATTTTATTTTATGTTTTTTATTCTTATTTTCGATTTTATTATTTTATGGTGTTTTTGTCAAGTTTGCCAAAGTCCAAATCTAGTTTTTGTCCTCATCAGGCTCAAAGGGGCAATTTTGTCCAAAAGGGGTAAATTTCATCTGCCAAACCCTAGGTCTGACACAGTACAAATAGCTCATTTATTGCACAGTTTCCAAGGAAGGTCAGAAAATCTATCATCAGCCGCAGAAACACCAACTATCAAATTTTTCTTCCTTTTTCCAGATCAAAAATCCAAAACAGAAACAAAAATCAAAAACATAAACAAAACAATCAAAACAGAATCATCACAATCATCATCACCACTTTCAATCAATCCAGAAACACAAAACCCAGAAATCAAAATCACAAACCCTTCATCAAATCAAACAAACCGAAATCATCAAAATCAAACCAAATCATCCACAAACCAACAATCAAACCTTCAAAACCATTCAAATCGTCAAAACCCATAAACCATTCATCATCCATCTGAAACCAAACATCATCAACCCGAAATTCATCATCATCAAACCATAAACTGATTCATACAAACGAAAACTCAAACGAACGAAAACACAAATCCGAGAACAAAGACGAGAGGAGGAGAGAATCACACGAAGGTTTTTTTTTTCTCTTTGCTGTTTTTTTGATTTCGATTTGAGATTTAGATTTGAAACTGAGAATGGTGAGAAGAAAACGAAAGAGAATCAGAGAAAGATTTAAGAGTGTTTGTGAAATAAGAGAAGAAAGAAAACCATGGTGGTTTGAGTGAAAAAAACAGAGTTGAGAGAGATGAGAGAAGGTATAGCCGGCGGCGAGTTTCATAGAGAAGAAGAGAATTATGTTTAGTTTCTAGGGTTTTTTCTATTTATACCTCTTATTTTGATCCTGTGCGCACAGGTGCGCGATCTTATGGTGCACCTGCGTGTCTTCATCCTTCTGATTGTAATCTAACTGCTCCTGTTCTTTTCACCTTTGATTAAATCAGAACCGTCTGATCAATCAGACGGCTCTGATTCCATTTTCATTAATTTCTTTGCACACCCCCTCTGGGCCACGCCCCCTAGTTGGGCTTGGACCCAGAGTTGCTTTTTGCACCCCTATTCTGTTGTTATTGATATTTGCACCCCCTTTTGTTTTTTTATTTTATTTTTGCCTATGATAAAAGTGCTTATGGAATGTGCTTCAATAAGCGATTAAATCCAAAATAAGCACTAATTTGAGGCCTCTTTGTTTTATTATTAATTGCTCTAATTTATGTTTATCTATTTTGCTTAATTCTTTATTATTGCTCGCTAATCAATTAATTTATTGTAAAATTAATTAACCATTTATTTTATTGCAAGGACATTAGATTGTATTTTTAGGATTTGGTGTAAATTTAAATAAAAATTGCATAGCATCCTCTTGCATTCATCTCATATTTATTTTTCTTGCAAATACCTAAATGAAAAATTGCATCTCATGCATATTTTTATTGCTTTCCGCAAAAGCGTTAGAATCATTTTCCGCGCGCTACCTTTTTTATTAATTTGGAACCCAACATTCCAATCGAAATAATTAGTCATTTTATTCTCAAATTAAAAAATAATTAGTCAATTTATTTTCAAAAATGAGGTCAACACCTCTTCAAAAAATAGTTAGTCGCTTTATTCTCAAAAATGAGGTCAAAACCTCTTTCAAAAATATCAAGCAATTTATCATCAAAAAGCATCAAAAATATTTTGTCATCAAACATTTTTCAAAACTTTGGACTTTAAACCAAACGTTTCTCTTTATCGCGAAAACCTTGGATTTTAAACCAAGAGTCTTTTTATCGCGAAACTTGGATTTGAAACCAAGTGCCTTGAAATTTAAACCAATGGCTTCTTTTATCGCTAAAACCTTGGATTTTAACCCAAGAGTCTTTTTTATCACCAAACTTGGATTTTAAACCAAGTGCCTTGGACTTTAAACCAATGGCTTCTTTTATCGCTAAAACCTTGGACTTTAACCCAAGTGCCCCTTTTTCTCGCCTAAAACCTTGGATTTTAAACCAAGTGTTCGCGTCTTATTTCGTAATCAAATCTCAATCAATTTAACCATATAGACTTTTTTTCACAAACTAATATCAATCAAACTGACATTTTGCCACTTTTGCCTTTTCGGTCTTTAAAACCTTTTTCAAAACTTTAAAATCCAACAAACAAATTTACTCGTAACCTTTACCCCGAACTACGGTGGTTTGATCCCTCGGGTACGTAGGCATGAGACTTGTCTCTCCAATCAATAAAATCAACAAAAACATTTTTCCTTTTACATCACTTTAAAATTTTTCTCAATCATCACTTTAATTCCTACACTTATACATTTTTTACAAGCAATTAAAATTAAGCGCAAAGTTAGAATAAAGACAAGAGGTTCCTATAGAGTACTATAGATACTTAGGGTGCTAGTACCTTCCCTTCGTATAACCAACCCCCGAACCTTGTTCTCTAAAAATAGGGTTTTTTCGAACTTTTTCCCTTTCCCTCGGATAAATTAAAGATCGGTGGTGGAATATTAAATTGCGATTCGAAGTTAATTAATAACTCGATATCCAAAAATCACCGCGACAGAAATGGCGACTTCACTGGGGACCAACCAAGCGGGTTGAGCCTAACTTGTTTTATTTTCTATCTTTGCGCTATTATTCTTTTATTTGTGTAAATATTTATATATATACTTGGGTTTGATTTTGAGTGGTGAGATAAGTCCTAACCCGGGCTTGAGCGACACAATAAGATAGGATGGGGTGAAATCATAGTGACATGTCCAGAGTAGTCTGGATTATGAAGCATATGTGATATGATCCCGCTCGGTGGAGGCCTCACGACGGTAGTACTCGTTGTCATGAAAAGTCATGATGGTGGTATTATTTTCAATGTGAGTGTCCGGAGAAGCCGAGGATCTTTAGAATTACCTTTAACCCATCTTGGCCTTTTTAGGACGTAGTGCGGTGGCTAAATCATGAGTAGTCTTGAGATTAGTCGTCACGCGAAACTACACTCAAACGAGATTATCCCGTGGATGTTATCGGAACGAGAGTAGTCCCGTAACCCAGTGATATCCATGAGATGGTCGATGACTTTGGGAACTTTGTAGAACCCGTCATGCAGGTACGAATGAACCCTAGTACATACCATATGGGAGGGTTTCACCTTTGACTCCAACATTATACTTTAACCCCACCATGTTTTCCGCATCATGCATGCATGCACTCATTCATAAATTCTTTTTCCTCATCCGATATCGAAGGACTTAAACAATTTTTTTGCAAACATTGTAGAGAACATTCATTTCAATTGACACATAATAAATTTTTCTCTTTTTTCTCCTTACAAAATCCATATCTAAATGTTTACAACTAATTTGGGACAAGTCCTTCGATAACAAAAAAAAAATGCATTGCATATTTTAGCATAAACACATCATACATTATAATGCATTCATAAGTTTCCAAACTCGAGTCTCATATTTTCCCTTTTCTATCCGCCTCAGTCAAAGTGGCCCGGCGTATTCAGTACAAACCAACTCGTATCTACAAGAGAAAAATGGAAAATCTCAAAGGAGAGAATCAGATGCTCCGTGAACAGGTGTCATCCATGTAAACTGATCCTACATGTGCTTTCCACCAAGGGGCACCCAGTCATGTTGTTGAACACTATTATGCCTTTAAGAAGGAGGTTCATAATGTGGTCCGTATCAACATGTTATGTTTTAATGATCCAAGCTCGAACGTCCAAAGTTCATCCTCAGCTTAATCATGGGTCCTTCGTCATTTTCAGGATTATTAAGAAGGCTGTCCCTAGGATCACTAGGCCTTTTATGATCAAATTGCAATTTCTTTCTTGCCAAGCATTTATTTGCATTTTAAAGTTGTATCTTTTAAATTAATATTTCTAAACAATGTGCATGCACATTTTGGAATCCATCCATTCGTATTCACTCTCTTCTTGTGCCATCATAAACGGCGATGTTTTTTCTATTTCACTTTTCAAACTTGAGGGGAGGATGATGTAAATTAAATGTTTAAACTTGCTGATATATGCTGATATATGTTTTCATTAGTAAGACCCGGTTGATGATGTAAGGCATTGTTTCACTTCCCAAACACCGGAGAAATAAGGAGATAATCCGTAGTCAACCCCTTTGAGCCAGAAGTTGGTGTTCTTTCTATACAAAAAAAACCCTTAATCTTGACCAGGGGCAGGGTAGTCTTTCAATAATTCAATGATACATCCCAATACTAGAGGATCAATCAGTCTGAGATACAAGAAGTCATGAGTAGACAAAACTCACAATAGCATGTGGCAGTCACAATTGTCCTACACCAAAACAAAAAAACAGAAACAAAAACAACAACAAAAGCCCGCTAGGTAAAAAGACTTAGGCAAAATTCAGGGCATCCCGATGGTCCATAAAATCCAAAAGAATTGGTCCATGCAAAAATTAGGGATTAAGAGCACAAATGTTGAAAATAAGCTTGTGAACGAAAAAGTGATTGTCACTTCAAGAATCTCATCAAAACTTCGACAAAAGCGTCAACCTCAAATATCATTGTCAAAAGAAATCCTCTTGTCAACCAAAGCATGTCTGATCAATTATTTGAATGTAGGAATGAAGGACATCAAAGAAGTGGGTGGGTTAAAACAGAATTTTGAGCCTAATAATCTTTTCTTTTCATAACCATGAACCAGGCCACGTTATAACCCTCAAAAGACCTAATTGAAGCTAGGTTTACTTTGAAAGCATAATCAGCAAAATTATTGTTAAAACTGACTCCACCTGTTTGTTGAGTAACTATCTTTTACACACACCACATATGTTTTATATAAATTTTTGCGATTCCAAAACTTGCATGTACATTACATCAGAAACATTTTTCAAAAGAAACAACTTTGTTTACAAATTTATATTTGGCATCAAAGAAATTCAATCAAATGGTCTAATCAAGGCAAATCAATTCAAAGCGCTCCTAACTTGGGGCAAGTTACCTCAGGAACCTGGCAATCAGGGGCAAGTCTTTACATACAGGGGCATACACTTCAAAGATTCAAAGTCAAGGTTTCACATACTTGGGGCACCTGAAGTGGTTTCGATGGGCAATCAAGATCTGCCAAGATAGTTGTTATATTTCTTCCTCTTTGAGCCAATAATCATCGAGTTGATATTTTGGGTCCTATGGACGTGTGTTAATATGTTGTGTATGTGGTTCAACATTCCTTCATTAAATACTGAACTTGACTGTTCTTCGGTAATCTCCAGCAAGTGGTTTTTTTCAAAAAGCTTGTATGATTTTCTTTTCCCCAGTGAAAGAAAAAGTTGAGACCCGTTTGGGAGGCTTATTCATCAGCAAATGACATCTCTTTGAGAAGTTTGCATATCACCAGCAAATGGCATCTCTTTGAGAAGTTTGCATACCAACAGCAAATGACATCTCTTACAGAAGTTTGCATATCATATCAGTCTTGTTTCTTTCTATCAAAAAAAAAAAGAAGAAAAAAAAAAGCAAAAAAAGAATAGCTCGCTAAGTCGAAAACCTGAAAAGGCGGCTTAGGCAAAAAGAAGCGTCCCGGTGGATTGAAAACCCGAAAGGGTGGTCCAGGTAAATATTAGGGACAAAACAAAAAAAAAAAAAATTCCCGGTGGATTGAAAACCTGAAAGGGCGATCCAGGCAAAAGTTAGGGATTTCAAAAAAAAAAAGCAAAAAGCATGACTGTTGAAACAAGACCATGAGAAAATATTCGGTTTTAGTGTACAAAATGGCGACTTCTGCCAAACCTCTGACCGATAGGCTTTACCCCAAGAAGCAATCATTCTTACCATGGATCAACATACTATGCCGGGTTTTACCCCGAGGATCTGATTTATTTCACCTATAAGGATGTTGTCCCCAGCAGAGAACTACCGAGTGGTTGTACGGATACGTCGGCCCATTGCTCATCTTACCGTCGAACTTTTATCTCATCCAGTCATGTACAAATATCATTCAATCATACAAATACAAGCTTCATATATACATTCATACATACATACATACATACATACAATCATTCACATATACATACATTCAATCATACATACTTACATACAATCATTCACATATGTGTACATATATTCATATTCATATGCAACATGTAAACAAAATCATTCATACATACTGCATTGACCATCATATGTCTTGCTTCAATACATCACCAAAAGAGTCATCCCCAGTGTATCTGGTCCAGAGATGTCTCCATCATTCATATTTCAAAAAAAAAGAGTCATCCCCAGTGTATCTGGTCCAGAGGTGTCTCCATCAATCATACATCACAAAAAAAGAGTCATCCCCAGTGAGTCTGGTCTAGAGATGTCTCCATCAAACATATTTCAAGTGCCAGGTTTTGCAAACAATCAACTGCCAACTTGTAGTTAATTTCCCCAAAAGAAGTCATCTCCAGTGTGTCTGGTTCAGACAAATACATATTATTGTCATGTCTCGCTCTCCCACAATGACAGCAGACAATTTATTTCCTCGTTGTGTCCTTACCACCCCACAATGTTGGTAGACACTGCCTTTACTTGTCCTTACCATCCCACAATGTTGGTAGACACTGTCTTTACTTCTGTCCGCACACAGGACTTTATTGCTTTCTGTCTTTACTTCTGTCCGCACACAGGACTTTATCTGCTTATGTTTGCACACATGACTTTATTGCTTTCTGTCTTTACTTCTGTCCGCACACATGACTTTATCTGCTTATGTTCGCACACAGGACTTTATTGCTTTCTGTCTTTACTTCTGTCCGTACACAGGACTTTATCTGCTTATGTCCGCACACAGGACTTTACTGCTTTCTGTCTTTACTTCTGTCCGCACACAAAACTTTATCGCTTTCGGTCTTTACTTTTGTCCATACACAAGACTTTACTGCTTTCTGTCCGCATATAGGACTTTATCGCTTTCTGTCGTCATTACCTCTGTCAAATAATCTTCATTACATTCAAACACTTGTAAACATAACACACTCATTCATAACATCACATCATAGCATTTTATAGTTTATTCCGGTCAAAAAATGGTGTACTCTGTATTTAAGTCTCTTCCACCGTCGAACCAAAACAAAAATATCATCAAAAATCATCTTTTTCCTTTTTATCTCCGATGGAAGAAACTTAAATAGGGGCATCTGTCATACCCCATTTTTTGACCGATCACTTTTGTTCGACGTTTAAATTTGTATTTTTTTTCTTTGTCGTTTCTGACAAAATTTTGGCAGAGAGGTATTTTAAAATACCTCGTTTATTTGGTTTCTTTTTATTATTATTACTTTTATCCCTTTATATTTTATTTATTATTTATTTGATTCATTTTTATTTATTATTATATGTATTATTATTTTATTTTATGTTTTTTATTCTTATTTTCGTTTTTATTATTTTAGGGTGTTTTTGTCAAGTTTGCCAAAGTCCAAATCTGGTTTTTGTCCTCATCAGGCCCAAAGGGGCAATTTTGTCCAAAAGGGGTAAATTTCATCTGCCAAACCCTAGGTCTGACACAGTACAAATAGCTCATTTATTGCACAGTTTCCAAGGAAGGTCAGAAAATCTATCATCAGCCGCAGAAACACCAACTATCAAATTTTTCTTCCTTTTTCCAGATCAAAAATCCAAAACAGAAACAAAAATCAAATAAATAATCAAAACAATCAAAACGGAATCATCACAATCATCATCACCACTTTCATTCAATCCAGAAACACAAAACCCAGAAATCAAAATCACAAACCCTTCATTAAATCAAACAAACCGAAATCATTAAAATTAAACCAAATCATCCACAAACCAACAATCAAACCTTCAAAACCATTCAAATCGTCAAAACCCATAAACCATTCATCATCCATCTGAAACCAAACATCATCAACCCGAAATTCATCATCATCAAACCATAAACCGATTCATACAACCGAAAAATCAAACGAACGGAAACACAAATCCGAGAACAAAGACGAGAGGAGGAGAGAATCACACGAAGGTTTTTTTTTTCTCTTTGCTGTTTTTTTGATATCGATTTGAGATTTAGATTCGAAACTGAGAATGGTGAGAAGAAAACGAAAGAGAATCAGAGAAAGATTTAAGAGTGTCTGTGAAATAAGAGAAGAAAAAAAACCATGGTGGTTTGAGTGAAAAAAACAGAGCCGAGAGAGATGAGAGAAGGTATAGCCGGCGGCGAGTTTCATAGAGAAGAAGAGAATTCTGTTTAGTTTCTAGGATTTTTTCTATTTATACCTCTTATTTTGATCCTGTGCGCGCAGGTGCACGGTCTTATGGTGCACCTGCGCGCCTTCATCCTTCTGATTGTAATCTAACTGCTCCTGTTCTTTTCACCTTTGATTAAATCAGAACCGTCTGATCAATCAGACGGCTCTGATTCCATTTTCATTAATTTCTTTGCACACCCCCTCTTGGCCACACCCCCCAGTTGGGCTTGGGCCCAAAGTTGCTTTTTGCACCCCTTTTCTGTTGTTATTGATATTTGCACCCCCTTTTGTTTTTTATTTTATTTTTGCCTATGATAAAAGTGCTTATGGAATGTGCTTCAATAAGCTATTAAATCCAAAATAAGCACTAATTTGAGGCCTCTTTATTTTATTATTAATTGCTCTAATTTATGTTTATCTATTTTGCTTAATTATGTATTATTGCTCGCTAATCAATTAATTTATTGTCTAATTAATTAACCATTTATTTTATTGCAAGGACATTTGGTTGTATTTTTAGGATTTGGTGTAAATTTAAATAAAAATTGCATAGCATCCTCTTGCATTCATCTCATATTTATTTTTCTTGCAAATACCTTAGAATGTAATTAGGAACAAATGTACACTCTAAATGAAAAATTGCATCTCATGCATATTTATTTTTATTGCTTTCCGCAAAAGCGTTAGAATATTAATTCCGAGGGAAAAGACACCGTTTTGATCAAAATATCATTACGGATTGTCTTTGCGCTTAATTTGCCTATTGCGACATTTGTATCATTTTCCGCGCGCTACCCTTTTTATTAATTTGGAACCCAATATTCCAATCGAAATAATTAGTCATTTTATTCTCAAAAATGAGGTCAACACCTCTTCAAAAAATAGTTAGTCGCTTTATTCTCAAAAATGAGGTCAAAACCTCTTTCAAAAATATCAAGCAATTTATCATCAAAAAGCATCAAAAATATTTTGTCATCAAACATTTTTCAAAACTTTGGAATTTAAACCAAACGTTTCTCTTTATCGCGAAAACCTTGGATTTTAAACCAAGAGTCTTTTTATCGCGAAACTTGGATTTTAAACCAAGTGCCTTGGAATTTAAACCAATGACTTCTTTTATCGCTAAAACCTTGGATTTTAACCCAAGAGTCTTTTTTATCACCAAACTTGGATTTTAATCCAAGTGCCTTGGACTTTAAACCAATGGCTTCTTTTATCACTAAAACCTTGGACTTTAACCCAAGTGCCCCTTTTTCTCGCCTTAAACCTTGGATTTTAAACCAAGTGTCTTTTATCACTCAAACATTTTCTCAATAAACCTTGGATTTTAAACCAAGTGTTCGCGTCTTATTTCATAATCAAATCTCAATCAATTTAACCATATAGACTTTTTTTCACAAACTAATATCAATCAAACTCACATTTTGCCACTTTTGGCTTTTCGGTCTTTAAAACCTTTTTCAAAATTTTAAAATCCAACAAAAAAAATTTACTCGTAACCTTTACCCCGAACTACGGTGGTTTGATCCCTCGGGTACGTAGGCATGAGACTTGTCTCTCCAATCAATAAAATCAACAAAAACATTTTTCCTTGTACATCACTTTAAACTTTTTCTCAATCATCACTTTAATTCCTACACTTATACATTTTTTGCAAGCAATTAAAATTAAGCGCAAAGTTAGAATAAAGACAAGAGGTTCCTATAGAGTACTATAGATACTTAGGGTGCTAGTACCTTCCCTTCGTATAACCAACCCCCGAACCTTGTTCTTTAAAAATAGGGTTTTTTCGAACTTTTTCCCTTTCCCTCGGATAAATTAAAGATCGGTGGTGGAATATTAAATTGCGATTCGAAGTTAATTAATAACTCGATATCCAAAAATCACCGCGACACATAGGGAAACCAACGTTCTTGAATTTGGAGCATATCCTCTGCCTAGCTCCAGGAATCCTAACTTCCCAATTTGCTTGGTTAAGATCCTCGATCTCTGTGAAAAGGTCCTCGGGAAATACCTCCCCAAGTTCGAATTTACTAGGCGTCGTTCTGGGATCGTCAGCAACCCAATCTATCGTATCCTCAACAGGAATACGTCGTTGAATTTGTTGTTGATTGCCATCCATAATACCTGAAAGAGGCAGTGGAAAAGAATGAATTCAATATTTCTGAACATCAAATCCACCCCTTCCACCGCCAATTCAAGTGAAGGGGCGAGGATATTGGTCGACATACCTAACTAAAATTTTAACTTGGTAAATTCTAAGAAAAACCCTAATATACGAGGAATCTAAGACATATGAATGCTTGGAACACACTATGAATGCCCGACATTGCCCTACGTTGAAAATCAGCAAAAACGAAGGTTGCAAAGGCGTGAAACGCCAACAACCTCCGTACCAGAGGTCTAAATCCTATTCTAACACAGTGGTTTTTCATGAAAAAACCGCCGTTTCGTGGGAGGGGAAGGGTGTTAACCACCACTTACAACTATCAACCACCGTATCCAAACAAACCATCACAGTATAAATCTTAAACAAACAAAACCCCTACAAACATAAAAAACGACTAAAAACGAAGAAAAGAGAAGTGTCATACACTTACTTGTTCTTGAAAGAAGCTAGGATGTAGGGAAAAAACTGGAAACTTAGATCAAGTCGCTGAAATATGGTGATGAGAAAAGCTTGGAATTTGAGAGAACGAAAGCTGAGAAGTTGGAGAAGTTGAGAAATGAGAGAAGATTTGAAAAAATCCCTCCACTTCTCTATATATAGGTGAATCCCCAACGGATGCACCTGCACGAGATTACGGGACGCCACCTTAATCTGAACCGTCGTTTTGATCCAAAGGTTAAGATGAAAAATGATCCAACGCACCAGATCTAATCATCACAGAAACCAAAGGGCGCGAAAATCCGACGGTTGAGAGTCGTCCTCGTGATTCAAACCAAATAGAATAGGCACTCAAGTGCTATTTCAATAGCCTTTACACGTGGCAGAAGAAGACAAAGCGGCTTGTCCCTTCAAGTCATATCCATCTGACCGCGCAGACCTCATCGAAACCCTAGGAAATCATGTTGAAATCCTCGTCGGGTTAATGATGCATGGAATGTTCGGCGAAATTCACGGATCCGTAATAAATGCACGGAATGTTCGGCGAAATTCACGGATCCGTAATAAATGCTCGGATACACTTCCATGGAAATCTCGCAAATCGCGGACCCCAATAACAACCAACGAGCAAAGGCATATGTGCTTCCTTGAAATCATGACATGCTCTACACTAAATGGGACTTCAAACCCTCAACGTTATTAACCTAAGTACCAGAGCTTCGACCAACTAAAGTCATCATCCTCGTGCCCGAGCATGACGACTTGGGGGCTCCTGTTCTAGACTGGGCCTATATGCCCAACACGTTGATGACATCCTCCTCTAGGCCGTCGAGCAAGGCCCAAAGGCATAAGCCCAACTCCTTTTGACCGTTGGCCAACGTACATCTCCCCCACGATTTGTAAGGCTCGACATCGAAATGATGAGCATTAAATGCTCATCACGGCTCCTCAGCCGTTTTTCGACAGCCATTGATGACCATTACTTCCCATCAACGACTTTGGCCCAGCGCTGGAGGCTATATATAGAGCATTCCTACAGCTCTACCAGGTACGTAATATTTAGCACTGAAAACCTTCACTTCACCTCAACTGACTTGAGCGTCAGAGTGTCTGCAGGTACACAACCCCCTGCGGTTGCATTGGACTGAACTAAAGGACAAATCCACCGTACACCGTTGCAGATTGGTCGACTCTGATCAGGTAAGATCAGTTTCCTTAAATAGTAAGAAAAATAAAAATATAATAAATCTAACTAAAATATAAAAATAATAAATATAGATAAAACATAAAAATAATAAATCTAGATAAAATATTAAAATAATAAATCAATTAAAATATAATAAAATTAAATCTAAACTATTCCGTTTGCGCATTACTTCCTCTTCAATCCGGCGCGGCCAACCTTCCTATATCAAATCACCACTGGGTTGGAGCCCTGCATGTTAAGAATGTATGCATGAACATACGGCAAGTAAACACACATTATTATGTTACTAATCCACAACACCAATTCTCCACCATTATTTGAACAATATAGTTCACAACACCAATTCCATCACCAATTTAGTTCAGCATTAATCATATAAATTAGACTCACCAAATTAATCACTAACAATAAATCACCAATTTAGTTAATCATATAAATGAGACTCGTCATTTTTGTTTGTTAAGAAAAAAAACATAAAGGTTAAAATGAAAGTCAAACATGCCATAATTTGATAAGAATATAAAATTAAACCAAATAATCTCAATTGAGGTGATTTCATATATATGGAAAGAAAATATATATATGCAAAGAAAATCACAAAACAATATAAAAAAGTCTTATAATAATAGTAGAATTAAAATTATAAAATTGTTCATATATAATTACAAAGTCATATTGTTTCAAAAAAAAAATTACAAAGTCATATTAGATACAAAATCAAATTACACTGTGGGTTTTGACCATGGGCTTTGACAATATTTTTTGGTACCGTTTTCGGTTGGTAAAATCTATATAAAGACATTATAGAGTGAAATAAAGAAAATATTCATAGAATAGTTAAGAAAAAAAAAATGGTTCGCTTCTCATTCCTAGCGATTATTCTTCTTTTATGTATTGCATTGTGTTATGCAAATTCTAATTTTGTTGATGTGCAAGCTATTTGCAAGCAGGCTCAAGACCCTTCTTTTTGCTTAACTTTTCTCAATTCAAGACCCGGTGGTCCAGGAAAAGACCTTGGTGTCCTTGAATCATACTGTCTTGGTGTACTTCGCAATGATGTGTCCAATACAGTCACTCTAATCACAAAATTAATTGCAGAGAGTGGTAGTGATCCAAAGAAACAAAAGCATTACCAGATTTGTTTGGATTATTTTGGAGACAAAGGAGGAGCTCTTGGTAGCGTTAAGCAAGCTCAACAACAATTGGAAACTTCTGATTACGTTGGTTTGAAGATAAATATGAATGGTGTAATGAATTTTGCTGATGACTGCGTTACGAGTGATAATATTCCTATCAAAGATACTTCTTTGCTTCCAGAAAATGCTATTGTTGTTAAAAAAATTGCTGAAATTATTGCTTTAATCTCAAATGTGTTGAGATAATAGGAATATAAAGTTTTAAGAGTTTAAATATTAATTTATGTTTTTTTTATAATTTAAATAATAATTGTTGAACTTTTATATTTTGATATATGATATGGTTTTTGTCTCTAGTGTTTTTAGCCACCATCATGATATTTTATGGTTGAACGAGATCTTCAAATTCTTACTTCAATTGATTTTCAAAATATTAGTATAATGGTCATAGTAGACCGAAGATGGAGGATCCTTTAATAATAAAGATGAAACAGAAAATCAAACAATTGAATTACTATTATTGTGTTCACAAGTAGTCTAGTGGTTAGAAATTCTACCTTAAGAGAATGTAGATAAAATCAAATATACAAACAATTATATAATAAATATAATAATAATAATAATAATTGGTGGATGAAAGCATATAATGAACATCTCGATCTAAATTTTCATATGTGGTTTATGTACTTCTGATTATTGTAAACTCTTAATCATTTATCTGTCGAATCTTTATAAATTAATTTTAGTATTGAGCACGGTCTGAATAACACAAATATTTGTTTCCGTTAAAAATATATTTGCATTAATTATAATTGATTGTAGTTGAACAAAACAAATATTTGTTTCCATTAAAAATAGGGTTAGGATCAAATGACACCAAGGTGTCAAAATTTATTTGACACCAAATCTCATCCACTCATTTCATTTAATCTAAAGGTTCAAAATAGTAACCAAAATAATTGATATGCACCAATATCACCTAATTAAAATAAAAATACAATTTTTGTTAGTGAAAACTAATATTCTCATAAAAATACTAACATTTGAAAAGTTTATAATAATTAATCAAAATTTATTTATTTGAATAAGTTCAAAAATAAGTAAATCCAAACAGATTCATATATAGTTGGAAGGTAACAAGATCAATAATTTTAATTAAATATATTTTATTTTATTCAAAAAAAACAACAACCGGAATTTGTAAAAAAAGAGATGGGAAAACACTTGAATAAAAAAAAAAAAAAGCTTTAATGCAGTTTTGATCCCCCTATTTTAAAAAACATAAACTTTTGATCCCCCTATTTTAAAAGGCAACTTTTTGATCCCCTATTTTGAAAAACTTGAAGTTTTGATCCCCAACTCATTTTGTTCAAATTTGTGATGATGTGTCAACCACATTGATGACGTGGCAGTGTCTATGTGTCAACCTCATATTCCATGTCATTATTTTTTAAATAAAATATTATGTTTTAATTTTTTTTAAATCAGTTTTTTTTTATCAAATCTTTAAATCAAATATTAAAACAATATATTTAAATCAATTTTTTTTTTTATCAAATCTTTAAATCAAATATTAAAACAATATATTTAAATCAATTTTTTTTTGTTGATCAAATCTTTAAATCAAATATTAAAACAATAAAATAATTAATTAAATAATTAACAATAATTAAAAAATGCAGATGATCAAAAGGGA
This sequence comes from Trifolium subterraneum, assembly GCA_951799995.1. Lineage (NCBI taxonomy): Eukaryota > Viridiplantae > Streptophyta > Magnoliopsida > Fabales > Fabaceae > Trifolium > Trifolium subterraneum. Next base: position 9,711,632 of record OX637466.1, on the reverse strand, counting down.
AGAATTGCAGAAGAATCAGACACGCACAAATAGTAACTCAGTTCCCAAATCATGGAACTCTAGCGCCACCCATCTTCGACGATTTCTGTCTCAATCTTTCATCTTCTTTGATTCATCATCACGCTTGTGTTCATCATTCATCTGCATGTTATCAATTTTCTATTTGATTCATCATCCGCTCGTGTTCATCATTACGCTCGCTTTACAAGATAATATTCTGAAGTCATCGCAAAGTTGAACAAGAAGATGGAAAACATGATTTATTGTATGAGGTATGTTTGTGGTATTCACTTATTTTAGTAGGTTTTTTGTTTGACAGACACTTAATTTAGTAGTTGTTATGGTCCATATCGTCTCTTTCGGTTGTCTTCATTTAATAAAAGTTATGGTCCTCCATTGTTACTTAGTTGCTATTATTTTAATAGTGGTGGTGGACAAAAAATTGTTTAGGGTTTTAGTGTTTTATTCCATTTTGAAAGAAACATGTCCAGGGTTTTATATGACAGTTTTTTATTATTGTTTGTATAGGCCATCAGAGAAACAGCCTGAAACAAGGGAAAAAGAACCGGGAGTAAGTGAAAAGGAACCTGAAGACTTAAGTGAGGATGATTCTGAATATGTTGCTAGTGAGAGTGATGTAGATGATGATGATGAGAATTGGATTGTTGTTAGTGATTTTTAATTATATATTTGAGTAATTTATTGGATTTTAACTATATATTTGTGCAATTTAGTGATTTTAATTATATATTTGGGTAATTTATTGAATTTTAATTATATATTTGGACAATTTAGTGATTTTTAATTATATATTTGAATAATTTACTGATTTTTAATTATATATTGGGATAATTTATTGATTTTTAATTATATATTTGAATAATTTACTGATTCTTAATTATATATTGGGATAATTTATTGATTTTTAATCATATATATTTATAGAGGTTAATTTTACTGTTTTATAATTATTATTAATTAATTATTTATTTTAATTTTTTAATACTTTTAATACATAATATTTTATTTTAAAAAAATAATGACATGGAATATGAGATTGACATATAGACACTGCCACGTCATCAATGTGGTTGACACATCATCATAAATTTGACCAAAATGAGTTGGGGGATCAAAACTTCAAGTTTTTCAAAATAAGGGGATCAAAAAGTTGGCTTTTAAAATAGGGGAATCAAAAGTTCAAGTTTTTCAAAATAGGGGGATCAAAATTGCATTAAAGCCAAAAAAAAGAAAAAGGAAACCAAATAGGAAATGTTTGATTATGAATTTATTATGACAAAAGTTTGTTTTTAATTAGATGATATTGGTGCATATGAATTATTTTGGTTATTATTTTAAACCTTTGGATTAAATGAATGAATGGGTGAGATTTGGTGTCAAATAAATTTTGACACCTTGGTGTCATTTGATCCCAACTCTTAAAAGGATATATTTGTATTAATTATAATTGATTATAATTGAGGGAAAAAATTAGTGTTGTTGTTCGACTCAGACTTTATTTACCTTCGAACACTAAATTAACAAGTATCATTCTCTAGGAATCAAAGCATTAAAAAAAGTGTGACTATAACTATTAAAATATTTAATTTAAATAAATAAATAAATAATGGAATAAAACTCACTACAATTAGGCCACATTTCATATAGCATGAATGTTTCATAAATCCCACTCATGTTTGGTCTTAGAAAATAACCCAACATATATATAAAATACTCGAACAAGGCTTTCATTATAAGGATATTGAAAGGTTAAAAATTCCTCTAATTTCTGAAATTTAAACGGTCCAACAATCCTATTCAAAAGATAAAATTTACGAGGGATAAAGACATTTGATTTTTTTTTCATAGGGACAAAAACTGTTATTCACTATAAAAATATGGACGGAAAATATAATTTACCCATAAAAAATTATCATTTTTTTTAAGCAAAAGAAGTTGGTAGCCGGAAGCTAAACCAACCCAAAATATAAAAGATAAAAACAAACTGAACAAAATGGAGGGGCCATAGACCAAAACTCTATTAAGATTTTCAAATTCTATAACCAGTGATACCTAACTGATTCGTATCAAAACTATCTTTTATAAAGTCTAGAACGTAATGCCAATAGGTATAAGAAGGCAATGAACAACCATAATTAGCAAGGGTGTCGGCTACTTGGTTTCCTTCTCTATATATATGAGAAATAATACAGTTCATATCGGAAGGAAGGATTTAACATTATGCCATCTATTTCTTAAATGCCAAGCAACCATGAAAATGATGTTTTTGAAAGCATGAACCACCATTTCACAATCTGATTCCAACCAAAGGTTATACCAGTTCATGTTGTAAGCTATTTCAATTGCCCTCAAAGCAGCACAAAGCTCTATTTGAAAAGAAGAAGTTTTCCCTAAAGGTTCAGCAAAGCAGTAATACAAAGCAGCAGTATGATCCCTAAACACACCCCCACAAGCAGCAATACCAGGATTACCTTTTGCAGGCCATCTATGTTACATTTAATCCAATAGATCAAAGGGGGCTGCCACAAAACTTCTTTAAGAAGAGGATGATTTGGGTGAAGAATTGAAACATGGAAATGCTTCAAAATTATGAAGTATCTGATGGATTTAGAAAAAGACTTTTTAGAGTTATTACCTGAAAGAGAAGAGTTTCCAATAATCATAGAAACAACAAAATTGAAATTGATGGGCTTATCATGAAATGTTGTTTGATTCCTGGCAAACCAAATTGCATTGATTAGATTAACCAAGGCAGCAGTAATGATAATCTTGCATTGAGGGGACCAATTCTTGCCATTTAACTTCCACGTATCCTCCATAGAAGTGAATTGCAACACTAAGTTTAAGAAGTTTGCAAACCAAGACCAAATTCTGATAGCAAAATTACACTCAAAGAAAATGTTGAAAGCAGACTCCACATGTTTGTTACAGAAGTTACACATAGATTTAGATTACGTTTGGCCTGACTTTTTTTTAACCCATAAGTTACTTTTAACTTAAACTTAAAAAATACAACTTTAAAGATAAAGTAAAAGTTGTTTGGATTTAAAAAAAAAATAGCTTAAAAGCTACTTTCAAAACAATCATTTGACTTTGATAAAATATTTCTACAAAAACTATTATTTTATTTAAAATACTTCTAAATTATGAAACACACACTGAGATTGTTTTGGTATATGAAGTAAAATATTTTTAACAAATGAATTTTGTATACAAAATAAAAAAAAAACTATAATATTTTTTTATATTATTCTTTTTATACAAAAACTTTAATAATGTTGTACTTTCTTTTAATAATTTTTTTTTTGAAAGATTCAATGTTAATTTTACCCAAAATTCAACTAAAAACATAAACTTTATGAGAGAAAATGAGAATGAATATAAATGAACATAAAATGAAGTACTGGTGTGTATAAAGGACATTTTCGAATTCTAGTTTCCGAAATAGCGAGCGGATTATAGATTTCGAATTGAGATTTGGTTCGGAAAATAGAATCCGAACCAGAATTAAGGGAGAAAAACTGAAAACTTAGAGGGCTGGGAGCACTAAAAGGGATCTAAAGAGAAAAATTCATCAAGTGTTACTATTATTAAGGGTTAATTACATAAACGGTCTCTTTAGTTTTCTAGAATTTTGTTTTTTGTCTCCTTGAAGTATTCCTGTCATGATTTTGTGTCCCTACTTTTCATTCAACTCGTGTATATCATTTGAAATTTTAAAAGTAGAGACCAAAAGTTGTGATTGAAAATGAAAAATATTAATACTCATGCATTTTTTTTTTTAGACAAAATGAAAAATATTACTTAAATACTACCATTTCATTTTATTTCTTTAAATACTTTTGCGAATTTTATACTACCATTTAAATATTACCATTTTATTTGTCAATAAAAAATATACTAGTCTATGAAATTGTGAATGAGATTTCTTTTATTATAATATTATTTATCAAGCATAGAAACAGTTCAAAGTTAGAATAAATAAAATAAAGGCTTTAATGCACTTTTGGTCCCCCTATTTTCTAAATGGAGTAAACCTAAATTCATTTTGAAAAACTTGAACTTTTGATCCCCCTATTTTAAAAGCCAACTTTTTTATCCCCTATTTTGAAAAACTTGAACTTTTGATCCCCCTATTTTAAAAACCAACTTTTAGATCCCCCTATTTTTAAAAACTTGAACTTTTGGAGTAAACAATTCATCTTCGATTTGTTCTTCTGCGTGTTGTTCCAATGGCTTTGATTTGATTAGACGGTCCTTTTTCTTTCTGGAGAATGGCGATGAAACAATCCAAAACACTGTTCATCATCTTCCTGTTCGGTTGATGATTCTCAAAACCAGAACCGAATTTCTTCAATCCAACCCAAAATTGCGTTTTCATGCTCTTTCCAAACGAGATTCCGCTCCTTAAAACACTGTTTCCACGTTTTCAAATCTCTGCAATTTCATTCGAGCTTGTCAAACCCTATATTTTTCTTCTTCGTTTCTCCATCGTTTTCAGTAATTTCTTAACCGAATTTCCCTAGCCATCCTGAATCCTCTGAAATTTTCGATCACATAGGCTTTTTTTTTATTGGTTGCAGCTTCTCTTTGAAGTAGTACTGTTCATCTTCTTCCATCACCATGGCTACATTTGATATCTCATGGAAATGTCTTGCTACTGATTCCCAACCAACAAAAACCATCATAGATCAAACAAAAGACCAACCAAAGGCTCAGAAAACCTTTGCTCAAGCTCTCACAAATATTTGTGAATTTTCCTTGTCACAGATACCACAACCAGTTGTCAAAGGTGATAGACTTGCTATTCAGATCCCTGAGGATGATTATATTGCTGGAATAGATGCTTGCAAGCACAACTTACACGGAAGGATCATTTGGCCAAAGGGCTCTACACTGCTGTCGGTAGTTGTTGTGAAGAGTAAGTTATCGCTAATTTGGCAGGATTTATCAAAATGGGGAATCTCCTCACTTGGTAAGGGCTTCTATGAATTTACTTTCTCTTCTTTAGAAGATGTTAGGACGGTTAGATCTTTTGCTTCTTGGAATCGAAGCCCTGGATTACTTAAGCTGTTTGTGTGGACACATGATTTCAATCCTAGAGCACAACACAACTCTTCGGCTCAAGTTTCGGTTAAGATCTTTGGATTGGCTCAAGAATATTGGAGAAAGAACATCATTTTTACTATTGCAAGTAGCATTGGAACCCCAATATGCACTGATGCAGCTATAGCCAAGTCTATGATAGAAAGAACTTTTGGTCAATTTGCTTGAGTTTTGGTGGATATTGACCTTGCTCAGCCACTTCGTTACAAGATTTTAGTAGAAAGAAAAGGTTTTGCGTTCTTTGTGGAGTTAGATTATGAACATAAACCATATTATTGTACTGGTTGCAAAGTTATTGGTCACAACGTGGATAACTGCAGATGGAACAAAGAAGAAGAAATAAAAGGTACTAATGAAGGCAATCAACGAAAGAAGCCTCCCACGGAATCAAAGAAAGTTTTTGTTCAAACTAGAGATAGCAGAGAACAACAGGGTAAAAAAATTGAGATCATCAATGTGGAAAAAGAAACCATAAATGTGGAAGAATCCAGCTCAAAGAATCAACAAAAGCTTAATGAAGAAGAAACATTACATGTGAAAGATAAGGATCAAGGAAACGACACTAACATAGTGTTGAGTCCTGAAGACATTTTTAAACAACATGACAAGGTGTTAGAGGAGGAATTAAATAGTGAACATGAAAAGGTAGCAAGCAAAGGAAAAACCCCATCCATGGATGAGGATTTTAGTTCAAATGGCTCCTTTGTTGCTGCTACACAGAGCCATGAAGTTGAAGGTTTGTTTGAAGCTAATAGCAGTCATTTAGATGATACACCAGAAAGAGTGAAGAAAGATATGAATTTTCTTAAGGAATCTGTGGCTAACATGGCTGACGAAGTAGAAAATTCACCAACAAGATTAGCTTTGAAGAGGTTTATTAATCAACACAAGCCTGATATCATTCTTTTAGCTGAACCATGGATGAATTTTGAAGATTTCCCTAGAAAATGGTTAGTTAACTTACAACTCAAACTTTTTGCTATGAATAATATAAATAGTAACTTATCTAATTTATGGTGTATTTGCAAATTAAATTTAAATCCAGTGTTATTAGCCTCAGATGATCAACAGGTGACTTTCACAATTTTTGATAACAACAAATCTTTAGCCATCTCTGTCATATATGCTATTACTAATTACTTGTCGAGAAGAAGGCTATGGCATTCTTTAAATGTATTGCAATCTCAATATGATTTACCTTGGTGTTTTATTGGTGACTTTAATGTTATTTTTGGGGATCATGAACATAGAGGTAGGGTACCTTCTGCTAGATTACCCATGGAAGAGTTTCAAAATTGGAGCGACTCTTTCAATTTAATACACTAACCTACCATTAGTGCTGACTTCACTTGGATAATGGTAGAGAAGGTAGAAGACTCACTGAAAGAAGACTTGACAGTGAAGGTGAAAAACACAAGAAGGGGGGTTGAATTGTGTTTTGAAAAATTGATTCTTTTGCTTTAAGGAATATAGAAATGCAGCGGATATAAGAAACTAGACTAAACACAAAACACAAATAAAACAGTGAGAGAGAGAGAGAAAGCACACACAAAAATTTTATACTGGTTCCTCTTACAAAACGAGAGTAGTCCAGTCCCCTTGCACTTCCAAGGTATTTTACTATAATCACAAAGATTACACAACTAATGCTCAAGCACACAAGCAAGAGACTTTCTTGCTCTAAGTCACACAAGACAAAGAGACTTCCTTGCTCTAATCACACAAGATTAGAGACTTCATTGCTTAAGCACACAAGCTTAAGACTTCCTTGCTCAAGTCACACAAGACTTAAGACTTCCTGCTCTAAGTCACACAAGACAGAGAGACTTCACAAACTAACTTAATACACAGATTAAGTAGGACTGAAAGTCCTAAGCAAGACTCTCTAAACACTAAGCTTAGAGTCTGTAATATCAAAAGATATTTAACTTAGAATATTACACTAGAAAGAATAACACAGTTCACAGCTTGAATATGATTTGAATCTTTCTGAGTTCAGATGATCTTCCAGTGATCTTCTCTCTATCAGAATGTCTTCTATTTATACTCTAGGTATAAAGACGTTGAGAAAAGAACCGTTGGTTGTACACTCTCCTTTTTGTTGACAAGACGGTTGTACTCTTTGACAGGACCGTTGTACTATTGCATTGGTTATGAGCTGTCTTTCTTCAGAGAGAGTTCTTCAAGATCTGATGATATCGTTTCTTTGATCTTCTGAAGATGTACACAAGCTTCAGACTGTGTTTCTTTCTTTGGCCTCTGAGGACTTCTTCAGAGGCTCTGATGCTTCCAGCATTTTCAGAGCCTTAACACTTCAGACTGTGTCCTTCAGATGCTCAAATGATGATCTACGTGGATGTCATTTTTACTTTGTTCCTGCACACTAGATCATTCATTAGTAATACCAATTGTCCATTTAATACCTTGTTATCATCAAAACTTAGGGTGTTTTATAATTAAAACTCATTTTGTTCCAACAATCTCCCCCTTTTTGATGATGACAAACATAGGTATTAAATACAATTGTTTGTTGATTAATTTAATTATGTCAGCATCAGGTTGTTGAGGTTTGTAAGCTCCCCCTGAGTCTGATAAACCATTAGGGTTATGTTTGCAAGCTCCCCCTAAGTTTTATCCATAATTAAGTTGAATCAATATAAGAACAATTTGATAAACTTGATTGTATCTACATACTTAACTCTCAGAGTATGAGGTTTGCAAGCTCAACTCCTGAGTTTGATAAAAATAATTAAGAGCACAATCTTAACTACCTTCATCTATGTAAACACAATTAAGTTCATAAATATTTAGAAAGATAAAAAGAATGAGATTCTTATTTCAGACAGTTTCAGATTATTATGTGAGTAGATATAAAAACTACTGACAATTGTACAACTAAATAATACTCCCCCTTTTGTCATCAACAAAAAGTTTTAAACAAATAGTGAAAAACAAAAGGTGAAAAACAAGAATCCTAAGGGTGTTTGGACAAGTAGAGAGTGAGAAGCCGTTGAGCCTTTCTTTCAGATGCCCCTGAGTATGCTACCAGCTCTAGAAGCTTATCTTCTTTTTCAGCAAGCGTATTTCTTATTATGTGTAGAGTCGTTGCTATGAAGTCTGAATTGTCTTCTGCTGGCTGTGCCACAGGTGGTGCAGATATTGATTGACTTGGACCACTAGGTGAGCGAGTCACATGATCATTTGGTACATCAATTCTATCATTTATTGCAATTGCAGTATCTAAAAGCATCTTAGGTGATGAAGATTTGTGGGAGTCTGATGGAATAGATTGGGACGGGTCAGATGATATGTCATTTTGTGTTTCAGAGGTTTCATGGATTGGAGAAACTCTAAAAGATGTTTCTTTCAGAATCTCTTCCTTAGTAAGAATTTTGGGTGATGACTGAGGGATAGCACTATTGGATGGCTCAACTGTTTCCTCCTCAGGAATATGCTTAGCTTTGGAAGAGAATTGTGCAAAACTAGCCATAAGGTCATCAAACGAGGAGTCAGAAGACTCTGACTCAGAGTCTGAAATTTGGACATATTCAGGTTCAGAGGATGTTGGATAGATGGTATTTAGGGGTTGGACATGTTCTAGAATAGATGCTTCAGATATTTGATTGCAATAATTAAAAGAATGAGTATTACCTGTATCTGATCTTTGTCTCTTCTGTCCCCTAGGAGTGCAATGCTTTGTGCAAAATCTTTTGAGAATTTTTGCACTTAGCAGGTCTTTCACAGTAGGTTCTGCAGCCACCGGCTCTTCTTCAACCTCTGGATGATCATCCTCTGACCTATTAACTGAAGCTTCTTCCATGAATGGTTCCTCAACCATTATATCTTCTTCATAGTCACTGAACACCTTCTCCTTAACTGCTCTCATGATTTGTGCAAAAGTTGGACCATCACCTCTTCCAATGTTCTTATGAGTGACTGGGGTTCCTCTTTCCTTCATTAATCTCATATACTCCAAAATGACTTCAGGGGGTTCATTATCAAATATGAAGGCGTCACTTGTAGGCTGAAATTTGGTCTTGTTTATCAGAAGAGGTTTTTGAGGATAAATAAGCTTGTCTGATTTTCTCAACCGCAGACTCTGTTGGAACAAAATATGTGTTTATACACACCCTTAAGTTTTGATGATAACAAAGTATTAAATGGACAATTGATGGTACTAATTTTAAATTAAGTGCAGGAGAATTCAACGTTTAATCAAGAACACACTTAATTTAAACTCTGATGAAACCAGTGGAAGTCTGAATATTTAAGACTCTGAAAGAGTTCAGATGCTACAACGTGGTCAGAAGCTATACAAAGTTCAGAAGCTCAAAGTAGATCAGAACGTCTGAAAGTTGTTCAGGGACTCAGAGGTGTTCAGAAGCTCAAGGATGTTCAGAGGCCTACAAGAGTTCAGAGGCTGTCTGATAGTCATAAGTCATTCAGAGGATGAAGGCGTTCAAAATCTGAATTACTAAAGACTATCAGAGGCCAACCATTCAAAGACCAATCAGACTCCAAGTTACCAAAGGTTCATCACAAGAAAAGGGAATTCCCAGTCATCAGAGGGCTACATCAACTACAACTTATCAAGCCTGATGACTTGTTCTAAGGTCAACTAAAATGCAACGGTCACAAAGGATGTGATCCCTCTCTCTAGGAGTTAGTTGTACCTTATAACTGTACCATTGGACAGACAGCAAAGGTGAAGCTTCTCTGCAAAGGAAGACGTGGCTTTACTTAACGGATCTTCAATGTCTACAGCTGTCCAAGTTGCAACGGAAATTTCTCCAACGTCTCAATGTCTTTCTCAACTCATATAAATATGCCAAAGAAAGAATTGAAGACTAGCGCTCAACATTAGAAAAATCTCTCAGAAGAAAGTGAGCATTTGAATTGTAATTGATAATATCTCTCAAATGAAGTGAGCATAGAAACTAACTTAGAGCCTCTGAAGTTATTATGTTTGTAATAAGTTTTAAGCTCTTAAGTTAGTAGTAAGTCTTCTGCTTAGTGTAGAAGCAAGAAAGTCTTCTGCTTAGTGTAGAAGCACGTAAGTCTCAGTCTTAGTGATTAGAGCAGTGAAGTCTTGAGCCTGAGTGCTTGAGCAAGGAAGTCTCTGATCTTGTGTGATCAGAGCAAGGAAGTCTCTTTGTCTTGTGTGACTTAGAGCAGGAAGTCTCAAGCTTGTGTGCTTGAGCAAGGAAGTCTCTGATCTTGTGTGATCAGAGCAAGGAAGTCTCTATGTCTTGTGTGACTAAGAGCAGGAAGTCTTGAGCTTGTGTGCTTGAGCAACTATTGTAATCCGTGTGATTATAGTGGAACTCTCTTGGAAACAAGGGGACTGGAGTACTCTCAATTTGTGAGGGGAACCAGTATAAATTGTTGTGTGTTCTTCTCTCTCTCACTCTCTCATTTACTCCTTCATCATTCATAACGCCATAAGTTAATTGTGTGAATAATCCGCTGTGCTTTAAAGACTCTGAAAAGATTTAAACATCTTGGAAAGTTTTTAAATATCCAAAACACAATTCAACCTCCCTTCTTGTGTTTTCTCCACGCACCTTCAATTGGTATCAGAGCTCCGGTTCTGTTGGTAAATCACTTAACCGTGAGACAGTCAAGATCTAAAGGAGAAAACCTCCATGGCTCAAAACATGGATAAGTGGAAGCAGAAGCTACATCAACAAGTTGCTGATCTTAGCAAGAAATTTGAAGATGAACTGAGCTTAAATGAAGATCTGAGCAACAATCAAAATCCTTCCACTTCAGGGGCTAATTAAACTTCTAATATTGGTTCTACAACTACTACTATGTGCCTCATTAGTGATGATAATGAAAGCATTCAGTGGGCAACAGTAAATGGCTTGTTAGATCAATATGAGGAGTTTAGGATGGAGGAAAATGAGAGCATTGAGAAAATGAACATAAGGTTTCAAGCTATAACAAGCAAGCTTGAAGAGCACAACAACAAACTCAGCAGCAAAGAGCTTGTAAGTAAGTTGCTAAGAAGTTTGCCTCTGAACTGGAATGAAATTCCAAATTCTATAGAGGAAACTGAAGACATCAATTCAATGAGTCCTGAATCATTGATTGATTTACTCAGAGTCCATGAATTGGCTCTGAAGGATATGCAAGAGATGAAACGTGAAGAAGCAGAAGCAGCAAGGAAAGGAAAGCAAGCATTGGAGCATGAAGATCTTGTTGAAGAACCTGATGAAGAGTATCTTGAAAGGTTTTCAAGAAAAATTCATAGATGGTACATCTTCAAGAAGAATGGAGGAAGACTAGCTAAAGGAATGACAACATGGGGTGTACTAGACAACTTCTCTGAAGATGAGTCTGAAAGAGCACCAAGAGATGAAGGATCAAGTTCTGAAGATGGCTCAGACTCTGAAGACTCAGGCTCTAATGAAAAGTCAGAACCTGAGAGCAAAGAAAGTATCCAGAGAACAATTAATCAGGTATATTCTAGTCTTTCCAAAGCTAAATTGATCAAGCATCTTAATAAGACCTTACTTAAACTCTCTAATAGTCAGCAGAAGTATAAAAAGCTTAAAGCAGACTATGAGAATTTAAGTAAGCAAGCAAATCACTCTGAAGGTCTTGAACAAAAAGATTTTATCAAAACCAAAGACCTTGAGAATGATTATGCTATATGTTACAAACCCCTTGAGCACTCTCTAGTTCTCAAAGAGTACTGTAACATCAATGCTGATCAAAATAAAATTGTTTCCATGCTTTGCAACCTTAAGACCAACAATACTAATGGGATTGGATACTCTAGTAGTAAAACACTAGAGGAACCAAGCTCATCAGTTATTGATGGAAGCTTCTCACTTCCAAATCTTTACACTACATTTGTATCTGATAGCACTAAGATGAAACAAATGGAGGATGAAGATTTGGCAACTAACAGTCTAGGACCCTCAAGCAAGTGGGTACCAAGAGACAAAATTGTTTACTTGATTGCAGGTGAAACTAAGACTCTGAACCTTCCAATCACATGGATGCATGTGACTGTGAATGGAAGAAGAGCAATTGTGCATAGAAGGCACATTCTTGAAGAGTCAGATGGAGAAGAAGATGAAGAGGAGTACATAAGGAGCAGGAGGGAGTATGAAGACTTTGAAGCTTGTATTGAAGATGACAACAACTCAGTGTGGTGGAGTGACTGCTCAGGCTATGACTCTGACTACACCTAATCAAGAAAGCTTCAATGCAAGGTAAGTATGCTTAACTCCTGAATGACATATTCAGAGAAATAACTCTAAAAGGTTGAAAATATCATCTTAGGATACACTGTGTGTTTAGTACCAAAAAACCTTGAAAAATCATGTTTGAACATATTTTCTTGTGTCCTGAAAGACTTGTTTTTCAGCCTCTGATGTTCTTCAGGTTTCAGCATCTGAAGAATCTCAGACTCTGAGAAACATTTCAACCTCTGACGGTTAAGCCTCTGAATATAAAATGAATTGGAAACGTTTAAGTATTTTTACTAAAACGTTTTGGCGCTAAAGAGACAACACGTACACACAATCTGATTGGTTTAAAATAGTTTATGATTAGTTCTTTTCTTTTTAATTTATTTGTATGACTTAATCTGCCTTTAATCAAAATCACTAAATCAATTGCACACACTTCATCGTCACAACCTACACTTTCGATTGTCTCAAACTTAAAGAAAAACCCTTTTTCTTCAAAATTTTAGCAAAACCCTAACTGTAGAAATGACAGCATCCACATCGTCTTCAGATTCTCTATTTGTGTTTCCAAAGAACTTTCCCATCAATGCTATTACTTGCGAAGAATTGTTTTCCACAGATTTGTCTCTAAAGATGTAGGGAAAATCTCTAAATCTGGTTATGGAACAACCAGTGGATTTTGACAATTTGGAGAAGAATCATTTTGGTGTCTTAAAGTACTTTATTGAAAGTAATGGGAGCTTTAAATACATGGAGTTTCTAAATGGCCCCATCTATCCATCACTAGTAAAGGATTTCTGGATCAGAAGTAAGGTAAAGACGGTTGAAGACTACAACAGGGAGCTGGATGAAAAGAAGAAGGAGAAGTTAGTAATTGAAGACAAGACTCCTCAAGAATTGGGAATTAGGGTAGTTGAAGAAATTGAAGTGCATTCTGTGGTTTGTGGATTTGAAGTTATTCTTACTGCTTCAAATCTGGCTAAGGTATTATCCATTCCAAATGAAGGTATCTACCGTACCTTTAGCCAAAGTGAAGCAAAGAACTCAGAATTTCTGGTAAACATGACCAAGTTGTGCTACACAAAAGGAAAGAGTTGTGAAAGCAATAAGGTGGGTGATCTGAAGCCTATTCAAAGAGTATTAGCCAAAATTGTCCTAGGATCAATATTTCCAAGAAGTGGAAGTGCTGATCAACTTTCTTGGGATCATAGGCACTTTGTCTATTTTCTCACAAGAAAATTCAATTTGAACTGGGCACAATACATCTTCACTCACCTCTGCAAGGCTATAAGCGCTACTCAGAAGCAGTCTAAGCCAAATGTCCATATCATCTATCCTAGGATCCTGAGTGATATTTTATCAGTGTGGAGTGATAGATGCAATTAAGGCTGCTGGTCATGACAATCTGATTAGGGAAATCAGAGCCTCTACAATCTTTGCTCACATTCTGTCTAACATGAACTTACTAGCAGGAAAAGAAATACAGTTCTCTGATCCGTTTGAACCTCTACCTCACTCACAAGATTCAATGGTAAAGAGATTTGAGATTGACATACCTTCTGTCTCAAATGGTATTGTCAATCAATATATACAACTGCTAGAAAGTGAAGGTGAAGGGTTTGAGATTGTAGATGAAGAGCTGAAGAAGAAAAGGAAGAGGCTAGTAAAGATAAAAGTGGAGAAGAATGAAGCTGAAAGGGTATAAAGCAAGGACAGCTCAAGAAATGCATCAATGTCTACACCTGCTACTGTCAACACTCAAGAAACTCAATCAACACCATCATCAACCCAATAAAAAACAAACAAAAATTCTGCTCAGAACCCACTCATCCATTCACCCTCTGAGCAGACTCAGAACATCTCTATCCAAACATGTCCTGAAGACAATCTCACGATAAAACAAATTATGTCAGGACATGATCATTCAGATCTTCTCACATCAAAAATAACCCACACTGAACCACAGCTCACATTTGAGTCTATCCAACGAAGTACTGAGGAAATTGAACCTCATTCTGAAGACATCCAACAGTCACCATCATCGAACTACATTGATGATATGGTCCAAGAGCTTCATGTAAATGATTTTCATTTAAAAGCTCTTGATCAACAGCATCAACAATCTCAATCATCACCTCAACACACCTCTTCACCCTCAAACTCTGAACCTCATACAACCAAGTCAACTAACCCTGAAATCTTGAGTGAATGCAATGGCTTGATTAGACAGATACAGGGTCTTCCTGAGTTAAGATCTTCTGACATATCATCGTCTGAATCTGTTGGAAAATGGGTAAGCTTGGCAGAGGATTTGGTAAAGAAGCTACGTAGTCTTCAAGGAGCTGATGTTGAAGAACTAAGGAGGTGTGAAAAGAGGAAGGATAAGGTAGTTGAAGAGGTCATTCAGAATAAGAAGGACGCATAAAGGAATCATCCTGACTCCTTTACTGAAAGAAACAACAATTTGGATGAATCTGCTCAAAGAGATTCAAGGAGTGATCAAGAGTGTATGAGAAATCTAGTGTATGAGGCTGAAATTAAAGAAATCATAACTGAGATGAGCAAGTCTAAAAGGGTGTTGGAGAAAGTCGATGGAAAACAAACAGAAATCTTAAAAACATTAACTTCTCTCTTTAACAAATTACCAGAAAACCAATAAATGCTTAAGTGTTTATCTGCTGATTAAATGTTTTGATTAGATACAGTATTAGGTTCAACCTGTGTAAATATTAAGTTGTTAATTATCTGACTGATTATGTGTTCTTAATTGATTCTATTTAGTATTACTTTATTCTTGAAATTTTTTTAAACAAATCAATTCTTGAAAAATCATTGCATCAAATTACTGAGCTATTAACTGTCAAACTTGATTTTCAATAAGTACAATATGTGATACTCTTAAAAGCTTAAATTACATATCAAGAGAAGAAATATTTGTAAGAAATCAAAATTACATAACAAGCCAAAGTAATGAGTTTTATCTCATTAAGAACTAAACTTGTTGACTATATATCTATCTCCTAAAGACTACTTCTGGAAGCCTCCAAGGGATGACCTTGGAGAAGGGACTGATATTCTTGAAGAAACCATGCATAAGTTTGGTTTCCTTCAGGAATGTCAGTTTGCCCTTCTTAGGCTATGGACTTAAGTTTGATTTTCTTCAGGAAGATATGTCTTCAGAACTTAAAACAGTCAGAGTCCAAAGATTTCACTTCAGACTCTGAACCGAGTTCTTCTGTGACAGACACTGGCTTTGTTTCCATTGGTTTCTTCTTATGTTTTCTCCTATCTTGACTGACTCTCAGTGAAACTACCTTCTTCTTCTCTGAGCGTTTCATTTTTTCTCTCAAGAGATCTATCAATAACCTAAGATTACTCTGTGTGAGTAAAATGACTAGGTATCTCTCTCCTTTTATAAGCAAAATTCAATGGCCGAATATTAAATGTGTTCAACCACTTCTGATTTGACGGCATTGAAAGTTGAATTTCTATTAATTGCTTATATTACCTTTTTGATAATGACAAAAGGGGGAGAAAGAATATTGGTAAATCAATTGTTGGAAGAAGCGAAATTACTTGGCTTTTTAGGGCCTTGTAGTGCTTCAGAGAGAGAACGTAGGAGAGTGGTCAAAATAGTAGCATGAGGTACATGCTTTGTTATGACAATCTGATCTTTGAGGATTTCAAAATATTGTACTAAAGAGCTCTGAACTGTTTTCAAATTTTTTGTTCAGAATCTCAGCTATTTTCTTTGAAAAGATTTTTTTTAAAGCTCTGAACTGTTTGAAAATATTTTGAACTCTGAAGCTGTTAATGATAACCATCAGAACCAAGTGTGTATGTAGAAGTCTTTAAGCGCCTCTGATTCTATTTTGTCATTCAATTTTAATACCGCTTCATCTTGCATCTGCATTAATGGCTTAATTTTCAAGGAGAATGCATTTATTAATTGAAGTTTATTATTCATAGTTAGTTCTTGAGTAAGGGTGCAACTTTACTCAAAGATTATCACACTATGGAAAGAAGAAGCTTGCAAACCTTGTTCTTTACATAGTGAAATATGAATAATTTAAGTCATATAATAAAGTATTTCTGAAACTGATTAAAATTAACTATGGATACAAAATAGGGGGAGCTTACAAACCTAACCCTATGGGTTACCAGACTTAGGGGGAGCTTGCAAAACTCAGAAGCCTAATGTCAACATAGCTGATTTTTATCAACAACAATTGTATTTAATACTTGTGTTTGTCATCATCAAAAAGGGGGAGATTGTTGGAACAAAATATGTGTTTATACACACCCTTAAGTTTTGATGATAACAAAGTATTAAATGGACAATTGATGGTACTAATGTTTAAATTAAGTGCAGGAGAATTCAACGTTTAATCAAGAGCACACTTAATTTAAACTCTGATGAAACCAATGGAAGTCTGAATATTTAAGACTCTGAAAGAGTTCAGATGCTACAACGTGGTCAGAAGCTATACAAAGTTCAGAAGCTCAAAGTAGATCAGAACGTCTGAAAGCTGTTCAAGGACTCAGAGGAGTTTAGAAGCTCAAGGATGTTCAGAGGCCTACAAGAGTTCAGAGGTTGTCTGATAGTCTTAAGTCATTCAGAGGATGAAGGCGTTCAGAATCTGAATTAGTAAAGACTATCAGAGGCCAACCATTCAAAGACCAATCAGACTCCAAGTTAACAAAGGTTCATCAGAAGCAAAGGGAATTCCCAGTCATCAGAGGGCTACATCAACTACAACTTATCAAGCCTGATGACTTGTTCTAAGGTCAACTAAAATGCAACGGTCACAAAGGATGTGATCCCTCTCTCTAGGAGCTAGTTGTACCTTATAACTGTACCATTGGACAAACAGCAAAGGTGAAGCTTCTCTGCAAAGGAAGACGTGGCTTTACTCAACGGATCTTCAATGTCTACAGCTGTCCAAGTTGCAACGGGAATTTCTCCAACGTCTCAATGTCTTTCTCAACTCATATAAATATGCCAAAGAAAGAATTGAAGACTAGCGCTCAACATTAGAAAAATCTCTCAGAAGAAAGTGAGCATTTGAATTGTAATAGATAATATCTCTCAAATGAAGTGAGCATAGAAACTACCTTAGAGCCTCTGAAATTATTATGTTTGTAATAAGTTTTAAGCTCTTAAGTTAGTAGTAAGTCTTTTGCTTAGTGTAGAAGCAAGTAAGTCTTCTGCTTAGTGTAGAAGCACGTAAGTCTCAGTCTTAGTGATTAGAGCAGTGAAGTCTTGAGCCTGAGTGCTTGAGCAAGGAAGTCTCTGATCTTGTGTGATCAGAGCAAGGAAGTCTCTTTGTCTTGTATGACTTAGAGCAAGAAGTCTCAAGCTTGTGTGCTTGAGCAAGGAAGTCTTTGATCTTGTGTGATCAGAGCAAGGAAGTCTCTATGTCTTGTGTGACTAAGAGCAGAAAGTCTTGAGCTTGTGTGCTTGAGCAACTATTGTAATCCGTGTGATTATAGTGGAACTCTCTTGGAAATAAGGGGACTGGAGTACTCTCAATTTGTGAGGGGAACCAGTATAAATTGTTGTGTGTTCTTCTCTCTCTCACTCTCTCATTTACTCCTTCATCATTCATAACGCCATAAGTTAATTGTGTGAATAATCCGCTGTGCTTTAAAGACTCTGAAAAGATTTAAACATCTTGGAAAGTTTTTAAATATCCAAAACACAATTCAACCCCCCTTCTTGTGTTTTCTCCATGCACCTTCAGACTCACCAAGACTTTAGCATTAAGAATGGGAGCTCTAACTTGTTCAAGGTCGTCAGACACCCCAGCAAGCATGAATCTATCAGGGAGACCAAGTTGCTCAAGGATGGAGCTTAAGAGCCTTGGATGAGAAATCAACTTGGAAGGATTGTCAAACTTCTGAGCCTCACAGATTGTCTCACATAGATGTTGAAAGATGTAAGCAGGTAGATTCATTTTCCTTTTTGTGGAGAGGAAGTAGATAAAGTGTCTCTGATCCCAATTCAGAGAGTCACTGCCAGTATCCCTTTGGAGAAAAGATGAGAAAACAATCTTAGCAAGAACCTTTTAACGATCATTCAGATGACTAATCTTATTGGACAACTTCTGATCCTTGGAGCAAAGTCTGGCCATATCATTCAGATACACTGACTTTCTCCCAGAAGCTGCAGTATAGAGCCTTACCATTCCAGTGTTGGGAAGATTTAGCATCTTGGCCAAATTGCTTCTTGTTAGAGTGACTTGAAAGCCTCCAACACTAGAGCGAATTTCTGTTTCAGTGAATTTTCTCAGACCCAATTCTACTCTTGATTTTCCTTTATTTTCACTTGGGTTCTGATCAATTACTCGTTGAAGTTCAGCATTAGCATCTACCAAAGTCACAACTTCACTCTTTCTCCAGAAATCAAACACCAAATTGGAGTAGATAGGTCCATTAAGCATATCCAAGTAGTGCCCCCAGCCTTGGTCAGTGAAGAATTCCTTGTAGTCATGTCCATTGACTTTTAAGGCCTCAAAGTCTATTGGTCTTTCCATAACCAATTTACTTTCTTCAAAACGAAGATTCATAGTGGCATCTTTAAGATAAGAGTCCTGAGCATAGATGTTTATATGTCCTCTGGGAATCTTGGTACAGAAGATGAACTTGCCATTGTTGAGGTTAGCGAACAGGGTTTTGCTAGTATGAGGGAGAAAGAAAGTGCTCTGGGTTTTAGAAGAGAAGGGCGAGATGTGAAAGTGAACTTGTGCGAGAAAAGAATAAAGTGATTTTGAAAAACTCTAGTAAAAACAATGATGGGGGAGTACATTCTTTGCAATAAAGAATTTCGTCATAAACTGCCTTTACTCTAACCAATCACAAACTTAAGAGTAAAGACAAATTAATTGACACGTGTACTCCACATGGGTAAACACTTCAGGGTTTAAAGATTTTCGGCGTCTGAAGACCTTCCAGAGTTCAGAGGCTGAATCCACAATTTTGTAAGTCAGAGCTTGATATCTTCAGAGACCAAAGTCATGTTCACATGCTTTTTGATAAATTCTAGTCTTTCAACTGCTAAGGATTTTGTAAATATATCAGCCCATTGTCTTTCAGTTTCAATGTATTGAATATTTACACTACCCTTCTGAACAAGGTCTCTTATAAAATGATGTTTAATTTCAATATGTTTAGCTCTTGAATGCAAAATTGGGTTTTTTGAAAGTTGAATAGCTGCAGTGTTATCACAGAAAAGTGGAATATTATGGCTATTAACTTTGTAATCCTCTAACTAATATCTCATCCAGAGTAGTTGTGTACAACACTTGGCTGCTGATATGTATTCTGCTTCTGCTGTGGACAAAGCTATTGTAGTTTTTCATTTGCTAGCCCAAGATATAAGATTTTCACCCATAAATTGTCAATTGCCACTTGTGGATTTCCTCTCGATCTTATCTCCAGCAAAGTCAGCATCACAGAATCCTATCAGCTTATAATCATTTGTTTTCTTATAAAATAATCCAAGATTTGTGGTTCCCTTCAGATATCTACAGATTCTCTTTACAGCAGTAAGATGAGATTCTCTAGGATCTGATTGGAATCTAGCACACAAACATACACTAAACAAAATATCAGAACTTGATGCAGTTAGGTAAAGTAAAGAACCTATCATACCTCTGTAGAGCTTCTGATCTACTTTGCCTTCTGAATCCTCCTTGCTGAGACTGCTTGTTGGATGCATTGGTGTTGTCATTGGTTTGCAGTCATCCATGTTGAATTTCTTCAGCAGCTCCTTTGTATACTTGGTTTGATGAATGTAGGTGCCATCTTTGTCTTGGTTGATTTGTATTCCCAGAAAGAATTTTAGCTCTCCCATCAGGCTCATTTCAAATTCCTCCTGCATAATCTTAGAAAATTCCTTGCA
Source organism: Trifolium subterraneum (assembly GCA_951799995.1). NCBI lineage: Eukaryota > Viridiplantae > Streptophyta > Magnoliopsida > Fabales > Fabaceae > Trifolium > Trifolium subterraneum. The sequence continues at coordinate 9,691,397 of OX637466.1, read as the reverse complement.
CAAAGATGGATTAGCAGATCCAAAAATAATATCATCAACATAAATTTGAATAATTAGAATGTCATTCTTAAATGTTTTACTGAAGAGAGTATTGTCAACTTGACCTTTTTGAAAACCTTTTTCTACTAAGAAATTGCTCAGTCTTTCATACCAATCTCTTGGAGCTTGTTTCAGACCATAAAAAGATTTCTTTAACTTAAAAACATGATCATGATGTGAAGTATCCTCAAAACCAGGGGTTTGTTTGACAAATACTTCTTCAGAAATGTAGCCATTTAAGAATGCACTTTTAACATCCATTTGATACAAAATAATACTATGATAAGTAGCATAAGAAAAAAGTAGTCTGATAGCCTCAAGTCTAGCAACAGGAACAAATGTTTTAGTGTAGTCAATCCCCTCTTGTTGACTATACCCTTGAGCTACCAGTCTTGCCTTATTACGAACAACTTCTCCTTGTTCATTTAACTTTTTTCTGTAGACCCATTTTGTTCCAATGATATTCTTCTTGGAAGGTTTGGGTATTAAGCTCCATACTTCATTTCTTTCAAACTGGTTGAGCTCTTCTTGCATTGCAACAATCCATGCATCATCAGCTAGTGCTTCATCAGTTGAACTTGGTTCTACTAAGGAGATTAATCCAATTAATGAGTCTTCATTTCTGAAGCTTGATCTGGTTTTCCTTGGACTGTCCTTGTTTCCCAAGATTAGCTCTTCTGGATGAGAGGATTTGTATTTGAAGGATTGTTTTGATTGTTCAGTTCTGCTTGGACTGCTTCTGATGAGTTCTGATGCTGGGTGATCTTCAGAGTCCAAGGTTTCAGGAGCTGAATTTGTTTCTTCAGAGGTTGGTTGAGTTGGTCCTGATGTCTCTTCAGGTTCTGATTCTTCATCATCTGATAGTTGTATATCTGCAAAATTCTCAACTAGCTCTGACACTTTGTCAGGCTGCTTGTCATCAAATTTCATACACTCTGTATGCTTTTGAGCGTTCAGAGTATCCAATGAAGATACCCTTATAAGCTTTAGCATCAAATTTCTTCAGATGAACTCTTGTCTTCAGAATGTAATAGGTACACCCAAATTGATGAAAATAGGATACACTGGGTTTATTTCCCTTAAATAGTTTATATGCTATCTTATTCAAAATAGGTCTAATATAGATTCTATTTTGAGCATAACACGCTGTGTTTACAGCCTCTGCCCACAGATACTTAGCAATGTTAGTCTCATGCATCATGGTTCTGGCCATTTCTTGCAGAGTTCTATTCTTTCTTTCTACAACTCCATTTTGCTGTGGAGTTCTAGGAGAAGAGAACTCATGTAAGATGCCATATTTTTCACAAAAATTTTCAAACATTTCATTTTCAAATTCACCACCATGATCACTTCTAACTTTCAAAATGTGTAAACCTTTTTCTTTTTGTATCTGTGTGCAGAAACTGCTAAAGACATCATATGCATCATCCTTATTTCTGAGGAACTTAACCCAAGTCCATCTACTATAATCATCAACAATGACTAGTCCATATTTCTTCCCATTGATTGAGGCTGTACTTACAGGACCAAACAAATCAATGTGAAGCAGCTCTAAGGGCTTAGAGGTAGAGACAACATGTTTTGGTTTAAAAGAGGTTTTCACACTCTTTCCTATTTGGCAGGATCCACAAAGAGAATCTGAGTGATAGTGTAGCTTAGGTAGGCCTCTAACAAGGTCAAGTTTGCTAAGCTTAGAGATTAACCTCCAGTTAGCATGACCTAACCTTTTATGACATACCCATTTCTATTCACTCAGAGTTAGCAAGCATTTTACCTCTTGGTCTGCCAAATCAGAAAGGTTTACTTTAAAAACATTGCCTATTCTCTTGCCTTTGAACACTATGGACTTGTCAGATTCTCTAACTACAGTACATAACCCTTTATCAAAGTTAACCACAAACCCATTGTCACAAAATTGACTGATGCTAAATAGGTTGTGTTTAAGTCCATCTACAAACCAAAGATTATTAATTGAAAGGGAGGAGTTACCTACAATACCTGTACCTTTGATCTTGCCTTTTTGGTTTCCTCCAAAGCCGACTGTTCCACCATCTTCAAGTTTCAATGATGTGAACAATTTCTTATTACCAGTCATGTGCCTTGAACATCCACTATCTAGATACCATGATTGATTACTATTTTCTTTCAGTCTGGATAGCTGTAGAATAAACAAGGTCAATCATTGTAATAATATCCTCTACATTCATTGTGAAGTTCTCTCCAATAATCATTTGCTTTGTCTACTTCAGCAGCTCTGGAAGTAAAGTAATGTTTTGGAACATAAGCTTTTCTTCCACAACTGATCACTTGCTTCCATTCATCTGATTTGAAATGATTTTTCCTACAATGAAAATTTGAATAGGAGACAATTTTACATCTTGGTACCCATTGTTTTCTGGGTCCAGTTTGGTTAGTTCTATAACCTTTAGTTCTTCTTTGCCTCTGTGAAAAACTTTTTGGACTATTAAAGAATTTCCTTTGAAAATTTGGTCTTTGAAAATTGACCCTCTTAGTTCATTGATTTTGAAATCTAGGCTTTGATTGATAATCACTATAGGACTTAGATTGCTTTTCTAATCTAGGATTAGTTTTGCTTACCAGAGTCTTATGTTGATTATTTATAATCAACTTAGTTTGTTTTAGAGTCTGATTGGATGAGCTTCTGAGTCCCAAAGTTTTCAGAGTCTTAGACCTGATAGTCTCAGGTTCTGAACACTTAGGTCCTGAGTTGCTCTCTTTGAGGTTCTGATAGACAGCCTCTGATGTAGTTTTAGAGCTTGTCTTGCAGACCCCAGAGATACCTTCAGAGTCTGAAACAATCATAGCTTTGCCTTTGTTTTTCTCAGGCACAAAGGTTGAATAAAGATTATCAGGAATGTTATTTTAACAAATGTAAGGATTTTGTTTCCCATATGATTTATCATATGAGTAACCAATTCCTTCAACTACATTTTTAAAAAGATTATAAATCATAGACGCCATTTTACTTTTGTTGACGTTCTGATGAACAAATTCCTGAAGAGCAACCTCATGCTCATCAGTAGGTTTGTTACATCTTGTGCACCCATTTTCAAGTTCTTCAATTTTGATTAAAGAATTCTTATATAGAGCTTGAAAATGTTCAGCTTTCTTTGCTAACTCATCCTTTTGTGTTTTTAAAAGTTTTAGTTTAGAGGATGATTTAGCAAACTTGCTTAAAGACATACCAAGGTAGGTTAAGAGTTGTTCTTTAGAATAATTTAAAGATACTTGTTCAGATTCATCAGAGTCTGATTCATCAGAGTCTGATCCTTCAGAGTCTTCATCAGCTGTAGCAATCAGAGCCACATTTGCTTCTTCATCATCACTATCTAAGGATGTTTCCAGGTCTTCAAACGTTGCCATTAAGCTCTTCTAAAATCTCCTCTTGTAACTACTGAACTTCTTGTTCTTGTCCTTTGATGAAGCTTCAGGACATTCAGCAATGAAATGTCCTGGTTTGTTGAACTTAAAGCAATTCTTCTCTTCTCTGCTGGGAGTGTTCCTTGAACTATTTCCTTTACGACTCTTACTCATCCTTGCCCATTTTTGAAAGTTTCTGGTGAACATGGCAAGTTCTTCATCTTCTTCTTCTTCTTGATCATCTGAGGAAGAATCCTCCTCAACCTCCAGAGTTTTAGCTTTGACAGCTTTTGAAGATTTCTTTGTTGAAGTTAAAGCTACTGATTTTTCCTTCTTCTTCACTGCATCAACATTCAATACCATCTCATGGCTCTTGAGATTGCTGATAAGTGATTCAAGAGAGATTTTCTCAAGATCCTTAGCTTCCTCAATAGCTGTGACCTTAGGTCTCCATTTGTCAGTCAAGCTATTCAGGATCTTCCAACATGATCAGAGGTTGTATAAATTTTCTTCAGAATCCTGAGGCTAGACACCAGAGTCTGAAATCTAGAAAACATGGTCTCAATGTCTTCATCAGGTTTCATGGTAAAAAGCTCATACTGCTGAACCAGTAGTCTTGCTTTGGCATTCTGAACTTGCCTATTACCATCATAGTTTGAGCATAGAGAGTCATACATAGCTTTAGCTGTAGATCTATCCATGATTTTGGTATATTCATCATGAGATATTGCTGACATCATGATTTGTTTGACCTTGTTGTGTTTAGAAAAAATCTTCTTGTTTTCAGCAGATAGAGCTCTTTTCTGAGCTATAGTAATCTTACCATCAGAACCTATTCCATCAATAGGTACTCCTTCTTCTATCAGGTCCCAAAGCTCATCGTTAATACCATTGACATAGTGGTAAATGCTATCTTTCCACCATTCAAATCTTAGAGCATCACCACTAAAGATTGGAACCTTTTTATTGCTAGAATCATGATTGGATGCTGAAGAGGTAGAAGTCATGTTGTTGTAGTCGTATTGAAATTGAGATTGATCTGAAGCAGTAGACGTAGGTATAGGTGTAGATATGGCTTCCCCAGACATACAGTGTTTTTCAAAGATCTTTTATTGTCTCACTGTGAAGTGATTAAAAACAGAACCGGAGCTCTGATACCAATTGAAGGTGAAAAACACAAGAAGAGGGGTTGAATTGTGTTTTGAAAAATTGATTCTTTTGCTTTAAGGAATATAGAAATGCAGCGGATATAAGAAACTAGACTAAACAGAACCGTTGTACTATTGCATTGGTTATGAGCTGTCTTTTTTCAGAGAGAGTTCTTCAGGATCTGATGATACCGTTTCTTTCATCTTCTGAAGATGTACACAAGCTTCAGACTGTGTTTCTTTCTTTGGCCTCGGAGGACTTCTTCAGAGGCTCTGATGCTTCCAGCATTTTCAGAGCCTTAACACTTCAGACTGTGTCCTTCAGATGCTCAAATGATGATCTACGTGGATGTCATTTTTACTTTGTTCCTGCACACTAGATCATTCATTAGTAATACCAATTGTCCATTTAATACCTTGTTATCATCAAAACTTAGGGTGTTTTATAATTAAAACTCATTTTGTTCCAACAGACAGGGCCATTTGTAATCAGGCTTGGCTTGATTTGTGTTTCTCTCTATCTGTTACAACCCTTACCAAACATAGATAATGTTTCTTTTGCCTCTCAATTCAAGTTTATGAAAATGTGGACTTTTCACCCAAATTGTAAGCGCATTGTTCAAGAGTGTTGAAATACCACTGTCTTAGGCTGTCCCATGTTTATTCTAAGTAATAAGTTGAATATTCTTAAAGACGAGTTGAAAAGATGGAACAAAGATTGTTTATTCTAGGTAATGTTCATGAATATGTAAAAACTACTGAGCAAAACCTTCATGACATTCAAAGTCTAATCCAAAGTAACGGTCACTCTGATGCACTGTTAGAGGAGGAAAAAGAAGCTCACAGGTTATTTGAAGACGCTCTCAATAGACAAGAATCCTTTTGGCAAGAGAAAGCTAGGTTGAATTGCCACTTGGAAGGAGATAGAAACACCAAATATTTTCATAAAATAGCCAAAATCCAAACATCCAGCAAAAAGATTATTTCTCTTCAAGATGGTGATCTTGTCCTCACGGATCAAACACAAATTCCTGACCATGTTGTAAATTATAATAAATCTCTTTTTTGTACTAACACTATTTTGCAGGAGTCGTTCCTTGCAGAAGACGTAATCCCTAATTTGGTTACTACTGAGACCAACAACATTCTTACCATGCTTCCATCTCATCAAGAAGTTAAAGCTGTTGTATTTGCCCTCAATAGAGACAGTGCTCCTGGTCCTGATGGATTTGGAGCTTTGTTCTTCCATCACTTCTGGGACATTGTCAGCTCTGACGTTATCAATACAGTTTTTTACATCTAGTTGGATTCTTCCAGGCTTCAACTCCAATATCATTGCTCTTCTGCCTAAAACTCCAGATGCTACCTCAATAGACCAGTACAGGCCAATTGCAATGGCTAATTTTAAATTCAAAATTATCTCAAAAATTCTTGTAGACAGGCTTGCTTCTATCATGCCTTCTCTTATCTCTGAGGAACAAATGGGCTTCATTCATGGAAGAGACATCAAAGATTGCTTATGTATTGCTTCTGAAGCTGCAAATCTTCTTCACAACATGTCTTATGGGGGCAATTTAGCTCTTAAAATTGACATTTCTAAAGCTTTTGATACTTTAGAATGGTCTTTTCTTCTGAAAGTTTTAAAAAGATTTGGTTTTAATGAGATATTTTGTAATTGGATTAATGTGATTCTTCAATCAGCTTTCTTATCCGTTTCCATTAATGGTAAAGCTCATGGATATTTCAACTGTTTTAGAGGGGTTAGGCAGGGTGACCCTCTCTCTCCTCTTCTTTTTTGTTTTGCTGAAGATGTATCGAGCAGAAGTATCTCCAAATTGGTTGCTGAGGGAAAACTTGATCTTATCAAAGGCACTAGTGAAGCGAGTGGAAAAATGCGCGAGCTGAAAGTCGCTCTCTAGACAGTAAAGTCGCCACCGAACTTTATTTATTCCCGGAGGAAAAGGAAAATATTGATAAAACCTTAAAATAATGGAAAGAGGGTCATCGCAACCATTTCCAAGTTCGGGAGTCGATTATGCGAGGGGAAGGTATTAGCACCCCTCACATCCGTTGTACTCAACGGGAACCTTCTCGTTAATTTTAGGGTTAAAAAGTGTTTAATTTACTTGCATGTTTTTAATTATTTATTATATTTCAAGGGGGAAAAAGTTAGTTTTTTATTAGTATGCTTGACAGGATGTATGAATCCTGCTCCTACGTATTCCCGGGTGCAATGGGAAATTCAAAGCTACACGCATTTCTAAGTAGAAAATGTTTGTGTGATGGTTGATTTTACTTATGAAAAGATTTTTATTTCTATGTTTTGACTGTGCTGAAAATATTTGATGCGTTGGAGTTATTTTTAGATGTGGAAGACGAACGACTTGTCGACAAAGCGTAACGCTAAGCCCCCGATTGTTCGAGAGATCAACGAATGCACATTCGTCAATCTCTTCCTTAATCCAAATTTTTATTATAATATGTTTGAGTGGAAGACAAACAACATCTCGACAAAGCGTGACGCTAAGCCCCCAATTGTTCTAGAGACCAACGAATGTACATTCGCCATCTCCTCTTTAATCCAAGATTTTTAATTAGAATATATTTGAGTGGAAGACGAACAACCTGTCGACAAAGCGTGACGCTAAGCCCCCGATTGTTCGAGAGACCAACGAATTTAGATTCGCCAATCTCCTCTTTAATCCAAGATATTTACTAAAAACTCGATTTATAATGTGCAAAGAATAAAATTTAAAATCATGTTTTCGGGTTTTTGATATTTTTATTAGATTAAATAAATTATACAAATAAAAAAAAAAGATAATAAAAAATATATAAAAATACAGAGGGGGTGCGGAAAATAAAATAAGGGGGTGCAAATAGAAGCAAAAGTGTCAGGCCCAACCCAAAGAGCCCAGGGGCGTGGCCAAACAAAAAAAAGGAGAGGGTTTGATGAGGGCTGTCTGATTAATCAGACGTCCTTGATTCGACCAAGGGAGAACGCACCAGAGCTGTTAGATCAACAATCAGCGATGACCGTGCATGATAATACCGTAGGCGCACGCGCACAGGATCGGGGCCTATATATGTACCAAATCCACCTAATTTCTCCATTCTTCATGATTTTTTCTCTTTCTTCTCTCAATATTCTCTCTCTCGGTTCTCTCCCTCTATCAAGAACATTGATGAATGTTCTTCATTGCTATGAAGTTTCCGGCGCGGTGGCCAACGGCGCCGCCGCCGGAACCCACCTTTCTTTATTTTTTTTTTTGTTTTTTTTTATTCCTTTTTTAAAACCCTTATATACTGATTTTAAACTTAATTAAACTCTCAAAATCCAGACAAACAGATAGAAACACCAGAACCTTAGATCTATCTGGTTTTATCTCTCTACTATCGATTCAGTCCAAAATTAGGCAAAACAAAATCACAAATAAATCATGAACACTTAGCAATTAGAGGTTAGAAGATTGAAAGGTTACCTGGAATGCTGTGAATTCAACAGAGTAAGTAAATTTCCTTTCCTTTTATTTCCCCTAAATTGCTTTTCGTTTTCTGCTCCCCTCTTTCTGATTCTTGCTTATGATTTTTTTTTTGTTTTATGCAAGTTTTTGCTTTTGAAGCGTGGAGGCTGTGTTTCAAGTACAGTGACGAGAGAGGCACTTCATTGTGTGATTCAGACTTTTTGTTTCTTTTTTTTTATTGCAGCTTTTTTGTGTGTTTTTATTTTGAATTCGACTCCTCCTCCCACCTTGTCTTGTAAAACTCTTGAGTTTATATAACTAAGAAATTAGGTTTTGTAATTAATTTGTGATTGATCTGATTTTGGAATGATTTGGTTCGGATGGTAATTTGGTTTATGAGCAGATGAAAACTTTCCATTTTGGCTTTGATTCTTCTTCCCCATTTTTTTTATTGTTTTGATTTTTATGATTTTTATTTTCTTTTGACAAAAAAGTGCATAAAATAAATATTTAAAAATCCTAAAATTTAAAAACGAAAATTGAAATAAAAATTATAACTTTGGTGATTTTTGAATGTGATACTAATTGAAAATAAAGTGAAAAAGTAAATAAAAGACAAAAAGCAAAATGTGGGACTCGAACATGTAACCTCGTCGTCATGAGCACTTGTACACTCTCAATATAGCCATACGAGCTAACAAACATATTTGCAAGGAGATTACACCACAAATAAGATAGCATTAAAATTAAAGTCAAAATTTCGGGTACGACAACTAGGAGTTTCAGTGTTCCTTCCCACTCATTTTATGCAGATGACTTGATGATATTATGCAAAGGTAAGCTTTCTGGCCTTACTTATTTAAAAGATTTGTTTGATACATACGCCTTGGAGTCTGGTCAGATCATCAACACCTCCAAGTCCACCATTTTTTCTGATTTAATAACTCCTGGCAGACTAGCTCTCATTGTTCAATTGCTTAATTATAAAATTGGCTCTCTTCCTTTCATTTATCTCAGAGTACCAATTTTTAAAGGTAAGCCAAAGGTTAGTCATTTACAACCTATTGCTGATAAGATTAAAATGAAATTATCTCCATGGAAAGCTTCCCTTCTTTCTATGGCAGGTAGAGTTCAGTTGGTCAGGTCAGTCATTCAAAGTATGTTGATTTACAGTATTTCTCTATATTCATGGCCTGTTACTTTGATCAAAGAGGTTGAAAAATGTGTGAGAAATTTCATTTGGAGTGGAGACTCAGATAAGAGAAAACTGGTGACAATGTCTAAAGGTGTGAAAAACACAAGAAGGGGGGGGGGGGGGGGGTTGAATTGTGTTTTGACAATTTAAAATTTCTTCTAGATTCACGAATCTATCAGAGTCTATTTTGCAGCGGAGGAATCAAAACAACAATCAGTAAAACAGAGAGAGTAAGGAAGAGGTGGACACACAAAATTTATACTAGTTCCCCTCACAAAACGAGAGTACTCCAGTCCCCTTGTACTTACAAGAGAGTTAACTATAATCACACAAGATTACACAATTGCTTAAGCACACAAGCAAGAAACTTCCAATGCTTAAGCACACAAGCAAGAGACTACCAAATGCTCCAGATCACACAGCATGAGACTTCACAATGCTCAAGCACACAAGCAAGAGACTTCAAAATGCTCCAGATCACACAATAGAAGACTTCACAATGCTCAAGCACACAAGCAAAAGACTTTCAATTTGCTCAAGCTAGCAGGCAAGAGACTTCCAATTTTCTCAAGCAATAAAGCAAGAGGCTAGCTTAATTTACACCTAATGACTAAACTCTATTACAAATGTAATCAAAATTTCAGAGTCTTGATTTTGGAATTCAAACAATTCAGAGTTGTAGTCTTGTGCATATATCTTCTTTTAAGCTCTTGTTGAGAACACTTCTTTGTGCAATTAATAATAGCTTTTGTGTTTAACGAATTCTTCTATCTTTCTTCGTTTTTGCACTAGTTCGTTCTCTGCAACGACACTTTGTCCATTCAAAGAGGTCTTCAATTTATAGACAGTTTGAATAGAGACGTTTGAAATGTGACCGTTGAAAGTATAGCAGTTTTCCTGGAAAGTTATTCTTGTCTTTTTCCCAAATAGGCAAACAGCTTCTGCTCCTTTGTTCCTCGAAGGTAGATGCTTGCACAGAAGAGGTAATATTGTACCGTTGTCTTCAACTCCCTTTTTGACTAATTTAGACGACATGAATTTTCCTTTGCATTGGTCATCTCGTCATGTCTTTAAGCGTAACGGGAATATCTTGAGAAGTGACCTTATCAGAATTGTTGATGTTAAAATCATCGTAGCTTCAGAGTGCATACAGTATGGCTTCTGATAGGCTCTTCTGGTTTCTGAGAGTCTTTGTCCTCTGAAAGGTTGTAAAGCGCTTCTTTGTGAACTCAGACCTTCTGAGTCATTCAGATGCTTATATTATGTTCTTGACTTACTTAGATTTTATCTTCTTCTATCTGCACACTTCAAGTAAATTATTAGTGTTCTACATCTTAGCAATAATACTTTGTTATCATCAAAACCTCATTAGGTTCATAGGGTTTATTTGGGAGACCTTTCTTGTTCCAACAATCTCCCCCTTTTTTATGATCACAAACATAAATATTAATTGCTAATTTGTTGTTGTAATAATTTATCATGTTCTCATCAGATTTGGAGTTTTGCAAGCTCCCACTGATTCAGATGCACTATAGGGTTAGATTTGTAAGCTCCCCCTACGTTTATCCATGATTAATTAAAACAGTATAAGAACTAATCATTATATCTTTAGATCAAATCTTCATACTTTAACACTCAGAGGCTAGGTTTGCAAGCTCTCCCCCTATGTCATGTAAGACTAAGACAAGTTCGCAAGTTGTCTTAAGTTTTACGTATGATTTTCCAGTCGTAAGATTACAATTAGATCTCCTTCAGTTTATAGCTCAATTTTAATCAACAGAAAACGACTTAACATATATTGAAACATAAATGCTGAATTTAAATAGAATTCAATTACTTGTTAAGCAGTTTCAGTTACTTGGAATTCATTTAATCGTGAGCACAAAAACTTTCCCTTTATTTGAAAATGAATGCTAAACCAGATGCAATTTTTAAGTTTTTCTCCCTTCTTGAACTTCTTACCCTTTAAGAAATGTTTGCTCACCAATTCTCCCCCTTTCTCAAATGAGAAAAAAGAATTTATGCTTTCTGCTACTATGGCAATTAATTATCCAACAGTTTTCAAGTTTCTCTAAACTTAACTTATTACTTTGCCACTTAATTACTCCAATTAGCAATTAGTTACCCCCTACGTTTTTCTCCCCCTTTTATCATCAGTCAAAAAGGATGGTACGAACATAGATGGTAAGCGTGCAAACCAATGTGGTCAAGTTGAAACAGCTGTGGACAACCATAAAAAGGCATTATTCTTTGTCATTTCATTCATACTAAACAATCCAAAGAACAAAGTTTTTAGAGAGAAAAACATTTGAAGTACAATGAGAAGATCATCACGTAGGATTGCAGAGTCCCAAAGGAAAGTTCAATCAGATGCTGCTAAGGAGAAACATCCAAAGCAAGGTTCTAAGCCTGAAATCATAGAGATTTCATCTGATTTTCTGAGAAGACAGATTCAGATTATGCACAATACTTAGAGACATATACTGAAGAAACTAGTACTAGGAGTTTATCTACTAGTGAGGAAGAATCTCAAATGACTTTAGAGTCCAAGGTTGAGAGTTCTAAAACACCAGAGGCAGAACTTAAGTCTAGTTCACCAAAAACAGAACCTGATTCTGTTTAGATTTCAGTGTTATGTATCCAAGCATGTTAGGCTTTTAATAAAATTTATTTCTTTTGAATCTCTTTGCTATCGTACATTATATGTTCTCTCATTGTCCTTTTAGATGATATGATAAACATGCCAAATAATAGAACATAAAGATCAAGCATATTTGAACAGAAACATTTTAAAATAAACAAATTGTTAGACAAGCAGAAGGTTTTGAAAACAACAGATAATAAACATGAAACAGGCATGAAAATTATGATAAGTTTGTATCAATTTTGGTGGAAAGAGAAGCAAGCATGCTAATGATGGTTATTTGATTTTGATTAAGATTGGCAATCCGCCCAACTACTTCTGTCTTGAACTCATCCTGAACATGCATTCTTTGTTGTAAATCTTGAAGAATACTGAGAGAGTCAGATTCATCTGATGTGAGAATAGCTTTGCCTTTGTCTTGTTGCTTTCGAGCATCCTCGGCCTCTTCAGCTTGTCTTTTCTTTTCTGCTTCCTCTTCAAGACGTCTTGCTTCCTCTTCTGTAGCCAATTTCGCAATTTCATCTGCCAACCTTTTACTTTCTTCATCTTCATCCTCTAAACGTTTCTTTTCAATCTCCTCTTCTAATCGCTTCTTTTCTACTTCAATTCTCTTATTGTCTTCTTCCTCCAGTCTTTTCTTTTCTTCCTCCTCTAATCTCTTCTTTTCTTCTTCTTCAGCAAGTCTAGCAGCTTCCATTGCTTCTTCATGCAGTTGCTTCTGAGTAGCAACGATAAACTCAATGAGGTCCTGACTCCATTCAATCATGGCATGAGGAACATTATTCTGTAAGTAACGATAAACGTTTTCTGGAAGCAGACAGAGAGAGCTTGGCAAGGATAAAGGCAATTAATTATTCTGCATATTGGCCAGCCAAGGCTCTGAGAGATGCATTGCAAGAAGTTTGAATTCATTGAAACTCGTGAAGGATTTCTTCAGTTGAGGAAAGGGCAAAATCTCTAAGGTAGTTTAACCATGGAAGAAAGTCAATCAGTGAATGAAAGGTGAGATGAATAAAAGGTGGAGAATAGGATGTAACCATTGATGGGGTACTTACATGATGAGTGACTGGGGTTGAAGGAATATCGGCAGTATTGACTGGATTTTCTTGTGGGGGAGCCTGGACGAGAGTGTGTAGGGACTTGTTGATGTTGTGGTGATGATAGTGGAGAGTTATTTGTGGGTGAGGGTGAAGTTTGTCTCTTGGATCTAAATTTTGAAAAATCAGAAAGAAGTTCATTTATTTCAGTAGATCCACTGTCAGATGATGAACTGGATACGTGTTTTCGACGATTGTGGGTTGAAGGTTTGTTGGTGGCTTTTGTGGTTTGGTTCTTGGTGATGGGGGCTTTTTGTCTTTTGAAGTGTTCAGCAAGAGGGATATCATCGTCAGTTTCTGTGTTAGAGTCTATCGTGATAAGCTATGCCTTCTGAACTCTAACTTCTGACACAGTCTCAATCTTGGACGTCACAGGTGGTTGCTCACTGAATCTTGTAGATTGTGATTCCTGAATTTTGAGTTTCTTGGCAGGAGGAGCTGATTGTTTCTTTATGGTTCGCCTTCTTTTTGGAACAACTATCATTACTGGAACATCTGGAACTACTTCCATCGTAATTCTGATTCGGGTATCTTTATAGACCGAATCCAAGAAGTTCTTGATAACTTCAATATCATCAGCTTTAGATATAATGGGGAGGTTTCCACAGTAGAGTTGAGATCTAACAATTTCTTCTTGAGATACAGGAGTTGGAGAGATGTCTTGAATAAGATTCATATTTTTCAGGGTGGAGGCATTAAGGGTTTCAATTTCTTTGGAGATTCTAAAAATTGGATAATAAAGCTTTACCAACTCAATTAACCCAGTTAGATCAAAGAGTGCAGACAACAATCAAGGGTAAACCACATTAATTTTTTCAGGAGCTGGTGTGTTGATACCTTTAAAGATTTCCTCATAGAGAGTGGAGAAGAAGAGATCCACAAAAATCACCTTTTCACCCATTTGGAGAAAATATAGAAGGTGGCGATGTTCATATGAAACGGTGTCAGTTCCTCCAGATCTTGGAATGACACTGTTGATTAGTGTTGGTGTTTTGTATGTTGGCCTCATTTTGCAAAAACAAGTTCAAGCAAGATGTTGGACCAGATGTCGTAGCATGTGGGTTCAACATTTGCCATACCGGTAATTAATGTTCTATTTGCGCGCCATATCTTTAAAGATTCACTGAAGCACTATTTTCGCCTTACATGCATATCAAGACGCACGTCTTAAACAAGGGTTTATAAGGCGGCTGCACCAAGAAGTATTTTCCAGAAGATGCTACGTCATTTATGGAAACAAGTGATTCTTTCCATTTCGTGTGTACTGGACTTTGCAAAAGGACAGCTGAAGATTAAAGCCAAAGATGAAGACCTAGCCCATGCTAACTCAGGTCATATATATATGTGAAGACTAAAAGCCTAAAGACCACTGAAGCCGTATTTGAAGAATAGAGTTTTAGGGTTTGAGTCTTGTTAATTGTGAGCCTTTCTTGTGTCTACTTGATACAAGCTTATGACTGTTTTGTGCTTTATTTTTGTGTAACTTCTCCTAAGCTTTTAAGTACGGAGATTGTTTGTTTTTGGTGAGTGAAACCACATTGTTTGTATTACTGTAATAATCACAGGGTGTGTGATTGAAAGGAAGTGAGACGGGGTCTCAAACTTAGGAGTTCCTAGGTTGAGTTAGCACGGGCAGAGTCTAGGAGATAAGTCGTGAACTTGTATGTTTGCTGAGGGCTTAGATCTAGATCTATTATAGTGGATTCCTTCCTGGCTTGGTAGCCCCCAGAGTAGGTCGTTGTTTACGCCGAACTGGGTTAACAATTCTCTGTGTTATATACTTCATTGTCTGTTGTTTGCGTTTGTTTATTATATACTACTGTGGACACACGCTAGAGCATTTGTCTTAGCTTTACAACTGGTTACGTACCACAATTGCTATAGCTTCTGTCTTAACATCTGTCCCCAGTAGGTGCCAGAATTTCAATTGGCATCAGAGCAGGCACCCTGTTCTACGTGGGTGAGGACCAGGGAAGTTACTTTCTGGCATAATGAACAAGGAAGGTGGCTATGTCAACAGACCTCCACTTCTGGATGGATCAAACTATGATTACTGGAAAGCCAAAATGGTGGCGTTTATTAAATCACTTGATAGAAAATCTTGGAAGGTTGTCTTAACGGGATGGGAGCATCCAGTGATACGTGACAAAGATGGTAAAACCACAGGTGAACTAAAACCAGAAGCGGATTGGACCAAGGAAAAGGATGAGCTTGCACGTGGCAACTCCAAGGCGCTAAATGCTTTATTCAATGATGTGGACAATAACATATTTAGGATGATCAAACATTGCTCAGTTGCTAAGGAAGGATGGGAAATTCTAATGACTACACATGAAGGTACTGCAAAGGTGAAGAATTCAAGGCTACAACTTCTGACTGTGAAGTTTGAGAACCTAATGATGGGTGAAGATCAATCTGTCCATGATTTCCACATTACCTTTCTGGATTATGCTAACAACTTTGATGCTCTGGGAGAAAAGCTAAGCGAGGAAAGAATGGTAAGAAAAATGCTTAGATCTCTTCCTAAGATGTTTGATATGAAAGTTACTACCATAGAAGAAGTACATGATATAGGCATAATGAAACTTGAAAACTTGGTGGGTTCCCTACTAACCTATGAGCTAGCTGCTAAAGAAAAAACTGAAAAGAGAAAGAAGAGTATAGCTCTTGTATCCAACACGACTGAGAATAAAGAAGTAGAAAATGTCTTGGAAACTGATGAAAGTTTATCTGAAGCCATGGTACTCTTAGGCAGGCAGTTCAACAAGATATTAAAGAAGATGGATGGAAGAGGCAGGACAAATGCTAAAGGCAGTTTCTCTGATAGTAACAGAAAGTTTAATGGTGTAAGAAAACACAGACCTGAAGAGAAGACTATTACAGGGAAAGGTGTTCAATGCCATGAATGTGAAGGCCATGGACACATTAGAGTTGAATGTCCAACATTCCTGAAGAAACAGAAGAAGGTAATGGTTGTAACTTGGTCTGATGAAGATGACTCTGAAGATGATGACTACTCTGAGTCTGCAAATCACATCACTGCACTTACTGGAATTATTGGATCTGAATCAGATGATGAAGAATTGACCTGTGATGAATTAGCTGCATCCTATAAAGCACTGTGTCATAGAAGTGAAGAAGTGTGTCAACAGCAACAAAACACTATAAGTGAGTTGCAAACTGAGAAGGTGAAGCATCGGGCTAAAATTGCTCAACTTACAATGCAGCTACAATCCGAGAAGGCAAAGCATCTGCTGAGGCATCTGCTCTTAAAGATGAGGTAACCACATTAAACTATAAGCTGACTAGTTTAAATAAATAGCTTAGACTGCTAAATAATGGAACTAAAAGATTAGATATACTGGTTGAGGGGAAAGTTGCTGGGAAACCTAAGGGTATTGGAGTAGAATACACTTATCCTAGAAAGAAAAAGCTTACATCTACTAGTACTTTTGTTCCTGCTAAAGACACCTATGATCCTACTGAAACCAGACAGATGCCACAGCATGTTCAACAACATCAGTCTGCCAAAATAAGTCCTAAACCTAAGGGATGGATTGGTCATTATTGTGGTCGAAAAGGTCACATCAGACCCTTCTGCTTTAGACTGTATGGATTCCCAAAAAGGTATAATAATCCTAGGTGCGAATATGATTTTAGCAATGCAAAGAAGGAATGGAAACCAAAGGCAAATGATGTGGCTCACATAGCTCATACATCTCTGAAAGCTTCGTCCAAAAATGATTGGTACTTTGATAGTGGTTGCTCAAGACACATGACTGGTGTTGGAAGCTATCTAACTGATGTTAAAGCATACACTACTAGCTATGTTACTTTTGGTGATGGAGCCAAAGGCCAGATCAAGGGTATAGGAAGTCTTACTGTAAATGGGTTTCCTAAACTTGAGAACGTTCTTTTGGTGGAAGGATTGACTGCAAACCTCATAAGTATCAGTCAGTTATGTGATCAAGGAATGAGGGTGAACTTCACAAAATCTGAATGCACTGTCGCAACTGAGAATGGTGAATCTATTATGAAAGGAGTCAGGTCAAAGGATAACTGTTACTTATAGATATCTGAAGAAAGTGCTCAAACCTCCACTTGTCTCATTACTAGATAAGATGAAGTCAAGTTATGGCATCAAAAGATGGGTCATCTCAATCTGAGGAGTATGAAGAAAGTCATAGCTGAAGATGCAGTAAAAGGAGTACCTAAACTAAAGATTAAAGAAGGGAACATATGTGGTGAGTGTCAAATTGGGAAACAGACAAAGATGCCACACCCAAAGCTGAAGCATCTGACTACTTCAAAGGTGCTTGAATTACTACATATGGATTTGATAGGTCCTATGCAAGTAGAAAGTCTGGGTGGCAAAAGATATGCTTTTGTTGTGGTAGATGACTACTCAAGATTCACATGGATCAACTTTCTAAGAGAAACGTCAGATACTTTCTGTGCTTTCAAGGACTTGTGTAGACAACTTCAAAGAGAAAAAGGAAGTGTAATTGTCAGAATCAGAAGTGACCATGGTAGAGAGTTTGAAAACTCAAAATTCTCTGAGTTTTGCACTGCTGAAGGAATTGGGCATGAATTCTCATCACCTATTACACCCCAACAAAATGGTGTAGTGGAAAGAAAGAATAGAACTATACAAGAATGTGCTAGAGTCATGCTACACTCAAAGAAACTTCCTCAACACTTTTGGGCTGAAGCCATGAATACAGCGTGCTACATTCTTAATTGTGTCACTTTAAGAGCTGGAACAACAAATACCTTGTATGAATTGTGGAAAGGAAGAAAACCTACTATCAAGTACTTTCATGTATTTGGAAGTAAGTGCTATATCCTGATAGATAGAGAACAGAGGAGGAAGATGGATCCAAAGAGTGATGAAGGTATATTCTTGGGTTACTCTACTAACAACAGAGCCTACAGAGTATATAACTCCAGAACTCAAGTGATGATGGAATCAATGAATGTTGTGATAGATGATATACCATCTGACCATAAGACAGATGCGGGGCCAGATGCTGGAGCTTTTGAATTTCAGCCTGAAGAAACTGCAAGTGTAGAAGAATCTGAGGCAACGTCTGATAATCCTATCACTGATGACACCATTGCTCCAAGTAGTAAAGGACCATCTATCAGAGTCCAGAAAAATCATCCCAAGGATCTGATCATAGGCAATCCAGATGAAGGTATCACCACAAGAAGAAATCAAGGTATAATCTCAAATTCTTGCTTTGTGTCAAAAATAGAACCGAAGAATGTCAAAGAGGCTCTCACTGATAATTACTGGATCATTGCCATGCAAGAGGAGCTGAACCAGTTTAAAAGAAGTGAAGTTTGGGATCTAGTTCCTAGACCAAAAGGCATGAATGTAATAGTTACAAAATGGGTTTATAAAAATAAATCTGATGAAAATGGAACTATTACAAGAAACAAGGCGAGGCTTGTGGCACAGGGATACACGCAGGTGGAAGGATTAGACTTTGATGAGACTTTTGCACCAGTAGCGAGATTAGAATCCATAAGATTGTTACTTGGTGTTGCATGTATTCTGAAATTTAAACTCTTCCAGATGGATGTTAAGAGTGCTTTTCTCAATGGGTACTTAAATGAAGAGGTGTATGTGGAACAACCAAAAGGCTTTGTGAATCCAAATCTTCCTGATCATGTCTACAAGTTGAAGAAAGCCTTAAATGGGTTAAAACAAGCTCCTAGAGCTTGGTATGAGAGATTGACTGAATTTCTAGTCAATCATGGATACAGGAAATGAGGACCTGATAAGACTTTATTTGTAAAAGAAGAACATGGTAAATTAATGATAGCTCAAATCTACGTTGATGATATAGTGTTTGGTGGGATGTCAAGCCAGATGGTGGAGCATTTTATCAAACAGATGCAGTCAGAGTTTGAGATGAGTTTGGTTGGCGAATTAACATTCTTTCTTGGACTTCAAGTGAAGCAAATGGATGAAACAATATTTATCTCTCAGAGTAAGTATGCAAAAAATATTGTTAAGAAGTTTGGGATGGACACTGCTAGTCACAAAAGAACTCCAGCACCTACTCATTTGAAGTTGACAAAAGATGAGAAGGGTGTTAATGTTGATCAGAGTCTCTATAGAAGTATGATAGGGAGTCTCTTATATCTTACAGCTAGTAGACCTGACATTAGCTTCGCAGTGGGTGTGTATGCAAGATACCAAGCTGATCCGAAGATAAGTCACTTAACTCAAGTGAAAAGAATCCTCAAGTATGTTAGTGGCACATGTGACTATGGCACGATGTATTCTCATAGTGACAACTCTTAACTCATTGGGTATTGTGATGCAGATTGGGCTGGCAGTGCTGATGATAGAAAAAGCACTTCTGGTGGTTGTTTCTTCTTGGGAGAAAACTTGATATCATGGTTTAGTAAGAAACAGAATTGTGTGTCTCTCTCAACTGCTGAAGCTGAATACATTGCAGCTGGGAGTAGTTATTCACAACTTGTCGGGATGAGACAGATGCTAAGGGAGTATAATGTTGAGCAAGATGCTATGGCGTTGTATTGTTATAATCTGAGTGCAATCAATATTTCCAAAAATCCTATACAACACAGTAGGACAAGGTACATTGATATTCGTCATCATTTTTTCAGAGATTTAGTAGAAGAGAATGTGGTGGTTTTGAATCATGTTGCTACTGAAGAACAACTTGCTGATATATTCACAAAAGCTCTAGATGCTAACCAATTTGAGAAGCTAAGGGGTAAATTGGGAATATGTCTCTATGAATTGTAGCAATTAGTGAAAGTGGCGTGCGCTGGCAGTTTTCTCTTCCCTCCCTTTAGTGGTGCATGCGATTTTAGGAAGCAAAATTCAAACTTCCCATAACTACCTACACCATCAACTCCCTACTTCACGCTTTATTCACTCTAGAACCAAAAACTTTTCCCATTCTATTTCAGAACTCGTCTACTCCCATTCAACCTCAAAACCGTTTACCTCCTCCAAAACTCGTAACCTCATCATGTCTACTCCAACCAAAAACACTGCTCAAAAAGATTCTACCATTGCTACTCCTTCGAAATCTACTCGATCAAAAGCCAAGGAACAATCAACTGCGTTAATTGTTCAAGCAACACCACTTGATACTGTGCATGCATCTGAGTTGGAGGTTCGAACAACGCGATCGAAGAGTGCTATGATGAAGAAGAAGGTAATGAAGTCTCCTGGTGTATCAAAAAAGATCTCTAAATCGAAGCCTAAGAAGAAGCGAGGTGAATCAACTACAACGATCGGCCTCACTGTGTCCGATTTATATAACTCTAACAATCCTTTCAAATCGCGCGATGTCTCAACTGATGTTGGGGCTTCTAGCCATGATACAAAAGGTAACAATGTTATACTCTCTGATTCTGGTGTTGATAAAACAAATGTTGCTGAAAAATCTATTGAACTGGAAGATCTAGGTGATATTAGGAATTCTGAAACCCTAGGTCAAGTTGATTTAGAGACTGAGAAGAATATTAATGTTGTTACTGATGGTGATGATTCTGTTGCTAAG
The DNA here is from genome assembly GCA_951799995.1 of Trifolium subterraneum. NCBI lineage: Eukaryota > Viridiplantae > Streptophyta > Magnoliopsida > Fabales > Fabaceae > Trifolium > Trifolium subterraneum. The sequence continues at coordinate 9,670,876 of OX637466.1, read as the reverse complement.
AAAAATCCAAATGTTGTGAGTAGTGAAAAATGTGTAGAACCTGAAAATTTAGGGAAAACAAGTCAAATTAATACCCTAGATACTGTTGATTCAAATACTGTGAGGAATTCTGATGTTATTCCTGATATTGCTAATTCTTCTATTGAGAAAAATCCTAGTGATGTGACTGAGGAAACTAGGAAGGTTGTTGAAGAAGTGGTGAAGACTGTTAGTGAATCTGACCCTGGAGCCAAGTCTGATGTTGTGCCAGATGCTGAAGCATCTTTGGACCAACAGGTTCCTCGTCCTGATACTGTAGCTGAATTGTGTTCTGATTCTGGTTTTAGTAGTGACAGTACTAATAAGACAGGTACTGAAGGTGAAAAGGCTGATAATGATGTGTGGAATAAAAATACTGCTGAGAAAAACCTGCCTGAAGAGAGTGAGGAAACTGAGAATAACGTGGAGAGTGAAAGGAAAGGATCCTCTAGTGAGTCCTCAGAAGAGGAGAGTGTCTCCACTGAAGAAGCTGATTCTGATGGTGAGATGGATGTGAATGCTGATAAGGGTAAGCAAGATGTGTCTGATGGGAACAAGGTGATTGATGGTGAAGACATTTAGAGCTGGTGTTGCTAAGAGACTGAGGAGCAGTTCTGGTAAAGCTATACCATCTGTCCCCAAGTCCCCTGTTGTAGAATCAGTGAAGAAACCTGTCAAGAAAACCATGTATGGTCCTTCTCGACCTAAAAGTCGTTTTGATACTCCTGTTGTCCAGAAGAAACAGTTGAAAAGAAAGGCTGTAGAGAGTGACTCTGATTTTGAAGAAGAAGTGTCTAAAGGTGAAGCATCTGTCGGAGCTTCTGTTGGCAGAAAAAGTGTAGGTGGTAAGAAGGTACCTGCTAATGTACCTGAGGTTGCCATTGATAATATCTCCTTCCATCTTGCTAGCTGTGTAGGCAAATGGAAATATGTTGTTCAGAGAAGGGTAGCTCTAGAGAGAGAGCTTGGAAGAGAAGCCTTGGAGTGTTCTGATATAGTTAGCCTGATTGAGGAAGCTGGTTTGATGAAACCAGTGTGGGGATTAGGTGACTGCTATGAACAACTTGTGAGGGAGTTTATTGTAAATGTTCCTGCTGACTGTGATGACCCTCAAAGTCCTGAATACCATAAAGTCTTTGTGCGTGGTCTATGTGTTGAGTTTTCTCCATCTGTAATCAATAATTTTCTGGAAAGGGGTGATGATAGAACCCCTGAAGTGGAGTTGACTGATGGTGAATTGGCCAAGGCAATTACCAATGGCAGTGTGAAACAATGGCCCAAGGGAAATAAGGTGTCTTCCAGCAAACTGTTTGTGAAGTTTGCCTGTTTGAACAAAATTGGTACTGTGAATTGGGTGCCCACTGTGCACACCTCTGATATCTATACTGACTTGGCACGTCTGGTTTACACTATTGGATCCAAGGTCATGTATGATTATGGCACATATATTTTTAATCAAACTTTGAAGCACGCTGACATTATGGCCATCACGAAGCCTATTGCCTTTCCAACTTTGCTATGTGGTATTATTCTGAGTCAACAACCTGGTATTCTGAGGAGTTCTGATTTCCCAATGAAGAGGAAAACTCCTTTGAGTTTGCACAGTAAGCTGTTTGAAGGGACACATGCTCCAGACATTGCTACAGCATCTGTCCAGAAGTCATCTGCTGCACTGACAAGGAAGGATATGATTGCAGAGCTGAAAGCAACCTGCAAAGGGTTGGAGGACCAGAAGCTGAAGCTGGAAGCTGTTATCCAGGCCCTGAGCATGAAGAAGCTGGTGCTGGAAATAATGATGTTGATGATGGTGGTGAACCTATGATAGAGGGCTCTGATGAAAGCCCCTCTAAATGATGTCCTTGCTCCTGTGTTTTACTGCTCCTATTTTTCTTTTTCTGTCTGTACCTTGAGGGCTATGCCCAGGATATTTCGTGCAGTTACATGTGCTACTGGTCTGTAATAATGGTACTCTGATGTGTTGCTACTTCTGTTTTTCTTCCATCTATGCATGAAGTATTATGTTTGTCAAAATTATGGCTAAAAAGGGGGAGTAGTAGTATCTGTTCGTGATTGTGACACATGTTATACCATATATCTGTCTTTATGTGCGTGCTATGTTTGAGGGGGAGCAAGTATTCTATATCTGTATGTGTATGTGTGGTGTGTTGAGGGGGAGCATTCTCTACTATGTGACATATGCATGAATTCAGGGGGAGCAATCTACTTTTGTTGTGATGCATGATGTGTGTGACAGATGTCATTCCAAATGCTAAGGCATCTTGTCTATTTCAAAGGAATCCACTTTTACTTGATACCTGAGAATTTATTTTTCTCAGAGGTGTAGGAATTTATTTTTCCTATGATGATTCATTATGTGGGAATTTATTTTCCCTAATTTAACTGGTTGGCGCTTATGTGCGAGAGTTTATTTCTCTCCTATCTTGTACCATATGAGGCTAAGTTGTGTATTTCCGTTGTTGCATGCCTCTAATGTTGCTTGTTCATTATTTCTCACTTGAAGACCTCTTTTGAAAATAATGTGACAATGTATTATCTTCTTTCTTAGCTGTGTGTTTGTGTTGACTGGAAGGAAGGTATGTACTGCATCTCTCCAGAACTGGTCTTAGCTTGTTTTAGCCAAAATTTGCCAAAGGGGGAGATTGTTGGTGTTTTGTATGTTGGCCTCATTTTACAAAAACAAGTTCAAGCAAGATGTTGGACCAGATGCCGTAGCATGTGGGTACAACATTTGCCATGCCGATAATTAATGTTCTATTTGCGCGCAATATTTTCGCCTTACATGCATAATTAATGTTGGAAGATTCACTGAAGCAATATTTTCGCCTTACATGCATATCAAGACGCACGTCTTAAACAAGGGTTTATAAGGCGGCTGCACCAAGAAGTATTTTCTAGAAGATGCTACGCCATTTATGGAAACAAGTGATTCTTTCCATTTTGTGTGTACTGGACTTTGCAAAAGGACAGCTGAAGATTAAAGCCCAAGATGAAGACCTAGCCCATGCTAACTCAGGTCATATATATATGTGAAGACTAAAAGCCTTAAGACCACTAAAGCCGTATTTGAAGAATAGAGTTTTAGGGTTTGAGTCTTGTTAATTATGAGTCTTTCTTGTGTCTACTTGTAACAAGCTTAGGACGGTTTTGTGCTGTATTTTTGTGTAACTTCTCCTAAGCTTTTAAGTACGGAGATTGTTTGTTTTTGGTGAGTGAAACCACATTGTTTGTATTACTGTAATAATCATAGGGTGTGTGATTGAAAGGAAGTGAGACGGGGTCTCAAACTTAGGAGTTCCTAGGTTGAGTTAGCACGGGTAGAGTCTAGGAGATAAGTCGTGAACTTGTATGTTTGCTGAGGGCTTAGATCTAGATCTATTATACTGGATTCCTTCCTGGCTTGGTAGCCCCAGAGTAGGTCGTTGTTTACGCCGAACTGGGTTAACAATTCTCTGTGTTATTTACTTCATTGTCTGTTGTTTGCGTTTGTTTATTATATACTACTGTGGACACACGCTAGAGCATTTGTCTTAGCTTTACAACCGGTTATGTACGACAATTGCTATAGCTTCTGTCTTAACATCTGTCCCCAGTAGGTGCCAGAATTTCAATTAGAATCTTGAAGATGACATGAAGATTATTCTTAAGAACAACCACTTTGCCATGAAGGTTGTCCTTGGATATGACCTTCCCATCCTTTGAGAGCACAGTCTCCTTTTCAATTCCTTATTGCACTGTGTTGCGAAGGGATTTGTTTCCATTCTTTCCATAAAGAGAAATTAACCTACCACTACTTGTTATTCCCAGTAGAGCAGCCAGATGTCCCTTCTAAATAGTCAACTTTAACCCACCAATATTGGAGTGAATTTCAGTTCCATTGAATGGTTTCAAACCCATTTCAATTATTGTTTTCCCTTGAAGAGCTGGGTTACTGTTGATCTTTTCTAATTCTTGTGCCTGGGCATTTTCACGAGTGAAGAGACAAGCTTTAATCCAGAATTCTATCACCAGATTAGGATAAATGGGTTCATCCAACAGTCTGAAATACTGCTCTAATCCTTGAGCGTTGAAAACCTCTTTGACATTGTAATCGTTGGCGGCTAGACTGTCGAAATCAATTCTCCTTTCGATAATAAATTTGAGTTGATTAGTATTCCTTGTATTGAGATTTCCAGAATCTTCAAGATCTCCTCCATCACTTATGATTTGTGGAAGGACAGTAGATGTAGTTGCTTGTTGGGAAGAAGATGCCATCTTGATTTTTATGTGAATGGTGAATGCGCAAAATAATTTATATGGATGCTCAGAGAAGATGAACGATGCAAAAGAAATTGAGTGAATAGAACACAAGGAAATGATGACTATTTATAGATAAATAAGTTAACGAAAGAATAATTGCTATAGGGTCGTCATTAATTTCCACTTTGCTCTCTTAGCAATTGATTCAGATCTCAGAGAATTTAATTGACGTACCTGACACGACAATGGACAGCTGTGAGTCTTAAAGACACATAGCTTCCACTTTCTAGTCAGATTCATTTTTGAAATTTGAAAAGATTCCAGAAGCTGAATGACTCAAAAGCACACTGTAGTCAGAGGATCTTGGACAGTTGCTTCTGATATCATTCAAAGGCTGAGATTTCTCTTGGCAAACAATTGCATTCTTACACACCTGTTACCTTTTTGTCTTGAGGACACTGCGGCTGTTTAAGATTTTCTTGAAGTACTTTCTTGCCTCTTAGATTACTTCCATTCAGATTTTGATGATGCCTCTCTGAATGGCTGTGTCCTTCATTATGCATCCTTTCCACCAATCAGGGTTGAATTCATCCCCCCGTGATGTGTCCTCATCATCATTGTTGAGGTAGCCATAAGGATCATATTCTCCATCTTCTGATGCACTTGAGTCATTATCAGATTTTTCTTCTTCAGGATCTGACTCATCTTTGAGCTTATTTTCATCATACTCTATATTGAATATAGGTTCTTCATCATCAATGTAATCCATGTGAATGACGGCTCTTTGTCCATTGCATATAATGTGTTTCCATGAACTGGAAAATTTCTTGTTTCTTCTTGAAAGACCTGAGATGTACAAAATTTTGTCTCTTGGTACCCATTTTCTTATGGGTCCTTTTGGGTTAGTTCTAGAGCTTTCTAGATTGCCTACAACCTTTGAGTCTTCAAGATTCTCTTTACAAGAGTCATAGAAGGTTTGTCTTATTATCAAGACGACCCTGTATTCTGATTTCAGAGGTTGATGGTCCTGAAAGATTTAGTTCCTCTGATTTTTCAATCTCAGGTTCTGACTCCTTCCATCCTATTCTTCTGACACCACGATTGCTCTCAGGGGTTGTAGCCAACCCTTTTGCTTTTTCAGAAATAAAATTTGAGTAGAGATGAGGAAGAATGACTTTAAATTTTGTTTGCTCAGTGTTCTTATCACAAGTTTCATTAGAGACATTTTTGTGTTTCTTGTCAAACTTGTCATAAGTATCATAAAGTTTCTCCAGATCCTTAATTTTACTTAAGGAAACTTTATATAATTTTTCAAAGTTGTTTGATTGTTCACTGAGCAACTTGTTATCTTTTTCCAGCATTTTGCACTTTTGTGAAACTGTAGAAAGCTTAGATAGCATTCTAAAACATACTCCACGAAGTTGATTAACAGATAATAAATTGATTACCTGTTCAAATTCTTCTGACTCTAGTTCTGAGAGGTCATCATTTGTCATTAGTGTCAGATTACCTTCATCTTCTGATTCATCACTAGAGAATCTACTGATTTCTTCCCAGGTTGAGCTTTGACCATCTACTGACTTTCCTTTCTCTTCTGAGAGCTTCCACCTTTGAAATTTTCTTGTGAATTTTTCAAGGTAGTCGTCATTGTGATCTTCTAGGACAAGTTCTGGTAGACATCTTTCTCCTTCTTCTTGCTTTGGCTCTTTGATACTTTCCTTTTGTGTGAGGTTGCATTCCACCCATTCTATCAGTTGACTAAGATCTTCTTCATTTCCAGATTCACAGCTTTGCTCTTCTGATGCTCCTTTTTCTTCTTTGACAAGATTGTCTTTCTGATCACTTCTATCTTTTAAAATCATTTCATGATTTTTAAGATAACTTATCATTGATTGAAGACACATTTTGTCGATATCTTCTTTTTCTTCAAATCTTCTAGACACATGTTCCCATTCACACGGCAAGCTTAGTTGGATTTTCAAAATCTGATCAGTCTTGCTGTAGTGTCTATTTACTTCTTTTAGACCATCTATAAGGTTTTGAAACGTTATGAACATTTCTTCAATGTTTTCATCTTCTTCCATGATGAATAACTCATATTGTTGAACCAAGGTTTCTGCCTTGATTTGTTCTTCATACTTGGAGTTTTCTTCATTTATCCAACAGAGGTTGTACATCACTTTGACTTGATTTATCATTCCATTGATAAAGCTTTCTTCGTTGTTGGATGAGCTTTCTTCATTAAGTTCTTCTTCCCTTATGTTTGGACTATTATCTTCTATCTCTTGTTCATTGTTACCATGGAACTTTTGCTTCCACAAATTATGATTGGTGATATCTTCATCTGAATGATGTGGTAACTTAGACATAGTGTTTTTCAGGATCTACTGTCTCACTGTAAAGTGATTAGTAACAGAACCGGAGCTCTGATACCAATCGAAGGTGTGAAAAACACAAGAAGGGGGGGTTGAATTTTGTTTTGACAATTTAAAATTTCTTCTAGATTCATGAATCTATCAGAGTCTACTTTGCAACGGAGGAATCAAAACAACAATCATTAAAACAGAGAGAGTAAGGAAGAGGTGAACACACATAATTTATACTGGTTCCCTCACAAAACGAGAGTACTCCAGTCCCCTTGTACTTACAAGAGAGTTCACTATAATTAGACAAGATTACACAATTGCTCAAGTACGCAAGCAAGAGACTTCAAATGCTCAAGTACACAAGCAAGAGACTTCCAAATGCTCTAGATCACACAGCAGGAGACTCCACAATGCTCAAGCACACAAGCAAGAGACTTCCAAATGCTCCAGATCACACTGTAGGAGACTTCACAATGCTCAAGCACACAAGCAAGAGACTTTCAATTTGCTCAAGCACGCAGACAAGAGACTTCCAATTTGCTCAAGCAATAAAGCAAGAGGCTAGCTTAATTTACACCTAATGACTAAACTGTATTACAAATGTAATCAAAACTTCAGATTCTTGATTTTGGAATTCAAACAATTCAGAGTTGTAGTCTTGTGTAGATATCTTCTTTTAAGCCCTTGGTGAGAACACTTCTTTCAGCAGTTGATAAGAGCTTTTGTGTTTAACGAATTCTTCTATCTTTCTTCGTTTATGCACTGGTTCGTTCTCTGCAACAACATTGTGTCCATTCAAAGAGGTCTTCAATTTATAGCAGTTTTCCTGAAAAGTTATTCTTGTCTTTTTCCCAAAATAGGCAAACAACTTTTGCTCCTTTGTTCCTCGAAGGTAGATGCTTGCACAGAAGAGGTAATATTGTACTGTTGTCTTCAACTCCCTTTTTGACTGATTTAGACGACATGAATTTGCCTTTGCATTGGTCATCTCGTCATGTCTTTAAGCGTAACAGGAATATCTTGAGACGTGGCATTATCAGAATTGTTGATGTTAAGATCGTCGTAGCTTCTGAGTGCATACAGTATGGATTTTGATAGGCACTTCTGGCTTTTGAGAGTCTTTGTCCTCTGAAAGGTTGTAAAGCGCTTCTTGGTGAACTCAGACCTCCTGAGTAATTCAGAAGCTTATATTCACCAAGAAGCGCTTTACAACCTTTCAGAGGACAAAGACTCTCAGAAGCCATAAGAGCCTATCAGAAGCCATACAGTATCCACTCAGAAGCTATGATGATCTTAATATCAAAAACTCTGATAAGGCCACGTCTCAAGATATTCTCATTACGCTTAAAGATATGACGAGATGACCAATGCAAAGGCAAATCCATGTCATCTAAATCAGACAAAAAGGGAGTTGAAGACAATGGTAAAATATTACCTCTTATGTGCAAACATCTACCTTCGAGGAACAAAGGAGCAGAAGTTGTTTGCCTATTTTGGGAAAAAGACAAAGATAACTTTCCAAGAAAATTGTTGTACTTTCAACGGTCACATTTAAAACGTCTCTATTCAAACTGTCTATAAATTGAAGACCTCTTTGAATGGACAAAGTGTCGAGAACGAACCAGTGCAGAAAAAGAAAAGAAAGATAGAAGAATTCGTTGAACACAAAAGCTCCTATCAACTGCACAAAGAAGGGTTCTCACCAAGAGCTTAAAAGAAGATTTCTGCACAAGACTACAACTCTAAATTGTTTGAATTCCAAAATCAAGACTTTGAGCTTTGATTACATTTTTAATAGAGTTTAGTCAATAGGTGTAATTTAAGCTAGCCTCTCGCTATAGTGCTTGAGAAAATTGGAAGTCTCTTGCCTGCGTGCTTGAGCAAATTGGAAGTCTCTTGCTTGTGTGCTTGAGCAAATTGGAAGTCTCTTGCTTGTGTGCTTGAGCATTGTAAAGTCTCTTGCTTGTGTGCTTGAGCAATTGTGTAATCTTGTGTGATTATAGTGAACTCTCTTGTAAGTACAAGGGGACTGAAGTACTCTCGTTTTGTGAGGGGAACCAATATAAATTTTGTGTCTTCATCTCTTCCTTACTCTCTTTGTTTTACTGATTGTTGTTTTGATTCCTCAGCTGCAAAATAGACTCTGATATATTCGTGAATCTAGAAGAAATTTTAAATTGTCAAAACACAATTCAACCCCCCCTTCTTGTGTTTTTCACACCTTCAATTGGTATCAGAGTTCCAGTTCTGTTACTAATCACTTTACAGTGAGACAGTAGATCTTGAAAAACACTATGTCTAAGTTACCACATCCTTCAAATGAAGATTTTAACAACCTTAGTTGGTGTAAGTAAAATTTCTATGGTAATAATTAAAAAGAGAGAAAACATAATTGTTCAGACAGAAAGAAAGAAGAACTTCATGAAGAAAGCTCATCCAACGCTAACAACGAAGAAAGCTTTATCAATGGAATGATAAATCAAGTCAAAGGGATGTACAACCTCTGTTGGACAAATGAAGAAAGCTCCAAGTATGAAGAACAAATCAAGGCAGAAACCTTGATTCAACAATATGAGCTATTCATTATGGAAGAAGATGAAAACATTGAAGAAATGTTCATAAGGTTTCTAAACCTTATAGATGGTCTAAAAGCAGTTAAAAGACACTACAACAAAACTGATCAGTTTTTGAAAATCCTACGAAGCATGCCGCGTGAATGGGAACATGTGTCTACAAGAATTGAAGAAAAAGAAGACATTGACAAAATGTGTCTTGAATAACTGATAAGTTATCTTAAAAATCATGAAGTGGTTTTAAAAGATAGAAGTGATATGAAAGACAATCTTGTCAAAGAAGAAAAAGGAGCATCAGAAGAGCAAAGCTGTGAATCTGGAAATGAAGAAGATCTTGGTCAACTGATACAATGGGTGGAATACAACCTCACACAAAAGGAAAGTCTCAAAGAGCCAAAGCAAGAAGAAGGAGAAAAATGTCTACCAGAACTTGTCCTAGAAGATTAGAATGACGACTACCTTGAAAAATTCACAAGAAAAAGGAAAGTCAGTAGATGGTCAAAGCTCAACCTGGGAAGAAATCAGTAGATTCTCTAGTGATGAATCAGAAGATGAAGGTAATCTGGCACTAATGGCAAATGATGACCTCTCAGACTCAGAAGATAACTCAGAACTAAAGTCAGAAGAATTTGAACTGGTAATCAATTTATTATCTGTTAATCAACTTCATGGAGTATGTTTTAGAATGTTATCTAAGCTTTCTACAGTTACACAAAAGTGAAAAATGCTGAAAGAGGATAACAAGTTGCTCAGTGAACAATCAAACAACTTTGAAAAAGTATATAAAGTTTCCTTAAGTAAAATTAAGGAACTGGAGAAACATTATGATACTTATGACAAGTTTGACAAGAAACACAAAAATGTCTCTAATGAAACTTGTGATAAGAACACTGAGCAAACTAAATTTAAAGTCATTCTTCATCATCTCTACTCAACTTTTATTTCTGAAAAAGCAAAAGGGTTGGCTACAACCCCTGAGAGAAATTGTGGTGTCAGAAGAATAGGATGGAAGGAGTCAGAACCTGAGATTGAAAAATCAAAGGAACTAGATCTTTCAGGACCATTAACCTCTGAAATTAGAATGCAGGGTCGTCTTGATAATAAGACACAAACCTACTATGACTCTTGTAAAGAGAATCTTGAAGACTCAAAGGTTGTAGGCAATCTGGAAAGCTCTAGAACTAACCCAAAAGGACCCATAAGAAAATGGGTACCAAGAGACAAAATTTGGTACATCTCAGGACTTTCAAGAAGAAACAAGGAATTTCCCAGTTCATGGAGACACATCACATGCATGATCACTTCTAACTTTTAAAATGTGTAAACCTTTTTCTTTTTGTATCTGTGTGCAAAAACTACTAAAGACATCATATGCATCATCCTTATTTTTGCGAAATTTAACCCAAGTCAATCTACTGTAATCATCAACATTGACTAGTCCATATTTCTTCCCATTGATTGAGGTTGTGCTCACAGGACCAAACAAATCAATGTGAAGCAGCTCTAAGGGCCTAGAGGTAGAAACAACATGTTTAGGTTTAAAAGAAGTTTTCACACTCTTTCCTTTTTGGCAGGACCCACAAAGAGCATCTGAGTGATAGTGAAGCTTAGGTAGGCCTCTGACAAGGTCAAGTTTGCTAAGCTTAGAGATTAACCTCCAGTTAGCATGACCTAACCTTTTATGCCATACCCACTTCTCTTCACTCAGAGTTAGCAAGCATTTGACCTCTTGGTCTGCCAAATCAGAAAAGTTTATTTTAAACACATTGCCTACTCTCTTACCTTTGAACACTATGGACTTGTCAGATTCTCTAATTACAGTATATGATCCTTTATCAAAATTAACCACAAACCCATTGTCACAAAATTGACTAATGCTAAATAGGTTGTGTTTGAGTCCATCTACAAACCATACATTCTTAATTAAAAGGGAGGAGTTACCTACAATACCTATACCTTTGATCTTGCCTTTCTGGTTACCTCCAAAGCCGACTGTTCCACCATCTTCAAGGTTTAAAGATGTGAACATTTTCTTATTATCAGTCATGTTCCTTGAACATCCACTATCCAGATACCATGATTGATTACCATTTTCTTTCAGTCTAGATAGCTGTAGAATAAACAAGGTCAATCATTGTAATAATACCCTTTACATTCATTGTGAAGTTCTCTCCAATATTCATTAGCTCTGTCCACTTCAGCAGCTTTGGAAGTAAAGTAATGTTTGGGAACATAGGCTTTCCTTCCACAGCTGATCACTAGCCTCCATTCATCTGATTTGAAATGGTTTTTCCTACAATGAAAATCTTTTCCTACAATGAAAATCTGAATGGTAGACAATTTTACATTTTGGTACCCATTGCTTTCTGGGTCCAGTTTGGTTAGTTCTATAATCTTTAGTTCTTTCTTGCCTCTGTGAAAAGCTTTGTGGACTTCTAAAAAATTTCTTTTGAAAGTTAGGTCTTTGAAAATTGACCTTCTTAGTCCAATGATTTTGAAATTTTGGCTTTGATTGATAATCACTATACAACTTAGGTTGCTCTTCTAATCTAAGATTAGTTTTGGTTACCAGAGTCTTATGTTGATTATTTATCATCAGCTTAGTTTGTTTTAGAGTCTGATTGGATGAGCTTCTGAGTCCCAAAGTTTTCAAAGTCTTAGACTAGACAGTCCCAGGTTCTGAATGCTTAGGTCCAGAGTTGCTTTCTTTGGGATTCTTAGAAACAACCTCTGAAGTGACTTCAGAGCTTGTTTTGCAGATTCCAGAGATACCCTCAGAGTCTTAAACAACCACAACTTTGCCTTTGCTTTTCGCAGGCAAAAAGGTTGAATAAAGATTATCAGGAGTATTATTCAAACAAATATAAGAATTTTGTTTCCCATATGATTTACCATATGAGTAACCAATTCCTTCACCTACATTTTTGCAAACATTATAAATCATAGACGCCATCTTACTTTTGTTGACGTTCTGATGAACAAACTCCTGAAGAGCAACCTCATGCTCATCAGTAGGTTTGTTACATCTTGTGCACCCATTTTCAAGTTCTTCAATTTTGATTAAAGAATTTTTATATAGAGCTTGAAAATGTTCAGCTTTCTTTGCTAACTCATCCTTCTGTGTTTTTAAAAGTTTTAGTTTAGAGGATGATTCAGCAAACTTTCTTAGAGACGTACCAAGATAGGTTAAAAGTTGTTCTTTAGAATAATTTAAAAATACCTATTCAGATTCATCAGAGTCTAATCCATCAGAGTCTGATCCTTCAGAGTCTGATCCCTCAGAGTCTGATTCTTCAGAGTCTCCATCAGCTATAGCCAACAGAGCCACATTTGCTTCTTCATCATTATTGTCTGAGGATGTTTCTAGGTTATCAAATGTTGCCATTAAGCTCTTCTGGAATCTCCTCTTGTAGCTCTCTCTCTTGCTACTGATATTCTTGTTTTTGTCCTTTGATGATCCTTCAGGACACTCAGCAATGAAGTGTCCTAGTTTGTTACACTTGAAGCAGTTCTTCTCTTCTCTACTGGAAGCATTCCTTGAGCTATTTCCTTTGTGACTTTTGTTCATTCTTGCCCATTTTTGAAAGTTTCTGGTGAACATGGCAAATTTCTCATCCTGTTCATCTTCTTGATCATCTGATGAAGAATCTTCCTCGACCTCCAGAGTTTTAGCCTTGAATGCTTTAGAAGATTTCTTGGTTGGAGTCAAAGCCACTGAATTTTCCTTCTTCTTCACTGCATCAGCATTCAATACCATCTCATGCTCTTGAGGTTGCTGATGAGTGATTCAAGAGTGATTTTCTCAAGATCCTTAGCTTCTTCAATAGTTGTGACCTTAGGTCTCCATTTGTTAGTCAAGCTGTTCAGGATCTTCCACACATGATCAGAGGTTGTATAGCTTTTCTTCAGAAACCTGAGATTAGACACCAGAGTCTGAAATCTAGAAAACATAGTCTCAATGTCTCCTTAGGTTTCATGGTAAAAAGCTCATACTGTTGAACCAGTAGTCTTGCTTTGGCATTCTGAACTTGCCTATTACCATCATAGTTTGACCAGAGAGAGTCATACATAGCTTTTGTTGTAGATCTATCCATTATTTTGGTATATTCATCATGAGATATGGCTGACATCATAATTTGTTTGACTTTGTTGTGTTTGGCAAATATCTTCTTGTTCTCAACAGACAATGCTCTCTTCTGAGCTAACATAATCTTTCCATGAGGACATATTCCATCAATAGGTACTCCTTCTTCTATTAGGTCCCAAAGCTCATCATCAATTTCATTGACGTAGTGGTAAATGCTATCTTTCCACCATTCAAATCTTAGAGCATCACCACTAAAAACTGGAACCTTTTTATTGCTGGAATCATGATTAGACGCTGAAGAGGTAGAAGTCATGTTGTCGTAGTTGTATTAAACTTGAGAAAGATCTGTAACAGTAGGTGTAGGTGTATGTGTAGTTGTGGATTCCCCAGACATACAGTGTTTTTCAAAGATCATTTACTGTCTCACTGTGAAGTGATTAAAAAACAGAATCGGAGCTCTTAATACCAAATGAAGGTGAAAAACACAAGAAGGGGGGTTGAATTGTGTTTTTAAAAAATTATTCTTTTCTAGTAAACAGATTGTAACGCAGCGGATGAAAGAAGCTAGTCAAAGCACAAAACACAAATAAGACAATGAGAGAGAGAGAAGAGTGCACACACAAAATTTTATACTGGTTCCTCTCACAAAACGAGAGTAGTCCAGTCCCCTTGCACTTCCAAGGGATTTCACTATAATCACAAAGATTACAATCCTAATGCTCAAGCACACAAGCAAGAGACTTCTTTGCTCTAGGTCACACAAGATAAAGATACTTTCTTGCTCAAGTCACACAAGACAAGAGACTTCCCAAACTAACTTAATACACAGATTAAGTAGGACTGAAAGTTCTAAGCTAGACTATCTAAACACTCAGTTCAGAGCCTACAATATCAAAAGATATTTGACTTAGAAAGTTACACAAGAAAGAATGAAAACAGTTCAAAGCTTGAATACAATTTAAGTCTTTCTCTGAGTTTGATAATCTTCCAGTAGTCTTCTCTCAAGCAAAAAGTCTTCTATTAATACTCTAAGTATAAAGACGTTGAGAAAGGACCATTGGTAGTACAATCTGTTGAGGCAAAATCCCTAATTGATGTTTTAAAGATAACAAACCTCTTAATTATTTTTTAGTGTAATTCTAATCTTTTTGGTATCTAACAAGTGCTCTTGAGTGTTTTTATTAAGCTAGGAACAATTGAGCTATTTAGATCAAATATCATGATTTTACATTGATAAAAACAAAAGTTTGGAGAACGGTCTCTGATTGGTCTCTGAGACCTGCGCAAACATCATTTTCACACAATCAATGCAAAAGGACTTATGGTTAAGTCAACTATGTACAAGACAAATGATCACTTTTCTCTTGGGCTTCTCTCACGAATTATTTACACATCCAAGAGATCATTTAAGGCAAAGATTTCTCTCATGAATAGAGAACTTACTTCTTTTACCAAGTTCTATGATTTAACCATGTGAAGATTGAGCATATGACACAAGGACATTTTTATACTCAATTAATGGAACTGAGATTATATGAACCATGGAGAAGTAGACAGCACAACCTGGTCTTGAAAATTGACTTGTACTTTAAAGAATAAAGAAGGAACATTCTCCAAGGAGGCTTCTCTTTCCATATGACAATTGTACTTGCAACAAGGACACTATGGAACATCAAGTACAACATCCAGCTGCTGTTCTTATCCATAACAGCTGGACTTTTCGTGCTCTAGCTTCTTTGCTCCAAAAAGAAGAAAGTCATTCACGCCAGAATTGGGAGATTGATCTCAGACCAATGCTGGAAAGAGAAAATCATCACTTGGAGTGACACCAGCTTGCTACAGCTGTTTAAAAGTTATCCAAAAGCTGCACAACGGCTATACTTGTTTGTTAAGCAACGTACAACAACATTACAGCTCAACAACAGCTAGCAATACGCTCCTCTCTTAAAAGTCAGAAGAAGGAACTTTGGAGATCAATCTCAGACTGATCTGTTTTCTTCAAATTACATGAGCTGTCATCTGCAGAGCAACTAGCCGTTATTTTCAAGCCTCCAACGGATATACTTCGTGGCCAAGACTCCCTGATCATCACTCATCTATATATAGAGGTCTTTGGCAACTTTGAAGAGCAAGAGTCTCCACTACAACTTCAACACTTGTTTTTACATCACAAGTTTTATCACGAGTTCTTCTTTTCTCTCTCACTCAGATCTGTAATTCATATATATATAGGATCAGAATATCCAGTGAGTGTTTTGAGAGTTTATCCATCCATTTTCAAAGCTTCTCATAAGTGTATTGAGTGAATAGGCTTTGATTACCAAAATCCTTCATCATTGTAACCATTGGCTCAAGTTAGTATGTAATTACTAATTGAGCGACACCTTCATAGTCAGTGTGACTGAGGTAGATTAAGCTTGTAGGGCTTAGAAGATTATTTGATCTTGGATCTAGATCAAAGGAAGTGTAACTTGAGATCATTAGCATCTCTTAGTGGACAATCTCACAAGGAGTGTGGGGACTGGACTAGCCCAAGCATTTTGGGTGAACCAGGATAAATTATTGTGTGCATTCTCTTCCCTTACTCTGATTTAATTTGTGCAATCACTAATCACACACATCACAATTTAATTGTTATATATATACTGTCAGAGAGTGATTGGGAGATCGATCTCCAGACTGCAACACTTTTGGTTATTTGGTTTAACTAACAATCTAATCATTTTCTTCAAGTATATTGTGATTGATAATTTTTATAGGGAATATTTTAAAGGTTCACAATTCTAACCCCCCCTTTCTTGTGAAAAACTTTGCTACTTCAATTGGCATCAGAGCATTGGCTCTAAGGAAGCATCTAACAAGTGCTAGAGGAAAAGATTCAGGAAGGAAGTAATGGCTAAGAATGTAAAGTTTATATCTGAAGGAGGATCATCAAACAGACCACCTCTATTTGATGGAGATAACTACTACTACTGGAAGGACAAAATGGAGCTCTTTCTTAGATCACAAGATAACAACATGTGGCATGTACTTGAAGTTGGAGAATATGTTCCATTAGCTAAAGATTCAACAAATCCTAAACCTCAAGCTGAATGGACAACAACAGAAGCTGATAGAGTACTCCTTAATACTAAAGCTAAATTGTTTATTAAAAGTGCTTTGTGCAGGGAAGAATATGACAGAATAATGGAGTGCAAAACAGCAAAAGCAATATGGGAAACTCTGCAAACTCATCATGAAGGAACCAACAGTGTCAAAGAAACAAGAATAGACATTGGTGTGAGAAAATTTGAACTATTTGAAATGAAGGAAGGAGAAACCATAGATCAGATGTATGGTAGATTCACAAGCATCATAAATGAACTAAACTCTTTGGGAAAATCATATACTACACATGAAAGAATAAGAAAAATTCTTAGATGTTTACCAAAGACTTGGAGACCAATAGTCACAGCATCACAGTGGCAAAAGATCTCACTAAAGTTTCACTGGAAGATCTGATTGGATCATTAAAAGCTCATGAATCTGTTCTTCAAGAAGATAAACCAAAAAGGAAGATGATTGCTCTTGAAACTCAATCTGGAGAATGCTCTCAGAAAGAGGAAACACTTTGTGAAGATGAAGAATCACTTCAAGAAGATGATGAAGAAGAATTAGCATTCTTGTCAAGAAGAATTCAGAGACTGATGACAAGAAGAAATCAACTCAAGAAGAATTTTCAACCCAAAAGGAATGGAGCTAAACCAGAAGTGGATCTAAGAAAAATACAATGTTATGGATGCAATCAATTTGGTCATTACAAGAATGATTGTCCAAAGAACAAACAGAAGAAACCCTTCTTCAAAAAGAAATCCATGATGGCTACTTGGGATGATCTAGAAGAAGCTCAATCAGAAGATGAAGAACAAGAAGCAAATGTATGTCTCATGACACACTCAAATGCAGAAGAGGTAACACTTGATCCTTGCTCATCTTGTCAAAAAACTGAACATCTCTTTGATAACTTACTATATGACTCTCAAATCTTAAATCAGAAAAATGCTAAACTAAGAGATGAGATTACTGTTTTAACAAAAGAAAGAGATGAAATTAAGAAAGAGAGCAGTCTTAAAAGTGAAGTTATCAAAGGCATTCAAACTGCTCACACAGAACTTTCTAAAAGGTTTGAAATTCTGAGAAATGATCAAAAAGAATGTTCTGAGGTACTAGAGGAAAATAGTGTTTTGAAAAAGACTATTTCAAAATTGGAAAATGATTTAACAAAGTTTATTAATACTACTACAACTTTTGAAAACATTTTGGGAACACAAAATGCATTTTATGATAGATCTGGTTTAGGACATAATCCTTATCAAAACAGAAAGCTATATGAAAAATGTCTCATTCCAAATAAACAAAAGAATGTTCAAAAATACAAATGTGATTTCTGTCACAAGAATGGACATCTTGAAGCCTTTTGTTTCAAAAAGAAAGCAAGAAAACCTGGTTTCTACAGAACACCAGAACATTCTCAGATCGGTCTCAGAAACAAGAATTTTAGAAAACCTGTACATAGACATTCTCTAAACACTCTCAGAAGAGATGTCTATAAGAGAACACCTTATAAGAGATCATCTTATTCTCAGAGGATCCCTTATAAGAAATTTGAGACTAACACTCAAGGACCCAAGAAACTGTGGGTACCTAAAAACTTATTAAACTCAAATGTAGGAATGCCTTCTAGCAGTCAAGAAAAGGCCTTGGTACTTGGACAGTGGATGCTCAAGACATATGACAGGAGATAAGAATAGCTTTCTGTCATTTGAAACAAGAGAAGGTGGATTATTCACCTTTGGTAACAATGAGAAAGCAAGCATCAAAGGTATAGGTACAATTGGTAAGTCTGATTCTGCTAAGATTGAAAATGTTCATTATGTGGATGGCTTAAAACATAACTTAATAAGCATAAGTCAATTGTGTGACAATGGCTTTGAAGTTGGTTTTAAATCAAACTCATGTGAAATAAAACAATCTTCATCTAACAAAGTCCTTTTTAATGGATCAAGGATAAAGAATGTTTATGTATTATACTTAGATGAACTACCTCCTGAGTCATGTTTTGTCTCACTTGAAAAAGACAAATGGATTTGGCACAAGAGGGCAGGTCATGTAAGCATGAAGACTATGTCAAAACTTTCCAAACTTGATCTAGTTAGAGGATTGCCTAAGATTAGTTTTGATCTAGATAAAGTATGTGAATCTTGCACAAGAGGGAAACAAGTTAAAAGTAGTTTTAAACCAAAAGAATTTATTTCCACAAAAAGACCTCTTGAGCTACTTCACATAGACTTATTTGGACCTGTCAAAACTACAAGTCTTGGTGGCAAAAATTATGGCTTTGTCATAGTAGATGATTTTTCAAGATTCACTTGGGTGTTATTTTTAAAACATAAAGATGACTGTTTAGAAGCTTTTAAAACTTTTTGCTTGAGAGTTCAAAATGAGAAAGGTATCAATATTATCTCTATAAGAAGTGATCATGGTGGAGAATTTGAAAACTCTCTCTTTGAATCATTCCTTGATAATAATGGAATCTCTCATAATTTTTCTTGTCCAAGAACTCCACAACAAAATGGAGTTGTTGAAAGGAAAAATAGAACTTTGCAAGAAATGGCAAGAACAATGATTCATGAATCAAATGTGGAAAAGTATTTTTGGGCTGAGGCCATTAACACCTCTTGCTATATTCTGAACAGAGTCACCATTAGAAAAGTTTTAAACAAAACACCTTATGAACTTTGGAAAGGCAGAAAACCTAGTATTTCTTATTTTCATATATTTGGTTGCTTTTGTTACATTTTGAATATCAAAGACAACTTAGGTAAGTTTGATTCAAAGTCAGACAAGGGAATATTCTTAGGATACTCTCTGACCTCAAAAGCTTATAGAGTCTACAATTTGAGAACTCAAACTTTAGAAGAAAGCATGCATGTGAAATTTGATGAATTTGAAGATCAACCAACTGTGCAAACTGCTGATGAAGAAGAAGAAGAACCTGTCATTGTACAAAATCATGATTCAGATGAAAACCCTACACCTCAAGGACCACCAAAGACCTGGAGAATTGTTGGCTATCATCCTCCTGATCAAATTATAGGTAATACAGAAGATGGTGTTAGGACCAGAAAAGCCTTGTAGGATGTAGAGACCAATCTGGGATTGATCTCCCAAATTGAACCAAGATCCATAAATGAAGCTATCATTGATGAGTCCTGGATTAACGCTATGAAAAAAGAACTGCATCAATTTGAGAAGAATGAAGTTTGGAACCTGGTACCATTTCCAAAAGATAATTCAATCATTGGAACAAGATGGGTCTTTAGAAACAAACTTGATGAAAATGGTAAGGTTGTCAGAAATAAGGCAAGACTTGTAGCACAAGGTTATAATCAACAAGAAGGAATTGATTATGATGAAACTTTTGCTCCTGTAGCCAGGTTAGAAGCTATTAGAATTCTGCTTGCATATGCATCACATAAATGTATCAAACTTTTTCAAATGGATGTGAAAAGTGCATTTTTAAATGGATTTTTAAATGAGGAAGTTTGTGTACATCAACCTCCTGGTTTTGTTGATAAACATAAACCAAATCATGTTTATAAACTTACCAAAGCTCTTTATGGACTTAAACAAGCTCCAAGAGCCTGGTATGACAGATTAAGCACCTTTTTACTTGAAAATGGTTTTTCTAGAGGAAAAATTGATACTACACTTTTTACAAAAAATGAAAAGCATAATTTACTTATTGTACAAGTGTAAGTTGATGATATTATCTTTGGTGCTACTAATGAAAATATGTGTGAAGATTTTTCTAACCTTATGCAAAGTGAATTTGAGATGAGCATGATGGGAGAACTTGGTTTCTTTCTTGGCTTGCAAATCAAGCAACTAGAAGATGGAATTTTTATCAGTCAAGAAAAATATGTGAATGATCTTCTCAAGAAATACAAGATGAATGAAGCCACGATCATGTCAACTCCAATGCATCCTTCTACAAGCTTGGACAAAGATGAAAAAGGAAAAGATGTTTCTGAAAAAGAGTATAGGGGAATGATTGGATCTCTCCTCTATTTAACAGCTAGCAGACCTGACATAGTGTTTGCAGTTGGTCTCTGTGCTAGATTTCAAACATCTCCTAAAGAATCTCACTTGATTGCTGTCAAAAGAATTTTTAGATACTTAGTAGGAACACCTGATGTAGGATTATGGTACAAAAAGGGATCACACTTTGATTTACAAGCATATTGTGATGCTGACTATGCTGGGGATAAAATTGAGAGAAAAAGCACAAGTGGAGCATGTCAATTCCTTGGAGAAGCACTGGTGAGCTGGTGTTGCAGAAAACAAAACACAATTGCTCTCTCAACCACTGAAGCAGAATATGTTGCTGCATCAAATTGTTGCTCTCAAGTCATTTGGATCAAAAATCAACTTGAAGATTTCTCACTAAGGTACACATGTATTAAAATTTTATGTGATAACACTAGTGCTATTAATTTGTCAAAAAACCCTATTCAGCATTCAAGATCAAAACATATTGAAATCAAGCATCATTTTATTAGAGATCATGTTAAAAAAAAGGATGTGGAATTAGTTTTTGTTGATACTGAAAATCAGCTTGCTGACATTTTTACTAAACCATTAGTTGAGGATCGTTTTAATTTTATCAAAGGAAAATTGAAAATCATCAAAAATCCCAATCCTACTTGATGTTTGTTTATCTGTGTGTCTGGGAGACCGTTCAGAGATCGATCTCTGGATACTGCGCTGAAGCATATCAATACACATAACGGTCATGTGATTTAAATGGGCTCATGAACATGGCTTTAAATGACAAAATTGATTTGGGCTTCCCTCTCTCCTCACTCATTGGGTAACGGTTTCTCCTTTCTTTCTCTTTCCCACGTTTTTGTCAAAACCAAGTACAAACCTTCTATTCATCTTTCTCATCAAAGTACACCTAACCTATATTCTTCCTCTTCCCCAAGTTTCTGAGTTTTTCTTTTTATAATCCCTCAAACTCTTTCAACTTCCATTAAACACATTCAAGCTCAAATCTTCATCAATGGCTAGAACTAAGAACGCTGGTGGTAGAAAAGTCCCACGAACCAAAAACCCTTCAACTTCATCTTCACCACCAAGATCGTCCTCACCTCCAAAACCACCTACTCCAAAATACTCATCATCATCATCCTATGAAACTGCATCTGAGTCTTACAAATCCATCCAAGATCGAGAAACCACTCCTGAAATCCAATCTATTCCTGTCACCTCTAACATGCAAACTACTGTTGAAAATCCCCCAAATCCCCAAAATTCTCGAAACACTGTTTTCCAACCCTCATCATCTCAATCTCCAGAAAACTCACCCATCAATCTAACTCAAAATCAACCATCACCACATGTTGATTCACCCAAACACTCACCAGAAATTGAAGATGTTTCTCCATCTCCTACTACTACAATACCTAGTCCAAAGGACTCTCCACCTGTCCTTGTTAAAATGAAGAAATCCAAATCTTTTGATTCCTCCAAAATTAGAAGATCATCAAGGATATTGTCTGGTGCTGGCAAGAAACCTGTGGTGGACACCACAGTGCATGTAATAGATCAATCTGACTTTGAGATTGATCTTTTGGAAAAAGAGATTGATGAGTTTGAACTTGACCCAGTTACATCCACTAAGTCTGAACCTGTCAAAACCAAGAAATCACCAACTCCAAAGAAGAAGGAAGTCAAAACTGCTGTCAAGGTACCAAAAACAAAGAAGAAGATTGCTGTGAAAAAATCCAAAGAGAAATTGCTACCTGCTCCTCTCATTCAACCTAAAGATGAAGAAATTTTTCAAAAG
The DNA here is from genome assembly GCA_951799995.1 of Trifolium subterraneum. Taxonomy (NCBI): domain Eukaryota; kingdom Viridiplantae; phylum Streptophyta; class Magnoliopsida; order Fabales; family Fabaceae; genus Trifolium; species Trifolium subterraneum. The sequence continues at coordinate 9,648,685 of OX637466.1, read as the reverse complement.
TATTGGATGACCAAACCTGTAGCTGTGTCAAGATTATACAACTTTGCTGAGCTATCCATTGGAGGAGTTGATCTAGAAAAATTTGTGGAACCATTTGAGTGGAAAAGTTTCTTTCAAATCAAGGAAACTGTTTATCCTTTGTTGGTCCAAGCATTCTACTACAATGCTCAAGTCTTCCCAGATAAAGATATGATTACTTCAAACATCAAGGATGTGGAAATAGTGGTAGATCCATATGTCATTGGAAGCTTAATTGGAATCAAGAGTGAAGGGCTAGAGGTTTATGGAAATGACTGGTATGACCAAGTCAAGATCAGCAAAGAAGAATTGAAGAATAAAATGTTCACTGAAGAAGGAGCTAAGAAGAACTCTCCTCCATCCTCCCTGCTGAAAACCGAGTACAAACTCCACAACATGTGCCAACACTCATTTTTCCCTCGCACAGGGAGCAAGGATAAGGTCACTGATCTTGATCTTCTCATGATGTACCATATGGCCAAAGGAGTTAAATTAAATCTTCCATACATTATTCTTCACCACATGATTCATGTTGCCACCTCTGGTTATAAGAAAATTACATTACCATATGCCATGCTGTTGACTAGGGTGTTTAGGCTTTATTATGCTGATATGAGTAATACAACCTCTGAAGACCACTATTACACTTTTAGTTTGAAGAATGTCCATCATATGAAAAAAGATGTTGAAACCCCTGCTGTTGATGTTGGAAGTAAGAGAAAGAGAGATGATTTTGAGAAAACAAATTTGAATGTTCTTGCTGATGCCTCTGGAGACCAATTGGAGAATGATCTCCAGACTGATGAACAAACTCAAATCAGTGATGATGTTAATACTACCACTGAGAGTGAGAAACTTGTAACCACTGCTGCTACAACTCTTCAAGGTTTTAAACCTGTGTCTGCCCCACCAAATACCACCATGTTTTCACCTTTAATGACATCAAGCCAAGGAAGTTTATCTTCCTTTTGCACTTCTGAATTCATAAGAACCATTTTGACATCTAACACCCCTGAAATTTCCACCATTCCTATTCCAAAACCTACTGATAGTGCTTTGCCATCCATACCATCTTCATTTTCTACTTTTGATTCTTTTTGCTCATCTGTTAATGCTACAAATGCTGGAACTCAACAATTAGTGTTTGAGGGAAATGTCAACTTTGACTTTCCTGGCCCTTCAAGGCCCACCAAACGCTTTAGGCTTGAAATTGATATGGAGCAAATGAGAAAAGATCTGGATAATGTGATTAACGGCTTGTCTGTTCAGCACCTCATGATGAATCACTTGATTTTGGAATCCAAAACTTTAAGAGATTGGTTTACGTCTATTGTTTGTCCACAACTCCACATTCCACCACCTCCAGAAATTGAAACCCCACAATTTGATCCATTTCCTGCCAATGAAAATTCTGATAATGATGATGAGAATCCTGCTACTTCACCTGCTCCTGATGGAGCAAATGTCTGATAAACTTTGCATGTGTGTGCTCCTGGATTACCCTTTTTACTGATGACAAAGGGGGAGAATGATTTGATAGATCAAGGGGGAGCCCAATGATGTTTTGAAGTTTGAAGATGTTTTGCAGCCTGTCCTGATTATTTGATATTTGATGAACTTGTCTTTAATTTTATGAACTCTGGTCTTAATAGTCCTGTTTAGTATTTAGATATTTTGAGAAGTCTCTTTTGATGTTATATGAACTTCTCCTACTATGTATGTGTTATCTAAACCAGGATATGTTTGTTTAATTTGCTTTTGATGCATGTTTGAATCATTTTGTATTAATCATGGGCTGTCAATTGTGTTTGAATGCTCACTTATGTGAGACTAATGATTAATGAATGTTGCTTGATTCAAATTATACTCATGTTACTCAATTCCTTTAAAGTCATAAGCATGATCATTTTGGAAATTGAATGCTTGAATTGAGGGGGAGCTTACAAATTAAAAACACTAGACATTTTATTTCAAGCACTTTGAATTTTGATTAAAATTAGAATTCCATCTCAAAACATAATTCAAGAAGTTTGTCATCATCAAAAAGGGGGAGATTGTTGAGGCAAAATCCCTAATTGATGTTTTAAAGATAACAAACCTCTTAATTATTTTTTAGTGTAATTCTAATCTTTTTGGTATCTAACAAGTGCTCTTGAGTGTTTTTATTAAGCTAGGAACAATTGAGCTATTTAGATCAAATATCATGTTTTTACATTGATAAAAACAAAAGCTTGGAGAACGGTCTCTGATTGGTCTCTGAGACCTGCACAAACATCATTTTCACACAATCAATGCAAAAGGACTTATGGTTAAGTCAACTATGTACAAGACAAATGATCACTTTTCTCTTGGGCTTCTCTCACGAATTATCTACACATCCAAGAGACCATTTAAGGCAAAGATTTCTCTCATGAATAGAGAACTTACTTCTTTTACCAAGTTCTATGATTTAACCATGTGAAGATTGAGCATATGACACAAGGACATTTTTATACTCAATTAATGGAACTGAGATTATATGAACCATGGAGAAGTAGACAGCACAACCTGGTCTTGAAAATTGACTTGTACTTTAAAGAATAAAGAAGGAACATTCTCCAAGGAGGCTTCTCTTTCCATATGACAATTGTACTTGCAACAAGGACACTATGGAACATCAAGTACAACATCCAGCTGCTGTTCTTATCCATAACAGCTGGACTTTTCGTGCTCTAGCTTCTTTGCTCCAAAAAGAAGAAAGTCATTCACGCCAGAATTGGGAGATTGATCTCAGACCAATGCTGGAAAGAGAAAATCATCACTTGGAGTGACACCAGCTTGCTACAGCTGTTTAAAAGTTATCCAAAAGCTGCACAACGGCTATACTTGTTTGTTAAGCAACGTACAGCAACATTACAGCTCAACAACAGCTAGCAATACGCTCCTCTCTTAAAAGTCAGAAGAAGAAACTTTGGAGATCAATCTCAGACTGATCTGTTTTCTTCAAATTACATGAGCTGTCATCTGCAGAGCAACTAGCCGTTATTTTCAAGCCTCCAACGGATATACTTCGTGGCCAAGACTCCCTGATCATCACTCATCTATATATAGAGGTCTTTGGCAACTTTGAAGAGCAAGAGTCTCCACTACAACTTCAACACTTGTTTTTGCATCACAAGTTTTATCACGAGCTCTTCTTTTCTCTCTCACTCAGATCTGTAATTCATATATATCTAGGATCAGAATATCCAGTGAGTGTTTTGAGAGTTTATCCATCCATTTTCAAAGCTTCTCATAAGTGTATTGAGTGAATAGGCTTTGATTACCAAAATCCTTCATCATTGTAACCATTGGCTCAAGTTAGTATGTAACTACTAATTGAGCGACACCTTCATAGTCAGTGTGACTGAGGTAGATTAAGCTTGTAGGGCTTAGAAGATTATTTGATCTTGGATCTAGATCAAAGGAAGTGTAACTTGAGATCATTAGCATCTCTTAGTGGACAATCTCACAAGGAGTGTGGGGACTGGACTAGCCCAAGCATTTTGGGTGAACCAGGATAAATTATTGTGTGCATTCTCTTCCCTTACTCTGATTTAATTTGTGCAATCACTAATCACACACATCACAATTTAATTGTTATATATATACTGTCAGAGAGTGATTGGGAGATCGATCTCCAGACTGCAACACTTTTGGTTATTTGGTTTAACTAACAATCTAATCATTTTCTTCAAGTATATTGTGATTGATAATTTTTATAGGGAATATTTTAAAGGTTCATAATTCAAACCCCCCCTTTCTTGTGAAAAACTTTGCTACTTCACAATCTTCTTTTTGCTGATAAGACCGTTGTACTATTCCATTAGCTATGAGTTGTCTTTCTTCAGAGAGTGTCATTCAGAATCTGGTAATAACATTTCATTGATCTTCTAAATGTTGTACGCAAGCTTCAGACTGTGTTTCTCTCTTTGGCATCTAAGGACTTCTTCAGAGGCTCTGAAGCTTCTTGCTTCTCAGAGTCTAAACGATTTAGACTGTGTGTTTCAGAGGCTCAAATGATGATCTGAGTGAATAAGATTTTTACTTTGTTCCTGCACACTAGATCATTCATTAGTAATACCAATTGTCCATTTAATACATTGTTATCATCAAAACTTAGGGTGTTTTATTACTAAAAACTCATTTTGTTCCAACGATAGGGAGTTGAAGACAACGGTAAAATATTACCTCTTCTGTGCAAACATCTATCTTCGAGGAACAAAGGAGCAGAAGTTGTTTGCCTATTTTGGGAAAAAGACAAAGATAACTTTCCAGGAAAATTGTTGTACTTTCAATGGCCACATTTCAAACGTCTCTATTCAAATTGTCTATAAATTGAAGACCTCTTTGAATGGACAAAGTGTCGAGAACGAACCAATGCAGAAAAAGAAAAGAAAGATAGAAGAATTCGTTGAACACAAAAGCTCCTATCAACTGCACAAAGAAGGGTTCTCACCAAGAGCTTAAAAGAAGATATCTGCACAAGACTACAACTCTGAATTGTTTGAATTCCAAAATCAAGACTTTGAGTTTTGATTACATTTGTAATAGAGTTTAGTCAATAGGTGAAATTTAAGCTAGCCTCTCGCTTTAGTGCTTGAGCAAATTGGAAGTCTCTTGTCTGCGTGCTTTAGCAAATTGGAACAATGTGATAGTAACAACAAATTAACAATAAATTCCTATTTTTTTCACACACTTTCTCTTTCCAATAAATTTAATATATTATCGTTATTATGTACAATTTTTTTTTAATATGTTATGTACCAAAAAAAAATTAAAAAAAAAACTTTAGATTTTCACATATATAGCATTAGTTTGTTTTATTGAAAAGATAAGAGTAATTGACAAATAGTGCAATTGACAAATCGTATCCTTAAAACACTAAATGAACAGTTAATTAGAAATGTTAAATCTAATAAAACTGGACAATTAAAAAAAACGGAGGGAGTAAAAAATAAAAAAACTAGAATATCAAATCTCAAGAAATACTGCTGTAAAAAAAAATCCGTAGGAATATGAATCTATACAGCTGTCCCTGCTGCACAATTCTTAAACCCTTTGATTGATCTAGTGGCTAGCTATATTAATTAAATATACAAAACATTAATGTCGGGTTTTTTGAAATTTGCTATATTTTGCAAAAACAACATCTAGTCAGATGTAGGGTCAGATGTGGCTACATTTGGAACAACATCCTGAAGCAAGAAAATATGAACAATTTGTGACAAGTTTGTTGCGCGCTATATTTGTCAAGTTAATCTCTTTAGCGCTTTACTTGTTCCTCAAGACATGGAGATCGATCTATTTCCTGAAGATATCTCAAAGTATATCAAACCTAAAATATATTCCTATATTTTAGGATTTTGGTTGGATTTGTTTTAATGAATCTTTTGCTATCGGATATGCTCTAATTTTATGTTACTTGTGAAGCCCGAAATCAAGGAACAACCCAGGCTATCTCAGCTTTATATATTGAAGACTCAGACCTATTTTATTCACCGAAACCGAAGTTTAAACAAATATATCAAAGATGTAGTCTTTTAGGGTTTCGTGTCTTGTAAGCCTTGTGTTTTATTTGTGAGCCACTCTTGTATCATCTTGATGCTAGAGTAAGACTATTTTTAGTTCAGTTGTAATCTTTTAATCTACTCCTTCGCCAAATTGTTATTAGTGCTATACGGTCACGCTGGTTGTGTGGCTAGGAGGAAGTGAGATGGGGCGTCTCATATCTAGGAGTTCTTAGGTAGGATTGCATGAGATAGTGTCTAGGCGATAAGATAGAAACGAGAGGTTTTGTAGTTGTTGGTGTTTTGTATGTTGGCCTCATTTTGCAAAAACAAGTTCAAGCAAGATGTTGGACCAGATGCCGTAGCATGTGGGTACAACATCTGTCATGCCGGTAATTAATGTTCTATTTGCGCGCCATATCTTTGAAGATTCTCTGAAGCACTATTTTCGCCTTACTTGCATATCAAGACGCACGTTTTAAACACGGGTTTATAAGGCGGCTGCACCAAGAAGTATTTTCCAGAAGATGCTACGCCATTTATGGAAACAAGTGATTCTTTCCATTTCGTGTGTGCTGGACTTTGCAAAAGGACAGCTAAAGATTAAAGCCCAAGATGAAGACCTAGCCCATGCTACACCATTTATGGAAACAAGTGATTCTTTCCATTTCATTGTTTGGATATGTTAAAAATGGATGGAATGTAATGGAATATGATAGAATCCATTCCATCCCATACCATCCAAACCTCCAATTTTCATTCCATCCAATTTGGAGTGTATGCTATGGAATGAACTTCATAATTAAAATATTATTCATGTCATGTTAAAAATACTAAAACAGTGGAATGGAATCTCTGTTCCTTCCCATTCCGTTCCGCTCCATTCCATTTTATTCCATTCCGTTCTGTTCCATTCTGTTCCGTCAATCCAAACAGAGCCTATAAGTGAGTTGCAAACTGAGAAGATGAAGCATCAGGCTCAAATTGCTCAACTTACAAAGCAGCTACAATCCGAGAAGGCAAAGCATCTGTCTGAGGCATCTGCTCTTAGAGATGAGGTAACCACATTAAACTATAAGCTGACTAGTTTAAATAAACAGCTTAGACTGCTAAATAATGGAACTGAAAGATTAGATATACTGGTTGAGGGGCAAGTTGCTGGGAAACCTAAGGGTATTGGAATAGAATACACTTATCCTAGAAAGAAAAAGCTTACATCTACTAGTACTTTTGTCCCAGCTAAAGACACATATGATCCTACTGAAACCAGACAGATGCCACAGCATGTTCAACAACATCAGTCTGCCAAAATAAATCCTAAACCTATGGGATGAATTTGTCATTATTGTGGTAGAAAAGGTCACATCAGACCCTTCTGCTTTAGACTGTATGGATTTCCAAAAAGGTATAATAATCCTAGGTACGAATCTGAGTTTAGCAATGCAAAGAAGGAATGGAAACCAAAGGCAAATGATGTTGCTCATATAGCTCATACATTTCTGAGAGCTTCGTACATAAATGATTGGTACTTTGATAGTGGTTGCTCAAGACACATGACTGGTGTTGGAAGCTATCTAACTGATGTTAAAGCATACACTACTAGCTATGTTACTTTTGGTGATGGAGCCAAAGGTCAGATCAAGGGTATAGGTAGTCTTACTGCAAATGGGTCTCCTAAACTTGAGAACGTTCTTTTGGTGGAAGGATTGACTGCAAATATCATAAGTATCAATCAATTATGTGATCAAGGAATGAGGGTGAACTTCACAAAATCTGAATGCACTGTCGCAACTGAGAATGGAGAATCTATTATGAAAGGAGTCAGGTCAAAGGATAACTGTTACTTATGGATATCTGAAGAAAGTGCTCAAACCTCCACTTGTCTCATTACTAGAGAAGATGAAGTCAAGTTATGGCATCAAAAGATGGGTCATCTCAATCTGAGGAGTATGAAGAAAGTCATAGCTGAAGATGCAGTAAAAGGAGTACCTAAACTAAAGATTGAAGAAGGGAACATATGTGGTGAGTGTCAAATTGGGAAACAGACAAAGAGGCCATACCCAAAGCTGAAGCATCTGACTACTTTAAAGGTGCTTGAATTACTACATATGGATTTGATGGGTCCTATGCAAGTAGAAAGTCTAGGTGGCAAAAGATATGCTTTTGTTGTGGTAGATGACTACTCAAGATTCACATGGATCAACTTTCTAAGAGAAAAGTCAGATACTTTCTGTGCTTTCAAGGACTTGTGTAAACAACATCAAAGAGAAAAAGGAAGTGTAATTGTCAAAATCAGAAGTGACCATGGTAGAGAGTTTGAAAACTCAAAGTTCTCTGAGTTTTGCACTGCTGAAGGAATTGGGCATGAATTCTCATCTCCTATTACACCCCAACAAAATGGTGTAGTGGAAAGAAAGAATAGAACTATACAAGAATGTTCTAGAGTCATGCTACACTCAAAGAAACTTCCTCAACACTTTTGGGCTGAAGTCATGAATACAGCGTGCTACATTCTTAATCGTGTCACTTTAAGAGCTGGAACAACAAATACCTTGTATGAATTGTGGAAAGGAAGAAAACCTACTATCAAGTACTTTCATGTATTTGGAAGTAAGTGATATATCCTGATAGATAGAGAACAGAGGAGGAAGATGGATCCAAAGAGTGATGAAGGTATATTCTTGGGTTACTCTACTAACAGCAGAGCCTACAGAGTGTATAACTCCAGAACTCAAGTGATGATGGAATCAATGAATGTTGTGATAGATGATATACCATCTGACCATAAGACAGATGCGGGGCCAGATGCTGAAGCTTTTGAATTTCAGCCTGAAGAAACTGCAAAGTGTAGAAGAATCTGAGGCAACGTCTGATAGTCCTATCACTGATGACACCACTGCTCCAGGTAGTAAAGGACCATCTATCAGAGTCCAGAAAAATCATCCCAAGGATCTTATCATAGGCAATCCAGATGAAGGTATCACCACAAGAAGAAATCAAGGTATAATCTCAAATTCTTGCTTTGTGTCAAAAATAGAACCAAAGAATGTTAAAGAGGCTCTCACTGATAATTACTGGATCATTGCCATGCAAGAGGAGTTGAACCAGTTTGAAAGAAGTGAAGTTTGGGATCTAGTTCCTTGACCAAAAGGCATGAATGTAATAGGTACTAAGTGGGTTTATAAAAATAAATCTGATGAAAATGGAACTATTACGAGAAACAAGGCGAGGCTTGTGGCACAGGGATACACGCAGGTGGAAGGATTAGACTTTGATGAGACTTTTGCACCAGTTGCGAGATTAGAATCCATAAGACTGTTACTTGGTGTTGCATGTATTCTGAAATTTAAACTCTTCCAGATGGATGTTAAGAGTGATTTTCTCAATGGGTACTTAAATGAAGAGGTGTATGTGGAACAACCAAAAGGCTTTGTGAATCCAAATCTTCCTGATCATGTCTACAAGTTGAAGAAAGCCTTATATGGGTTAAAACAAGCTCCTAGAGCTTGGTATGAGAGATTGACTGAATTTCTAGTCAATCATGGATACATGAAAGGATGACGTGATAAGACTCTGTTTGTATAAGAAGAACATGGTAAATTAATGATAGCTCAAATTTACGTTGATGATATAGTGTTTGGTGGGATGTCACGCCAGATGGTGGAGCATTTTATCAAACAGATGCAGTCAGAGTTTGAGATGAGTTTGGTTAGCGAATTAACATTCTTTCTTGGACTTCAGGTGAAGCAAATGGATGAAACAATATTTATCTCTCAGAGTAAGTATGCAAAAAATATTGTTAAGAAGTTTGGGATGGACACTGCTAGTCACAAAAGGACTCCAGCACCTACTCATTTGAAGTTGACAAAAGATGAGAAGGGTGTTAGTGTTGATCAGAGTCTCTATAGAAGTATGATAGGGAGTTTCTTATATCTTACAGCTAGTAGACCTGACATTAGCTTTGCAGTGGGTGTGTGTGCAAGATACCAAGCTGATCCAAAGATGAGTCACTTAGCTCAAGTGAAAAGAATCCTCAAATATGTTAGTGGCACATGTGACTATGGCATGATGTATTCACATAGTGACAACTCTCAACTCATTGAGTATTGTGATGCAGATTGGGCTGGCAGTGCTGATGACAGAAAAAGCACTTCTGGTGGTTGTTTCTTCTTGGGAGAAAACTTGATATCATTGTTTAGTAAGAAACAGAATTGTGTGTCTCTCTCAACTGCTGAAGCTGAATACATTGCAACTGGGAGTAATTGTTCACAAATATTTTAGTGGCACATGTGACTATGGCATGATGTATTCACATTAGTGACAACTCTCAACTCATTGGGTATTGTGATGCAGATTGAGCTGCCAGTGCTGATGACAGAAAAAGCACTTCTGGTGGTTGTTTCTTCTTGGGAGAAAACTTGATATCATGGTTTAGTAAGAAACAGAATTGTGTGTCTCTCTCAACTGCTGAAGCTGAATACATTGCAGCTGGGAGTAGTTGTTCACAACTTGTCTAGATGAGACAGATGCTAAGGAAGTATAATGTTGAGCAAGATGCTATGGCGTTGTATTGCGATAATCTGAGTGCAATCAATATTTCCAAAAATCCTATACAACACAGTAGGACAAAGCACATAGATATTCGTCATCATTTTATCAGAGATTTAGTAGAAGAGAATGTGGTGGTTTTGAAACATGTGGCTACTGAAGAACAACTCGCTGATATATTCACAAAAGTACTAGATGCTAACCAATTTGAGAAGCTAAGGGAAAAATTAGGAATTTGCCTGCATGAGGAGTTATAGCAGTTAATTTGTGTAAAGCGTGCAACAGTTATTTTCCCTCTCCCCATATTTGTTGTGCACGCTAATTTAGGAGGAGCTTTATTTTCTTTTCAAAACTACTTCTCCACACGCAATCAACTCCCAACCTTCTATTTTCAAAAACTCTACAACTTCAATCCCGCTCCAATACTCTCTGCTGCAAACCACTTCATACCTAAACCTATCATCTTCTCCAAAAATACTAAAATCTCCAAATCGCTCAAAAACTCTTCTCAAATCATGTCTCAATCAACAGAAGCATCTTTGAACAAGAATGTCAGTAACCAAGCCTCTACTCCATCAAGGTCTACACGCTCAAAAGTCAAGAAACAACCGGCAGCCTTAATCCTTCAAGCAACTCCTCTCGATACTGTGCATGCATCGGATGTGGAATTGCGATCAACTCGATCAAAAAGTGCTGTTGTCATACCCCATTTTTTGATTTAAGATCCCACTTCATATTTTCTTCCTTGCATTTTATGCATCAATAACAAAAATACAAAAATTATGAAATTAAGTAAGTTTTTATTTTTATTGAAAATAATCCAAAAATATGTTGAATATTTATTTTTAGAATAATCACTATTACTTTTCTTTCTTTTTATCATCATACATCATTAATTCTTATTATATTCATCTTTTCATCCATTTTACTTTATTGTTATTATTAGTATTAATTAATAAAAAAAGGGTTAATAGGGTTTTACCCCCCTGCAAAGTTCGCGAGTTTTGGATTACCCCCCTGCAAAATTATTTTTTAGGATTACACCCCTGTAAAGTTGATATTCCATCAATTTGCCCCCTGCTTATACACATAAGCATGTGACGTGGACGTAATCATGATGTGGCATGACACGTGGCGATTATTTTACTTTTTTATTTTTTTTTTAAATTGCCACGTGTAAAAAATTGAAATAAAAAAAAAACAAAATTGATTTAAAAAAGTAAATATTTTATTGATATTTTGATTTCAAAAATAATAATAAAATGATTTAGACAAAAAAAATATTTACTTTTTTAAATTAATTTTTATTAATTTTTTTTATTTCTTATTTCAATTTTCTGATTTTTTAAAAAAATGTTTATTTTTTTCAATAATTTTTTTATTTCTTATTTCAATTTTCTAATTTATTTTATTTTTTAAAATAATTTTTAATTTTTATTTCAATTTCCTGATTTTTAAAATATTTTTTTCTTTTTATTTCAATTTTTATTTTTAAAAAACCAATAATTTTTTACGCGTGGCAATTTAAAAAAAATAAAAAAGTAAAATAATCGCCACGTGTCACGTCACATGCTTAGGTGTACAGGTAGGGGGCAAATTGATGGAATCTGAATTTTACAGGGGGGTAATCCTAAAAAAATATTTCGCAGGGGGGTAATCCAAAACTCGCGAACTTTGCAAGGGGGTAAAACCCTATTAACCCATAAAAAAAATGAAAAAGTCAACAACAGCTGCAAGGCAATGCTGCATCCTTCCCCCTATTTTCAATTTCCTTTCATATTTTTATTTATTATTATTATTATTATTATTATTATTATTATTATTATTATTAAACAAATAAAGAGAAAAAAAGGGGAAAGGCAACAACAACAGTTGCATGCTCTTCCCTTGTCTGCAGCTTGTTCTTCTTTCTACTTTTATCAAGAATCGCCAAAGTTTTTCTCCAATTTTACACTCAAGCAAAAAAGCAACAATCACTTCATTCTTCTTTTAACTTTGCAAATCCAATTTTTCTTCCAATCCAAACTTTAATCAGCACACAATTTTATCCATTGGTTTAAGAATTCATAAAATACTCTATAAATTAGAGCAAAACATCAGAAAAAGGGGGGGCTGTAGAATAGAACAAGAGATAGAAACACAAAATCAAAAAAAACTCACAACCTTCATCAATCACAAAAACACCATAACCACAACTACACCACAACCACTCAAAAACAAACCAAATCAGAAATCAAAGAGAGGGAGAGGGGTTCCAAAAACGGAGAGAGAACCTCAAACCAGGATTTCATCTTTTTTATCAAAAATCAAAATCTCAAAACAAAGCCAAATTCTTAGATTTAAACCACCAAATACCTTCTATACACTTCCAGAAACTAGAATTCACTTTTAAACCAAAGTTTCAGTGCTTGTTTTGAGGTTATTTTCGAAGAAAAAGTTTGGAAAAAGTTGGAATTGGAACACACACTTTTGGTAGGATTTAGTTCTGTTTATCACCTCATTTTGACTAATTATTATGTCCTAAAGCTTTTCCATTGATCAATTTGGGTTAATTCGATTTGTATAGCGATTTCACGTTTTTGATCTAAAATTTTTTCTCTTCGTTTTTCGTTTTATAAGCATGGTTTGAAAAAACTAATGTCATTTTTGAAATTATCACCAAAAAAAAAAAAAGAAGAGAACGGTATATAACTTGGGTGATTTCGTGGCCGTTTTTAAATTCCGGTGACCGGAGTTGTCACCGGAAGTTGTTGTTGTTTGCCGGAGAAGAAGATCCATGGGTGATCCTCCCTTTCCGCTAGTTTAAATCGCGTTCTTTCGATGCATCCAACGACGCTTACTGGTTTGGGATTGTGACGGCGGTAAAACGTGAAACCATAATAATGCGCCACACTGGATTATTTTTGGTGGATCTGTTTTTTGTCTGTTGACCCAGACTGGGCCTTGGGCCTGGACCTCATCAGTGCTACTCGCACCCCCTTTTAATTTCGTTTTATTATTTTCGCACCCCCTCTCTGTATTTAATTTTATTTTTTGAGCTTATGAAATAAGTGCTTTTGGCATAAGCTTATTTTTAAGCTATTTTAGCCAATCAAGCATGAAGCTGAGGCTTGTTTCATTTTCCTATTTATTTGATATTTAGATTTTGTGAATATTATTTAATGTCTTTATTTATTCTTAGTTAATTTTATTTTTGAGCTTATGAAATAAGTGTTTTTGGCATACGCTTATTTTTAAGCTATTTTAGTCAATCAAGCACGATGTCGAGGCTTATTTTCATCTTTTTTTTAGTTTCGTATTTATTCATTTATTTATGTATCATATTATTTCGTTACATCCATTTATTTACCATTTTTACCTTTATTTTTGTAATATCGTTATTATCACAATATTGAGTGTTTATCACTTTATTAATTGCCATTTACTTTTGCTCTTGAATTTAGGATGTAAATAGGCCAAATGTAAACTCTAAATAAAAGTGCATAGCATACCCCCTCTCTTGCATCATTTCATGTTTATTTTCTTGCAAAGATTTTAGAGTGTGATTAGGCAATGTATTCATAAATGAAGAATTGCATCTCATGCATATTTATTTTTTTATCGCTTTCCGCCAATATGCGTAACGTTAAATTCCGAGGGAAAAGGCGCCACTTTGATCAAAATATCATCGTGAATCGTCTTCACGCTTAATTTATTTTGTTACGACGTTTTAAGTTGTTGCTTTTTTGCATGTGACCATTGCCCAATTTTCTTTCAAAAAATGAGGTCAAAACCTCTCTCCAAATATTTTCTTTTCAAAATATCGAATAATCTTGGACTTTAAACCAAATACTATTTTTATCACAAAACTTGGATTTTAAACCAAGTACCATTTTTATCAAAAACCTTGGACTTTAAACCAAGTGCTCCTTTTATAAAAAAAACCTTGGACTTTAAACCAAGTGTTCTTTTACCGAAAATCTTGAACTTTAAACCAAGTATTTTTTTCATCACAAAAACATTGGATTTTAAATCAAGTGCTCCTTTTATCAAAAAACCTGGACTTTAAACCACGTGTTCTTTTTATCGAAAACTTTGGACTTTAAACCAAAAGTTCCCTTTTATCGCAAAAAAACCTTGGACTTTAAACCAAGTGTTCTATTTATCGAAAATCTTGGATTTTAAACCAAGTACTCTTTTTATCACAAAAACCTTGGATTTTAAACCAAGCGTTCTTTTTATCGCCAAAAACCTTGGACTTTAAACCAAGTACTCTTTTTATCGCAAAAACCTTGGAGTTCAAACCAAGTGATTTTCTCGATCAAACATTTTTTCTTGCAAAAACCTTGGATTTTAAACCAAGTGTTCGCGTCTTCTTTCATAATCAAACTACAATCAATTTAACTATTTAGACTTGTTTCACAAATTAACATCAATCAACCTCACATTTTTGCCACTTTTGGCTTTTCTCTTTAAAGCTATTTTCAAAACCATAAAAATCAAACAAACAAATTTACTCGTAATTTTTACCCCGAACTACGGTGGTTTGATCCCTCAGGTACATAGGCATGAGACTTGTCTCTCCAATCAATAAAATCAACAAAAACATTTTTCTTTCTTTTTCGTCACTTTAAACTTTTCTCGATCACTACTTTAGTTCCCATACTTATACATTTTTACAAGCAATTAAAATTAAGCGCAAAGTTAGAAATAAAAACAAGAGGTTCCTATAAAGTACTATAGATACTTAGGGTGCTAGTACCTTCCCTTCATATAACTAACCCCCGAACCTTAATCTCTAAAAAATAGGGTTTTTTCGAACTTTTTCCCTCCTAAAATCAATTGCATTTCGTCGGAAAACATCCTGTCTTTCCCTTTCCCTCGGATAAATTAAAGATCGCTGGTGGAATATCAAATTGCGATTCGAAGTTAATTAATAACTCGATATCCAAAAATCACCGCGACAGCTGTGAAGAAGGAGAAGGTTACTAAATCATCTACTGTATCTAAAAAGGGTTCTAAATCGAAACCAAAGAGGAAACGTGGTGAATCATCAGCAACGATTGGTCTCACTATGACTGATCTATACAAGTCTGACAATCCCTTCAAATCGCGCGATATCGCGACTGATGATGGTGCTTCTGGCCATGATACAAAAGGTAACAATGTTATTCTCTTTGATTCTGGTGTTGATAAAACAAATATTGTTGAAAAATCTATTGAACTGGAAGATCTAGGTGATATTAGGAATTCTGAAACCCTAGATCAAACTGAGTTAGAGACTAAGAAGAATACTGATGCAGTTACTAATGGTGATGATTATATTCCTGAGAAATATCCAAATGCTGTGAGTGGTGAAAAATATGTAGAACCTGAAAATTTAGGGAAAACAAGTCAAACTGATACCCTAGACACTGTTGATTCAAATACTGTGAGGAATTCTGAAGTTATTCCTGATACTGCTAATTCTGCTATTGAGAAAAATCCTAGTGATGTGATTGAGGAAACTAGGAAGGTTATTGAAGAAGTGGTGAAGACTGTTAGTGAATATGACCCTGGAGCTAAGTCTGATGTTGTGCCAGATGCTGAAGCATCTTTGGACCAACAGGTTCCTCGTCCTGATACTGCAGCTGAATTATGTTCTGATTCTGGTTTTAGTAGTGACAGTACTAATAAGACAGGTACCGAAGGTGAAAAGGCTGATAATGATGATGTGGATACTGCTGAGAAAAACCTGCCTGAAGAGAGTGAGAAGTCTGAGGATAATGTGGAGAGTGAAAGGAAAGGCTCCTCTAGTGAGTCCTCAGAAGAGGAGAGTGGCTCCACTGAAGAAGATGATTCTGATGATGAGATGGATGTGAATGCTGATAAGGGTAAGCAAGCTGTGTCTGATGGGAACAAGGTGATTGATGTTGATGAGCAAAACTTTGAGTCTCCACCCCTGGTGAAGACATTTGGTGCTAGTGTGGCTAAGAGACTGAGGAGCAGTTATGGTAAAGCAATACCATCTGTCCACAAGTCCCTTGTTGTAGAATCAGTGAAGAAATCTGTTAAGAAAAATATGTATGGACCTCCTAGACCTAGGAGTAAATATGAAACACATGTTGTCCAGAAGAAACATTTAAAGAGGAAAGCTGCTGAAAGTGACTCTGATTATGACGCTGAGAAGACTGTGGCTAAAGGTGAAGCTTCTGGTGGAGCCTCTATTGGCAGAAAGAGTGTAGGTGGTAGGAAGGTACCTGCTAATGTACTTGAGGTTGCTATTGATAATATTTCTTTCCATCTTTCTAGTTGTGTTGGGAAATGGAAATATGTTGTTCAAAGAAGAATTGCTCTAGAGAGAGAACTGGGTAAGGAAGCTCTGGAATGCACTGACATTGTAAGTTTGATAGAGGAAGCTGGTTTAATCAAAACTGTGTGGGGATTGGGAGATTGTTATGAACAGCTGGTAAAAGAGTTCACTGTGAATTTCCCTGAGGATTGTGAATCTCCTTCAATCATTAATGAGTTTCTGGGAAGGGATGATGATAGAACTCCTGAGGTAGAGCTAACTGATGGTGATCTGGCGAAGGCAATTACTAATGGCAATGTGAAACAATGGCCTAAGGGTAAGAAAGTGTCTTCTAGCAAACTGACTGTGAAGTTTGCTTGTTTAAATAAGATAGACATTGTGAACTGGGTGCCCACTGTGCACACTTCTGATATATCCACAGACTTGGCAAGGCTGATCTATACTATAGGGTCTAAGGTTAAATATGACTATGGCTCTTATATTTTTAATCAAACTTTGAAGCATGCTGACAACATGGCTATCAAAAAGCCCATTGCTTTTCCCACCTTGCTTTGTGGTATTATTCTGAGTCAACAACCTGGTATTCTGAGGAGTTCTGATTTCCCAATGAAGAGGAAAGCTCCTTTGATTTTGCACAGTAAGCTGTTTGAAGGGACACATGCTCCAGACATTGCTACAGCATCTGTCCAGAAGTCATCTGCTGTACTGACAAGGAAGGATATGATTACAGAGCTGAAAGCTACCTGCAAAGGGTTGGAGGACCAGAAGCTGAATCTGGAAGCTATTATCCAGGCCCTGGAGCTTGAAGAAGCTGGTGCTGGAAATAATGATGTTGATGCTGATGGTGAACCTGTGATAGAGGGCTCTGATGAAAGCTCCTCTGAATGATGTCTTTGCCCCTGTGTTTTACTGATCCTATTTTTTTCTGTCTGTACTTTGAGGGCTATGCCCAGGATATTTTGCGCACTTCCATGTGCTACTGGTCTGTAATAATGGTACTCTGATGTGTTGCTACTTCTGTTTTCTTCCATCTATGCATGAAGTATTATGTTTGTCAAAATTATGGCTAAAAAGGGGGAGTAGTAGTAAGTTGTAGTATCTGTTTGTGATAATGATGTGACACATGTTATACCATCTATATGTCTTTGTGGTGCTTTGCTTGAGGGGGAGCAAGTACTTTATATCTGTTTATGTATGTTCTGTTGAGGGGGAGCATTCTCTACTGTGTGATATATGCATGAACTCAGGGGGAGTAATCTACTTTTGTTGTGATGCATGTTGTGTGTGACAGATGTCATTCCAAATGCTAAGGCATCCAGTATATTTCAAAGGAATCCACTTTTACTTGATACCTGGGAATTTATTTTTCTCAGAGGTGTAGGAGTTTATTTTTCCTATGATGATTCATTTTGTGGGAATTTATTTTTCCCTAATGGAACTGGTTGGCGCTTATGTGTGAGAGTTTATTTCTCTCCTATCTTGTACTCTATGAGGCTAAGTTGTGTACTTCCGCTGTTGCATGCCTCTGATGCTGCTTGTTCATTATTTCTCACTTGAAGACCTCTTTTGAAAATAATGTGACAATGTATTATCTTCTTTCTTAGCTGTGTGTTTGTGTTGACTTGAAGGAAGGTATGTTCTGCATCTCTCCAGAATTGGTCTAGATTTGTTTTAGCCAAAATTTGCAAAAGGGGGAGATTGTTGGTGTTTTGTATGTTGGCCTCATTTTGCAAAAACAAGTTCAAGCAAGATGTTGGACCAGATGCCGTAGCATGTGGGTACAACATCTGTCATGCCGGTAATTAATGTTCTATTTGCGCGCCATATCTTTGAAGATTCTCTAAAGCACTATTTTCGCCTTACTTGCATATCAAGACGCACGTTTTAAACACGGGTTTATAAGGCGGCTGCACCAAGAAGTATTTTCCAGAAGATGCTACGCCATTTATGGAAACAAGTGATTCTTTCCATTTCGTGTGTGCTGGACTTTGCAAAAGGACAGCTGAAGATTAAAGCCCAAGATGAAGACCTAGCCCATGCTAACTCAGGTCATATATATATGTGAAGACTAAAAGCCTAAAGACTACTGAAGCCGTATTTGAAGAATAGAGTTTTAGGGTTTGAGTCTTGTTAATTGTGAGCCTTTCTTGTGTCTACTTGATACAAGCTTAGGACTATTTTGTGCTGTATTTTTGTGTAACTTCTCCTAAGCTTTTAAGTACGGAGATTATTTGTTTTTTGTGAGTGAAACCACATTGTTTGTATTGCTGTAATAATCACTGGGTGTGTGATTGAAAGGAAGTGAGACGGGGTCTCAAACTTAGGAGTTCCTAGGTTGAGTAAGCACGGGTAGAGTCTAGGAGATAAGTCGTGAACTTGTATCTTTGCTGAGGGCTTAGATCTAGATTCTATTATAGTGGATTCCTTCCTGGCTTGGTAGCCCCCAGAGTAGGTTGTTGTTTACGCCGAACTGGGTTAACAATTCTCTGTGTTATTTACTTCATTGTCTGTTGTTTGCGGTTGTTGATTATATATTACTGTGGACACGCTAGAGCTTTTGTCTTACCATTACAACTGCTTACGTACGACAATTGCTTTAGCTTCTGTCTTAACATCTGTCCCCAGTAGGTGCCAAAATTTCAGTAGTCTTTGAACTAGAACTATAGTAGTGAATTCATTCTTGGATTGGTATCCCCCAGAGTAGGAGAGGTTGCTCCGAACTGGGTTAACAACATACTGTGTTATTTTAATTTCTGTTTTTTTATTGTTAAATTGTCCATTATGTTCTGCTGGGAACTGTGTTGAAACAGATGCTGCCCCATCTGGTACCCCATCTGGACTGCGCCAGAGTTTCAATTAAAAAAACCTGAGGCGCTATATTTTTGTTTACCGTCTTTCTTTCTAAGCTTTTGTTTTGTGCGGATCGCGTAGGATTTACTATATCTTTTTAAAGATTTTGCAATAAAATTTAACAGCACACTTACCCGATTAAACAATCGACCTTCGATCGTTCCCCCTTTCTGTTAAGAATCATGGAATCATAGGGATGAAGATGATACTCATATGCAAGGAATAGAGCATAAGAGTATTCATGAGGAAAATACTCATAGTAATTCATATTGAATGAATTTTGATCGAAAAAGAATGAATAAAATGTACAAAGGATAGCTTATTTATAGGACTATTTGGAGTAACTAACTCCCTAACTAACATTTTAACCTCCTAACTAACTTGGTTACCTATCAACTAACTTTAGTTGATTAACTAACAAACTATATTCTTAACATCCTCCCTCAAACTCAATATTGGGAAATTCACAAATTTGAGTTTGGAATACAATGAAAATACAAATTTGTAGAAATCCAAAATTACAAAATGTACTAGTAATAAAGAACTAAACACCTAAACAAATCATAAGAGTAACATTAATGTTGCCACAATGTCATCATAACCTTTCATATCCTGATAGAGGCAAGAAGTAATCTAAAAGTGCTAAAGCACACACCAAATTTGAAAGAAATCTGAGACAACTTATGCCACACAAACTCGGTAAATCTGAACAAGAGGTATTCCCTAGCATCCACTTCAAGGGCCAAGAAACAAGGAGTTATTCTTCACTTCTACACACTCATGTGGCTTCATATATGTAGCAACAAAATTCTATAATGACATCAATATGAACTGTCAAAGCATTTAAATGATGTATAAACTGGAGCAAGGAGAATCAAACCATAACTAAATTATGCAGCATAAAAGATATCCAATATCATGTGATATGAAAACCACAAGAGAGAAAACAGTTTATATCCATTACACAAGAAACTTGGAGTAAATCAATTATGAACCAATCATGCATTCAGCCCATTGTCTTCAAGTAGAATTGTAAGTAAGGGTCCAAACTTCAAACTCCATAGTGAAGTGTAGAATGCTACCAGTAGGCTACAATAACCATGTAATGTTTATCATGCTTCCAAAGAGACAATTACAAACACATTTCAAATGTAACAGAACTAAAAAAAATCTTAACAAATAACCAATGATAGTGAACCAATTAAGATATTGCATAAGCCCAAGTTGTGAAGTAGTGAACAAGATACAAAATTCTCCCTGCATTTCAATCTCTTCCATTAAATTTTTAAACTATCTCTTCCAACATCCACAAAATGCAGCTCTCTGGTGTAATTAACCCAAGCAGATTATGCCTAAAGCAAACAAATGTAACTAGTCCAAATCCATTGTGGCAATATCTTTGGATGTTGTCTTTACTGATGAATCTAAAGCATTATACTGTAATTGTCCCCCTCAAACTCAAAATGGGTTAATGCACGAATTGAGTTTGCATAACAATGTGAAACCCAACTTAACCGCTGCATATCTTCAAAACAAAGTATTATGAACTTCAAAAACACTTCATAAAATCATCATCCATATTCCACCAAATCGCAATAGTGAACTTAGCTTCAAAACACTTAATACAAACACCTTATGAGCACATCAAATCAGTAGTTCATCAAAACAGAAATTAATTGATTTCCACCAGGATAAAAAACAAAGTGCGATGATTTGAGAGAATGATAGTGGAGTGATAACAGCATCGCAAGGAAAAGGAGACAAAACATCATTGCAAACGCAGTCGGCGTAAACAGAGAGGATCGAAACGAATTTGTTCCGCCAGGATCAAAAACTATTATGCAGAGATCGCGATGATATGAAAATAAAGTGATGCTCTCTGACGAACGTAGTAGCAAATCAAAAAGTGACTCACCTTTCTTGCTGTTTTGATCTTCATCTTGCGAAAATCGGACGTTGCCGTTGTGTTGACGCTTGACCTTGATCGGTGAAGAGAACACTTTTACACTTGATTGATTCTGCAGTTTCAACACAACGTCAGAAAGTACCAAATCAGTGTTGAAATTCTTCGATTGTTTGTCTTCCTCCGAAGCGGTGATCGTGAAAGCGACATCACTGCAGCAAGAATCACAAAGAAAACAAGTAATCTCCCCAATCTTGATGGAGAAACCATCAGAATCAGATGCAATCGAAGGAATATAAAGCAAAACGATTGGACTTGCGAAGCTTCCAAAAAGGAATGAATTTGGTGAAGTTGAAGATGTTAGATCTTGAGGAAAATTGCTGAGAATTTCAACAACATCATATTCAACTTCTTCACAAATTTCAGAATCGTAAGCGGAAGCGCAATCTTCATCTTCATCCCTCGGGCATCGCTCTGATACCATGTTAAGAATCATGGAATCATAGGGATGAAGATCATACTCATAGGCAAGGAATAGAGCATAAGAGTATTCATGAGGCAAATACTCATAGTAATTCATATTGAATGAATATTGATTGAAAAAAAATGAATAAAATGTACAAAGGATAGCTTATTTATAGGACTATTTGGAGTAACTAACTACCTAACTAACAATTTAACCTCCTAACTAACTTGGTTACCTATCAACTAACTCTAGTTGATTAACTAACAAACTATATTCTTAACATCCTCCCTCAAACTCAATATTGGGAAATTCACAAATTTGAGTTTGGAATACAATGAAAATACAAATTTGTAGAAATCCAAAATTACAAAATGTACTAGTAATAAAGAACTAAACACCTAAACAAATCATAAGAGTAACATTAATGTTGCCACAATGTCATCATAACCTTTCATATCTTGATAGAGGCAAGAAGTAATCTAAAAGTGCTCAAGCACACACCAAATTTGAAAGAAATCTGAGGCAACTTATGCCACACAAACTCGGTAAATCTGAACAAGAGGTATTCCCTAGCATCCACTTCAAGGGCCAAGAAACAAGGAGTTATTCTTCACTTCTACACACTCATGTGGCTTCATATATGTAGCAACAAAATTCTATAATGACATCAATATGAACTGTCAAAGCATCTAAATGCTGTATAAACTGGAGCAAGGAGAATCAAACCATAACTAAAATATGCAGCATAAAAGATACCCAATATCATGTGATATGAAAACCACAAGAGAGAAAACAGTTTATATCCATTACACAAGAAACTTGGAGTAAATCAATTATGAACCAATCATGCATTCAGCCCATTGTCTTCAAGTAGAATTGTAAGTAAGGGTCCAAACTTCAAACTCCATAGTGAAGTGTAGAATGCTACCAGTAGGCTACAATAACCATGTAATGTTTATCATGCTTCCAAAGAGACAATTACAAACACATTTCAAATGTAACAGAACTTAAAAAAATCTTAACAAATAACCAATGATAGTGAACCAATTAAGATATTGCATAAGCCCAAGTTGTGAAGTAGTGAACAAGATACAAAATTCTCCCTACATTCCAATCTCTTCCATCAAATTTTTAAACTATCTCTTCCAACATCCACAAAATGCAGCTCTCTGGTGTAATTAACCCAAGCAGATTATGCCTAAAGCAAACAAATGTAACTAGTCCAAATCCATTGAGGCAATATCTTTGGATGTTGTCTTTACTGATGAATCTAAAGCATTATACTATAATTGTCCCCCTCAAACTCAAAATGGGTTAATGCACGAATTGAGTTTGCATAACAATGTGAAACCCAACTTAACCGCTGCATATCTTCAAAACAAAGTATTATGAACTTCAAAAACACTTCAAAAAATCATCATCCATATTCCACCAAATCGCAATAGTGAACTTAGCTTCAAAACACTTAATACAAACACCTTATGAGCACATCAAATCAGTAGTTCATCAAAATAGAAATTAATTGATTTCCGCCAGGATAAAAAACAAAGTGCGATGATTTGAGAGAATGATAGTGGAGTGATAACAGCATCGCAAGGAAAAGGAGACAAAACATCATTGCAAACGCAGTCGGCGTAAACAGAGAGGATCGAAACGAATTTGTTCCGCCAGGATCAAAAACTATTATGCAGAGATCGCGATGATATGAAAATAAAGTGATGCTCTCTGACGAACGTAGTAGCAAATCAAAAAGTGACTCACCTTTCTTGCTGTTTTGATCTTCATCTTGCGAAAATCGGACGTTGCCGTTGTGTTGACGCTTGACCTTGATCGGTGAAGAGAACACTTTTACACTTGATTGATTCTGCAGTTTCAACACAACGTCAGAAAGTACCAAATCAGTGTTGAAATTCTTCGATTGTTTGTCTTCCTCCGAAGCGGTGATCGTGAAAGCGACATCACTGCAGCAAGAATCACAAAGAAAACAAGTAATCTCCCCAATCTTGATGGAGAAACCATCAGAATCAGATGCAATCGAAGGAATATAAAGCAAAACGATTGGACTTGCAAAGCTTCCAAAAAGGAATGAATTTGGTGAAGTTGAAGATGTTAGATCTTGTGGAAAATTGCTGAGAATTTCAACAACATCATATTCAACTTCTTCACAAATTTCAGAATCGTAAGCGGAAGCGCAATCTTCATCTTCATCCCTCGGGTATCGCTCTGATACCATGTTAAGAATCATGGAATCATAGTGTCATACCCCAAATTTTGCCCATACTTTTTATCATATAGGTTTTTGTCGCATTTAATTTCAAGTATTTGAGCTAGCCTATTTGGTAATAAAGAGAATGTTCAAGGAGTTTTGTGTCTACTGTCATGTGTTCGAGTCCCACTTTTTCCATCTTTTTGTATTTTTCTTACTTTACTTATATTTTATTCAAAAATACAATTTTAATTTTAATTTTCGTTTTTTTATTTTAGGCATTTTTTTCAGAAAACTTTATTCATTATTTTTTGTACTTTTTATCAAAAGAAATTAAAAAATCATAAAAAAAAATTTTCAAGAAAAGTCAACATAAATAAAAAGGAAGAATCTTGCAATCATGGCAAATCTGTCTCAATGGAGAAATTCCTCATTCACTCATAAACTACATTCAATTCATATAATTTCATTCCATTTGAAGTTAAACCTAATTTTCTTCATTATAAATAACAAATAGATTTTCAAACAAAAGGGAGAGAACACAAAAATTCATATTTGTAAAACATTGTTATTACAACCATAACCATTGTTATTATAACCAAAAAAACACCATCTTTTCTCATAGACAACCACTTATCACCACCTTCTTCCACCATATACCATCAACTCCATTCACCACCATTAACAACCACTTTTAATTACCAACCTTTGTTAATCCAACAAGAGATAAACCGCAAGAATTGAATAGAGAAGCAAAAAGATTGTGCTTTGCCGCTGTCGTCCGAAACCGCTGTTGTCGTCCCACCGCTACAACTTCACCGTGAACCTGACGACACCACTTTGGTCGCCGTCGCACTCGCCGGACCACGCCGCCGCATCTGACCGTCAGTCTCTCCTTCTCGTGGCCAATTTCTCTCTCTGGGTACCGAACTTCACTCTCTCCCTCGTGTTTGTCTCCAGGTTCTGTTTGTTTCTATCATTTATTTTTATTTTTTCTTTTATTTGTTAGTTGTTTATTTATCTAGTTATTTATTTATTTATTTAATTTTGTTAATTGGACTACTTGTGTGTTTTGGGGGGATATCTACTTAATTGATTTGCACCCTCTGTTGCCAACTTTTGCATGTGTGATTTGCTTTTGTCTTATTAATACTATGTGCTAAATTCATTTAATTCAAACATAACATGAAACGTGTAAATAAATATGTAAACAATAATCAAGCATACAATATCCTTTCTAACTTCATTTAAAATTAAACAATACTTTTATAATAAAACAATAAAAACATCAATTCTAATTCTTTCTCTTAAAGCACTTTACATCAAATATTTTTTTTATAGTAAACTCGAATGAAAAGGAGTGGTTGGACGTATGGCCCTCTCTCTCCCCGGTTATCTGGATACTTGGCGTATGACTTGTGGTCCAGATAACCGTCATTCTAAAAAGTAAAACATTCTTTTTTTAAATAAACAATAAATGGATGAAAAAGAGATGGTTTGATGTATATCACTCCTTCTCCCGATTACCCGGGTTCTTGACGTATGGCTCGTAACTTGGGTAATTGTCATTCTAAATATTAAAATCAATCTCAACACATCAAACCTTACTATTTTTGCGCCCCCGTGCGCTTATTTCTCAATCAATCAACCTTTTTCGCCATAGTGCGACTGAAACTTTTTTTCACAAATAAAATCAACCAATCAACAATTATTTTTTAGCCAGAACTGCGTGTAGCTTTGAATTTCCCATTGCACCCGGGAATACGTAGGAGCGGGATTCATACATCCTGTCAAGCACACTAATAAAAAAATAACTTTTTCCCCTTTGTACATAATAATTAATTAAAATCATGCAATCAAATTAAACACTTTTTTAACCCTAAAATTAACGAGAAGGTTCCCGTTGAGTACAACGGATGTGAGGGGTGCTAATACCTTCCCCTCACATAATCGACTCCCGAACCTGGAAATGGTTGCGATGACCCTCTTTCCATTGCTTTTAAGGTTTTTTCGATATTTTCCTTTTCCTACGGGAATAAATAAAGTTCGGTGGCGACTTTACTGTCTAGCGAGCACTTTCCGCTCGCGCATTTTTCCACCCGCTTCAGCTGGCGACTTCACTGGGGACTATTAGAGAGTCAAGCCTATCCTTGTTAGTTTTAGGGTTATGGGTCCTCCCGATTGTTTGCTTGCTTTTATCGTGTTTTATTTCCTTTTATTATTGGTTTTATCTTTAAGCTTTATTTATTTTGTTTTATTCTATTTATTTCTACATATATCAATTGTGGGGTGGGATATTATTTAAGTAAAGCTCTACACCCGATCTTGGAGAAAAAACTTGAGATAAGACGGTGGTTGCGTAATGTTGGTCCTCTTGACGTATGGCTTGTAGGATCGGCATGAAAACCCCACCTAGAGTAGATCCTCTTGAAGGTGTTGTTGTCTTGCGAGTATTTGCAATGACGGCAATATTTTCCGGTTGGGTCCGTGACTTTAGGGACCTTTCTAGAACCCAATGACTCCATCTATGGGAGACCTTTGAATTGGATAACCTAACCTCGTGGGGAAGTTCTGAACATGGGCCGCGACTTTGGTTGTCGCCCTTAAACAAACCAAAACCCTAGAACCGACATGTGAGGGGATTTGGTAGTTAAGATTTAGAACCGGCCTATCGTAGGGAACCCCCCTATTTAGGATCCGTCAATTTCCAATTATCCTACAAACGTGTCCGGGTCACACCCTGACCTTCTTTGGTCACATTGCATCATGGCATGTCATTAAAATCTTTTAAGCATGCCTTGAAAACGAAAAGACATTTTTTTTTTGCATACTCATGCATTTTCATACATCTGCATACATGCACCTACAGTTTCAAAGCATACCTCTTACACCTTCACCCCCTTCAACCATAATCTTGCTAGCCGATTGCCCGACACTCTACGAAAACTTAAATCATGGACCCGAGAGAGGACATTAACCCTCAAAAGAAGAGGAGGTCCAAAAAACCGGATCAACGACAAATGGTTGACCTTCGAAGGAGAACCCCCATTCGTAAATGGCCATCCCTCATTTGGACAAGGGCAAGAACTTCAAGAAGCATCTCCTAAAGGTGGTGGATCAACAAGGAGGCCTATCCCTAGAGTCTTTAAACTTTTGTCATTTCCAGTTCTAGTTTCCTTTATGCTAAGATGTTGATTAGTTTTCGAAATTGTACTCTTTGACAAAGTGTTTTAATGAAATTAGCTTGCATGTTTTTGGATTTCACTTCTCACATGTTAACAAACTTGGCGGGGAGGATGATGTAAACAAATAATTGAATTTGCTGATATATGCTTTTATATGTAAAACCCAGTTGATGATGTAAGGCATTGTTTCAATTCCCAAACACTGGAGATATAAGGAGGTAATCCGTAGTTAACCCATTTGAGCCTGAAGTCGGCGTTCTTTCTATTTTGCTAAAAACCCTTAATTTTAACCACGGGCAGGGTAGTTTTACAATTAATTCAATGATGCGTTCCGATGCAAGAGAATCAACCCAATTAATCACTTCATTAAGAGGTTAAGCACATTATCACCCTCGTGTACACCATCCAACATGGAGGGAATAATGAGAGGGTAGAACACATAATCGTTGATGTGACAGTCATAACTTGCTGAGCTAAAAGAAAAATCTCATGAGAGCTGTTCAAAAAAAAAAAAAAAGGGGGAGAGAGAGCCCGCTAAGTAAAAACTTAGGCAAAAATGGGGCATCCCGATGGGCCTCACATTCAAAAATTGGTCCATGCAAAATAGGGAGTAAAAAAATGAAAGCAAGTTTGTCAACTAAAAGAAGTGACTGTCACTTCAGGAATTTCATCAGTGCTTGACCACGGTACCTACCTTCGGTATCATAACTAGCAAAGTTCTCTTGTCGACCAAAGTCATCTATTGAGTTAATTGAACTTAGGATTGGAGGTCATCAAGGGAGAATGGGTGGGTTAAAATTAAAATTTCGAGCCTTATAATTTTTTTTTTCAAAAAAACCGTGAACCAGACCACATTACAACCCTCAAAAGACCTAATTGAAGCTAGGTTGACTATAAAAGCATATTCAGCAAAACTGTTAAACTGAGTCCTCATGTTTGTGAAACATCAATAACATTTTTTCTATAATTTCTATCACTCTCAATTGGGCTGATCTTGTGGCCAAATATCACCCATTGTATATAGCTAAACAATTTTCAAATTCAAAACTTGCATGTGCATTGCGTCGAAATTACTTTTCAAGAGAAACAATTTCACTCGCAAATCAATACTTGGCATCGAGGGAACTTCAACAAGGGTCTGATTAAAAGGTGAATCATTACACGATACTCCGAACAAGGGGCAAATCACCTAAGGCTCCTATCGATCAAGAGCAAATCCTTATAAACAAGGGGCAGATCATATGGAGATGTTGCTTACGGGGGTCAAGATGTTTTGAGAATGAGTCAAGCCTTCAAAGTGTCAATCAATCAGGAGCACATTTTTCAACAACAAGTGAAAAGGGGGCATTCCGGGTCAAGGATTGAATATGGGGCATACCGTTCAAAGATTCAAATGTTGGGGCAGTCTGTATCTATAATCCCATTGACGGAGAGGAGCCTTCGCTCACGGCTTGATGCAACCAAAAATAAATGCCCAATAAAAAAGAGATACAAGAAGAATCAAAGTCAAAAGCTCGCTAAGTCGAAAACCCGAAAGGGCGTCTTAGGCAATAGAGAGCGTCCCGGTGGATCGAAAACCTGAAAAGGCGGTCCAGGCAAAAATTAGGGACACCAAAAAAGGAAATACACTCCCGGTGGACTGAAAACTCGAAAGAGTGGTCCAGGCAAAAGTTAGGGATTTTCAAAAAAGAGAAAATGGCAAAATGGGCAACACAAGGGGCATGTCCACTCCATCCTTTCAAGCTGCTCAAGTAAACTTTGTCATGCCTCAACGACCCTTGAGTTCAACATGGGTGTCGGGAGAGTGCGCTAGCCATATATCCCATAACCGCTAGCCAAGAAGCCTTGTTACAAAGCACTTCATTACCCACCAACAGGGAAACTTTTCATACATTCAAATCATAACCGTGCATCATGCATCACTCTAGCATCAAATCAAGCATCTTATTGCACTCATCATCATTCATGTGTCTTACATCAATCATGTTTGAATTCCTCTAGCATCAAATTGTGCGCTGAACCGCATCCAGTAACCCTGAAAGTCCAATCATTATTGGTACTCGAAAGTTCCAATCATCATTGCCACACTCAAAGCCTAATCTTCATTGGCACCCTAAAAGCCCAATCTTCATTGGCACGCATAAAGCTCAATACCCGCCGACATTCCCTACATCCAGAGTTCCATACCATTCAATTCAATATACCATGTCATCGAAATCCACAATTCCTTGCCACTTAACACCCCTAAACCAGGTCTTTGCCGACATTTCACGCATCAGCCATGCAACACGCATTCATATCATGCAAGTATATCATCCCAAAAAAATTCACACACACACACACACACACGCATTCATAGCATAAATAAGCATACATAGTCCAGTTAGTTCTTTGTCGAGGTCCATTACTATTGTTGAGAGAGGTTCTTACCCTAGAGAGATTCGTTAGTTTCCTCAGTAAACAAGCACTCAATCTAAACTCAAAAGCCAGATCTTATATGGCAATATTTCAATCATTGGGTGGTTCACACACCGATGACAACATACCCTTCCCTGGCTCATACGCCTATGAAAATTCAGTGTCTCATGTTCTTAATATTCAAGAGTCTTACCGAAGCACTGCCTTTGTTGGCATTTTGGAGTTCTATCCACCGAGTTCTATATGGGTCTCATCCTTGTTGGCATTTCTAGAGTCATACCTATCAAATCCTTTCAGAGTTCAATCTTCATTGGAAATTTAAAGTCCGGTCGTCGCTGGCAATTTAAAGTTCAGTCTTCGCTGACAATTGAAAGTCCAGTATTCACTCAATTTAAAGTTTGGGTTGCCAGCAATTTAGAGTCCCATTCGCGCTGGCAGTTAGTTCTACCTTATTTGGAAGTTTAGAGTTCCATCTTAGTGTGACCGGCAATTTAGAGTCTCATTCGCGCTGACAATTTAGATTTTTACCCCCATTTGACTGGCAATCTAGAGTCCCATTCGCGCTGGCAATTTAGATTCCTACCCCCAGTTTGGCTGGCAGTTTAGAGTCTCATCAACTCAGACAAAATTTTGGGTCCTTTCGTATTTAATTATCTTCCACCACGAGTACATGAAGACAACCGTCAATCATGTTCTCGATTGAAAAAATAATTAAATAGGGGCAGCTGTCGTACCCCAAATTTTGACTTTCATTTTAGTGCTATACTATTTGTGATACAATCTCCTTGAAAGTATGTTTGTTAGCTCGTATGACAATATTGAGAGTGTACAAGTCCTCATGACGACAAGGTTACACGTTCGAGTTCCACTTTTTGCTTTCTATCTTTTATTTCCTTTTTCACTTTATTTTTTTTATTAGTATCTCATTCAAAAAATCACAAAATTATAGTTTTTATTTTAATTTTCGTGTTTTAGTTTAGGCATTTTTTCAGAAAATTTTATTCATTGCTTTATGCACTTTTATTGAAAGAAAACCCAAAAAAAAAATCATTAAAAAATAATAAAAAGTCAAACAAGAATAGAAAAGGAAAGGAATCAGGAAGTCATGGCAAATCAACACAAAAGAAGAAAATCCTCAATTGTCCATAAAGCTCGATAAAGCTCATTCAACTCACATAACTCCATTCCAATTTGAATGCAATCAAGTTTCTAAACCTAAATCTATTTTCATATAAAAGCGGAAGCATTACACTGATCGGAGGGCGGCGCACAAGCAGTAGAGACAGTACAAAAAACCAAAATTAGCATAAACAAAAAAGAACAAATAGCATCATTGTTGCTGCATATTGCGCCTCCCTTGCTCACCACTCATTCAATACACCACCACACAATTATCTCCATTCACCACCATTAACAACCACTTTTAATTACCAACCTTTGTTAATCCAACAAGAGAAAAACCGCAAGAATTGAATAGAGAAGCAAAAAGATTGTGCTTTGCCGCTGTCGTCCGAAACCGCTGCTGTCGTCCCACCGCTACAACTTCACCGTGAACCTGACGACACCACTTTGGTCGCCGTCGCACTCGCCGGACCACGCCGCCGCATCTGACCGTCAGTCTCTCCTTCTCGTGGCCAATTTCTCTCTCTGGGTACCGAACTTCACTCTCTCCCTCGTGTTTGTCTCCAGGTTCTGTTTGTTTCTATCATTTATTTTTATTTTTTCTTTTATTTGTTAGTTGTTTATTTATCTAGTTATTTATTTATTTATTTAATTTTGTTAATTGGACTACTTGTGTGTTTTGGGGGATATCTACTTAATTGATTTGCACCCTCTGTTGCCAACTTTTGCATGTGTGATTTGCTTTTGTCTTATTAATACTATGTGCTAAATTCATTTAATTCAAACATAACATGAAACGTGTAAATAAATATGTAAACAATAATCAAGCATACAATATCCTTTCTAACTTCATTTCAAATTAAACAATACTTTTATAATAAAACAATAAAAACATCAATTCTAATTTTTTCTCTTAAAGCACTTTACATCAAATATTTTTTTTATAGTAAACTCGAATGAAAAGGAGTGGTTGGACGTATGGCCCTCTCTCTCCCCGGTTATCTGGATACTTGGCGTATGACTTGTGGTCCAGATAACCGTCATTCTAAAAAGTAAAACATTCTTTTTTTAAATAAACAATAAATGGATGAAAAAGAGATGGTTTGATGTATATCACTCCTTCTCCCGATTACCCGGGTTCTTGACGTATGGCTCGTAACTTGGGTAATTGTCATTCTAAATATTAAAATCAACCTCAACACATCAAACCTTACTATTTTTGCGCCCCCGTGCGCTTATTTCTCAATCAATCAACCTTTTTCGCCATAGTGCGACTGAAACTTTTTTTCACAAATAAAATCAACCAATCAACAATTATTTTTTACCCAGAACTGCGTGTAGCTTTGAATTTCCCATTGTACCCGGGAATACGTAGGAGCGGGATTCATACATCCTGTCAAGCACACTAATAAAAAAATAACTTTTTCCCCTTTGTACATAATAATTAATTAAAATCATGCAATCAAATTAAACACTTTTTTAACCCTAAAATTAACGAGAAGGTTCCCGTTGAGTACAACGGATGTGAGGGGTGCTAATACCTTCCCCTCACATAATCGACTCCCGAACCTGGAAATGGTTGCGATGACCCTCTTTCCATTGCTTTTAAGGTTTTATCGATATTTTCCTTTTCCTCCGGGAATAAATAAAGTTCGGTGGCGACTTTACTGTTTAGCGAGCATTTTCCGCTCGCACATTTTTCCACCCGCTTCACATAGGGATGAAGATCATACTCATAGGCAAGGAATAGAGCATAAGAGTATTCATGAGGCAAATACTCATAGTAATTCATATTGAATGAATATTGATTGAAAAAAAATGAATAAAATGTACAAAGGATAGCTTATTTATAGGACTATTTGGAGTAACTAACTACCTAATGTCATACCCCAAATTTTGCCCCCACTTTTATTATTATATAACTTATTGCCGCATTTTTCTTCAAATATTTGATGTAGCCCATTTGGTAGTGAAGAGAGTCTTTAAGGAGTTGTGAGTGTGAGGTCTTGTGTTCAAATCTTGGTTTTTCTTTCTTTTTACTTTTTTATTTTATTTTGTCTTTCATTCAAAAAACCACAAACTACTTTCTATTTTTTTTAATTTTATTTTAAACTTTTATTTACTTGTAATTGCTATTTATTATTACTACAAAAAGTTATAAAAATCCAAAAAAGGTCAAAAGAGCAAAAGGGGAGAGAATTCATGAGCATTGAAGAAAGAATCAAAACATAAGAGGAATTTTATCATTCACTTATAAACCCACTTAATTCATACAATTTTCTTCCAAAAATAAGCAAAACCTAATATTGTACATATAAATAACAAGGGAAAAAACACTGAGGGAGAGGATGGAGTAGCCGAAAGTCACAGAGAAAAGATAGAGAAAAGAAAAAAAAACCAGAACAACAATACTGTTGTTACAGTGCTATAGCGCCCCATTCACTCCCATTCAATCACCACCATTGTTTCCAAAATACTAACAGCCACTAGCACTAGTCCTCTTTTCAACCTTCAATATCAATTCATCAACATCAAAAACTCATTACTACCAATAACCACCACCTTACCTCCATTAACAACAATCAAAACAGAAATCAAAAGAAAAGGCAAATCTACAAGGACTAGAACGAGAAAGAAGCAGATCGGCGAAAAACAAAGGAAGAAGAAACTGTCGTCACCGCCACCAGCCGCGAATCCAGAGCACAATACCGTCGAAATCGCACCACCGCACGCCGCTAGACCGCGCCGCCGCATCTGACTGCCGGTTACCTTCGATCGCCGCCCTCTCTCGGTTTGATTTTAATTCACGCATTTTTGACTTCCAATTTGTTCATCTCATATTGATTTTGGTTTATATTGGTTTGATTGTTGTTATATAAAGTGATTTAGAATTTGAGAAAAAACTAAGAGAGAGAAGCATAGCCGAGAGAGAGAAATTGAGAGAAGAGAGAGAAAATTCATGAAAAATGGTGGTTTGTTCGTTGGTTTTGCTATATATAGGCCCCGATCCTGTGCGTGTGCGCCTACGGTATTATCATGCGCCATCACCATTGATTGATGATCTAACAACTCTAGCATATTCTCCCTTGATCAAATCAAGGCTGCCTGATATGCATCAGGTGGCCCAGAATCATCCATCACCAGGATCTCATCAAGACCGTCTGATTAAATCAGGCGGCTGAGATCTTCCCCCGTTTTTTTGTTTGGTAGCCAGCGTCTGGGCCTCCCTGCTTGGGCTGGGCCTGACACTGTTATTACTATTTGCACCCCGCACATTAATTTTCGCACCCCGCTCTCAGCTTTGCGTTTTTTTTTTATATTTTATTTTGTTTCGTATTTTGATTTAACTTAATAAAGATAGCAAAAACCCAAAAACATGATTTTAAATTTTATTCTTTGCACATTACAAATCGAGTATTTTAGTAAAAATCTTGGATTAAAGAGGAGATTGGCGAATGTACATTCGTTGGTCTCTCGAACAATCGGGGGCTTAGCGTCACGCTTTGTTGACAGGTTGTTCGTCTTCCACTCAAATATATTTTAATAAAATCTTGGAATAAAGAGGAGATTGACGAATGCACATTCGTTGGTCTCTCGAACAATTGGGGGCTAAGCGTCACGCTTTGTCGACATTTTGTTCATCTTCCACTCAAACATATTTGGATTAAAGAGGAGATTGACGAATGTACATTCGTTGATCTCTCGAACAGTCGGGGGCTTAGCGTTACGCTTTGTCGACAAGTTGTTCGTCTTCCACATCTAAAAATAACTCCAACGCATCCAATATTTTTAGCACAATCAAAATATAAAAACAAAAATCTTTTCATAAGTAAATCCAACCAACACACAAACATTTTCTACCAGAACTGCGTGTAGCTTTGAATTTCCCATTGCACCCGGGAATACGTAGGAGCGAGATTCGTACATCTCGTCAAGCACACTAATAAAAAACTAACTTTTTCCCCCTTGACATATAATAAATAATTAAAAGCATGCAAGTAAATTAAACATTTTTTAACCCTAAAATTAACGAGGAGGTTCTCGTTGAGTACAACGGATGTGAGGGGTGCTAATATCTTCCCCTTGCATAATCGACTCCCGAACTTTGAAATGGTTGCGATGACCATCTTTCCATTGCTTTTAAGGTTTTATCGATATTTTCCTTTTCCTCTGGGAATAAATAAAGTTCGGTGGCGACTTTACTGTCTAGCGAGCATTTTCCGCTCGCGCATTTTTTCCACCCGCTTCACCTAACTAACATTTTAACCTCCTAACTAACTTGGTTACCTATCAACTAACTCTAGTTGATTAACTAACAAACTATATTCTTAACACTTTCCTTCAAAATCTTTGTCCTGTCCTTTTCCACTCTCAATGGTATTACTTATTTTCTTCTTCTTCTTCACTTGTTCGTGTTTCAATTTAGACAAAAAATTGACCTTTTTTTAGGAAAAAACCGGTGGCAGTGACAAGACAACGATGGTTGATATGTACAACATTGAATCGGCTGAAAAGTTGGCTAATGAAGCTCAGGATTTTCCTTTTGTTTTCCAGTGATTTGCGATTGACCGTTTTGTTCATATCGGTCATTAATGTTGTTGTTTTTATGTTGTTTAACATTTGAGTATCTCATATTCTCAAAGGCCACAAAACATATGAGCAGCTTCTGTTTTACTTTTTCTAGCTTATATAATTCTTTGGCACTGTTGATATTGCTCATTGCTGATGTTGTTTCTCTGTTTGTTTAGGTTTTGCCCATTGCGGAGGCCACACCAATATACGAGCAGCTTCTGCAGTTGTTTCCTGCAATTGTGAGATATTGGGTTCGAACCCGGGTCACGACGTACAATCTAATAATTTCGGCATTTTTGTCATTTGATCTAGGACTTATGAGACAAATCCTGTAATATTCCCAATTTCTTTTGCTAGTATTATATCCTACTAAGAGTATTTTCTTAATTCATCACATGTATAGATCTAGTATTAAGTTAGGATGCATATGAGATGTAGTAGTTTCCTTGTAAGTGTGAGTGTGAGTGGTGTCATGGCAATGCTTAGACATGTGTTCCATTAAGCCACCTAGCCTTGGTTTACCAAAGACACTACCAACTCCACCCACACCTCATTCTTTTTGCTGAAGTTTGAAACACTTCATTGCTCTCTTCTCTCTCTCTCTCTCTCTCTCTCTCTCTCTCTCTCTCTCTCTCTCTCTCTCTCTCTCTCTCTCTCTCTCTCTCTCTCTCTCTCTCTCTCTCTCTCTCTCTCTCTCTCTCTCTCTCGTTCCAACAGCAACAACACCATACTTCCATTTCTTCAATCCATCACAAATATCATCCATTTTACTCATGCAAATGGAGAATGATGTCCCCTAGTTGATAATCAACACTAGTGGTAAGTTCAATTCTCCAAAACCCTTCTTGATTCATTCCAAATTCGTGACCTAAATTCCCTCTTATAAAACTCAAAATTTTGTTCATGAATTGCATGTGTTGGGAAAACATGCTTATCTTGGTTTTGGATGATTAGGAGCTGGAATTCAAGACTCTAGCTCAAAGAGGAATTAAAGCTTGCCATCTAGACCTGCATTCAAGTTTTAGCAAAGAATCCAAGCTCAAGCAAAGGTGGGTTCTTAGGATAGAGTAGTTAGAATTATTCCCCAAAAATTCAACTTTGCATGATAACATAGGATTTAGGGAAATTAAATTGTGTATGAGGGAAGTTTAACTCCCGAAACTCTCTCCATATTGATTGTTGTTAATTACATTATTAATGGCTGGACTGGTTTTGGGATTGGATTGGAAAATTTTCTGGTTTTGTATAAATTTCTGCAGAACAGAGCAGAAATTTCGTGTTGCTCGCTAAGCGAGCAGCTGGCGAAGGAGCAACTGGGTTAGCAGGTTTTGGTCGCTGGCGCTCGCTAGCTGGCCTGAACCTTCTGACTTGGTTCGCTAGCGGTCGTCAGCCGTCGCTAAGCGACCATGACAGGAATTTTTGGTTTTGTTCTGTTTTTCAAAACTCAATCTGGTTTTAACTCTTATCCCTCCTAGTCTATAATCCATTGATAATATATGGTGATAATAATAATATGTTAATTGCACGTTTAGGAAATAATACCATTTAACTTAGGTTATGAACTAAGTTAGTTTCCCCAGGATTGGGATATATTGGTAGTATGTTAACACATTAGAATTATGTGTAGTATCAGTCCATAGAGATGTGTGGTTGTTTGACACCACCAAAGGGATTCAAGTAATCCATAGTTATGTGTGGTTGCTTGGCACCACCAAAGGGATTTGAGGAATCCAAAGCGATAAGATATCAATAATAATGATTGTGATGCCATATTTATTTCGTACCATATGTGCTATAGTTCACGAAGATTGGTACGGAAAAGGGTAAGGCTTTCTGAGACCGGCTCACCTCAGATTGTCCTTGCATAGCTAAAATGAATTCAGATAATTCTTTGTGTTACACCATATAAAATGTTTATATATGAATACATGAATTGCGCTGAGATTGCGTGAGGACTGATTATAGGTTGATTCCCCATGGTGTAGTCACCAGTAGGTGGGTAGTAGAATCCACGAGACTTAGTAGTCTTACCCCCCCCCCCCCCCCCCCCCCCCCCCGTTCATGTTTCAGGTACTCAGGGTGATCGTGGCAAGCAAGCTGCGGAGTAGAAGCATAGTAGCATTGCTTGTGACTGTGATGTTCATGTTTAGAATATTTAGTTTTTATATTTCAGTCTATTTCCTTTCCGTTGTGTTGTACTTTGTGGTACTTTAGCACCTGCGTATGCTTAATCAACACTCCATGTATTTGTAAACTTTATGTACTCGGTATTTGATTATGGACTTTATAATATATTCTAGACAATGTATTATGGGGTGTTATAATTGGTATCAGAGCAGGTCGATTCAGACTGTGCCAGAGTCATAAGTATACAGTGTATTCTAAATGCGTACTCTAGGGATGTCTAACATTTATTCTACATGTTGTATCATTTGAGCCTAGCTAACTCAATTTGATTATGACAGATAGAGTAATATGGCAGAAGCACCAGGAGGACGCGGACGCGGACGTGGTAGGCCATGAAGGAATGTGGCAGAGGAAGAACAACCTCAATATCAATACTCTGATCCAGATGCAAATATGTTGGCACATATGATGCATCATCAACAAAAATTCCAAGCTCAGCAAGCCCAACGCTATGAGGAAATGATGATGATGTTCCAACAGCAAATGAACAATGCACCGACTCAGAACACGGGAAGTACGGCGTTCAGGGAGTTCTGTAGGATAAATCCTCCTGAGTTCGTTGGAGAGTATGTTCCCTCGGTTGCAAGAGAATGGATTCAGAGGATGGTGGAATTCTGGATTCAATGGCATGTACTGAGCTGGAGAAGGTTACCTTCGCGACAAGATTTCTTCGCGGAGCGGCTTACAATTGGTGGGAAGGTGTTAGAGCTTACATGACTGCAAGTCAGATGGAGATGACATGGGCTAATTTCAGACGTCTCTTCATCGACCATTACATTCCCGAGAGCTATAGGATGTCAATGGAACGGGAACTGATTGAACTTAAGCAAGGAGGTAAGTCTGTGGCGGAGTATACAGCCAAGTTTAACGAGTTAGTGCGGTACGTGGCAGATGGTGACAATGCTCCTACCGAGGCGTGGAAGATCAAGAAATACCGTTTTGGTTTAAGGGCGGACATTGCACATGATGTGTCTATGTAGCAAGTTGCTAGTCTTGGTGAGTTGATCCAGAAGAGTTATCATGCTGAGTCCGGCCTTGAAGCCATGAGAAAGGAAAGGTTTGAGGTGAATCAAAAGAGACGAGATTCGGGAAAGTATAAGGAGCAATTGAAGCCAGGGGGTTCCCCGAGTAAAGGGAAACAAAATTTCTCTCAGAGATCACAACAAGTGTGCTCAGAGTGTGGGTATGTCCATAATGGTGAATGTATGAAGGGAAAGGGTGTGTGTTTCCACTGCAAACAACCTGGTCACTACAAGAATGAGTGTCCAAAGTTGCATGGTTCCGGAGGTTCGAGTGGGACAACAAGGAGCAAGGGTCGAGTGTATTCCCTTGATTGAGAGCAGACCCGAGGTAATAATGCTTTAATTGTTGATATATGTCACCTGGGTCAATCTGAAGTTGTTGTATTGTTTGATTGTGGAGCTACAAACTCTTTTATTTCTGTTGAATGTGTGATGAGGTTGGGTTTATCTTCGACTTCTTTACTTCCTCCCATGACTGTCGCCGTTGCTACGGGTGGCAAAGTTGTTTCCAAGAGAGTATGTCAAAACTGTCCTGTTAGGGTCGCAAGAAAAATCTACCATGTCGATCTGATCTGTTTACCATTGAAAGACATGGACATAGTACTAGGCATGGATTGGCTCTCTGCCAACACTGTGTACATAGGCTGTGCTGAAAAGAATCTCTATGTTCCTATTGATCTTAATGCAGAGAGTAGAGCCCTGACTGCCCTACTGCAGAACACTCATCAGTTAATCCAGTATCTCGGTGCAGAGAACAAATGTTTCAGTATTATGTTCACCATGAGTTCAGAGGCTAGTTTAAGCCCCAATGATATTTCGATTGTCAGAGAATATCTGGATGTGTTTCCAGAAGAGATAAATAGTTTACCACCAGAAAGAGAAATTGAGTTCTCAATTGATCTAGTCCCAGGGTCTCAGCCTATTTCTGTTGCACCATATAGAATGTCTCCTCTTGAACTTCGAGAGTTGAAGTCTCAACTTGAAGAGTTATTGCAAAAGCATTTCATTCGCCCGAGTGTCTCACCTTGGGGTGCTCCGGTTCTGTTAGTGAAAAAGAAGGACGGTACAATGCGGTTGTGTATTGATTATCGTCAGCTCAATAAAGTTACTATCAAAAACAAGTATCTGTTACCTCGTATTGACGATCTGTTAGATCAACTCAGAGGAGCTACTATCTTTTCCAAGATTGATCTTAGATCCGGGTATCATCAGATTCGTATCAGGACCTCTGACGTGTCCAAAATTGCTTTCAGGACTCGTTATGGTCATTATGAATTTTTGGTTATGCCGTTTGGTCTGACCAATGCCCCGGTAGTATTCATGGATTACATGAATAGAATTTTTCAGCCTTATCTCGATAAGTTTGTGGTGATTTTCATTGATGATATTCTGATTTACTCTAAGGATCCTCAGAAGCATGCAGAGCATCTGAGGATTGTTCTTAATATTTTGAGAGAGAAGCAACTTTATGCCAAATTCAGTAAGTGTGAGTTTTGGCTTTCCGAAGTTAAGTTTCTGGGCCATGTAATATCACAAGGCGGTGTATCTGTTGATCCATCCAAAGTTGAAGCGGTGCTTAATTGGGAAAGGCCTAGAACTGTTTCAGAAGTAAGAAGTTTTCTTGGTTTAGCAGGCTATTATCGAAGATTCATTTTGGGATTTTCGGAGATAGCGCTACCTCTAACCCGGTTGACTAGAAAAGGAGCTGCATTTGTCTGGGATGAATTATGCGAAAATAGTTTTAACTTGCTAAAACAAAACTTGACTAGTGCTCCGGTGTTAGTAATTCCTGACCCTGATAAGAAGTATGTAGTGTATTGTGATGCTTCTAATAAGGGACTCGGATGCGTACTTATGCAAGAAGGCGCAGTGGTGGCTTATGCATCACGACAATTGAAACCTCATGAAGAGAACTATCCTACCCATGATCTTGAACTTGCAGCCATTATTTTTGCTTTGAAAATATGGAGACATCACTTGTACGGTGTGCAGTTTGCGTTGTACAGTGATCACAAAAGTTTGAGATATTTGTTTGATCAGAAGGAGTTGAACATGAGACAACGGAGATGGATGGAGTACTTGAAAGATTTCGACTTCGAATTGAATTACCATCCAGGAAAGGCGAATGTCGTAGCTGATGCCTTGAGTAGAAAAGCGTTGTATGCATCGGAGATTTTAATGCATCAATGTGGGTTGTATGAGAAATTCAGAGACATGAATTTAAGTGTCATTTACCGGAAGGGTGGAGTCAAGCTAAATAGAATCGAATTGACTTGTGACTTGCGTTCCACAATAAGTAGTGCGCAAGAGAAGGACGTGGATTTACAAAGAAGGATAGGGAAACCTGAGTTCACTGTCGCAGAAGACGGTGTAATTCAGTTTGGAAATAGAATTTGTGTACCGAATGATGCGGATTTGAAAAGGTTAATTTTAGAAGAGGCACATAAGAGTGGGTTTTTAATTCACCCCGGTTCCACCAAGATGTATCATGACCTAAAGGAGAACTATTGGTGGCCAAATATGAAAACTGAAATTGCAGAATTTGTATCAAGGTGTATTGTATGTCAGCAGCTTAAGATTGAACACCAGAAACCAGTCGGTCCTTTGCAACCCTTAGAAATACCCGAGTGGAAGTGGGAGCATATTACCATGGACTTTGTGACTGGTTTACCCTGTAATCAGAAAGGAGAAGATTCCATTTGGGTTATCATTGATCGGTTAACAAAATCAGCCCATTTCATTGCGGTGAAGTCGACTTATAAGGCTTCGCGGTATGCTGAGATATTCCTAGAAGAGATTGTTAAGTTACATGGAGTCCCGTTGAGTATAGTGTCAGATAGAGATCCAACTTTTACCTCTCAATTTTGGCGTGCTTTCCAAAAAGCAATGGGAACACGATTGAGAATGATTACTTCCAATCATCCGTAGACGGATGGTCAATCTGAGCGAACTATTCAAACTCTTGAAGATATGCTCCGAGCTTGTGTTTTAGAGGATGGTGGTAATTGGAGCAAACACTTGCATCTCATTGAATTTGCCTACAATAACAGTTACCATGCTAGTATCGGTATGGCACCATACGAGGCATTGTATGGAAGAAGATGTAGGACACCTTTGTGTTGGACTGAAGTAGACGATAAAGGAGTGTTAGGGCCTGATATTATCCAAGAGACTACTCTGAAGATCAAGTCAGTTAGAGAGCATATGAGAGTTGCACAGAGTAGACAAAAGAGTTATGTCGATCACAGAAGGAGACCAATAGAGTTTGATGAAGGTGATCATGTATTCTTACGCGTAACGCCTAAGCTGGGTTTGCACGGTGTGTTCAAAACAAAGAAGCTTGCTCCTAGGTACATTGGACCATATCAGATCCTTAAACGAGTTGGTCATGTGGCTTATCAGTTAGCTTTGCCCCCATCTATGTCCAGGATGCATGATGTGTTCCATGTGTCTCAGCTCAGAAAGTTCATTCCTGATCTGTTCGTGCCGGTGGAATTGGAAAACATAGAATTGCAGCCAGATTTAACTTACCAGCCTAATCCTATTCGGATTGTAGACCATGATGTTAAAACTCTTCGGAGCAAGAAAATTCCGACAGTCAAAGTGGAATGGTCTCAATCACCGGATGGCGAGTTCACTTGGGAGTTGGAATCCGAGATGATGAAAAACTATCCATATCTTTTCTCAGGTATATTTCAATTTCGCTGACAAAATTTCTTTAAGGGGGTAGATTGTAATATTCCCAATTTCTTTTGCTAGTATTATATCCTACTAAGAGTATTTTCTTAATTCATCACATGTATAGATCTAGTATTAAGTTAGGATGCATATGAGATGTAGTAGTTTCCTTGTAAGTGTGAGTGTGAGTGGTGTCATGGCAATGCTTAGACATGTGTTCCATTAAGCCACCTAGCCTTGGTTTACCAA